>CAXKWD010000009.1:47542359-48175580 GCA_964059195.1 Ectobius pallidus | reverse complement strand
GGTCCGAGGCCACCAAATTCCCATAATATTTCTCAGACATCTATTTACAAATACTTGCAGTTTCTTCTCAATTTGTTTTGTGGCTTTCCATGTTTCGCATCCATATAATAATATGGACTTGACATTTGTATTAAACAATCTGAGTTTTAGTTTTAAGGAAATTTGTTTTGATCTCCAAATAGATTTTAATTGCATGAAAGCCCCTCTTGCTTTCTTAATTCTTACTTCGACATCTTCATCTGCCCCACCTTCCTGAGAAATCATACTACCCAGGTATGAAAAATTCTCCACTTGTTCTATTACTTCTCCTCCCAGTTTAAGTTCAGAATTTACTTTATTATAAATTATCATTTCTTTAGTTTTATACTTATTTATTTCCAAGCCAGCTGTAGCTGCAAGTTCATTTATTTCCTGTAATTTACCATTTATGTCTGAGAATCTATGGGCCAGCAAGCAGACATCATCAGCATATTCCAAACTTTACAGTCTTTCATTTAAACCCCACTGTATCCCACGCCGCCTCCTACTACATAGGTTCCTCATTAGGTCATCCAAGGCCAAAATAAAAAGAAGTGGAGATAGCAAACACCCTTGTTTACCCCCTCTTTTGGCAGTGAAAGGAGAAGACAGTTTACCATTGTGCAAGACATGGTAGATACTATTATCATACATATTTTTAATTATATTGATAATTTTCAGCAGTACTCCAGTCTTCTTGAGCCTCCTCCAAATAAAACATCTGTTCACCATGTCAAAAGCTTTAACAAAATCAATAAACACCAAGTACAAAGGATTATTCCATTCCAATGACTGATCCATAATTATTCTTGTGGTGTTAATTAAATCTGTACATGATTTTTGAGGTCTGAAACCATGTTGTGTTTTTCTCAAGGTCTTTTCCAGTGCTTCTCTAATTCTATAATTACCATAACCCTTGTAAAAATTTTATTTGGGTCATTCCACGAAAATAGGGACAAAAGTGTCAATTTTCAAATTTATTGTTTGAAATAAAACTTCAACATTTTCTCAAAGTATATTAAATGAACTTTCACGAGAATGATAAGTTTTTCCCGTACATCGCGTCATTTCTTTAATTTTGCACGATTTAGTGGCATCATTGTTAGTGCTTGTGCAGCTGTGCTAAAAGTGATTATTTATTGCTTAAAATAATTTGGGATTAGAGGTCTTTAATAATCAGAAACCATTGTAAACAGAAAGATCAAAACCTAAGGTAGGTTTTGAGAAAATTACAATTGAATATTACATGCACACTTACCCTATAATTTACAATAATTACAACCATGCAAAATGTAACGTGAGTTACGAAAATATCACATTTTTTAATATATACGTGTTAATAATGAACCTTATCTTCCAATAAGTTTAGCCATCTTAATAATCATTATTACTGCCATTTACAACTAAAGAGAACAATTGTAGCTATTATTAAAGAACCTATTATGAAATCTGAAAACCTGTAACGTGAGTTACGGTAACATGAGTTACATATATGTAACGTGAGTTACGTTTATACTCTTGTTGAAATACTGGGTTTTAAAGAAAAATCTACCTATTTCAATAGATACCATGTCATGATAGTCCATGTGCCAGACCCCCAAAATCGACCATGTCATTATAATTTGGGGGGACTTAATGAAACTTATACCACACGTTCCTGGGGTCATGTGGAGCAAAAAAGTCGGGGGGGGGGGGGCCATCATGAGGAGGTAGCTTTCAAAAATGGCGGCTATTCAAATTGGCGGACGCTTGTGAATCTTTAAATTCAAATATCTCGGGACTGGGTTCATCAATCTTGAATTTTGTTTTTTCAAAATGTAGGTTATTCTTCTAGCTACATGTTTGTTCCATATGTCTGTGGCCAAAAAACCAGTATTTATTGGTCAAAACTCTAAAAATCGGAAAAATAGATTTTTTGTTTTGCGGTTTATTACTCTAACCGTTGGGTATATCAAAAAAGTGTCTGAAACAAAAGTTGTAGAGACACATCTCACCTTTAAAACGCAAAAATGAAATCCAAGATCGGATCAATAGAATCCGAGATATCCAGATTCAAATCGGGCGGAGCGGGGTTGAGCGTGTTGACCGAGCACTCGGTGCAGCCTAGCGAGAGGCGAGACTTAGCGTAAAATCCTGCACTTTATTTATTTTTAACCTCAGTAATTGCTTTATTACTAGATAAATTTACATTACCTACTAATGTGCACTATTTTTTAACATGATTATTAAACACTTACTCATAAATACAATTAACAATTAGGCTATATCATTTATCTAGGAAATGGACATCAACAGTTACCAACTCATATAATATACTGTCAAGGCTTTTATCTTCGATTTTTAAGATGAAATCGTTAAAGGAACTTCAAATAGTCGAAATAATTAAAAAAAGGAAAAAAGTATTACAATTTAGGTATGTATCGGAGACTTTTAACAATACTTTCAGAAATGAACACAGGACGTAAGCAACTAAGAAATAAAAATTCCTATAAAATGCCTTATAGCCAATAATATTATGAACAATCTTGAAATAAGTCTTCTTCACAAGAATCTCTGTAATCAGTTATTATAATTGCACTCTTCCTCATCTGCTGTTGCTTTGGTACACCCCTTGCACCCACAGCTCTCGGTGCATCGGATTTGAGTAATAAATACAATTAACAATTATACAATTTATCTGGGAAATGAACATCACTAATTATGAACTATACATCCCTTAACTCTGTACTTCAAGATGAACATGTTCAAGCCACTCTACTTGATACATCTTCTTACAAGTAATGAAGAAATGCTGTCCTTTTGGATGAAATATGTCGCCCTAGTGGAGCTACTTTCCGTTTTTCTTCGGACTAATCGAAAAGGCATTTTTTTTCTGTTTTTAGCTGCTGTTTAAAAAATTGTGCCTTGAATTTTTGCGCTGGATAGAGTGAACTACTCACATTATCTATCATAACACTTTCTTGAATTATCTAAACTAGAAGGAGAGCCCATATGTTCACCAATATTATGTAGAAGGAGGTTTTCAGTACAAATAAGAAGCAACAACCCATTTTCTAGAATTCCAGTGGACCAAGCCATCAAAGAGACTGTAAACAAAGACACCCAAACTCCTGAAGGTACTAAGGATTTCAGTCTGAAAAAGTAGGCTGTAGTACGGTAATATGTTAATGCTGAGTACAGAGCTAAAGAACCTCCTCAGCATTCTATCATCCAGAGAAACAGAATAGTGACACCCTGACCTCCAAAGCCCAAGGACACTTAGAGATGAGAAAGACGTGACAACTCTCACTGACCTTCTAGCCGAGTGGACAAACCCCTTCGATCCCAACCCTTAAGATATTGTACATTTGCCTACTGGAATATATGTTCTTCTGATCACATTGATTCGGAAAACAAGGGGAAAATAGCTTATTAAGAGTTCACGTTTCGGCTAGTTAAACGAGAAGGGTTTCATAAACATATTAAGAAAGTGGGTCTTAAGATTAGCAGACTAAAGAAGAGCAAAAAAACCAAGGTTGGAAACAAAGAAGTAATCCTCCAGTGCAATCGAAATTTATTCAGCAAAATGACCTTTATTGCAGAAAACCAACAACTTGACATGATGGAAGGATTCAGATATCCTCTGGCACCGGCGAATGTTAATGGGCCTTTGAAGAAAACCTACAAATCAATATTATCTAATTTTTTGGAAGTATACACCACCCCTGCCAGTCTGCCGGAAAAAGATTTGGCCTGCATCATTGATTCAATAGCCGTGCTTCAGTCCGTCAAAGGATAACAAAAAAGTTTTACGAATTCTCAACGAATTTTCTCAAGCAGGTTTTTAATATAGGTCGGAGGGTTGACATATATTATTCAGAGGTTTCGATCAAATCTTTGGAGCGGAAAAAAAGCGGAGCAGCTGAAGGTATCAAATTTAGTGAAATCAAGGGTGGGCACAGAGTGGTTTGTTAGAGGACGCTTCTAAGGAACAGTTACGGCAAAAATATAATGATAAAATTATTTTTTTGCAGTTTATAAGAGGAGAAATTTGAAAACATAATTGGAAACCTAGAAATCTTCGTAGCAGTTGGTGAGATCTGCTTCATAATATTAGGAGAAAAAATGTTCCTGAGCTGTTCTGCACTCAAGAATAAGCTGATTCCAGAATGATGCTGCATGCAAGGAACGCCGCTACATCATCTGAATCAGTTCTTTGCTTTTTCAAATCAAATCAAATCTTTATTTGCAGCAAACTCCTGAGTTCATCAGGAGCATTACAAATGTTCATACAGGTTATATATAGTATTATAAATGAAATATAAAACATTCAAACATACATCAGCTTAAGATTCATCACTAATAAAATCATAAAATTCATTAACACTGTACATAGGGTTATTTAATATAAACTTTTTAATGGCCAATTTGAAACTATGGATCGGCAGCCTTCTCATGTTGTTAGGTAGAGAATTGAACATCCTAATCGATACATTTTTGAAACTGTTTTGAGTTTTAACATAATTACAATGAGTTGTGACTATATTGTGTTTACCTCTTGTGTTATAGTTATGACACATACCATGTTCTAGATGAAAATTATAATTTTCTTCTATATACAATAAGCACTGAAAAACAAATAGCCCTGGCAGAGTCATAATTTGAATATTCCTAAAACTATTTCTACAGTGACCATTTAATGGTAAGCCACACATCAACCTAATTGCCCTTTTTTGCAATCTGAACAATTTTAAACTATAAGTTTGATTCCCCCATAACAAAGTCCCATTTCAATCAATACAGATGTATTAGTTTTGGCTGTAGGTTTTTGCAAAACCATAAAAAGCAAAAACTTCTGAATCGGGAAACAAACAAAACAGTTTTAACAGATATGCAAGTTTCCCAGATAGTATCTGCCTTAGGTGAACAGCTTTTTACAGCTCTTATTGGGTATTACTGCTGGTCTGGCTGCGACACAATCAGTGCTTTAGCTGGCCAGGGGAAAGTTAAAAGCTTTTGTGCAAAAAGGAACAAAGATTTATTGAGGCATTCAGGAAGTTAGGCAAAGATTGGATGATGTATAATGATGTTGATGACAGCAAAGAAGAATTTGTCTTCCAGTCGTATGCCCCCAAACGCAAGGTGAAATGAGCTGCGCTACCAGATGTTCAGAGGGCCAGATTGAGAGCTTCCAAATGTCTCTTTGTAAAGACACCTTGAGAAAACACAATAAACGTGCCAACTACCAGGCCGGAATTTTGATCAACTGTGCACCAGAAAGTTACTCGTGCTTAGCAACTCAAATCTGAATCATCGAGAGCTGTTGGTGCAAGGGGTTTGCCGAAGCAACGGCAGTTGAGGACGAGAGCAATAATTATAATACCTGACTTCAGTGATTCTAGTGAAGAAGACTTAATTCAACATTGTTAATAATATTGTATAAGGCATTTTATGGGAATTTTTATTTCTTAGTTGCTTACATCCTGTGTTCATTTCTGAAAGTATTGTTAAAAGTCTCCGATACATACCTAAACTGTAATACTTTTTTCCTCTTTTAATTATTTCGACTATTTGAAGTTCCTTTAACGATTTCATCTTAAAAATCGGATATAAAAGCCTTGACAGTGTATTATATGAGTTGGTAATTATTGACGTCCATTTCCCAGATAAACAATATACAGTAAAACTTCTTCAAAGCGGAATCGTATGGGACCAAAAGAATTTTCCAAATTGGACAAGTTTCCGGATTACACAAAATACACTAGGCTACATAAATGTTATCAATTACTGTACTATGCGCCACAAATGTGAATTTGTAATGCTGTAATTAATTACAAACCTTAATTCCTGTACAGCAGATATTCTTCACTTTATTTTTATATACAGTAAATACTACACTATTATTAATAATTAATAACACTAACACAATATAATTATGCAATTACTGTAGGCTAACTGTTTTCTTGCCTCATCCCTAGGTTTAAAACTTTTGTCGCCACATATCGGGACATGGGCCCGGACAAAGGCAAGTTTTTAGCCCACGCATTTACAAACCATTCCCACACTATTTCATTAATTTCTTCATTCCCCGTCTTCTTTGTTTTTCTCTTCATTTGTCCGTTCCCCTTGATCCACTCCTCCCTTATCTTATCTTTGGTCTTTAAAGTTTCGTAAATTTGTGTTTTACCGCATTTGAAACCCAAAATTATTTCGCGCACAGAAAGTTTGTCTCTCTCACCTTCATTTTTTCATTGAGCGTGAGCGATGCGTTCTGTTTGTTCGACATGATGCTACAAGCAGTACAAGCCAACTTAAACTGAAGCCTGGCGGAAAATAGAAAACAAAGCAGGTAGCAGATTTCTTGACTACTGGGTAAATTCCATTGTTGGCCGAAACATAAAGCCACCGCCGTGTATACTCTAACGGAACTCTCAGGGCTGTACAATATTCGTGCTAAGAAGTAATGTGTTCACAAAGACGTGAATAACAAAATGTATATTGTAATGCAGTAGAACATACAATGCTGCTTTTCCGCATTATAGAATAAATTGCTACTTAAATCTTAAAATTTGCATTCCATTTCCGCGTTTGCACGTTCCGTTTTATACAAAATATTGACATTTAAAAATGTATTGCGTGCGTCGGGACCGAAATATTTGTACGCTTTGGACAGATTTCCGGATTATACACGTGCCGCTTTGAACAAGTTTTACTGTAGTTGTTAATTGTATTTATGAGAAAGTGCTTAATAATCATGTTAAAAATAGTGCACATTAGTAGATAATGTAAATTTATCTAGTAATAAAGCAATTACTGAGGCTGAAAATAAATAAAACGCAGGATTTTACGCTAAGTCTCGCCTCTCACTAGGCTGCACCGAGCGCTCGGTCAACATGCTCAACCCCGCTCCGCCCGCTTTGAATCTGGATATCTCGGATTCTATTGATCCGATCTTGGATTTCATTTTTGCGTTTTAAAGGTGAGATGTGTCTCTACAACTTTTGTTTCAGACACTTTTTCGATATACCCAACGGTTAGAGTAATAAACCGTAAAACGTAAATGTCAAAAAATCTATATTTCCGATTTTTATACTTTTGACCAATAAATATTGGTTTTTTGGCCACATACATGTTGAACAAACATGTAGCCAGAAGAATAACCTACATTTTGAAAAAACAAAATTCATGATTGATGAACCCAGTCCCGAGATATTTGAATTTAAAAATTCACAGTCGTCCGCCATTTTGAATGGCCGCCATGTTTGAAAGCTACCTCCTCATGATGGCCCCCCCCCCCCCGACTTTTTTGCTCCACATGACCCCAGGAACGTGTGGTATAAGTTTCATTCAGTCCCCCCAAATTATAATGACCGATGGGTCTGGCACATGGACTATGACTTTCGAAAAATTCTTTTAATCTTTACATTTCATGTCTCCCTAAGTACGAAACCACTGCCTGTTCAAAAAAAAAATTGATATTTATATATATATATATATATGGGCCATTCCATTTGTGATGGAATTACAAAGTGCATGTCTTTTTTGCCATAGTCCTTACAGATACGTTGAGCTATGTTTATGAAAGAAAGTGATTCTTTGTGTGTTGATAGGGGATGTATGGACGCTTCTAGGAGTATATAAGTTTACTGGATTTAAACAACTTTTAGAAGGGAAAAAATGTTCTTAATATTTGTGACGGAATTACAAAATGTCAACCACATACAAACCATAGCGTGAAACCTTCTCAAACTCTGTGAACTCTAAGGATTGAGGAACTTCATTTACACATCATTCTAAACTAGAAGAGCTGTAGTTTATGTGATTAAATTCTAAACTAGTTACATCTTTTTATTTAGATACCATTAATGAATGAATGAGTGTGACGGAATTACGTGACGAAATTTCAAATTTTCCTGTGAAATTAAAATTTATCTAATTGAACTGTATTCATACCAGTCATTAAGATTGTAGACTGTCTATATCTAATTAACACTTAAATGAGTTTTTAATGTTATTAAACAAAATAAAATAGGAACAGGTTGCGTTTTCAGTATCTGGCTTGTTTAACATTATTCACCCATGGAATTTTGGTGAAAACATGACTATGACACCCTCTTATTTGAAATAGGCTACTGGTTGTTCAGGTAATTTCTGCAGGTCACTGGCATATGGCACTATGGCCCTGGGGTCGACTCAGCCTCTAACAGAAATGAGTATCAGTAGCAATCCTGGGGGTAAAGGTGGCCAGTGCATAAGGCTGACAACTTTACCACCTTCATGTGCTGATTATCTTAACATCTGGGAGCTCACATCCTGGAACCCTCTGAGCCTTCAACGGCCTTTAATGGGGAACTTTTTTACTGGCATGTAGCTAACATCTATTTTCTTTCCCATGAAATACAAAGCTAATTCCTTTATCATCTTTCTGCCTCAAATTAAGAACTTCAAACATATCATTGTGTGGATCTGTGGAGGTTATTTGAATTACAAAAAGACATGTTTGCTTTTTCCCAGCATAAGTGGCATACGCAAAATCACAATTGTATATACCTGGCCTTCATTAGAATGATCTTCCTGTTTATCAGTTACGCTTATGAAATAAGTAGTCGTAGTAGTAGTAGTAGTAGTAGTAGTAGTAGTAGTAGTAGTAGTAGTAGTAGTATCTAATGTGCAGACACTTGGATGATCTCCATTCCGCTTATGAAATAATGTATATCGCAATATTCTGAGGTTTTGTACAGTTTGTTAGAAATTTTGTACACATCAATTACTTTAACATGATGAATGTCTCTGGAATGTGAAACGTCTTTGACATTGTTTCATCTTTCATAACATTTGCAAACTGCAAAATAAAGAAAATCCACACTTATTTCGGTACCGGTATGAGTTTCACAGACTAAGGCATTTGCTTCTTTGAGAGTCATCAACATGTACCTTTTTTGGACTTCAGTCTTTCCAGATTCTCTTTTATGTATAGGCCTATATATATATATATATATATATATATATATATATATAAAATCTTTACTTCCTGGGCACATCCAACTTACATGATCAAGATTGAAAAAGGCTTGTACAGTTTGACAACCTACTGATTGAGGTTTTCAGTTTTGTCTGAAATTGGAGTTAAATCCTTGACCACAGATGAGGGCTTTTGTGGACTTGCGGGGAGAGCATTAAGAACCTTTTTCACAGCTTTTCCAAAGGATTGTCTTGATTTATATGGAGAATGTGTTGAAGCAGAATGGCCACTAAGTTAGTTGAGGGAACTTCTACAGTATTTCTAAATTCTTCTTTTTTTCTTACATCTCAATTTCTGTACTGCTATGTAATTAGTCATCTTAGTTTATTGAGTTGAAGGTGGTTCATAGATGCTTTTTTAATTGCTTTCTGCTCTCTGTCTTTCTTTTTCATTTCTTCATGTAATCCTGCATTCTTTTTTCTTTTCCAGCACTCACTCTGACGTTCTGCTGCTGTTTTACCCATTACGGTCACTGAAGAAATTGATACTCCAAATAATCCAATAAAATATTACAGATAATTTTCTGTGCCTAATAAAGTTCCAGTATGTTTGTTATTCTTATTTTAGTATTACATACCTTTTTTTTCAACTTATGCTACCTAAGTTCATGTTAAATGCTGTTTATTAGTAAGAGGCTCAGTGTGGGAAACAGGTTATGTAATTCCGTCACGACCCAAAATGTTGATATAAATATAATCCTGTGAAACAAATGATATGGTCTGGTTGTAAAGCAAGCAAAACTAGCTTTGCATACAAATTTTCTCCCACCTACTGCCATTACTTTAATAGTAACAGTGAAAAATGTCCGTTTTTGTGACGGAATTACATGCCTAATGCACAGAAACTTCCAGTATTTATTAAAATATATAAAATGTTTTTAAAATACATGTATAAGTGCATTTAAAGAACCTTAATGAATACCAGATACTAATTCTATGATGAATTGTTAAGTTTTTTACCTTTATTTGAAAAAAAATTATCAATGACAATGGTGGAGAAATTCAGTCACGTTATTGGTGTAAAAGAGGTTCTTCTTCCAGGAGTCCCTAACTGCACTAAATAAAATATATCTTCAAAAAACAAAATATTCCTGTGAAATATAATCCTTCCCCTATGTAAATATGGTTTTACTTTCTAATTACATTCATTTTTAGAAATCCATGTCCTGGTTGACTTTTTTCTGGAATGGCCCATATATATCTTTACACGCTAGCAGCCGTAATTTTGAAGATATTTTAACCAAATTTTATTATATTATTTCTAGGCCCAATAGTTCGGACAAGTTCGTCAATGAGCAAAATTGGCCCAAGGGGGTGGTTCGGGGGAAGGGGTTGAAATTTTGAAAAATTTATATCTCGGCCCCTATGAAGTATAGAGAGAAACTTTGTTTGAATAAATTAGAGTACAGTACTCCCTATGGAGTTCACAGTGACACCAACGATTCGGGGGTTTTGGGGGTACGAGTGGGGTGGGGGGATGGAAATTCGAAATTTTTTAAACCATGTCTTGTGGGGTATAGTTGAAAAGATCTTGATGAGTACTCTACAAATTAATCGCTAGTTTCTCAATAGCTCTCATATAAGGCGAGATTTGAATGTTTGAAAAACAATAACACTTAAAAATATACCTCAGCCTGAAGACTTGCCGAAAGGAATATGTGAGGACCAACTAAGGATAAAATTACCAATGTAATAGAGTTTGAAATATTAAAAATAATAGTTACACACCTTTTGCATGGCAAAATAAAAAATAATATAAATTTAAAACATAATAAACAACTCTCTTTTTATAAAAAAGATTTCAGATTTATTTATATTTCATATGGTGCTTTGTACACTTTGATATTGCTTTCGAAATCTACCTCAGCCTGTAGGCCTACCTAAAGGGAGTTTTATTCTTTGGTACATGGCAATATAGATTAATCAGATCCAGATGTTCCAAGTGAAATTTGTTTGATGGGGGGAAGTGAAGTAATGTCTTCAAACATTGCAATACGGAACATTTGTGGCAGTGAGATTCAAAGATAACAAGCATAATACAAATTACAGATATGTTGCAATTCGTCATGCAAAATACTAGCAGTAGTGGGTTGCATTTTAAAGCAATGAACAAGACACTCCGTTTGTGAAGTTAAATCATGTTATATGCCTACACCAGCTGTTGAGATGAAAAGGAAACAGAGTGTAACTAAGCCTTCAAGTTGAAAAAAGTTAATGTAAAAGAACTGAAAAAGTAAAATAAAGTGATCCCTATTACAGGCCGTGAAGGCCCTTAAGGTTTCAGGAGTTTGATGCACCCAGATTTTTAGACATTCAGAACATGAAGGTGTAAGATTGTCAGCCTTACGTACCGGCCGCCTTTAACTGCAGGATTGGTCCTGGCACTCATTTCTGTTAGAGGCTGAGTCAACCCCAGAGCCATAGTGCCACCAGAAGGATTAGGTCAATTGAAAAATCTAAACGACCTCATTGGGAATCGAACCCGCAACCTTCTGGTTTGTAGTGCAGTGTCTCAACCACTACACCATATCATACCCTGTAAAAGAAGGTCAAGGGTTTAATAGGCCTAAATATGGGAGTCTACGGAGTGGGGGGGGGGGCCACAATGTGAAAGAACTATAAATTTGTGTAATAGACCTAAGTGTAACTCCTGAATTTCATGTTTTTAGTGAACAACGATCATGAGTTCATATACCGGTAGTGTATATGCTATGCTGCGATTCTCTAAAATTAATAGGGCATTATGAACCAAATACAATCAGGTTACAGGTCATTTGTGGGGTAAAAATAAGTTTCTCTATGTTTTTCATAAGATTTAAGCAATAAACATTTCATTATTTGTAATTAACAGCAAATTCATACTTGTGGACAAAATGTAACGTGAGTTACGTAACGTGAGTTACATGCGCATTGTAGCAAAATAATTTTTTTATTTTTTCTTTCCTTATGGATGACTGCAAAAATGGTTGTATGTTTTTGTAAAGGGAACAGTCATTATCACTGTGCACATTTAATAAATGTAGGTGTTTTATTTTCACAGAAATATCATTCAGTAGTAATAGTTCTGATTTGAGTGTCCGTTTTGTGTAACGTGAGTTACGAAATCTGTTTTGTTGATAAATCAGGATTAAGTCATTATTTTAAAAATTGCTTGTTACCATCATGAAGAATGCTCTAAATACAACAATTTGAGGTTAAACACTTTTGTGAGAATTTTTATTTGTAATTTTTATAAGCATATATGTGCTAAAAAATCTGTCTGAGTGTAACGTGAGTTACTGTGGAATGACCCATTTGGTGATGACAATAGTGTTATCCCACGCCAGTTGTCACATTTAGAGAGATCCCCCTTTTTGGGTAGTTTGACAATTATACCCTCACCCCATTCCTTGGGTACTTTTTCTTCTGACCATATATTTTGGAAAAGAGGATATAGAACATTAGCAGTTGTTACTGGGTCTGCTTTTAACATCTCAACATTGATATTATCAATACCAGGAGCTTTTCCAGTTTTGGTTTCTTGGATTGCTTTTTGGATTTCACCTTTGGTTATTGGATTTGTATTAATATTTAGATTTCCATCTGCCTCTATCATGTCTAATTCAGGGTGTTCTGCCGTTACATTTGTCATATTATTATTATTTAAAATATGGTTAAAATGTTCTCTCCATCTGTTTACTTGATCAGCTTCATTTACTAAAATCTTTCCATCATTGTCTTTGACTGGTCTATTTGATAAAAAGGGTTTCCTTGACAAGGTTTTAGTTATTCTATACAATTCTTTGACATTATTTTGGTTCGCAGCCGTTTGTGCCTCTTCTGCTAGATTTTCAATCCATGTTCTTTTATCTCTCTTTAAATTCCTCTTTACGTCTTTATTTTTGAGTCTATATATAGGTTTGAAACTGTTTCCTTCTTTAATCTAGTTTTTGCAGAATTTAACAGTCTTTTTAGTTCTTTTCTCTGTAAAATCATCTCCCAACATCCATCGGAGATCCAGGGTTTCTTAGTCTTTTGTTTAAACCCTAATACTTTTTCTCCCACCTCAGTAAAAGTGGTCTTGATTTGGTTCCATGTCTGTTCAATACTTAAATCCGGAGCATTAACCAAATTGCCTTCTTCCTCTTCTACCAGGATAGCAAATCTATTCTTTAATTCCAGGCAAAACTGTGTGTTGACTTCCTTATCTTTCGATATATCTGTGTCAAACCTTCAACCATTCCCGTCTAAATGAACTTGCAGTTTTGAAATTTTCAACCTTACTTTTGCCAACATAAGATGGTGATCGCTGCCAATGTCAGCTCCTCTTTTATTTCGTATATCCAGAAGGGATGATCTAAACTTTCTGCTAATGGCAAAATGGTCTATCTGGTTTTGTGTTTTCAGGTCAGGGGATACCCACGATACTTTGTGTCAATCATTATGAGGAAAAATGGTGCCACCTATAGAAAGGTCAAACATGCCACACATTTCCAAGAAACGGGTTCCATTGTCATTCAACACACCTATGCCATGCTTACCCATCACCTTCTCAGCTCCATGATTATCACATCCTAGCTGGGCATTGAAGTCTCCCATAACCATAATTATATCACGCTTTTTTACCGTTCTTAAGGTTTGATACAGTTGTCCATAGAATTGGTCCTTGGTCTCCTCTTCAGCCACCTCAGTTGGTGCATAGCATTGTACAATTGTAACAGGACGCACTTTAGAAAGAATTCTGTTTGAGATTGGGCTCCAATTTATTAAACTCTTTTTAGCCTCTTTGCTTAACAAGATTGCAACTCCTTCTCTATGTTCATCATCTTCCTCTTCTCTGCCAGAATATAGGAGAGTGTTTCCATTCGCTGTTTGGGATTCACCGAAGAAGTTCCATCTAGCCTCGCTGATTCCAAGAATAGAGAGCCTATAGTTTGACATTTCTGCTTCTACTCAGGGTTGGAAAAAAAACATGTTTTTTTTAAAGAACAAAAAAAGTTTTTTTTTGTTTAAAACATGTTTTTAAAACATTTTTTATGTTTACAACAATGTTGGTTGTTTTAAACGTTTTTTATGTTTACAACAATGTTCTTTGTTTAAAAAAGTTTAAATTGTTCAGGAGGGTGTCATGACCTCTTTGAAATGACATGGAATGACCCACCAGCTTAATTAAGAACAAAATTAACAATTAAACAGGTGGATATGATAGATAAGGTTATAGGCTATAACTTTGCAATAGTGAGTTTGGCTATCAGAATTTTAGTTTATAAACTATAAAGTTTTTTTCCAGTTTCCCTAAAGTTTGGTCACCTGGAATCTTTCCCTTCTTTATCTCACCGATTCAACAAGCTTCCAAACAACAATACCGTAAATTATTATGTATTCAAAGAAAGAGCAAACCTTTCAAAACATCTGTCAAGGAATTTTTAATAACTCACACCTTCTACAATTTGGAGGAATATTTCCAGCTTGGATAAATTTGGCAGTTTGCAGTTTCTGTAGGCCTATATTATTGTTACAACATGCATAGCCCTACGTATTTTTTGATCTAACGTGTTCTATATCCTTGATTCCCGCTCAACACAGGATCTACAGGACAAGATATCTACAGCTACATCTACATCGACTGAATCTCCCTGAATGGGTAAGTTCTGTGCTTGAACACTGGTGGATTTGGCAAAAGATAGATATACTGCCCGCCGGCAAAGCTCCACCTGCTCTCGCCCGCCCGCTCGATTCCCCTGATGACCCTCGCTTCAGAGCCAATGCGCACGCTATTGCTTGCTTCCCCTACATCTATCACGGCTATGTACTTGCTCAGTTACGAGAATTACGAAAATTACAATTATACCGTAGTAAAATTACTTTATTAATTTAGTAGGGCATTCTGAATTCTCCCGAAATTCTAGTTCAGTGGCAGTGAGGTTATGAACAATGATATTAATTTAGGAGGTCATTCTGAATTTGGTATTAGACTTGAATAGCCCGCCAGTTCCTTCCCCTCGCTTCCGAGCATGCACACTCACCTATTGTACCATGGCTTTCTTGACAGTTTTAACGATGGGCAAGATTATACTTTGCGACCCACCCGGCTCCCCTTTCCATCGGCCTGGTCGCCTTCTCCGCCAGCCTGCCTGCATGCTCGCTTCCCCTCCACCTACCGCGCATCTTCCCGCGCGCATTAGCCTGCAGCTTGCTCTAATAGTTGCAATTACCATTATAAAAAACAAAATAAATTTTCACGAATTATAGAAAATGTCGAACAATTAAAAAAATACCCTTGTGCCAAACATCATATTTCACGATCTTTAAACACCGATTTGATAATATAAAAAATCGAAATTTACATAATATTTCCCAATTTTTAAAAACGCCGTGTTATGATATAAAACATGGCTTAATTGATGCAGAAAAATTCCCTTGCACCAACAGTAATCTTTTCGTAACAAACAAAACATTTCAAAATTTGAAAAAGCGATTCTTGCGTTAACACTCGTGAATGCATGAAGTCACCCTTAGTAACTTAAATATATGAAATCTTTCTTCTCATTTCGGAATCAGTGCTTCGTGTCAATAAGTTCTTTTGTTCTCTATTTAACAATGCATTGTGCGTTTTCTTTCCGCCCCCCTATACACGAGTCCTTACGGCCTAAAAGGAAAACCTGTCCGTTTAGTGGATGCATCGAAATCCCGCAGTGAACCCTTTAACAGTTTGTCGAACTGTCAGCCCTGTCTACCTGACTGTCAGTGTTTACAATTTCCATGTCTGGTTCATACTCTGTAGCTTCCGGGTTTAAGTCTCCTTCATTCATCCCCGTATTAGTAAACATCGTGTTATTTCCACGTTGGAAAGTGCCCCTCTGTCTGCCATTGCCACGCCAACATCTGCCACGCGTACTATTGACGGTGTTGCAATTTCCACCTCCAGACACACCCCCTTCGAAATCTATGTTATTCACTCGGCCATCACGGCCGGCTGATCTATTTTCATGATTCTGCCCTCGGTTGTGGCCTCTAAACTGGGTTCCCGGGTTCATAGCCCTACTCCCTTCTGCGTTTCTCTGTGAATAGTGCGAGTTATTATGTCCTCCCCTATCACCCATATTGTTGCTTTCTCTACGGTATCTCGGCTCTGGTGCCACATCTCTCTGGTCACTCCGCCTCTCTTCGACTGTCTCGCGCATCGCGCGTGATTCAAAACTTGCCAACAACTCAAGAACTCTACCGTATGTTGATGCGTTCGATGCTACCAATACGTTGTAAATATCGGGCCTAAAGTGCCGAATTACCAACTGGACGATCGATTTTTCATCCATTAAAGGCTCTAATAGCCTTGCTTTGCTGACAGTTGATAAAAAGTAATCTGTCAGGGGGATATTCCCTCGGGGTGAGTACTGGCCATTATACTGTTCGGTGCGAACCAGTGCTTTCTTACTCTCTCCCCAGTACCGATTGAGGAATAACTGCTTGAATTGCTCGTACGAGCAGTCCGAACTAACCGTTATGTCAAGCCAATCTTTCACTTTATGTTTTAGTGCCCTAGAAACTACCAACATCTTGTATCGGTCAGGGATTTGTTTTAATAGTAAATACTCATCCAAGTTCTTTAAAAAAGCTTGCGGGCTTGCATTCCCGTTCTCATTGTAGGACGGAAGGGCAAGTTCGCTCCCAAACAGCTGGCCTATATGTACGTCATTACCGTTGTTTACGAGAACCTGTGGTGTATTCATCCTGGAGAATGAAGTGTTGGAGCCTACATCATTATTCGGGTATGCTGCAGAAATATTTACTTCCGCACTAAGTCCATTTCCGACTGTATTCGATACAATGTTACAACTTTTACTTGCACCCGTATTCAAAATTCCCGGCATGATGTCGCCTCCATCACTCCCATCCCTTGATTTTACGCTCTCGACCTCATGGGTCAAGCAGCTGATCTCTTTATTTATTACTCCAACATTCTGAGTTAATTTATTTTCCAGTTCCTGCACCCTATTATTTATTTGTGTTTCCAACTCCTTCCTACTCTCGGCAATAGCCTTATCTGACTTGTCTGCCCTCTGAGTGAGTTTAACAGATTCACCTTGCAATTTATCCACACCTGAACTAATTTCTGTTAGACAACTAACAAAATCTCCCCTTAATTTGTTTATCTCCAAATCTGTACGCCCATTTATTTTTACTTCTATCTCCTCGGTTTTATCCTCCAACTTCTTCACCTCATGATTTAATCTCTCCTTCCATTCCTGATTCTGCTTAACAATTTTACTGTCCACCTTCTCTGTCACATTATCTATTTTTGCATTCACTCCCCTGTTAACCTCATCTATTTTACCTTCCAGTCTATCATGATTTTTTCTCATTTGTTCACCTACTACTCTTAACTGCTCGTTTGTGGCCTGAATCTGCTCCTGAATTTTATCATTATTTAATTTCAGCTGCTCATTAGTAGCCTGTATTTTGTTATTTATTATCCTTGACTGTTCTTTAATTTCTTCCTTTAACTGTTCGTGATTCTTTTCCATCTTATCTAGCAAACTGCTAAGCATGGCCTCTATACCTGAGGGTACTAAATCTGCACTGTTTACTCTAGAAACTGCCTGACTTCCCCCATTCTCGGAACGGACAGTGTATTCTTTCTCAACAATACGTTCACCCATTTCACTCACCTGCTCAACGTCGCCATCATGTCTGGGCAGCTCTACCTCTAAAAACATGTCATTTCCTACCACCTCACTATCTGCCTGTTCGTTGAAAACCTCAATATTTTGGCCAAGAAGGCTCTGTCCTTCCCCCAGTTTCTCAATCTGACTGTCTGCCATCTTACTTATTAATTTCCCGCTCCTCAGGTACATTTACTTATTAGCAGACTATTCCTTTTCCTTAAAACTAACACACATGCAAAACACAGTACATGAGCATCATGAACATAAGACTTTTAGCTCCAATGAACTAACATACAAAAAATGGTTTCCTTAACTCCTCTTAAATTTTAATATTTCATTAGCTAAAATTGTGCTGCTCCTCGCTATTCTGCGACTTAATTAATAAATTCAAATTTACTTGGTTTACTAAAAACAATCGTTCCGTAAAGTTTACTTTAATAATGGAATCAACAGAATGTTGTATTTCAATAAGAAGTTTCTAGTCTTTTTTTTAAATCAAAGTAAAAAATTAAATTATGCGAAATTTGAATTTATTATGAAATTTCAGCACTTACAGTTTAAGAATTTTGTAGTTCGTCCCACGTAGTCCATTTTGTACCATGTCCTCTTGTCGAAGGTCTTCTGTCATCTTCTGTGGATGTAGTTGAAGCTCCCGTTGTTCCTGTTCTTCTGCTCCAATAGACTATTGTGTATTGATCCAGTATGGCGATTGTCATGCTGATATAATTTTATCGTGCCCCAGTTGGTTAGCCAGTGTGATGGGGTTTTCGTCGGGCGCCAGTAAGCTTGTTCATTACTTACGTTATTTGTTGTTGACGTACCTCCTTCCTCGGCTCTCAGCGGCTCCGGGCTCGATCCTCTAAATCTCATGGGCAGATGACAGGAGACAGAGAAGGGTGGTGGGAAAGACGACCAGTATGTACCTGTGTTGCTTTCATAGTTTATTCCACCTGTTCTTAGATGGCCTCTGATGATACAAAAGTTGACGAGATTTTTATCCTAATTATTAATGGTGTGGCGATTTTAAGATCTATGTATCTACCTCCATTGTGCTTTCCTTCGGCGGTACTTGCATCCTAGCTCAGCTAATACAAGCTGTAAACACTGTGTGCCAGGCGCACACTTCTATGCTCTATACTGTTTCCTAAATGGTATTATTTTACCATTATGCTACTACAAACTTGGTACTTTATTGTTATTTCTGATTAGTCCTATATGCAAGTACTCGATTCATCCTCCACCTATTTAGAGACCGAAGAGAAGAGTGAGAACTTCCCTTAGTGGGATATTCACACTAAGTGAATATTCTTACTAAGTCCACCCACTTACTTTAATGTGATTGGAAGAAAATCGGGCACGTGGCCTCGCTTATTGTTAAAATACACCAATAGAAAATGTTCTTATTATAATATGTTTCAATATATTTTCTCACGCTAGATCAGGAGCGGTTTTCTTTGATTCTGAAAAACATGCTCCTGCATTCATTAAACCATCTTAAAATCGCTACCCATCAATGCAATAAAATAATATTTCAATTATACCGTGACGATATAAAACTTAAATTTTGAAGTACGTGATTCTTTTCACGGATCCAAATTCGTCACGGCAATTTCCCTAAACTCTGCTGTTTGCAGTTTAACAATGCATCTTTCCAAAACTCTCTTATTCTACCAATATAATTTTATGGCTATGTTTTCCGAATCTCACAGAGAAACTTTCCCTTGCGCTGGCCTTGGTCGGCTAACCCATCTAATAACATGCACCTTCGCTTAGGGTAGGCTCCCTTTTGTGCTAAGGGCTATAAAATTCACAGGGGATACTTTTATGTGATACAAGTGTATAATTTGGAAGTTCTTGCATGTACTTAATGAATAATTAATAATATGAATAAGTGGAACTGTCTCAAATTGAGCATTACTCCGAAACAGGTCAATCGATTTTATCCATTATGAATAGACGTCTTCCCATGGACATTGTAAATGTGTATACCAAGCTTCATAAAAATCCGGTAAAGCGTATTTGAGTTACCGCGTCTTTAAAATATTCACTAAATTGGGTTTTACTCCGGTACCGGTCTACCGATTTGGTCCAATATCAGTAGACGTCTTTCCACGTGCATTATAAATGGGTATACAAAATTTCAGGAAAATCCAATAAAGCATATTTGAGTTATCGCGACTTCTTATATATTAACATAAAAACACTAAATTGGGCATTATTCCGGTACTGGCCAACCGATTTGGTCCAATATCAATAAACGTCTTCCCATGGACATTATAAATGCGTACGAAGTTTCATAAATATCCGATAAAGCGTAATTGAGTTATTGCGCCTTTAAAGTAGACACTAAATTGGGTTTTACTCCGGTACCGATCAACAGATTAGGTTCAAATTCAATAGGGCACTTCTCATGGATGTCATAAATGGGTATACCAAGTTTCATGGAAATCCGATACAGCGTATTTAGAAAGGCGCCATAATCTATTAAAATAGGCACTAAATTGGGCATTACTCCGGTACCGGTGAACCGATTTGGTTCAATATCAATAGGGTTCTTCCCATGGACATTATAAATGTGTTTTCCAAGTTTCATGAAAATCCGAAAAAGCGTATTTGAGTTATGGTGCGTACAGACACACGGACAGACAGACGGACAGACATTTTTTCGTCCACCACACAATCTCATAAAGTACCATACTGGCACTTAATAATTGAAGTTCCTATCTTGTTTTTATTTCCAAACATCACAAATTTAAAAGATACAAGCTCAGAAACCTAAAATTGTATTTAGTGTAATTTAATACAGTGAGTCTCATGCAAGAGTTGGCCAATGACACGGGTTTCTGCGTCGCGGCGGGCACAGCAAATAAAGCCGCGGTCGGTGTAATGATTCAGGTTCTCACATTTACAGTTAAAATTACAATGAAAATAACCACGTACCTCATCACAAGAGATGTTAAAAATGTTCTCCTCTTGCATCCACACAATACTGGCACCATTTTAGGAAATTTTCTTTTACGCGCATAAGTTCAGCTTCCAAAATAGAGTTAATTTTTCTTGTGATATTGTCTTCAAGTTCTTCTAATGTATGGGAAATTGACCTATACACTTTATTTTTGAAGTTTCCCCATAAATAATAGTCACATACTGTTAGAAGAACTTAAAGACAATATCACAAGAGAAATTAACTCTGTCTCGGAAGCTGAAATTATGTGTGTGAAAGAAAATTTCCTAAAAAGGTGCCAGTATTGTGTGGATGCAAGAGAAGAACATTTCCAGCAGCTGTTGTGATGAGGTGTCTGGTTATTTTCATTGTAATTTTAACTGTAAATATGAGAACCTGAATCATTACACCAATCGCGGCTTTATTTGCGTAGATATTTCACCCGATCGCTCGGGAGTTGGAGCTGTGCCCGCCGCTTCGTAGAATCCCACGTCATTGGCCAACTCTTGCGTGGGACTCACTGTACCACTTCACTGTGTAATTCCCAGCAATAGTTAATTACCGTATTTACTCCAATATAATGCACCCTCGAATTTAATGCGCACCCTGATTTTGAAACTTAAAATCATAAGAAAAGAGTTTGTTAGCGAATGTAATGCGCATCAATAGGAGGATATTTTATTTGGAATTTTGTCTTAGTATTTATAGAATAATGAACCAACACATAAACATTTTTATGAATTTATTGGGGTAAGTGTAGAATAAAAACTGAAATATTTTTTATAAAAAGAGAGTTGTTAATTATGTATTAATTGATATCTTTTATTATTTCATTTTTAATTTGGCCAAGGATTATAGTTCTCAAGATATTTAACTATTATTTTTAATATTTCAAACTTTATTTCATTGGTAATTTTAGCCTCAGTTGGTCCTCATGAATTCATTTCGGCATGCCTATTGGCTGGGGTATATTTTAAAGTGTTTTTGATTTTCAAAAATTCAAATCTCTCCTTATATGAGCGCTATTGAGAAACTAGTTGTTGATTTAAAGATTACTCATCAAGAGCTTTTCAACGATACCCCACAAACATGGCTTTAAGCATTTTTAATTTCCACCCTCACCCCCACAACCACTGAATCATTGGTGTCTAATTTATGCAGACAAAGTTTCCCTCTAAACCCCATAGGGCCCTAAATATAATTTTTTCAAAATTTCAACCCGCTCCCACCTCCCCCAACCAGGAAAAATTGATTTTAGCCGGCTAAAATCATGATTTTAACCGGCTAAAATTGAAAAAAACCACTGGTCAGGTCTCTTTCAATTTTAGCCGGCTTTTTTACAACCCTGCTGTAGGCCTACACTGATGATATGATCATGCTATCACAGAAAAAACCAGCCCTACAGAGAGGCCTAGAAAAGCTGCATATATGGTCGCAGAGGAATGAACTAGAGATAAACACTAGTAAAACAAAAATAATGAAATTTAGGAGAGGAGGAAATGTCAGCAAAGCTGATACTTTTATTTGTGGCAAAGACCAACTGGAACTGGTTAACTCCTACAAGTACCTGGGCATTACATTACAAGTAACCGGCAAAACCTTCACAAAGCATATAGAGGAAAGGTGCACGGCAGCAATCAAGTCTATGTTTGAAATAAAGAACTTGGAAAAACTGTCAGTAAGAACAGCTCTACGACTCTTCCATATCAAGATCGCACCCATAGCATGCTACGCAATCCCACAGATATGGTCCTATCTCACACCTGCAAATATGAGGAGACTGGAAACAGTAAAAGCTACTTATATAAGAAGAGTTCTCCGACTATCCAAAACAACCCGGATTAGAATAGCATATATCCTGGCCAACACAGACTACTTTATTAGAGAAATAAGAGTGAAAAATAGACTACCCAGGACACCTGTATACGATTCACACATCAGGGAACGGGAGCAAAAAGCAGCAAATGTCGAGCAGGAATTCTATACAACGCCTGCCATGATCACAGAAGAATGGAAGGAACCCAATTTTGATCTCCGGCACGTATACACGAGAGTGGCTGCGCATGGATTTCATCACCGACTATGTGACCAAAGAGGATATCACCAAGTATCTGAGATGTGCAAGTGTGTGCTGTGCGGACAATTTTGTCCACAATACCATATCCTAGACTGTACAGAGAGGACTGAATCCCTAAGATACTATGCTAACGATGACAATTTTAAAATCTGAATGTATTACTTATATTATTACATACACATTGTGTTCAATAAATTAAATAAAATAACACTATATAAGAAGAGTTCTCCGACTATCCAAAACAACACTATTTTTTCCCGGGGATTTATAACCTTCAGGGAAACGATGTAAATTAAATTAGAATCAATAAATGCTTACCAATCAGCGGCAGTCTCTACCCCTTCATGTCCCGTTACTTCTAAAGCGTTCTCCCTATAAAACAATGTGCAATAATGAGGTTAAGGCGGCTTTCAGATACATTTCAAATAAATCTATTGCATTTGCTTTTAGGGTAAACCATACATACGCTTTTTTTCTGGGGAACCCCATTTCAATTAGCATGTTTACATCTTGAGTCGACATAACTGGACGAGAAAATCTGGCTGAACAGAATTCTACCGAATTTTGCTCTCTCACTTCCAAACAACCATAGCCTACTAAATCTTTAAAGGCCTTGACAAGAGGGCAATGGCGGATGAGACCGTCCGTTTCCTGTGTTGTCCGCTACGATCGCTCTCTTGTTCTGTTTATCACATGCTCTGTTCATTTAAATTTAAAGTATTTTCATAGTTTTATATTGAAAGTAAGGCTGATTTACGGCCAAATAATAACACACAACTATTTTTGAAGTGAAACTTCTTTAGCCGCACTAGGACTAAATCGAGAGCTAACCCAAACTTGAGTTACGAACAAAATCGTCACGAAATTAGTGGGGCTGTGACGGAACGGACTGCACAGAAAACAATGATTAGGTTTATACAAAACATTTTTGAAAAATCAAAATTAAAAAATCTAAAAACCCAAAATTTAAAAATCCAAAATTAAAGAATCCAAAAATTAAAAAAAGTAACGGGAACGCGCTGGGGAAAGGTATCAGGCGTTGAGTGGGGGGGGGGGCTATTACTGCTTCGAGCTAGTGGCGTGGTGAGCCCTTCACCATCATGAAAAATCCAAAATTTAAAAACCAAATAAATAAAAAATTAAAAAATCCAATATTTAACAAAACGAAAAATCCAAAATAAAAAATTTCAAAGATCCAAAATTAAAAAAATTAAAAATCCAAAATTAAAAAATCTAAAATTTAAAATCTAAAAAACCAAAATTAAAAAGTCAAAAATCCAAAATTTAAAAATCTATAATTCCAAAATAGAGAAAATCGAAAATCCAAGATTTAAAAATCCAAAAGATACAAAATTCAATGATACAAAATTTAAAAAATCAAAAATTTCCAAATTAAAAATTCAAAGATCCGAATTTAAAGAAATCCAAAAATCCAAAATTTAAAAAACAAGAAAATCCAAAATTGAATAAAAAAATCCAAAATTTAAAAGATAAAAATCCAAAGTTAAATCCAAAAATCTAAAATTTAAAAATAAAAAATCCCAAATTTAAAAATTCTAAAAATTCAAAATTAAAAAGTCTAAAAAATAAAAATTTCAAAGATACAAAATTTAAAACGTCCAGAATTTAAAAATCTAAAAATAAAAAATCCAACAATTAAAAATTAAAAAATTTAAAGACCCAAAATTAAAGAAATCCAAAATTTAAAAAAAAAAGAAAATCCAAAAAACAAAATTAAAAAATCCAAAATTCAAAATTAAAAATATTCCAAAAATAAATAATTCTAAGATTCAAACTTTAAAAATTCAAAATTCCAAAAAAATAAAAGATCAAAAATTAAATAATCAAAAATTAAATAAGTCCAAAAACCCAATATTCAAAAGTCCAACAATCCAAAATAAAAAAAATAAAAACAAGTTTTACTTCTGTCGCGTGGCGTTTCACGCACACTTTTTTTCTCTAGCAGAAGTGTTGAACATATAATTTATTACGTAAACAATTCGAAATTTCGGAAGGAAAAAAGTTTTATTAACTTACCCAAAGCCTCAGGCTTTTCATAATTACGTGAAAATGTGCATTGCAACTTTCCTAAATACACATAATTATTACAAGCACACCACTGCTATGCCATGTGCTTCCTAACAGAGCATATGAATGAACAGAACAAAATCACGATCCTAGCGGCAAGTTTGAGCAACACAGCAGACCCTCTTTTGTGCAAGCATTTAAAGTACTTTTGTCATGGCCTTTAAACATCCAGTAGGCTATGAAACAACGTACGTATTTTCACCGTTAAGCTGCGGTTTGTCTACGGCGTTCATCGCCAGCGATCACCGCCGGCGGTGATCGCTGCCTGTTGCTCTCCATGTAAATCAATGCACCCGGTTTGTCTACGACGATGAACGCTGGCGATGACCGCCGGGGTCGGCGGTGATCGCCAGCAGTTGCTTCTGGGGCCGTATTCTGTAACTTTCGCCACCAACGCATTGGTGTTGTTGAGAGCTCAACAACCGACAGTTAGATACCAACGGGCGGACAGCGAGCGATTCTGTAACTCCCTGTTGGTATCTCGGAACGCGTTGTTGAGGCCCACCAATAACTTTGTGAATTTTCGTGAATGTTGGCAATGAAAGTAGCTATGAGAAATCTGTCTTAACAAACTGCAATGAATATCATTGGCTGATGGAGTGCGGGAATGTGATTTCATAATTTCCAAACTGGGCGGGAGTTTAATTTCATGTATATATTTTGAAAGTGGGCGTTTATATTACACGTACTGTCATGTTGCAAGACGCTTATAGGGGGAAAAGGTGGATTTATAATAATAGGAGAAATTCGCAAAATGCCAATGGTTTTTAGTAATGTTTACTGTAATATATATATATAATAAGGAGGGTATCTCGGGGAATCCAATTAGCAAATTCCGCAATAGTTTGCCAATGTCTGATTTAAATTATGATTATAAAAAAATATGCAATCTCGAAGTAGTTATATATTTCCATTGCAACTCACCTTGTTTGTGTGAAAGTATTCATTTTAACGATTAACAGAAAGTAAGATGTAGCCCTTTTCAGAATACTCATTTTAACAAAATGTTGCTGGATTCATACTCAGTGAAAGGAATGAACTTTCCAATCTCTGTTCAAATAAAAGTTAGTCTCTCAGTATAATATAATTATTGTGTATGACAATCTTGTAATGTAAATTGGTTGTATAAATAAAGAGAATGTCCTTAACACATCACATCCCCGAAGGATACACAACCCAAATAAAATATATTTATTGTACTCTCATAACTTTCTTTACTTTAAGCATGCACAATACATTTTTCTCACTTCACATTCTGATAAAGACTACACTTTAGAGATTTTCTTCGAAAAAATATTTCAAATAAAACTTTTAGCACGTATTCAGAGTGGGTGGCTTATAACTACCCTAAAGAGAATTTCTTCGAAAAAAGTTTCAAATAAAGTTTTAAGTCCAAGTAACTTATAAGCAACCCATGTGCAAAATTTAAACAAATCGATAAAATCGCGAAAAACGAACATTTTTTCATGTAAAGTCCCTTTAAAAATAAGAGAAACTTGTCGCCAATCCTTGTGTCACATCTTCAGAAGGTACCCAACCCAAATACAAAAAAAAAATTCTTACGATTTTCCATTCTGGAGCTAGGCTGTTGACACACTTCCACACAGACATGTTTCCGAAAATAGTATTTGGGGATTCAGAATACCTCAAAATGTGTATTTGGGCTAAAAACTCAACTTCAAAGTTGGGGTCGAAAACAATACTTCCTTTATCTGTATTACCTATGGTACAGGCAGAGAAAGTAAAAAAATTATTCAGTAGGAGTTTTTACTTAATTTATAGAACACAAGCCAATTATAAAATTATTTTTATATAGATAAAGCAAATAGTAAAGTTTAAGCAAATAAGAGTATCTTATCTTGCCTACTGCTTTTATGACGTTTATAAAACCCTTGAAATAAATTAATTGCGTTTTAGGTTAACTTAAAATGAATTCATTAGTATTTAATTTACACAGTACTTTGAAACATTACAATTGGCCTCATAGTTGTTCATAATTATATATTAATTTAAATAACACCATAATATCACTAAAAAAGTGTCTTAAGGGGCTCATACACCAAGAGACCATGCCCAAGCAGGCATTGCAGTAACTGTTCGATATCTTCAACACTATTTGCAATAATAAAATGAAATTTTGGACATTAGAAGTATACATTTGGGGGTTGAAATGAGCACAAAAATTATTACAGTGTCACAAATATGAAGGTTGATATTAGAAGATTATTTTATTTTTATTTTTCAGCATGCGATTAAGCCTAAGTAACACGATTTCATGCAAAAGTCAATCTGATTGGTGTAATATTTTTTTTTATTCACAGCTGACACTATAATCTCGAGGATAAACCATCAATTTATACTGTGGTATGCCTGATACAATTTTCAGGCATTTTAAAATTTCAATATAAAATTATTACGAATTTTTTCACATCATGTTCACAAGTGAAATAATCTTGTGTTGCAAATACATCAGATTATTTAGGTTTATCCTCTAGAACACACAAAAAACTATGGGTGTGCAAAGTTTCATGCAATTTGGACCATTACTTTAAGAGATATTGTGCCTTTTGTTTTGAAAATATCAAGTTATGGGAAAATGGCTCTGAAAATTCAACATGCATTTCAACTTACATAGTATAAGCCACACCCACTTGACGGAAAATCACGAGATACAATATAGCTCATATTATTATAAAAGGAATGAGAGGGAATAAAATAGATGGTTTAAATTAGACAAAAAATTGGTAACAGCCAATATTGTAGCTAGATTTAAATAATATTTTCAATTACAATAGGCTACATTGGCAGGGAGGCATATTTTTTGTGCAGTTAAAAACAGATGCTTCTCTAAGTGTGAAAAGTTTTGTAACTAGTAAACTCTATATAGGCTACCAGTATATTTAAAAGGACAATGTACATCATATTTTGCTGAGTGATATAGTACACACACACTTACAAAGTAAACTTTGGTACAAAAAAATATGTATCATGAGTTCATGGCACTTTGCTCAGTTCTAATAAGCACAGTCTTCGTCATTATTTCCTGAAAATTACAAAAAGCCAACAACATCTCACTACTTGAAGCATTGCTTGAGTGGGATGTTTTTCTCAATTGCAAATGACCTACTTGTGCACTGTTCTTTCGAATGAACTGAACAAAATTTTACACTACATTAAAAAATTTAGGCCTACATAGAGGTGACACCCATAAGTGTTCGTTAAGCTTATTATTGGTGCATATTATGTTGTCCACTCTTTAATGCAGATCACATGGATTACAATTCCAAATCTGAAACAAGATAAAGTAAAATAATTAATATTATGTGCAATTATGCAAACATAACCTCAAACATGCTTGTTGCAAAATAAAATTATGTATTTAGTTTTTATATTGATAAAAACATATTAACAAATACTAAGAATCTATTCATTAATGGATATATACTGTACCTTCTCTGTTATTACGAAAATATAGCTATTGACACCATCACGAAGTCGCCCAATTAGGATATAAGCGGCCATTGTATCACAAATATGTCGATATTTCTGCAAATTTTGCGATATTTTGGTACTTTCGAGTTGTTGTTGAGCTCACCGAGGGGTTTGGAGCCGTCGGTGTGTCACCAATATTTCCAGCAATATATTGGTGTGATTTCAAGATCGATACTTGACACCAATAGTTACAGAATAACTTTTTCTAGTTACATTGGTGTAATCGTAGTTGAGAGCGTTGGTGGAGTTACAGAATACGGCCCCTGAGGCAAATTCAGGGCGATGTTATATTGTTGTTATATTGTATCCTATACCGCAGAACTGCGGTCAAAATGGATTAAATAAATATGAAATATGAAATATGAAATATGATGAACGCCGCAGATTATCATGTATATAGTAGGTCAAGAAAAGCAGAAGACAGCCATTTTGCACAAAGTACTGTCATTAGCTGCAGACGAAATGTTATAGATTTCGTGTCTAAACACATTGCCCTGTATGACATGAGCTTAAATGACCATAAAGATAGCTACACAAAAGAAAATATGTTGCAAATGGTAGATAAATTGTTAGAAAACACTATTATCTGTAATTAAAATTTATGTAGCTTACAGTAAAATTACCAGCTCATTTATTAGTAAAAGTATTTTCGATATATTATTACCGGTTTTATTATGTTATTATTCATTGAACCATTTAAC
Source organism: Ectobius pallidus (assembly GCA_964059195.1). NCBI lineage: Eukaryota > Metazoa > Arthropoda > Insecta > Blattodea > Ectobiidae > Ectobius > Ectobius pallidus. The sequence goes on along the minus strand of CAXKWD010000009.1, from coordinate 48,146,615 downwards.
ATTTAGTTCATCAAAAGTGACTCCTTTGTTCCTGTCAGCGTTTTATTTTTATTATTTCTTTAATATTTGGTAACTTTATTGTATATAATACATTACAGTTTTGTAGTTATTTTATTTCTACAGTAATTAGCAAAGCGTTTTATCTTGAGTGAGTATAATATTACAGGCTATGTTGAGGTTATGGATGCTATTGCATGAAATTGAAAGAAATCAGATGCTCAAAAAAATTTAAGAAACAAGTAGAATCTTTACTATTAAGAAACTCCTTTTACAGTGTAGATGAATATTTGGAAGAACCTAGTTTATAATTAGTTTACAAGTTTTTTCTTTGACGTGTCCAATATCATGTATATGATCTTACGGATGAATAAAATTATTATTATTATTATTATTATTATAACAAATTTCCAAATTCCATGTCCCCCCACCACGTCGAGCTGTTTGACATGGCCAACTACAACTGTGGATAGCAACAGTATCATGGACGATGAACGCCGGTAGACAAACCACCCCTACGACGATGATCGCTGACCCCGGCGGTCATCGCCGGCGATGAACGCCGTAGACAAACCATAGCTTTATTACATCAAACCATAGCCTACTGGATGTTTAAAGGCCATGACAAAAGTACTAAATGCTTGCACAAAAGAGGGTCTGCTGTGTTGCTCAAACTTGCCGCTAGAATCGTGATTTTGTTCTGTTCATTCATATGCTCTGTTAGGAAGCACATGGCATAGCAGTGGTGTGCTTGTAATAATTATGTGTATTTAGGAAAGTTGCAATGCACATTTTCACGTAATTATGAAAAGCCTGAGGCTTTGGGTAAGTTAATAAAACTTTTTTCCTTCCGAAATTTCGAATTGTTTACGTAATAAATTATATGTTCAACACTTCTGCTAGAGAAAAAAAGTGTGCGTGAAACGCCACGCGACAGAAGTAAAACTTGTTTTTATTTTTTTTATTTTGGATTGTTGGACTTTTGAATATTGGGTTTTTGGACTTATTTAATTTTTGATTATTTAATTTTTGATCTTTTATTTTTTTGGAATTTTGAATTTTTAAAGTTTGAATCTTAGAATTATTTATTTTTGGAATATTTTTAATTTTGAATTTTGGATTTTTTAATTTTGTTTTTTGGATTTTCTTTTTTTTTTTAATTTTGGATTTCTTTAATTTTGGGTCTTTAAATTTTTTAATTTTAAATTGTTGGATTTTTTATTTTTAGATTTTTAAATTCTGGACGTTTTAAATTTTGTATCTTTGAAATTTTTATTTTTTAGACTTTTTAATTTTGAATTTTTAGAATTTTTAAATTTTGGATTTTTTATTTTTAAATTTTAGATTTTTGGATTTAACTTTGGATTTTTATCTTTTAAATTTTGGATTTTTTTATTCAATTTTGGATTTTCTTGTTTTTTTAAATTTTGGATTTTTGGATTTCTTTAAATTCGGATCTTTGAATTTTTAATTTGGAAATTATTGATTTTTTAAATTTTGTATCATTGAATTTTGTATCTTTTGGATTTTTAAATCTTGGATTTTCGATTTTCTCTATTTTGGAATTATAGATTTTTAAATTTTGGATTTTTGACTTTTTAATTTTGGTTTTTTAGATTTTAAATTTTAGATTTTTTAATTTTGGATTTTTAATTTTTTTAATTTTGGATCTTTGAAATTTTTTATTTTGGATTTTTCGTTTTGTTAAATATTGGATTTTTTAATTTTTTATTTATTTGGTTTTTAAATTTTGGATTTTTCATGATGGTGAAGGGCTCACCACGCCACTAGCTCGAAGCAGTAATAGCCCCCCCCCCCCACTCAACGCCTGATACCTTTCCCCAGCGCGTTCCCGTTACTTTTTTTAATTTTTGGATTCTTTAATTTTGGATTTTTAAATTTTGGGTTTTTAGATTTTTTAATTTTGATTTTTTAAAAATGTTTTGTATTAACCTAATCATTGTTTTCTGTGCAGTCCGTTCCGTCACAGCCCCACTAATTTCGTGACGATTTTGTTCGTAACTCAAGTTTGGGTTAGCTCTCGATTTAGTCCTAGTGCGGCTAAAGAAGTTTCACTTCAAAAATAGTTGTGTGTTATTATTTGGCCGTAAATCAGCCTTACTTTCAATATAAAACTATGAAAATACTTTAAATTTAAATGAACAGAGCATGTGATAAACAGAACAAGAGAGCGATCGTAGCGGACAACACAGGAAACTGACGGTCTCATCCGCCATTGCCCTCTTGTCAAGGCCTTTAAAGATTTAGTAGGCTATGATCAAACCCAGGCAATCTAGATTTCGTTTCTGTTGTTTTGCCGGATTTTCACAACTTAAAGCGTCTCTTTTCCTTATCCAAGCAAATTCATCTCATGTTTTCTCACAGAACCATAGCCTACTAACACAAACTTTGTTTTCTTCCCTAAAATAAATTTCATGATCATGTTCATTTGACTTACGTCTGTGGAGTTGTGTTGGAGAAACAATGCACGTGATTGGCCCGTTGCGAACAGTGAAACGCTAATGGATAGAAAATAGCCAATGAATGATGCGTTTCATTCCAAAAGTGACAGCAGGTATTATACAAGATGGCCGTCATTATAACAGTGATGTTGTGTTGGTGATTTAATTATTTTAATATTATTTACAATAATCTTCATATTTAGCAAAATGTATTTCCCGGTTGGATGGCCCAGAGTGTTAAATATTCCTCATCTGGGCCGTTGTTCTGTGCGTCATATAGTTTGTAATAGGGACAAGATTTTGTTTGCCATACTGACAGATGATTGTCTGTCTATTTGGTTTTGCAAGGTTAGTTGATTTAATATTAGACTAGTTCTACATGGACGAGTTTCCTATTATTCGGTAGATGGTACTTTTAAAATGCACGAACTAGTAAAAGAGATTAAATACTAAATGCTATTTAATGTATTAATGTAGGTCATTTAGAGGCAAAAACCAAATATCGGGTGCCAAATAGGCTCCTCCCATACTCGCTATCGGGACCCGCCCGGGAAGGAGGGGTTTAGGGCGGGGACTAACTAAATGAAACAGTGGGAGACATCTAGTAGGTAATGGTGGAATTAGTAGTAGCGGCGCAGAGACATCTGGCGGAAATAGCAGAAACACAAGAAAATTATTTTTTTTATTTTCCCCTTTTATCTCTATTCTCCTCTTCTCCTCTTTTCCCTATTACCTCCCTTCTCTCCTTCACCCTACCTACCTATTTGGGACCTATTCCTATCCTAGTAATTTTCGCACCTACGGGGATTCGATCTGGGGACCGCTAGCGTTATAGTCCATCGCCTTGACCACTACACCACGAGTGCTCGATGCAATAAAAATCGAGAAAACTTCTAGCCTTTGTACTACAGAGACGTGTAATACATGACGAGTAGTAAGAATGATAATGTTCTGTATAACTGTGAAATTTTGGTACAAGGGGCACTCTCGCATCATGGGAATCGTATTTTCAATAGGGTAGTGTTGAGTGTCAAGTGGGTAAGGCGGACACGTTCGGGAACGGTCGGAACGGATCGGTGCGAGAGGTCGCCGGCCGGCCGGCAGCTGCTGTCGCCATAGCAATGGAATGCGGGATGGGCGGAGCCTATTTGGCACCCGATATTTGGTTTATGCCCATTTAGGTAGCTCCCTAAATGAAGATCTGTTACTTTCAGCCATGTGTTCCTATAGTCCTCCACCGTCGAACATGCGACTCAATAGAAGACATTGGGATGAATGAACTGGTAGAATGGCGTCCAGATTCAAGCATGCTTGTAGTGGCCGTAAGTTGACAAAACATTAAATTATGCTGTAGTAAATAAGTAGGCCTATTGTTACTGTAAAAGAAATCCATTCTGAATTAAATTATAAAGAAACCAATACTCTCTTTGGCGAAATGGAAGGATCTGCTACACCTTGGCTCTCATTCCACTCTCCGCTGTGCGTTGCCAAGGCGACGGCCTGGTTCCCTTGCCTTCCCCTAACTGCTCAAGGCCGCCTGCAATCTTACCCCTCTGTACTGCATGTTATACTGCGCTAAGCGCTATTGATTGTATTTACAGTACAATCACCCTTGCAGCAAAATGGCTCTCTTCAGAGCCAACTTAATGTTTCAGAATTGTAATAAACGACCCTTGCACCAGAACAGCTATTTCTCGTGTATTAAAGCTGAGCCAATCCATGTGAAAGTGGACAAAGGTGGTTACATCTTTTTTTTACGTGACATAGACATGTTATATAGCAAAGTAAAGGTAAAAGACTGTAGAATTTGAAAATAGATTCACAATTCTATTAAATTAAAGGTATCTATATAATAACAACTGCTGAAATGTGTATTTTTTTCGTTGACTGAAATTTATAATTTAACATGTTGGCTAGTACTGCATTATACTCATGGAATCAGTAGATTTGCTGCAATTTTTAATTTCACCCACAAAAGCACAAATAAGTGAAGATTTTGTCATCATAAAACAAATTTTTAAGATGAGTTTTAAGATGAGATGAGATGAGTGAAGATATTTATCAAATCAATTTTCAAGGTAGGCCTACCCATGTCACACCCGTCACAAAAAACATGTAATAGTTTGGGTAGAAAGCCAAGTAATCATTGTATAAAGTGGAAACTTGGTAAAAGTTAAGATATTTCAATACAGAAAACACACCTAAAATATAATTTTGAAATGCCTACTATTTTGGCTTAATTTTGATGTGACGGGTGTGACACATGTTGCGTGACGGGTGTGACACTTATGGAAAATGCCTTTTGCAGCTTTTGTATAGTGATTATTTCATGCAGATGTTGAATAAATCATATGTTTTCATTATTACTATCTTTTAAATGGCTCTTGGACTTCTGTTGTACAGAACAGAACTTCGTAGTTTGCAAGACAAAGAAACTACGATCTACCAGCTTTGGCTATGGATGACACGGATGACTGGTGGAAATGTCACAAATGTTTTAATGGTGATAAAGAAGTGAGGTAAAGATCTAGTGATCCCTATAGAGGCCATGAAGGCTTTTAGGATTCAAACGTTCAACCTCCAACAATTTTAGACTTTTAGCACATGAAGGTGGTAAGGTTGTCAGTCTTATGCACTGGGTGCCTTTACCCCAGAATTGCTTCTGGTACCCATTTCTGTTAGAAGATGAGTTGACCTCAGGGCCATAGTGCCAGCAGAAGAATTAGGCCAATTGAAAAATCTCAAAAACCTCATCAGGAATTGAACCTGTGCCCTTCAGGTTTGTAGCACAGTGCCTCAACCAGCAGCATGACATTGTACCCCAATAAAGAAGTGAGAGTGATAGCCTAATTAATTTTGTGCCTGAATTCTGTACTGGTAACTGTGTATCTTAGAACTGCTAAGAAATTCAGACAGACAATACCTCTAACAGCCGATGAAATGAGTAGGCCTACATGGAAACAAATGAAGGAGAACAGATAGAAAAACAATCAGCCAATCTAAATATAGCTACACAATATTATTTTTGTATGAGAGACAACAAAAATATCCTGGCGACAAGGATAACCAGATCCACATCAATTCAGTAAAAGTTTGTGAAGAGCTCAGGCTTCCAAGTAGTCCAGGATTTTAGAGTAGAGGACAACGAAAACTGCCTAACTAGTACCGGAGGAACATTTCACTTCACAACTTTACACAAGCCTGTTAAAAATATGGACAGAGTGGAAAAAAGACTAACAAGGGAATTCTTTTTTATGCTGAGATCATGTGCTGGGATTCCCCAGGATTGGTATATTATCACAAAAAATTTTCATGAAATTCATGCAAAATGGTACAGAGGCAGAAGGTGCAAAGTGTGGTTAGCGTTGCAGAATACAGATCCATCGGCCTGGGTTCGATCCCCGGTACCACCTCGAACTTTTCTGAGGTAGGGAGGTCTGGTAGGGGTACATTCAGCCTCATGATTCAAATTGAGGAGCTATTGGATAGAGAAGTAGCGTCTCCGGTCATGAAAACCACCATTAATGGCCGTGGGTGTCGGCATGCTGACCACATGCCCCCCAATCCTACCATCTGCCTACAGTAGATGATGCAGCAGTCGGGTGGTAGGCCAAGTCCCTCCAGGGATGGAGTTTAGTTTAGTTTAGTTTAAGTCTCGGTTATAAGTTGATGTTGTCCCATCCGACATGTCACACCCGTCACGTCACACCCGTCACACTGATAAAGTAAATTTTCAATAACTATATAAATATTTTTGTAAAATCTAATTATGTATTTCAGTATGTTTATCAGTCCTCTTACTTGAAAAAATAAAACAAATATAGTGAAGCTAATCAATTCACAGAAATTTCAATTAAACCTACATAAGAAATCCTTACTATAGTTTTTAACATGAATACACGTTTTGAGGCCTCCTGAACATGGCCGTCCGGAAGGGGGGGCAGGGTAGGGCCGCTGCCCCTCCCTGGAAATTTTATTTACACATAAACCTCTAAACTAAATGACTTGTAAGCAACTAATGTGAAGAGAGGCTTAAGTTTCCACACACTGTAGTTAGCGTTGTTTGGATGAAAACTAGTTGTAACAGCTGACAACCTTAGATGTGAGCGTGTAGGAATAATTACTTCCCCTAAACTTGAAACCATTTATAGCCTAATATTTTATTATAATGAAGATAAGGCAAGAAAGTATTGCATTTTATATTTTTTTACCTGTGAAATTGTAAGGTGGAGAAAAAGAGATGTGAGTGTAAATATCAGATGTTTTGATTGTCAATAGTCATAGGTCCAGCTACAGTAAATCAAGGATGTTGATTATATAATAATAATAATAATAATAATAACATTAATAATATTAATAGTAATAATAATAGCAAAAATAACATTAATAAAATGGTTGTAGTGTGGTGGTGGTGGCGGCAGTAATTTGTTCATTGGCCCCCCTTGACAAAATTTCTGCGGACTCCCATGCTCCTGAATAAACAAAAAAACTATTCTTGGAAACATGTCTGTTTGTGTGTCTCAGTGTGTGTATGTGTGTGTGTATCACTGTGTTTGTAATGTCTGTGAACATCCTAGCTCCAGAACGGAAAATTGTATGAAAATAACATTTTGTTTTTGGGTCAGGTACTTTTCTTAGGATGTGACACGAAGATTGGCGACGAAGTTCTATTATTTTAAGGGGACTTTACATGAAGATAATTTAGTTTTTCCCGAATTTTCTCAAATACTGCTGTAACGATTTTGTTTAAATTTTATAGATGGAGTGCTTATACTATGAGCTAATACTTTTATTTGAAACATTTTTCGAATAAATCTCTTTAGGGTAGTTATAAGCCGTCCACTCTTTGTATAAACTCAGTTTTGCATGATGAACAATAAAGCTTTGCATGACTGCTTTTAGTACTATAAATTATTGGTTCAGATTTAAGTTAGTGCTTGTATTAATATTTATAGGATGATGGTAGTAACAAGGTTGATTTCTATAGCCTTTTAACGATTGAGTCATGCTTATTTTGGATATTCTGGCTACTCTAGCTCAAGGATATGTTTATATCTGAATGCGTGAAACAATTGTTGTCTTCTGATATAATTGCAACAAACAAATTTCTGATGTGTATGAATATGCACTCCTGCAATGCGGACCCTGACTCAAACGTGCATAAGGATATAAAGTGAAAATATAGCATTTTTTGTAACTAGGGTAGAATAAGTTATGTGAGCCTATTAGTGAGACTTTTAACTCGGGGAAAAAATCGCAAATTGAACTTTATGATCATCAGGCCCGATTCTGATGACCTATAAAATGACCCTAAATTTTAAAGAAAATGACTTAATAATTATAAAAAATGACCTAAAAACTGATAGGCCTAATTTATTTATAACAAAACTAGCTTAAAAGGCCTGGCGTCGCCCGGGTTTTTATTTTGTAAATGTGAAATTGACTTGATGAAGGACTTTCGATTTTCAAACTTGTATAATATGCACGTAGAACTTGAAATGAGGAAGAACGACTTAGGCCTATCACACTCAAACTATTCCCTCAGAAAACGCTAGATATAGCTTTTTATGGCTCATAAAGGATGTCGAATGTTGCATTCCGTTGCTTCTAACTGGAGGGGTTGAAATAAGAAGAAACATAAATTCCGATTACATAAGATTGTATTGTCTTTATGGAAATTTTTATTTCTCACTCTCATTTTACCATTCAACCATTTCGGAGCTGAAATTAAAAAAAAAATCAATATCACTTTCAAACTTTCCTCCCCAAAACCTGGGACATAATATACTGCGGGCATAGGACTGAAAATGTTCCACCCTATTTTCTCTTCTTGTAGATGTTTAGGGCCATGATAAACATCCTACAGCTATGAGTGACGTATCAGTGGATATGATTTTTTACTGACTTCTGATATAGCATATTCACTGGCACACACTTAAGCTGTTACTGCAATACGACCGCTTATTCTATATCAAAATGTGAAGTGAGAAAATGATATTTTCCATGTCGAGGGTAGAGAAAGTTATGTGACTGCTTCACATTGTGCTTTATTTTCTTGGATTTCATTCTTCAAGAATTATTTTCACAAATGTATTAATTACATCGATAGCATCAGAATTTATTAGAGCCCCGTGTTACATCCAGGGCTTAACTGGGTATGTGTTCAAAATTTAATGCAAATTGGTCAAGAAATGTAGATTTGTATAGGGAACATATATAGGCCTACCCACATACATACATACATACTTTTGATCTGGCTTGGTTAACTCACACTTTTTTTTGCTATGAAAACATGTGAAAGCGGGACTCTTAAACTGTGAATATGTCACAGTTCTTTTCTCACACTTCAATTTTTTAAAATCTTTTTTTGTTATTAAACAATTGACAGCAGAACTCTCTAACTATGCCTCATTTCACATTTCCGACTTTTCCCGTGGATTTTCCAAAAAAGTTTCTTTCATACAAACCTTGTCCTGACAATTACGAACTCAACAAAACAGAAATCAGCCAAATCGGTCGAGCCGTTCTCAAGTGATGCGGCAACATACATTTTGGAAATTCATTTTTATTAATATAGATTATTATTGTACACACAAAGTTATAGACTACTTTGTACATAATTGTAAAGTCTGTAAATAACTGTAATGTTCTGAATGTTCTTTTCTCACGAAAATTTATGTGCCTACTGGCACTGAGGCACTGGTGAGTCAAAATTCGGCACATCCTTTTGTGGTCTGCCGGATTATATTGACATTGTTTATTGAGGATAAACAGTAGTTTGCACTCTCGAATCCAAGCAGGTGACAGACTCTGGTGCCAAGTCAATCTAATAACAATTGTAATAGCCTATAATACAGAATTTTGGCGTTTCTTCGATTCTCATTTCTGACTGAGACATGTCAACACTTTAACACCAAATTTTTCCTTCTTGCATTAAACAAACAACACTTCAAAGACAGCAACGAATAAAGTTAATACACTAAATGTAAATACATGAAAATGACTAAATAAGGAAGCAAATGACACGAAAATGACAAAATAATGACCCAAAATTGAAATAAATGCCCTAAAGATATAAAATTGCATAAAATGACAAAAAATGATCTAATAAAAATGCATTTCTTTAATCTAGAGGCCATGATTAGGATTTCCACAAGTTGGCAATGTCTGTGCAGTATCAATACAAATGTGACATGTCATTTGAATCCGGGCCCTGATGATCATTGAATTTAAAATAATTACATTTGAAACAATGAAAAACATGTAAGATTGAGTTTTAGATTCTCATAGGAAAGTAGGAATAAGGTAATAATCTTTTTAGAGAATCGAAGGTAAAAGAAGCACTTTTAATCTTAAATTATATTAATTAAAAGGAGAAAATTATGCTACTGGGTGGTATGAAATTATAACATTCTAGAGTAACCAACTTTGATTGCTTCACATAGAAAGACTCTTTTTGTTAAAAATATTTACATATGATTATTAAATTGACTCAGTTTGATAAGATTTTTAAAATTCACTAAGCCTTTTTAAATGTGAAAGTTCTTAGGGTGATTGCAAAAATAGTCATTCCCTTCTTAAGTTAGCAGCCCTGTACCAGAAAATCAGTAACAGGTTGTCTATGCTCTCCAATATGGCTGGCTCCACAGGGCATAATTCTTTATCATAAATCTATCATCTATTATTATTATTTGACAAATTTTAATGATTGTCTAAAAAATAGTATGATACACGTGGTAAAATTATTTTATTTTGCTCGGATTGCTGCATTCGTCCTTATGAGCTCGTTTTGCAAACATAACCGACTTGCAAAATAAAATCTCATTTTAACATTTGGATCATAAATAACTATTTTGTTCTAAAATATTTGTTTTAATATATACTACCTGTAATATATATATGTTTTACAAACATAATTTAATTTAAAAAAGTAAAAGTAATTATGTTTTGGAGAAAAATGCATGATTGTTATTGTGGATTCATTTGCAAAACAATTACCTAAAACCTCTGCGTTTCTCAACCTATGGTCCGCGGACCACTGGTGGTCCGCGACGATGGTGCAGATGGTCCTTAGACGTAATTTTAAAATATCATAAAGCAAGTAAAGAAGTAACATTTTTTCACATAAAATAGACACTAGATGTCAAAGTTTTTAAAATGTTCGAAAATACAGGTCCTATTGCAAGTTTCCTTACTTTTGCAGTTACGAACCACAGTTTGAAACCCCTGATGCACTGACGTCTATGGTTCCCTCTTTCATTCAAAACCCTGAAAAATAAGACTTTGTCGGAATTTGTTATTAGAGGTGCTCTCTTAACAAGGGTTTTATTGTTGGAGGTGCCCGAGTGTCTGATACCGGTAAACCTGTGTTATAATTCCTAATTAGGCCTATATTATCAAATTGGTATTAAATATTAAAGTATGTTCAAAATATAATTTTACTGTCAATAGTTTACTTCCAATTCAATAACTGTGATTCCATCTAAAATTAGGGACCCGTAAAATTTTTTAGACATTTTAGTGGTCCTCGGGTTCAAAAAGGTTGAGAAACGCTGATGTAATATAATCGATCTTTAAAATTTTCAAAAATATTTAATATAGGTTAATTGGCAATTATAAAGCATATGCTAATTTAGCCTTAATAAATGTTGTGAAGCCTGGGATTACTTGCAATAATAAAATGCTATCAGGATACTATAGGTTTATACTTCGGTAAAACTCAAACTTAACACCAAAACAGTACGGTAAAACTCACACTTAACACCAAAGCAGTAACTTTGGGGTAGGTCTTGTAAGTAAAAAATGAAAGGGGTGATTAACAAAGCTTTATCCAGGGTGCAAAGTACATGAAATCGGGATCTGCCCTTTTAGATTTGACAAAAAGTAACTTATAAGGCAGGTAATTTTAAAAATTAAAAATTGAACACTACATTAAAATGTTAAAAATATAATAAATGCAAAAAAAAATGTTAAGACACAGGGATTTGAACTCATAACCTCCAGTGCCACGATCAAGCATCTTAACCATTACGCCACTGACAACTTTGTCAAATGGGTGAGATTATTATGGATGTGAACCATTATGCTTTCTCCTATATCCTCATAAGCTTTTGTATAGGAACCATACGGTTTTTTATTAATAGTGTATTTGTATGAATACTATTAATGTTGAGACGTAATGCATTAAAGAACAGAAAAATGAGAGAGAGACGACTAATACAAGCATGCAATGGTTGAAGCTGAATGGCTTCTGTCTGTAAGTCACCATAACCGCAGTGCAGCCAACATAAGTAGGCATATATGGGTCAATCCATATGAAATCATCCAATGGGTGTTGCTGACATATTTTATTTTATTTTTAAGTATATATTTTCTGTTTCTATGTGTATCTGGGAGTACAAAACCATTTTTTTTCACATTTATATCACTAACGCTTTGGCAACTAGTGGCCATTTTGCTTAGAAGGGTTTGGCATTTTTGGCATTTTCAAAGGTTAGCGGTAAGTTAAATAACTATTTTATTTATGAAGATATCAACTTGAAGTAAAAACCATCTTAATCTACAAGAAACATTCTACAATTCATGTTATGACCAAAAATTTGTTAGGTCTTAAGGAAATAATCTAAAACTTTATTAGAAAATGCAGTTCCGATTAGAAAAAATTAACAACTTTATAAAACTTTTTTTCATAGAAGGGATGAAAACACATGTTTCTTATTTTCCCCCCACAAAGATATAGTAGATCACTAGATGCTAGTAAAATTTGAGATCATTTATGTAAATCCTTTAGGTTTTATGAGTCTTCAATTATCGAGATTTTGCAGAATTGTTGATTTTCAAATTAAAATATCTCAAATGGGACTGAACAGAAAAATCTGAAATTTTCTCAAAATATTCTTCTAGTGCCTAGTAATCAACATATAAAATTTCATCACTGTGTTCTGAGCAGAAGTATTTTATTTTTAATAAAGAAAATGCTAAAAAATAACACTGTCAAATGAGCGAATGACGGTGTTAAAATACAATAAAAATTGTCAAAAATAATATAATTTTTTGTTGTTGCTAGTAAAATTAAATATGTCATAAAACTATAGTATATTGCGATACAAGTGCCGTAAGGCACGTTTACGGGTCGAGGAAACAGATTGAAAACCCGAGGCTGCGTTTTTAAGTTTTCGAGACCCGTAAATGCCTTTACGGCCCGTGTGTTGCATGCTATTTTTTGCACGACGGTTACTTATATCAAATTAATTATATTAATTGTGATATTACCTGAAAATATTATGAGTATACATTCTTGAAGAGAGATGTTTATTTCAGAAAGTGATTCGCATGTGATTATTGTTATGGGAACCGAATATTTGTCCTGGGGGCCTTGTTCATAAAGGCATGTATTATGAAGTGTATCGTAATGAATTATGATGTAGCGCAAGGACCGTAAGTAATTTAACCTCATCACAACGGCCATAGCAACAATACTGTGTGGGAATGTCAACTTACGATCCATGTAAACAACTTTCGTAAGTAACACTTACTAGCTATGGAGTGCAAAAACATATTAAAGAATATTATAGGAGAAAAATTCATACCAATGCTCTACCATTGCTCTACCAACTGAGTTAAGCCGGACTGCATATGACATGATTTGTCTGTCTGTGAGGTAGACGATTAGGGCAACCAGTCATAGGAGAGAGGTTCCATCTGGTGCTGTGAATTGAGCTCCAGCTTAGCTCAGTTGGTAGAGCATTAATTTGAATGACATTCTTACTTTATCTCAGTTTGGATTTAGAAGTGGCATGTCCACTGAGAATGCTACATTTCAACTTACTACAGAAATACTGGAAGCGTTAGATAAAAAGAAATATGCTCTGGGAATTTTCTGCGACTTAGCTAAAGCATTTGACTGTATAAATCATGAAATATTACTTCAAAAATTGGATCATTATGGGTTCGATAATTTAACACTTAAGTGGTTCAAATCATATCTTTCTGATAGAACTCAAAAGGTAATAATAAATGGAAATGAATCTAACCTAGGGGTTGTTAAGAATGGGGTACCTCAGGGATCAATACTAGGACCTTTGCTCTTTTTAATTTTCATTAATGACTTGCCCTATAACTTAAGTGACGAATCAAAGGTATTGCTCTTCGCAGATGATACTAGTGTACTTGTAACAGGAACGTCACAAGAACATTTATCAAGAATAGCTACAAAGGCTCTTCACGAGTTAAACAGATGGTTTCTAGCTAATAAAATGACACTTAATATTGATAAGACCCATTTTGTACAATTTAGGACAAAAAACAGATGTATCTCAAATCTTGAAATTAATTATGGAACACAAATCATACAAGAAATTAGCAATGTAAAATTTTTAGGACTTCAAATTGACCAAAATCTAGACTGGAAGACACACATAGAAATGATAAGTTCAAAACTCAGTTCAGCATGCTTTGCTTTAAGAATTTTGAATAATATATTAAAACACGATGCATTACTTATGGTATATTTTGCATATTTTCACTCGGTAATGAGGTACGGGATCATATTCTGGGGCAACTCTACCCATAGGGAGAAAATATTTAGATTACAAAAGCGGGCAATAAGAATAATATGTGGAAAGAAAAAAAGGGAATCTTGTAAACCGCTATTTGAAAAATTAAAAGTTCTCACTCTTACAGGGGAGTATATATACTCTGTTATGTGTTATGTAGTGAATAATATTGGTAAATTTCAAACTAATTTTAGTGTACATGGACGTACTACCAGAAACATGAATGATCTACACAGACCAAATAACTCGTTAAAACTCTTTCAGAAGGGTGCTTATTATTCTGCAGTACAGATATATAACAAGCTTCCAAACAACATTAAATTATTATGTATTCAAAGAAAGAGCAAACCTTTCAAAACAGCTGTCAAGGAATTTTTAATAACTCACACCTTCTACAATTTGGAGGAATATTTTCAGCTTGGATAAATTTGGCAGATTGCAGTTTCTGTAGGCCTATATTATTGTTATAACATGCATGTATTTTTTTATCTGACGTGTTCTATATCCTTGAGCCCCGCTCAACACAGGATCTACAGGACGAGATATCTACATCTACATCTACATCTACATCTACATCTACATCTACATTGGCCAAACCATTGGCCAAAGGTCCTGGGTTCTAGTCCCAGTGACGGAGGAATTTTTCTCCTATAATATTCTCATGTAATGTCCAACAGAGACAATAATCTGTGGTTCATGAATGCTTATATATCTTAACATATTAAATGTTCCATGGTAGTAGTCATAGAGATCAATACTCCAGCAGAAGGAGACCATATTGCCACATTTGCTGAGCAATACAGACTCCTCTGTACCTCCTTTGTTCAGTAATCAGTAGCTGTGCTTGACTGAAAATAGCAAAAAAAGTTGCCCCTTCACTTAAAAAAATATCAATTTCACCAAACCACCAGTTCTGATCATAATGCAGGCAACAGTGTCCTTTACTTCAAAAGGTCTTATTTCAAATTTGGGCAAAATGGAAATACTGTGTTCACCATAAATATCACTTTTTGAGTGAATGTAACACCTTATGATGCTAGAAGTTTGTTCCACAGCTGAGCCAAAGGTTTAAAAAATGTTTATACAAGTGTATAGGAAATACCTTTAATTTCTTCAGAACAAAATTCGAACACTTCTTCTGCTGAAGGTATCTGGTCCAAATATGGTCTTTGCAAACTAGCCATCGAGACAGCCCTCTTTGTACCCCCTCCAATCCCATCGCAAGCATTCTTTCCATTAGAAGTGGCAAAAAAATGCTATTCAGCTTCAAAGTGATTGCAAATATTCAAAAAGTTATTTTTGTTTTTGTACTGGATACCATCTCCATCGCTAAAATAAACAATTTTTTAAACTGAAGGGGCAACCTTTTTGATATCTTCAGTCAAGCACAGCTACTGATTACTGAACAAAGGAGCTACAGAGGAGTCTGCAGAGATTGCCTTTTCAAGTCAGCATATTCTGGCTTGCTCAGCAAATGTGGCAATATGGTCTCCTTCTGCTGGAGTATTGATCACTATGACTACTACCATGGAACATTTAATATGTTAGTTTTATGACATATTTAATTTTACTAGCAACAACAAATAATTATATTATTTTTGACAATTTTTATTGTATTTTAACACTGTTATTCGCTCATTTGACAGTGTTATTTTTTAGCATTTTCTTTATTAAAAATAAAATACTTCTGCTCAGAACACAGTGATGAAATTTCATATGTTGATTACTAGGCACTAGAGGAATATTTAGAGAAAATTTCAGATTTTTCTGTTCAGTCCCATTTGAGATATTTTAATTTGAAAATCAACAATTTTGCAAAATCTTGATATTTGAAGACTCATAAAACCTAAAGGATTTATATAAATGTTCTCAAATTTTACTAGCATCTAGTGATCTACTATATCTTTGTGGGGGGAAAATATGAAACATGTGTTTTCATCCCTTCTATGAAAAAAAGTTTTATAAAGTTGTTAATTTTTTCTAATCGGAACTGCATTTTCTAATAAAGTTTTAGATTATTTCCTTAAGATCTAACACATTTTTGGTCATAACATGAATTGTAGAATGTTTCTTGTAGATTAAGATGGTTTTTACTTCAAGTTGATATCTTCATAAATAAAATAGTTATTTAACTTACCGCTAACCTTTGAAAATGCCAAAAATGACAGATCCTTCTAAGCAAAATGGCCACTAGTTGCCGAATCGTTAGTGATAAAAATGTGAAAAAAATTGTTTTGTACTCCCAGATACACACAGAAACAGAAAATATATACTTAAAAATAAAATAAAATAGGTCAGCAACAAATTATTTTATTATTGGATGATTTCATATGGATTGACCCATATTTGAAACTAGAATGTGCAAAGTTACAACGACCCAGGTATAGTCACCTATTGCTAACAACTAGTTTTTTATTGTTAGGGCAAGAAAAGGCTGGACAACTACTGAAACACCAAAATGGTTGGGTATCTAGTAGTGGTCAACAAATGGGATCTCTTACTCTAGTAGTTGACCAGCACCTTACAAGTGATATTTATGGTCCAACATAAGAAAAACTGCAAGGAAATATGGCTTACTACATTCTACATTCCTAATTAAATTAAAATGTACTGTTCCATTAAAAAGAAAAATGGACCTATCTAACAGAAACTTAGGAAAATTTGGAAAGGTGAAGCTGGGATTTGAACCAGGATCTTCGGCTCTCCGTGCCAATGCTCTGACCAACTGAGCTACCAATGGCAACGTGCCGGTATAACATTAAATTCTCCAACTGACTCACAATCCCTCACACTTGTTTCTTGGCTATTTGCTTGTGCAAAGAAGTGCCTGTCAATAAAAAAGACACACAGTGTTTGAAACTGTTAAAGAAACCGTAAAAGGAGATTTTAAAAATAAATTCAAATAGAAAAATCCATTTTCAAGACAACAAACCAGGTAGACGTTTGACGCTGTATATTTTCCCTAATTAATTATTTTAATTAATTATATTAATATCCAAGTAATTTCAGATATTATTTTGTATTTTATTAAAATAAACCCTTTTTATTTTCATGAATTATTTCTGATATAACAATATTATTAACATGTAATATTTCAAGCATTAGAGGATCCGGAAATATATCCTTTTAGCACTAATCTTAGCATATCCAATTTTTAACTTCGACAAGAAAGGATTTGAGGCGAAGCGAATTGTTTCCTTTCAATCTATTGTAAAGCGTATGTGTAAGACCTTCAAGAAAAACTGCTAGAAAGTTTAGAAGCCAAGCTTTCCCCACCCCCTTAAGTAATAACTAGGAAGCGTCCCACGCTCTGAATTTTCCAAAACCCAAGCTTACTCTAAACCAATCAAAATTCAAGATTCTCCGAAAGGCGCGAGAGTTTCTTAGAAATTGGAACTATATTTTTGTATTTTTCTCATCGCGCAAGGATTTGAGTTTCACCTATAAAATAACTTTCCAATACGGAAACCGGGGCTAGTCTATTCAATTCTCCTCGATTCTCGACAGGACTCTGAACCGCCGTCACGTCACCGAAATGTGAAGTATATCTACAAGTCGTGGTCGCGCTTATATAGGAGAGAAAGTATTGATATAACAAGTGGAAGTGTATTAAGTCTTATTACAAAAGCGAGTGCTACTAAATGGAATTCCTACAAGTAAAAAGGTACTGTACTTGCATATATATTTAAGTGTGGTAATACGCAGTGATTACTAGAAGATAAAACGCCTAATAACAGTAGTAGCGTGTGCACTAAAACAAACAGACTCCACTATTGATATTACATAATAACTGTTTATAAATAACTCCTAGCATGATACACTCAATCTGACTTCAGAAACTTTACAGATATTCCGAAATTGCGGACACTGGCGACATTCATCTCAGTATATAAATACACAACTGAACTTTTCTTGATTATAATAAAACTTTAGTTATCACACACACACCTTCATATATTTCATTTATAAAATAGCTTCCATATTGCACGAAATCCATATCTCTACTAATAGCAACTGACTACACGGAAACCTTGAGAGAGAGAGAACTTATGCAACTGACTGCTGTGGATGCGGTGAGATGGTGTATTGTCATCTAACCAGATGGCTGGCGCTCAACAGGTAAAGTGAAAGACATTTTCTGTGAATATAAAACGTGATATTGAACATAAACTATATTATAATTAATACTCCATCTTATCATCAATGATAACGGCCGCAAACGTGACGTCCCAACGTGTCGCGTGAACACAGTTAAAATTAGTAGAGATTATTGCGATAGTTATTAACATTAGATAATTTTTAAAAGTGTGTGGTGTTAAAATCAAGAGATACAAGAATTCAGCAAACATACGAAGGGTGAACGAGAAGGGATTATACAACTGCAGTACCTGCTACGGCGAGACAATAGCATCGAGAAACCAACAGGAGAGAGAACTGGTTCCTGCGTACGAAAACATCGCATCTCAACCGACTGCCTCCGAGTCCTATCCCAGAGTTCAACCGCCTCCAGACTGTACCTGCGGGAGCTGCCTAATCAGCGTGGATACCAAAATACAGATAAGTGTAAAAAAATCATAGGGTAAAAGTGACATTTAAATGATTACACACTCTAGGCGTTTGAGAAACAAAATGGCTAATAGCAGTAACGATGAAATTCATGGACAAGATTTGTTGGATAATTCTCAATTATGTCAGGAAATTAATAATGTAAATCAAATGGAGGTAGATCAAACTGAAAATAATGATTGTGAAATACAGGAACAGGAGATAGTAGTAGAAAGGGTTATACCTGTAGTTGTACAAAACAATGAAAGCACTGTAAATGAAAATATACAAAATGTAAATTTGTCAAGTATTGAAGGGTTGCTAAAAAACTTTATGAAAGAAGTAAAATCAGAAATGGTCGGTACAACGCCAAAGTGAACTAAGCGCCAAACTCCATATTTTGAGAAAACTGAAGTTGAAGTTTGAGTGTTGTAAAAAAATCTTGATCAAAACGAAATTTCCTTTTTTCTCAACTGATTTTACTATCGTAGTATCGCTTAGTTCGTTATTGCAGACCGTAGGATATCAAAATCTGCACCATGGACTACCAATAGTCTATATTTTGACAATTGGCGCTTAGTTCACTTTGGCGTTGTACCGACCAAATAAACAATGTTAGATCAGAAATAAACAATGTAAACGAAAATGTTAAATCGGAAATTAACAATGTAAATGAAAATGTTAAATCAAACATCAACAGTGTGAAATCAGACATCAACAGTGTAAATGGAAATTTTAAATCAGACTTCAGTAATTTAAAACAAGATATGCAATCTGTTAAACAACAAATTAAAACAGAGGTAGAAAATAGTTTCATGGGTTTAAAAGATCAGTTAAAACAGGAAGTAAATTCAAGTCTTAATGTAGTCAAGGCAGATATTTCTGTACTTGAGTCATCAATTTTGGCTATTGTATCAGCGAATGAGGTATTTAGAAAAGAGTTGCAAGATCAAATTGAAATTAAACAGCAGCCATTCCATTGTTACGGTCCAGACATTTACACACTTTTGGAGTCCTCATACTCATTGTTAAGATAAATTTTCAGAAGGGTTAATAATACGTATGAACTGCCTTCAAATAGTACTTCACCCCTGATATATTTTTAATCCCATCTCAACATTAATCATTCAAGAAATTTATAAAAAGTACCCTGTTACGGTTCAGACTCACACAGAAGGTTACTCATGTCATGTTTGTAAAGACATGCAAAACTCTGTGAATTGTCACAACTTTATGGTGAATCATATTTTTTTCCTTCTTTATAAATGTTCAAGGATAATTATGCAGTATTGATCCACCTCAAATTTTCAATAATTAACACGCAGTAAATTTTCAAAATATGTTACGGTCCAGACACATGCTGTTACGGTTCAGACACTGTGTAAAATCACACAAGTGAGAATTACTTAACAAATTAAGAGAATAGAAAATTTATACATGTTTTGCAAATTCTAGGAACCATGAGCACTTTAACTAGTCAAAATAAGTAATTTAACATAAACTTAGGCTCTTTCATAGGGCTCATAAAACTGTTGTCACACAGAAATGGTGAATGCTTATGAGGATGACTCATTATGTCTATTAAAAACCCACTATTATGATTGACAGTAGGTAGTTTGACCACACAAAACGACTGAAGCATGTATTACAAAGATGACCTTTTTCTTGAGACCATATCCATGTCGATGTACTACTGGAATTAGTATACAGTGAAATCCCCGTACAACGATTACCGATATAACGATAATACTCTTTATAACGTTAAAATATTTTGGTCCCGGCATTCTTTCCATTAAAATAATGTATAATTCCCCTAGGCTTTACGATACTCTTAATAACGATATACCTCTCCATTACGATTACATTTAGAATCCCCTTAAAATACCTTTTCCTCGGTACAAGGATAAAAATAGATCGTGAAAGTGCAAATCGTGAACTCCCCGAAGCTAACGGAAGAAAACATTGAGGAAATCCAAAACAAGCAGGCGTAAGATGAAGAAGAGGAGGTAGAACAAAGTGTACATCTACCAACATTAACCGCACTCGAAGCCATTGCCTCTATGTATGTGTTCTGTGCTTGCGAGGCTCTGCAGAATTTTCTGTTGAGTGTTCCATCGGTGCCAGAATGTCATTTAGTGAACCTCGAATCAAATAAGCGCATGGTGTGTATCCCTGTTCATATAAAAAGCTAAACAGAATGTCATTTCTGACTTTTACAAACAGGGGCAAAAATGAGTCATCCTGTTCATGGTGCTGAGCTATAATGCAATGTAAAATGTGTTTGCTCATGGTGTAATAATTTAAGGGAGGAGTGAATACAGTACAGTATAGCAGTTCTTGTGATAAAATTCTTTATTTCTCTAAATACTTAAAGAATTTCAGCCACTGAAGTTGTTTCCTATATACTAAAAAAATTTGAACATTTTTTTGTAAATTCTCGATATAACAATATATCTCTCTACAACAATATATTTTTCTGGTCCCTGCGAAATCGTTGTATCGAGATTTCACTGTAGTTAATTCTGTAAACATCGCTAATAGTGTTAAGTAGGCCTACCTCAGCCTAGTATGTCTTTCAGCTTGACAAGGACAAAATCACAAAATTTAATTTACTCTGATGAAGGGTGATAATAAATTATCATGGTGAAGCACCTGAACTTGTCTGACCAACTAGTAATTTATTTCTGGTTGGCGTAACATGAAAGTAATCAGCGCTTTGTAGGTTGGGACTACAAAGAATACCAGACTAACTTTTCTCTGGTTTTGACTTCACATGCTGGCACCCATAGTATTCTTCCTGCTGACACTACTTTTTTTGCACATTATAAAACTGCTCAGGTGTATCCAAAAAATATTTTTGGCTCTTCGCTGGTATCCAAACATTATGCTTTGTCTTCTAACTCCATCCACTGCCACTTTCCCATAGAGTGGTGCCTAAATATTACATTCAATATTTAGAGAAACTTGTTTCCAAAGAATAGGAGATTGAAAAAGGTAAAAAAAAAAAAAAAAAAAAAAAAAAACCATTAATTGGGCTGCTGAACCATTAGAAAATATTTTTATATTAACTACGTTAGTAGGCCTACATTAGCAAATTCTGCTTTCATTTCTCATATGATTGTCTTCAGAAATGTCCAGACAGCAAATTATAGCTGAAAAAATATTTTTATTGCATAACTATTACTCAGTGGAGGAGTTCCTGTCTGAACATTGAGTTTTTACGCATTTACATGAATAAGTAAACGAGTCAGGCAACAGCTGTAAACAGTGTTGCTTGTTGATGGGCCCAATGAGCTGACTGAATTAATTCATCCTGTGCAAATGAGTGAGTAATTCTCAGCAAAATGTATCTGTAATACATTATACAAGTTCATTCATTTCCACTTTAGTTTTGTTCCATTTCAAAATAGAATGACTGCCTATGCATCTCTTAACGTTCGGTAATGGAGTTGATAATTAATTTTAAAACCAGTTCTTTCACTGTAAAATTTTTTTCCAATATCCAGTTTATCACAGTCTGTCTTTTAAGCTTATCTTTAATCTAGAAATTGTTCAAATTAATGGGTAATTTAAAACTTGGGTCAACACTGGGTATTTCTGCTCATTTTGGTGTCTGGACCGTAACGCTCATTAAATGGAAATAAATTAATATACAAATATTTTAATAAGTGATATGAGTTACATAACCCTTCTTGTTAGAAAATATTAAATATTACTATTGTACAAATTATTGTTAACATATAAAATAAACTTTTTCACTTTTTTTGTTACGGTTCAGACAAATGTAGGCCTATAGTACCTCGTAAATACAAGTAACAAAATTTATAATTAACTCTTGGTAGTAAATAGTAACACTTCATAAGACTAGTAATATACTGAACAACAACTATTGGAGAGAAATAATCAGCTGATTCTCCAGGCTGTCAACAATAGGGATTAAATACGAACTGTTACTTTTTCAAGAAATTGTTTGCTTTCGTTATGTTCAAATTTAACAATCAATAACAAAATGATACTTGCAGATCATAAAAAATGAGTACTGACATTTAAAAATATAAGCTTTTAGCTTTCATTTGACATACAACATGTCTACCTTACTTAAAAATACAAATATGGTAAAACAGGCTCACTTTTCATGGAATGGCTGACAGAAAGTGTCCGAAACGCAATTTAAAGAAAATAGTATTGAGGTAAAGAATATAGCAAAAAGGCTAGCCGATGTCAATGAACAGGTAAATAGAAGGCTTGAAATGTTTTCAAATGAAATCACTGAACTAAAGCAAGGTAGGTCAAATGAAAATAACCAACCAGCTGTTTTTGAGGTAGAAGTACAAAGACCCGGACCCAGTAATATCAGTCCTCTAAATACATCAGTGAGTAGTGGTATGTTTACATCAGGTGTAAACAATGGTAATCACCAGGGCTAGGATTTATATGTAATTACATATTTCTTAATTTCGCATGTAGACACATTTTTTCACTTATCTCCATCTATTATGTTGTCCTCTATTCAAATTAAACAAATTTATTTTACATATTTTTCCATATTTCAGACATTAGTACATATTTATATGTAAAATAAATATTTGTCTATATTTAGTGATTTTAATGCAATATTCATACATATTTCACTCTTAAGAGTAAAACTATATAAAATTGTCGTTTTCAGTGACAGAAAATATGGCAGCATAGGATAAGTTTACAGTTATGTACAGAAATTAATGTGTGAAAAATGATTTGTGTTACATTGAATCAAATTTTTGTAATATAACAAAAATAATTCAGAAACTACAAAATAATAATCTCACATTACCTGGAATTATTGACATTGTGAAAAACATGATTCATGAACTCAAATGTATACATGGACATTTAGCCATTCTTATCAAATGTAAAGTGGACAATGTGTTTACAAGAAATCCAGGCTTTGAAGAAATGTGTAAAATCAGTGCAATCTTAAGTAGCTCGTCAAATGTAAAACTAGAATCAGTGAATTTTAAACACGTGCCAATCACTCCATGTGCAGTAGAACAAAGATTCAGCCAATACAAATCACTTTTGAAAATTTAAAACAACATTTTGTGGCATACTGTTATGGTAGCAGAAATAATCAATGAATGAATACAAATAAAGTAGGCCTAAGTGATCTAAAAGAAATTGGATAATTTAATTTATGAATCCACTATTTGTAATGCATTTTTATAGGTTCTAAAAGTAACAAAATGTAGTGTCTAGTGGTTAAATTTGTTTTGATGTCCATATTTTACAAAATATATAATTGCATATATATATGTACGTATATTGACATTTTTAGTACATATTTTGACAGTTTTAAGTACATATATATGTACATATATATGTACATATTTTGACATTTTTTAGTACATATATATGTACATATTTTGACATTTTTTAGTATATATATGTACATATTTTGACATTTTTTTAGTACATATAAATCCTAGCCCTGGTAATCACTCCCCAGTATGCAGTGAAGAGAATTTAAATATAGAGATTAGGCAACCTGTGACTAAGAACCTCCCTCAAGGCATACTAAATGAATTAGAAATTCCTATTTATGATGAGAGTAATTTTGTCAATCCCCAGACCTACATTGATGAACTGGAAGCATATTTAAGGCTAAAGGCAATTCCCTTTGAGATTCAGTCATTAATAATTAGAAAATCCTTACGTGGCACTGCATTAGGTTGGTATAATCTTACCGTAAAAGAGCATTGTTCATTCGAGGAATTCAAAAGAATGTTCTTGACAAGATATTGGAATGTAGGAAAACAAGCCGATATCAGGTTGAAGCTTGCTAGTGGTGCCTATGACCCCTCTTCAGGTGTATCAATGATACAATATTTCTTAAACATAGCTCAGCTGTCCAAACTAGTGACCCCAATAATAGAAGACCGAGACTTGATCTCAATGTTATGTAATCACTATCCTGATAGTATTCGACGAGATCTTGTTGTTGCAAAGCCTAAGGACCTTGGAGAATTTCTAGATTTGCTATCTGCTTTCGAATGTAGTGTGAATAGGGCAAGTGTCAGTCAACCAATGAAAGCCAGTAATTATATGGACTACAATATGAACAAACAAAATTCACAAGATGTCCGAGTATCGCAGGAATGCTTAGACATAGGAGACGGGGCACGAGGCAATCAATACAGAAATAATAACAATAATAACAATGGTTATTTAGGGTCATTCCATGTCAAGTGAACCAATTTTTTGTCAATTTTGAACATGACCATCTCCGATTTTAGTCATACTTGGTTGTCATGAAGTACCACCTGAGATATGTTAAAGTGCAAAATATCAGATTTTTATGTGTTGTAGTTTTCCAGTTATACCCTTCTGAAATATGGAAAAAAACCAAATTTTCTGCATAAGTGCAATCACAAAATGACGCATAAATCAAGCTGGAATTGACATAGATGAGTGGGAAAAGTATCAAAATGTAGCTTATATTATGAGCTTTAATTTGATACGTCACACGAGTACTTTCGAAAAAAAATATTTTCAAGGTTACCCAAAAAAAATTTGAAAACTGAATTTTTCAAAAACCTATATTTTGAAAATTTTGAAACAATTCTCATAGAAACATACATATTTCAGCATCATGTCCTACAAGTTTTGATAAGGGATCGCAATGGGATCATATTTTTTTACATTTATAACAAATACTATGCACGCTGGGTAAGAATATATGGCACCGTAATCTTGCACTTAATTCTAAAATTTCATTACAATCAAAAAGAAAAACTTACAGAAAACATGTTACCTTCCCTTCTTCAATGACAAAAACGTGAATTTATTGTCTACAGTAATTTTCTAGAGCCATGGTTGCCGCATCCATCTCTTCCTTCGAGAGGTAATAACTACGGCCAGTGGGACATGTAGGTTGCACAAGGGTGAGGATCTGAGAGAGAGGCACAGTCAGTTTATTTGGACAGTCACTTTTGAAAGTAAATGATGGAGAAGGACCTGCAGGGTGCAGAAACATCAGTTCCACTATCTGTGCTGTCTCATTTTTGTCCACAACTACACCAAGCCACCAATGATTGTTGTTCTCACATGTAACATATCCTTTTACTTCTGCTAGCTTCAGCCTCTGTTGCACACGTGGTCCTAACACTGAAAAAGTGGATGACTGTTCACTTCTTGAAAATACCTTTGTCAACAACACTTTATCTGACAATGGGATGAAACTGTGGAACTTCTGTGTGCCTGGTATTGCTTTTGTAGACAGAAATCTGTCTGCAAGTATTTTTTCCTCTTTGTTGTATTGTGCTTCATTGAAGAAGAAGAACTGCATGGAGTCGATGTTTTCCTCACTCCATGTAAACAGCTGTGCTGGTGTCATGATTTGATGCTCGTATGGCCGCTGTAGGCTTGCCTTTCCTGCAAGTCTTTTCACAGTACCACCCAGACCGTCACATACTCCTTTCCCATGGGCTGTTGCATAGAAATGCCACTCTGCCTCAATTCCAAAATCATGAACATGGTGGCATAAGTTTGAAAAGTTTTTTCTGTTTTTAAATTGCGCAGCTGCACCATCTGAGAAGTAGTAAATTTTTTTCAAATCTCTAATTACTTCCAACTTCAAATGAGAGATAAGCCTTTTCTGGAATAAATGAACAGCAGTGGTGTCATGCTGTAGACATTCAGAAATACATACAATACTTTTGTAGTGTATATTATGATCATTGTAGTAGACTGCTATAGGAAAAATAGTTGCTTGATCATTGTTCCAATGAAAAGACTGGGCTTCATCCTGTAGTACAAACGAATAATTTTCTGCAAAGTCCATACATACCACAGCTTCATTTACTCCAATATTCTGCTTCAAGTGATTATAATATTCTGCCTGTCTTCTTGCAATAAAAGAATGTCTCTTCAAAATCAACAACTGTTCACACAAAGTTTCTATAAACTCATCTGCAGTTTTGATGAAGGTTACTAAATTACATCTGTCAACAGAAACCCACTGCTTGTATGTAATGTTGTCCACCAGTTCATTATCTAGCAGCAACTGTAACTCATCTTTCAAATTATCTACACCTGGACATGAAGGACATTCATTAAGGTGGCATGCTGTGCCTGGCTCTTCACACATTAACTTCGCTAAACAGGAATTATAATTACTTATATCTGTGCCATCATTCAGTGTAATTTGTTTGGATTTCAACACTTGTAGCATTAATTTAACATTCTGATGCACTGTACAAACGCATACTGTGTGGGTACCACTTCCTCCAGCCAAGACGCAATGTTTAGGTCGTAAATCAGCAAATTTCGAAAATCCAATCTTATCAGTAGGATTTTTGTTTTTGAACAGCTCGTACACTTCCTTCAAGTTGCCCATCACTAGCCTCTTCTGTACATGAATTCTACTACTGTCACCCGTTTTCACAGAAACAAAATCTTTTTTTCCAGGCATAAGACGGCTGACATCATCACTGTTGTAGAACCCTATTACCTTCTCAATCACAGATTCATTTAAAACCTTTCCTGGTTTAGGATTTGGTGTTGCCAGAATACCCTTCGCTTTCACCAATGCTTTAGCTTTTCTTGCCATTCTGTTGCTAACCTGAAATTCATTTTGTATTTCACTGCATGACCAGCTTTTAGGTAGTACTGTTAAAATTTGCAATTTTTCACTAACACTTATATTTTCTTCTTGAAACTTTTCTTTTAGCTGACAAATGACTTCACATGATTCTGATTTATGGTCAACAGTTTTCTCTGTATTTGTACTTGCTGCTGTTAGTACCTTTTCTGTCAAACATTTTTTTATTTTACTGTATTTTTTATCACAGTATGATTTCATTTGCAACTTCCTCTTAGCAACAGGTGACTCCTCTAGAGAGCTTAGAGACTTATTAAGGTACTCTAAGGTAACATCTAAAGCTACAAATGATTCATCAACATTAGTAGGCCTAGTGGTATTGGCTACTGGTACTAAACAGTCATCTGTTGTATCTGTAACCTGTTTCTGCTTTGATAGTTCTTTCCTACAACTGTCACAAATTTTCATACCTACCACAATGGTGTCAAACATGTCACACATCCAGTCAGTAACAGGCCTCACACTTCTTTTCACACCCTGATGTCTGTCTTTCTTGAAAGGGTTGCAGCAGAAAATCTTTGCTGTTTCACTTACTTTTTCAGCCATACTGGGGAAATACACAATGCCTATTTTAATCACTGAACCCACTACTTTACATGCAGCAATACAGTCTTTGTACAGCCTTTGAAGAAAGGAAGCACACTGCATGAGAGTCAAGGCACAACTGAAGCCAGGTCCAACAGGTTACAACTTGCATTCCCTGGCTGACTCACATGCTTGCAGACTGTGTTTACTCATACCCATTTGACCACTTGCACAAGTTGGTATATGCATGTTGGTAAACAACTCCCTGGACAAAGGAATGGATTTTAGAATTAAGTGCAATATTCCTGTGTCATATATTCTTACCCAGCGTGCATAGTATTTGTTATAAATGTAAAAAAATATGATCCCATTGCGATCCCTTATCAAAACTTGTAGGACATGATGCTGAAATATGTATGTTTCTATGAGAATTGTTTCAAAATTTTCAAAATATAGGTTTTTGAAAAATTCAGTTTTCAAATTTTTTTTGGGTAACCTTGAAAATATTTTTTTTCGAAAGTAGTCGTGTGACGTATCAAATTAAAGCTCATAATATAAGCTACATTTTGATACTTTTCCCACTCATCTATGTCAATTCCAGCTTGATTTATGCGTCATTTTGTGATTGCACTTATGCAGAAAATTTGGTTTTTTTCCATATTTCAGAAGGGTATAACTGGAAAACTACAACACATAAAAATCTGATATTTTGTACTTCAACATATCTCAGGTGGTACTTCATGACAACCAAGTATGACTAAAATCGGAGGTGGTCATGTTTTTCCATTGGTTCACTTGACATGGAATGACCCTATAGGGGAAACAGACAAAACCAGTATAACAGAAATAATTCTAATCGAGGGTTTGGCAGACAAGGTAATAACGATAGAGGTCAGATAAATTCTCTAGATGTTGATGGTTATGATAATAGAAGCAATCAGGGTAACATCCCATGGCTTCGTAGGAATCAATATGCTCAAGGGTACTGGAATGGTGACCTAACTAGAAACAATGGTGGTGGACCATATAGAAAGAATAGGTACTCTTGGAGAAAGAATAATCGAGGTAATAACAACAGAGGTAATAACAACAGAGGTAATTACAACAGAGGTAATCAAAACAATAGAGGAAGTCACAATGGTGGAAGTAGAAGTAATTCGGTTCAAGGTTTGAACCCAGATGCTAGAGCATTCCAAGGAAATGCAAGTCAGCCTATGGATATGGAACAAGAAAATGGTGCGTAAAGTAACGGGCAGCAACCGTTAAACTAGAAACCCCATATCTTGATCCAAGTCCAAAGGTAGTGTGGGGTGATGTTGAGGCTCGAAATAAAGAGCAAGGGCTTGTTAATACTTTGCAGACTAGTAATCAAAATCGCGAGAGTGAGCATAATGTAGGGCCTCCTCATGTCCTTTTAAAGATTAATGATATAGAAGTTGTAGCTTTATTAGACTCTGGTGCTACAAATAGTGTAATAAGCGAGGATTTGTATCACAAACTGATAGAGTTAGGCGTCAAAGTTGTTTCACTACCCTTATGTGGAGTAACCTGCACAGTCGCTATTTCACGTAAGAAACAATCCATCAAATATCAGTGTATGATGTCAGTAAATATAGGTGGTAATTCATTGGAGCTATTCTTTTTGGTAATACCTAAATTAGTAAGTGACTTAATTTTAGGTTGCGACCTGTTTTCTGAATATCACAGCATCATACACTTTGATAGGCTTTTATTTACCATGAATGTAGCAAATAAGATCATAGAAGTTCCCTTTAATGACAGGTGTGAAGAAATAGCAGATGTAGTTGAGGCAGATCGGACTCAGATTCCTTATGAGACTTTTATTGTTGAAAGTTTATCAGTCAAAGAAAATGAACAGGTGATAAAGGTAAGTCCTGTTGTGTCCTCCGAGAGTTATGGAGATAGTGTAGGATGTTGTTGTACCAATATAGACTGCGAAGAATGCACTCTTGAATTAATTCATGTACGCAGTATGCGAACGCAGGAAAGCGAGGGTATAGCGTTGAATAACGTGCAAGATTGTGAAATAAGTGAGATAAACGTAGAGGAAGAATCAATAAGCAAGTTATTAGAGGAAAAAGCCGATTCAGCTTATAACTTAAGTCCTAGTCAAAAGGAGGAGCTACGTAAAGTATTACTTAAAAATAGAGATGCTTTCTCATTTAAAGCTGGAAAATGTGTTTCTTACGTACATTCATTCGAAGTGAAAGATCTCCCTGAATATCATTATAGATCTAGACCTATCCCCCTAGCCTTAAGAAAGCAGGCTGATCAGGTAATTAAAGACATGTTAGAAGCAGGCATGATTGAAGTTTCTAGTTCAAAATATGTAAATCCGCTTTGTTGGACCTATAAATAGAATGGATCATTACGCCTTACCGTGGACGCCCGCTTCGCGAACTCTCATATGGCAACAGACAACTTTAGGCCAGAAAGTATAGAATCTTTGTTATGTAGGCTGGAAAAGGGCAAATTTTTCAGTAGTATCGATTTGGTCAATTCCTTTTGGCAGATTCCATTAAGGGAAGAAGATCGTCAATATACCAGTTTCCTTCATGCCGGACGTAGCCTAATGTTTTCTAGATGTCCATTTGGCTATAAAACCAATGGTAGTGCATTGTTGAGAGCACTCTACATTATCTTCCCGGAAACCACTCGCGATGGTATAATCTCCTATTTGGATGACTTTCTTTTAACGAATCAAGATTTTGACTCGCATCTCCGAAGTATTGACTTGGTATTAGGCAGGCTGAAAGAACACGGAATGACGGTCAACCCGAAGAAAACTATGTTCTTCCGAGAGCAAATCGAATTCCTAGGTTATATAGTGTCATCAGATGGGATTAAACCTAATCCAGATAGAATTAAAGCAATTCAGCTTATTCCCCCTCCCAAGTCTATTAAGCAGTTACGTAGATTGCTAGGTGTTTTGCAATTCCAAAGCAGATTTCTTATAAATTATGCTAAGTTGTTGAAAAAGGATAGCAAGTGGAAATGGACTTCAGAGCATGACGAAGCTTTTCAGAGAATAAAGTCTCTTTTTGCAAATGCAATATTGTTGGAGAGACCAATTGACAACGTACCTTACGTTATACATTGTCATAGCTCATGCAAAGCCATCGGATGCGTCCTCAGTCAAGTAGATCAGGAAGGCAATACTCATGTCATTGCAACCGCTTCTAGAGGTTTGACAGACGTCGAATCCAGAGCTTGTGTTACAGAATTGGAGGTAGCAGGGTTGTATTACGCCCTAGTGAAGTTCAGGCAATATGTCTTCAATAAAACAGTCATTGCTTATACAGACCATATAAGCTTATCTTTTCTTAAGAAATGTAGATTGACAAATAGTAAAATCTCTAGATATATTCATGAGATAATGGCTTATGATATTGAGATTAGGCATATCCCTGGACGTTTAAATGTCTTTGGGGATCTTCTTAGCCGTTTGGACTATCCCAATCCGAACATTCCTGAGACCATAGCATCGTCGAAGCAAGAGATTGCTATCCTAACCCTTCCCACTTCCGGTGCTCGTCAGTTCACAGCCGAGTTCAAAAGGATAAAAGAATTACAGGCATTAGACCCTGAAATCAGCCGATTGACCTCTACCGCCCCCCACATTACCCTAGGAAACGTGCAAAGTGTAGAAAGTGATAGTACCTCTGAGGGTGAAAATGTAAACAATGACATAAGAATGGAGTTGAAGTTGGTGGTATAGGGACAACAGCAATAATAGATGATATTGTGTATAAGATGTGTGGCAAAGAAGAACCAAAATGGAAGATGTATATTCCTAAATGCATGGAGAGCAATTTAATTTTAGCTTACCATGAAGCATTATGCCACTCAGGTAGTGAAAAGGTATCTATAAATATCTCAAATGATTTTTATTTCAAGCATATCGCGCGCAAAGTACGCCAGATATTGCGCACCTGTAAGACATGTCAATTAGCAAAACCTATTAATGTACATTATGACACAGAACCTAAGAATATTATTAGGGACAGCAAGAACAGTCTTGTTGCATTGGATTTTCACGGAGAGATGCCCCAAGGTCAGTTCGGGCATAGGTACATTCTTGTAGCTTACGACGCATTTACCAAGTATGTAAAGATTTATCCTTTACGGAAGGTTACAGGTAGGGCATGTGTAGACAAGCTAACAAAGCAATACATACCTACTTTTGGCCGTCCTTTTACTGTTCTGTGTGACAATGCTACATGTTTCAAGAGTAAAGTTTTCAATAACACTTTAACTCAACATGGTGTGAAGATTTTTCATTCGTCTTTTTACCATCCTATCGCGAATATAGCAGAAAGAATTTTGCGTGACATATCCCTATACTTCAGGATCCTATGTAATAAGCACCAAACAAATTGGGTATCAAAGTGTGAAGTAATCGAAAAAGTGCTGAACCATTCCATCAATCCAACAACCTTAGCAGCACCTGTCACCTTAATGTTGAACCAAGACCCAGATCCTGTCATTGTCAACTTACCGGAAGCCAAGTATGTTCCTGGTAAGAAACTTACAGAGGAAGAGATATGCAAAAGGGCTGTCGACCGGATCCGCAAAAAAGGCTGAATACCGGCGTAGCAAGGTAAAACGCCATAAGGCAAAATGGGACCCAAACATAGGAGATTTAGTAGTAGCTAAAATAAAGTTGCTGTCTAATGCACTAAAGAAAGTGTACTTCCGTATGAGTAATTTGTACCAAGGCCCATTTAAGATATGTAAAAACTTTGGCAATCATACTTATGAAATATGCCATATTGATACAGAAAAGATAGTAGGGAGATTCCATAAATGTCTGTTGAAACCCTACCTCACCACTCCAGAGTAGAATGTACTTAGTTTGAGAGTAAGAAAGTTTACATACTAATAAGAAATAGTAAGAGTAGTTATAGTAAAATGAAACATATTGGTTGAATAACTATTCGATCATGAGTTGAAGCTGAAATATTCCACCCCTTTCGATTTACTATAAAAAATAGTTAATTCATATTTATTCGAATCATTAAAATTATTATTATTATTATTTCGATATCAAAATTCTCGTTTAGATTATTATTATTATTTCCTAATTCCAAATTTGAAATCTTAACTGTAAAAGAAACGTATATTTCGAAAATACAACGTACTAAATTCATAGTTTTGGCCCGCGAATTGTTTTAACCAATAGAACTGTTTTACGTAATGAAAAATACAGCCAATGAGAGAGAAGCATCCATTAGCCGCGAACTTAGCGTGGTCAGGAGTTCACTTCCACCATATTCGCCGAGGAGAGCAGACCTCCGTACGTCGCTCTTGTGGAAAGTCGCGGGAAATATTACCTAGCTTAATGGCGATTCTCACCAAAGCCACTTATTAAACACGAACGTATGTCATAAAAGATAGCGTGTGAGTTTCATTTACTTTGTGAGAAATAAGAAAACAGAAATACACGTAAGTACTTGAAAAATGCAATTGAAGTGGTGAATTTACACAAACAGCTACGCAGAACACAGTTAATTTGAATAAATGCCGATATAAAACGTTTATAGTGAAGTTATCATTTATAAGGACATAACTAGCTATAAACCAATCCCTCAGATGATTCGTGTGATACCCTGAGCTACAAAAGCCGTGGAAAAGATATAGGTGCAGAACTGAAGGAGCCCAACGGAGCATCGAAGTAAGTACATTTCCACAACGAATCCAGCTCCCAACCCATCACCTATATCAATTTGGCGCCCAACGTGGGGCTTTAGAAGAACAATCGAACTGTGTAAAGACTCTGTGAACAAATATTCTAATCGGGACATTAGCAAGCAGATTGTGATATACAGAATTAAGCGAGAATCGTGAGCTAGGTACGGTTACGCGCAACAATCACCACGCCATCACGAGGTCAGCCCAGGTGTTCGACATCATGCAGTAGGCAGCAGCTGTGACCATCCAACATCAACCGCCAACAATCAGCTTCCAGAATGAAAGTAATTGTAAGAAGCCTGCGAAGCCTACAAATAAAGTAAGGTGTTATTTTTATGATTATAAATGAAACTCAGAGGCCGCGAAATAATGTCGCCACAGAAGGAAAGTTCAGATGTGTTAGAAAATGGACAGGACTTGCTAACTAGTACTGAGATGGAGGGTATTGTAGACAACATAAGTGCTGATAGTAGTTTACAGTTAGTAGATGAGATTGTTACTGATATGGAAGTTCAGGTCGAAACAGATGTTTCCGTTTCAAATGTAAACGTGACTAGGCGCGAAGATAGTGAATCTTCAGATGACCAGTTAGAGAACTCAATTAAAAGTTTTATGCAGCAAATGTTCAACAAGCTTAGTAGTAAAATTGATGATGTTAAAAATGAGGTCAAGACAGATATTAACGATGTTAAGACTGACATCAATGATGTAAAAAGTGACGTTAGCAAAGTTAGTACTGATGTGAATAATGTAAAAGCAGATGTAAATGAAAACATTAGTTTGAAGTTAGTACAAATGGATGAAAACTTGACAAAATTAAAAGATGATTTAAAACAAGAAGTGGTAAAGGAAGTACAGGAAAGGTTAGGTGATTTCAAAGAGCAGGTTAATAATGACGTCACCGTTGCTCTAGAGAATATTCAAACTATTGTAAATAATGATATATCAGAAGTAAAAGAGGTTATTTCAAATGTTAGCACTAACTTGCAAACAATGCAAACAGATGTATCTAATACTAGTGAGGAAATGAAAGTTATTGTAGCTAATGTGTCAGAACTAGACAATAGCGTGTCACTTATGAAAATGCAGATGAATGCTTTCGACGAAACATTGTTAGGTTTTGCTAAGATAAATGATGAGGCTAGAAATGACTTAGAGAAGAAGAATCAGCTGTTAAAAGTGAAACAGAAAGACATTGAAATACAGATTGTAGAAGCGCAAGAAGAGTTGACAGTATTGAGTAGGAGAGTACACAAAGATGAAGAGTTACTGACAAGTAGAATTTGTGTATTGGAAAATAGATTAAATATTCCTGTAACTTCACCTGTAATTAATGATGTGAATGTACCTCAACTGGGAAACAATATGAGTAGGAATGTTGTTGAAGAAACTTACTCACAGTTACCATGTAGATCTCCTAGATGTCAGGAAAGGATAAACAGTCATAATGGTTCCCAGGTGCAGGATATTAATGTACCTTTGTCCACAGGAGTTAGTCAGTTAGGCACAAATTTTCCTAGCTACTTAATGAACGAAATTAAGTTACCTGTTTTTGATGAGAATAATAATACCAACCCACAAAATTTCTTAACTGAACTTCACGATTATTTTAGGTTAAGAGCCATTCCGCCTAACATGTACATGATCATAGTAAGAAAGGCATTGCAAGGTAGATCTTTGAATTGGTTCAATTTGACTACAAATGAGACTACGACGTTTGAAGAATTCAAAAGAAATTTTATCAGTAGATATTGGAGTTTATCCAAGAGAAACAACATTAGGATGCAGTTAGCTAATGGTGTGTATGAGCCAGAGTCAGGTCAGACAATGATTGACTATTTTTTGGAAATGGCCGAATTAGGACGACAAGTAGATCCTCCACTAAATGAATTTGAGTTACTGGAGACCGTTGTAAATCACTTTCCAGAGAATGTGAGACTAAATCTGATAGTAGCAAAACCCAGAACTTTTTCTGATATGTTAGAATTGCTTGCTGCTTTTGAGCAAAGGAATATTTTCAGGAGTAGGCAGAGCTATATGAATTCAAATGATAGAATGTACCCTCCCACTAACAGGCTTACAAATTCTGGGGTAGGGGCAGAAGGCAGTGCAAATAATTGTGACAGAAGTTATGATGCTAGGAATACCTACAGAGGCCCTATGCCTAATCAAAACAGAAATAATCCTAGGTATTTCCAAAATAGATCAGAAAATAGGCCATATAACAGAAACAATAATGGAAGAAATCAGATAAACCATGTCACTTTCAATAGGCAAAACGTTGGAAATGG
Organism: Ectobius pallidus; assembly: GCA_964059195.1. Lineage (NCBI taxonomy): Eukaryota > Metazoa > Arthropoda > Insecta > Blattodea > Ectobiidae > Ectobius > Ectobius pallidus. The sequence continues at coordinate 48,110,890 of CAXKWD010000009.1, read as the reverse complement.
TAATCATCCAAATTCTTGGCGAAAAATGCCATGGATGAAGAATCAAGGCTATCGTAGGAGGTACCAGAACCGTACTTATAATAATAATAATAGAGGTAATAACAATAGTAACGATAGTCAAGTTAGGCCAGGACAAGTAATTAACAATGGTAAGTGGCGAGTCAAAAGTGTTGAGACTCAGCAAAACAGGCTAAATCCTAGAGCCAGGCCATTCAACAGTAATACACGTAGTGAAGATGTACCTGATGACGTTGTAGAAATCCATGATCAGGAAGATAATGGTAATGTACAACAGTTAAACTAACAAGCCAATATCTCGAGGGTTCGGATGGTGTTGGCGCAAGTTTAGTCAATTCAGGCAAACGTATAGAACCCATAAATAGCATTCAGACACAAAGAAGCTTTTCAGATAATAAGCCTAGTGAAGAAAAGAATAATGCAAGTAGAAGTGAGGTTATTATGGATCCTCCTAGAATAAAAGTAGTGATAGGAAATTATGAGACAACTGCGTTAATAGATACAGGTTGTTCAAATAGTGTAATAAGCGAATGCTTATACAATAAGCTTATCCAAAACAAAGTCAAGTTAATTTCTATTCCTATTTGCGGATTATCTTGCACAGTAGCGATCAAAAGAGCAAAACAATCGGTAAAATTTCAATGCATGTTGGATGTCAAAATTGGTAATTCAAAATTTGAAATATTTTTCTTAGTAGTCCCGAAATTAGTTACAGATATTATTATTGGAGTTGATGTTTTTACGGAATACAGCAGTATCATAAGTTTTGAGGATAACAACTTAATATTAAATTTACAAGGAGACAAGATGAGCATTCCCTTCGACAATGAGCTGAGTATAAGAGATGCGTCTAGTGAGTTAGGTGGCAACGATATTCCGTATGAGACGTTTATTGTAGAAAATATTCAGATAAATGATATGATGATTCATAAAGTAGGCCCTTGCTGCGATGATATAAATAATGAGGTAGAAGTATGTAGATGTATGACATTGAATTGTGATGACTGCGCTGATAGGTATGAAAATAGTGTTGACGGAGATGTCAACATAGGGCAAGTAGAGATAGGTTATGTCTGTACGAGGAATGTAAAAGAAGCCGACCCTAGCGCGAACTCTATGACAATGAATATTTTGAAGGAGAAAGTTGATATGGCTCACAACTTAAATGAAGATCAACGTGATAGGTTGTTATCGATATTAATAAAGAATAAAGAAGTATTTTCCGAAAACGTGGGACTTTGTAACATCTACGAGCATAAATTTGACATCGAACCAGTTGATGAATTCACTTATAAGAGTAGGCCAATTCCGATTGCATTAAAGAAAGAAGCTGGTATGACAATTCAGAAAATGTTAGATTCAGGAGTAAATCGAAATTTCAACCTCAAAATACATAAGACATTGCATTGAACATCCAAGAAGAATTAATCACTTGGCTATAGTAAAAGATAGTTGTGTCAAAAAAATAAAATGAATAATTAAAGAAGTATTATGCAGCGTTATTGTGTCAAAAAGTAAGAGATTAATAAGTTGAGAGATTGAATACAAAAGAATGTGATTAAATAAAAATTGCTTGATAAATAATTAATATTAAATATGTGGTTCTAACTTAAGATTGATTAAGCAAAGAGAGATAAACTGGAGTTAAATAAAATGATTGAATTGCTAAACTGTGCGAAAGCGATCCGACACCGAACCCGAGAATGTAGAAATGTTGTAAATAAACTATACATATATATACCTATAATTCAAATATAGAAATTTAAGGTGTTGTATATAGTAGAAAAGTAAGATATTATTGAACATTAATGTTGATGTACATAAAATGTTTATTATTTAAGAGGGTTATGTTTGTACATAAATTGTTTATTATTCAAGGGTAATGTTGTGATGTAATGCAACATAGTGTGATACTGTATATATTTATTTGTTTGTCAAAAGTGTGTTGTATTTGTATGATGTATGTACACATATGATAACAGTGATTCAAAGGAAAGAGAATTTGTGTGAAGGAATAAGATAGTGATATTTTACAGACGATGAGTGCCTCGATGTAAATAAAATTTTCAAATATGGACGATGAGAAAATCTCGACATATATATATATATTTTCAAAATATTTAAGAATTCTCGATATATATAACTAACAAGAAGTGTTGTCATATACAAAACATGTTTGTTTTTCAAGAAATAATTTTCAGAGTTAAGAATGTTTAAATAGTATTTTTCATTTATTGTTCGAATGTTTGTCATTTTTTTAAAAATATTATGTTAAAAGAATGTCAGGGTAATACAAACCTGATTTGATTTGATTTGTGTATATCCAAATAATTTTGGTCAAATTCATTTAATTCAAGTTGTAATGTTTAACACATACACCTATGTTACACTAACATTTATCATCATTCACCATTTCAATGATTAATTTTGAATTTTTACTAATCCAAGCGTAATTTAAATTTAATAAGAATAAATATTCTGGGGTATGATGTGTTAATTTAATTATTTACCTTTTCGGACATAATTAAATTAACACAGGGGCATTTTGAAGCTGAAATATTCCACCCCTTTCGATTTACTATAAAAAATAGTTAATTCATATTTATTCGAATCATTAAAATTATTATTATTATTATTTCGATATCAAAATTCTCGTTTAGATTATTATTATTATTTCCTAATTCCAAATTTGAAATCTTAACTGTAAAAGAAACGTATATTTCGAAAATACAACGTACTAAATTCATAGTTTTGGCCCGCGAATTGTTTTAACCAATAGAACTGTTTTACGTAATGAAAAATACAGCCAATGAGAGAGAAGCATCCATTAGCCGCGAACTTAGCGTGGTCAGGAGTTCACTTCCACCATATTCGCCGAGGAGAGCAGACCTCCGTACGTCGCTCTTGTGGAAAGTCGCGGGAAATATTACCTAGCTTAATGGCGATTCTCACCAAAGCCACTTATTAAACACGAACGTATGTCATAAAAGATAGCGTGTGAGTTTCATTTACTTTGTGAGAAATAAGAAAACAGAAATACACGTAAGTACTTGAAAAATGCAATTGAAGTGGTGAATTTACACAAACAGCTACGCAGAACACAGTTAATTTGAATAAATGCCGATATAAAACGTTTATAGTGAAGTTATCATTTATAAGGACATAACTAGCTATAAACCAATCCCTCAGATGATTCGTGTGATACCCTGAGCTACAAAAGCCGTGGAAAAGATATAGGTGCAGAACTGAAGGAGCCCAACGGAGCATCGAAGTAAGTACATTTCCACAACGAATCCAGCTCCCAACCCATCACCTATATCAGAGTTGAAGGTAAACATGAGTAATAAGAATGATATTATTTAACATGTATTTGGTATACTTGTGAAAGGAAGACAGTTATGTATAATTTGTACTATGTGTGGTTTAACTGAGATGAATGTAGGTGAACAAACAAAACATCCCCTTTTTACAAGCGACCTTGGTAAGCAAGACACGTTTTTCCCTTCCTTATGAGTAACAAAAGCACAGCAGCCCTATTCTGTAACTTTTCGTTTTGCCAGCCGCTCGACTCGAGATGTTACCGATCGGGATCTCCCCATTCCGAGTCGATCGAAATGTTGGCTTGTTTGGTATTCTGTAACACCAATCGAGATCATCCACTCGTTTTGCGTATCTCAAAACGAAATCCCGAAGGTGGCCGAGGCATTAGTGACGTACAGGTGACGTTACCCAATGAGAGACAAGGGTTTTAAGTGACGTCATCTCAACTGTGAAGATTTTTCGTCTGAAACAGCACTTCCGCCATAATGAAAATGGTTTAACTAACCCTAAGATTCATGAGACTTCATGATATCTCACACAATTTATAAAATAAAGTCGTACTATGAACTTAATATGAATAGGCCGCTTATTTTTTGACGGGCCTTACAAATAAGTTATAATAAAACCTACGTACTGGTGGTTTTAACATTTTGCAATGAACAGCTAGACGACATTCTATTCGTTGGATCTTAATTCTAATGTTAGGAATGTGGAGGTGAGCTTAACTGGGGATGCACTTCAAAGAAATACTCCAAGGACGAGGGACAGCGGCCATTCATCCCTCATAAACCGTTATGTCCCCAATCGTTCAGATTTTTTGTTCCATATTGACAATTCGCAGTCGGCAGTCAGGCTCAGTCATTTGTAGTCTACAGAAGCTATAGGCTACAATTCCGTGTAATATTGTCACTAATGCAAGTTTTATCGCGTCTGTGCAAAGTTAATAATGGATGAACAGTGAAAGTGCAATGATTATAGTTCTGTAATTATTCTGTGAAGCAATGAAAATAGTGATGTGTGTTATTTCAAGCGATATCGTCTCCACAAGAGAGAATCCAGTTATCAGTGGTTTGTAGTCTTAAAATATACACTTCTCATTGCCAGGTAATTACGCATGCATTTTCTTAACTATTTTTGCACAAGCTGACTACATAGTACACTATATTATGTCTAATTAAAAGCATTTACTAAATGACTTTTATTGGGTAATATTTGCTAAAGTAGTCTTTTGTCGTACTACGTCTGTTCTATTTATTGCAGTATTTGTTTATAGTTCTGCATTTAATTTAACAAAAACAGTGATTACAGAAATGATTAAAAATATTATATATGTTTGCTTTGAGATTAGTCTAGTTTTTTAAACGTAAATTACTGCTAGTATAAATATGACACGTCATAAACAATTCAAATAGTTAATGACCCTTCATATGAAATGTTTGGGCACCCTTGGCCTATATTATTTTTTTCTTTATTTCGGAGTTTAGTTGACATGGGTTAAATACATGTACAGTACATTTTAGGAATGAATACAATATCATCTGCTGTTTGTTTTATTCGTAGTTTGTTTTCTGTACTTAATGTTCATAATTATGGCAAGAATTGGGGTTGACGGTGTTATTAACGATTAAATTATATTACAATAAAGAAAATTAGTGGCTACATACATTTTTACTACAACTAACATTTCTGGCCATGATTTGTAAGGCAAACATAACCCTACATTTTTACATATTTTATTTTAATATGTTTCATTAATTTATTAAGTTTTAAATATTTTAATTAGTTATGCTTATGCATTAATAACACAAATTTAATAGAATGGTATTGTGCATTGCTTTCCTTCGTTATTTATTTGACTTAATAATTCCCAATCGAATGCGTGAGACCTCTCGGCAAGGATTCCGATCAGCCGCCATTACTATCGGAATGATTCCGATCGCTCGGAATCGGAATGGAGTTTCAGAATACCAAAACATGTAAAAATCGGTTTCTTCGCCGATTCCGATTCCGAAATCGAGAAGTTACAGAATAGGGCTGCAGATGACTGCCCTGCAAGTCAACGCACCCCAAACATAAACACAAGACATTGGAGTAGTAACACTAGACACCGCTTCACATTTATTATAAAGAATTCGTAATATAGACATAGGAGACTGCAAATTAGATTCATAAAGCTTATTAACTAACTTTATCAATCATAATTTGGGGCATTTGACGCTGTATATTTTCCCTAATTAATTATTTTAATTAATTATATTAATATCCAAGTAATTTCAGATTTTATTTCGTATTTTATTAAAATAAACCCTTTTTATTTTCATGAATTATTTCCAATATAACAATATTTTTAACATGTAATATTTCAAGCATTAGAGGATCCGGAAATATATCCTTGTAGCACTAATCTTAGCGTATACAATTTTTAACTTCGACAAGAAAGGATTTGAGGCGAAGCGAGTTGTTTCCTTTCAATCTATTGTTAAGCGTATGTGTAAGACCTTCAAGAAAAACTGCTAGAAAGTTTAGAAGCCAAGCTTTCCCCATCCCCTTAAGTAATAACTAGGAAGCGTCCCACGCTCGGAATTTTCCAAAACCCAAGCTTACTCTAAACCAATCAAAATTCAAGATTCTCCGAAAGGCGCAAGGGTTTCTTAGAAATTGGAACTATATTTTTGTACGAGGGGTATTCCGAAAGTAAGTTTCGTCAGTTTGTCACACGGACACTTTATTGACACAAAAGCAATACAGCATGGCAGCATGAACTATACACCGTGAACTATTTTTCGACATAGTCGCCAGCGACATTGAGACATTTGTCGTAGCGTGCGATCAGTTTGAAGAACCCACTGTGGTAAAACTCGGTGCCCTGCGATGCAAGGAATTGGCGCACAGCCTGCTCCACCTCAGCTTCCTGACATTACTAAAGGTTCCATACAGACCATTTTGAGTGACAAATTGATGTTCTATAAGGTTTGTGCGAGATGGGTTCGTGGAGGCCGCACTTTGCGGGGACGGAAATCGGGAGATCAATTTCAAACAGCTCTATCTCTGACAATAAAAGGTTCAGCGGCTGTAGCAATGGCTCGTTTGAAAGAGGGGAGATAGCGGTACATGGCAGTGGTGCCAAATCTCTCGTGCCATCGTGAGCGGTACACTAATACCTTCGGGCACGCCAGTCTGCTGCGACTCGCTCTTCTACGGCGCAGTGCGCCTGCGTCATGCCTCCTCCGCTGACGCCACTTCTGTCGTGGAACCAGCCACGGGTGGGGATTCGTCTGGCGTTTGTTTGGTTCCCCTGGTGAACACGCCGCTCCTGCCATACATTGACGATACTTACTTTCGGAATACCCCTCGTATTTTTCTCATCGCGCAAGGATTTGAGCTTCACCTACCTATAAAATAACTTTCCAATACGGAAACCGGGGCTAGTCTATTCAATTCTCCTCGATTCTCGACAGGACTCTGAACCGCCGTCACGTCGCCGAAATGTGAAGTATATCTACAAGTCGTGGTCGTGCTTATATAGGAGAGAAAGTATTGATATAACAAGTGGAAGTGTATTAAGTCTTATTACAAAAGCGAGTGCTACTAAATGGAATTCCTACAAGTAAAAAGGTACTGTACTTGCATATATATTTAAGTGTGGTAATACGCAGTGATTACTAGAAGATAAAACGCCTAATAACAGTAGTAGCGTGTGCACTAAAACAAACAGACTCCACTATTGATATTACATAATAACTGTTTATAAATAACTCCTAGCATGATACACTCAATCTGACTTCAGAAACTTTACAGATATTCCGAAATTGCGGACACTGGCGACATTCATCTCAGTATATAAATACACAACTGAACTTTTCTTGATTATAATAAAACTTTAGTTATCACACACACACCTTCATATATTTCATTTATAAAATAGCTTCCATATTGCACGAAATCCATATCTCTACTAATAGCAACTGACTACACGGAAACCTTGAGAGAGAGAGAACTTATGCAACTGACTGCTGTGGATGCGGTGAGATGGTGTATTGTCATCTAACCAGATGGCTGGCCCTCAACAGGTAAAGTGAAAGACATTTTCTGTGAATATAAAACGTGATATTGAACATAAACTATATTATAATTAATACTCCATCTTATCATCAACGATAACGGCCGCACGTTAGTTCGAATCATTCATGAAATGGCATCCAACAATACCAGAAAACTATTTAGAGGGTTTTAATAAAGCTAGAGCAGATGTGGAAGAAGAAGAAGAAATAGAAACTGGTTCAGTGAATTGCATGCTTATTTAAAAGAAGAGAATGCACTTGATATTTTGAAAGATCCATCAAGAATATTTAAGGTGGACGAGTCAGGCTTTTAATCTTGTCCCAAAAGTGGAAAAGGGGGGGGAAGTAAAGTGTTTCCTACACAGGATGTGAAGGACCTTAGGGTCCCAGGAAGTTAAGGCACCAAGATTTTTAGACATTCAGCACATGAAGGTGGTAAGGTTTTCAGTCTTACGCACCAGCCGTCTTTACTCCCAGGACCATAGTGCCACCAGAAGGATTAGGCAAATTGAAAAATTCCAGCGTCTTCATCTGGAATCAAACCCATGACCTTCCAGTTAGGAATCTGTATAAAATAATAATCTGGTAACGAAAAATTGGCTATAACAGTTCCGATTAATTTCAGTGCCTTTGTTTCAGTAGCACCTCCAATGGTTGTGTTTCCTTTCCAAAAACGAGCTAAGGACATACATCAGCAAATTTAAATGAAACTTGGGGAATTGGTAGATCAAGAAATGGATACATAGTAGTAGTAGTAGTATTCCTTCCTTTGAGTCCCTTGCGACTCCTGGAGATCCACAAGGATTTTCTGGCAGGATTGAGGGTTTGCTATCCGTAGAAAATATTTGTTCTTGTTCTATTTTCCACTGCTTTATGAACTCCAGTTCTCCACCGCCTTCTGTCTTGTGTGGCTGTTACCAAGTCTTTCCAATTCCGGTCCATGATGACCTTTCAGCCATCTTGTTTTTTTCTGCCTCTTCTTCTTGTCCCTTCCATGTAACATCAAGTCTTTTTCTAGTGAGTCGTTTCTCCTCATGATGTGTCCAAAATATGATAATTTTAACTTCATAACCATTACCTCGAGTGAGTATTTTGGCTTTATCTCTTTAATTACTGATTCAATTGTTCTTCTTTCTGTCCATGAAATTCTTAATAGCCTTCTCCAAGTCCATAATTCAAAACTGTCAATTTTCTTCCTATCTTGTTTGTTTAGAGTCCAACTTTCACAGCTGTATCCTGGGAATACCATGTTTTGAATAATTCAAATTTTGATGTTTTTGCTTCTGCCAGAGTCCTTGAGTATTTTCTTCAGCTTTCCCACTGCTGCTCATCCTAGAATGATTCTTCTTTTTATTTCTGTATGATGCATTACTGGTTATTACAGATCCCAAAAAGTTGTATTTATCGACTGTGTTCAGCTGCTCTCCATCCACTGCTATTACAGTCTGTTGTACCATTGTCATTACCATTGTCTTTTTCAAGTTTAGCTTAAGCTGCGTCTCCATTGATATACATTTAGCACGAACATGTTGCAGTTAACGTATGTTAAATGTTTTTCATCAACTTGTTGACGTATACAAGTCAAGTGGTTTGCCAATTAACAACTGTCTCCACTACAATGTTATAGGTTAACATGTGTTGGTGCGGTCATTCAAAAAGAAAATGCCTCTGAAGAGGGCAGCCAACATTACAAAATGAGAGTAATTTTATATACTCGTTATTATGTTCTTGTTAACTGTCTATGACATTCTTAAATACTGATTTTGTATAGATGTCTTGATCTTTTCAAAATAACTATAACATTTTTCAAAAATGGAGTATGCCATGCAAATAATTTTAAAAGTAGATGCAATACTATTGAGAGCACTGATATACCAAATACTCACATAATACAAAATGGATGCCGGCAATATTGAGGAACCTTCGACTGCTTTTTATGTACATGGAAGTTCCCGAACCAAAGCCGATTAAGCTGGCAATTGCTTTTTGTTTCCTGGAAATTCCCGAAACAAAGCCGATATCGAACGACTAGTCAATTGACTTGACATGTTGTCCATTTTCTCCGGAAAACAAATTAACATCTGAAAGTGTTAAGTGCAACACGCTGGGTTTGCATGTCAAGTCAATTGGAATGCGAAATTGCAATATAAATGTCAATATCAACTTGTTAATATTGACATGTTGGTTTTAAATGTATATCAATGGAGACGCAGGTTAAGGCTTACGGCTCCACTAGGTGTATTTGACTGCTGCCACAAGCAGCATTCTACTGCCTGAAAATTGAACACACACAAACAAGTCTAGGTGGCTATATGGGGAGTCATTGTACTGCTCTTAACACAATTACTGCGGCAGTAAAAATTTCTACTGCTGCTGAATAGGACATGTTCCATTTTGGCGCAGTAAAATGTCGCGGCAACCTGGCTTCACTCGCTGTAGAAATCTGCTGGTAGTGGCAGTAACTCATCTCGACGAATGTCTCGAGCATCCTACGCAATTCTGTCTGAGACCACAGATAGAAGATAATCAAAGGAACACTCCGACGTCCGGTAGAATTAAAAAAACAATTTCTGGATATTCCCTAAGTTTGTGATGCATTGCAGCAAGCACGCCTTCACGTTTCCTGTGACTTATTATTGGACGAATCCATTTTCTTTTATGCAATCGCCAGCGACGGTGAACCAATAGCAAATATACAATTACTTTTAAGATATACAATGCAGTGACGTAACCAGACCACTTGGGGCCCGGGGCGGATTTATTTTTGAGTCCCCCTCCCCAGTTAAAGCTACCAACAAGACTATTTTTAACTTCTTTTTCTATGGCTAGCTTTTTGGTCTTTCAGATCTTCTCCACGGGCTAATCTATACGAAAAAATAATAGACAGAATAAAGAGCACGTTTATAATTGTCTTTTTTCGCTTTTACACCAGAAAATTGTCTCATTAACATTTATTTTCATAGCCAAATTGTTCTCGATGAATAATGTTGCTAGTCCATTTAGTCTGATTTGGCTCATTGTTGAGAGCAAATAGTTTTTGATTAATTTCAGTTCTGAAAAACTTCTTTCACAAGTTGCAACTCAAATGCAAATAGTTAAACACAACTTTAGTGCTAAACATACGTTTGGAATTTATTCTTGAACGCCTTTGAACTCTTATAGACCATCTTACACATTAAGTGTTTTCTTAAGTTCATTTATAAATTAAGACTTGCTCTATTTTCTTCAATTAAATGATACATCTTCTGCATGTAACCCATAGCGCATCTTCTAGAGGTCTCTCGTGGTCAACTCGTGAACTCATTGTTAAATTTTTCCGTCAATGTTAAATAAAATTACATGTTTTATTTTTCATCAGTTTGAAATTATACATTTCAGCGCAGTATCCAACTGGGCAACTCCTAGTGATCTCTCGTGACCAACTCATGAACCTGAGACCAAAACAGTCGTAACTAGAGTCAATTTTTTTTTATTGGTGACACGTCAAATACGCTATATTTTTATTTAATACAAAAATTCCGTTGAGTGAAAAAAGAGGTGGAACATTAATTTTTATATTAGGATGGGGCATCAGTGGGGGCCCCCATAGTAAGTGGGGCCCGAGGCCTCTAGGAACGCCACTGTTCACAGTGCACTCATTTCCACCACTTATCACAAGACAATCTATATTCTAAGCACAAGAACCCCACAACGCTGTGTACAACGCTGAACAAAACTGCTAGTGAAGCCGGGCTGAGCAGAGCGGAGCAGTAAACTACAGCTTTTTTTTGCAGAAAATTTACAGCAAGTGAAGCCACCTTCTTGCGGTAAAAATCCAGACAGTAGAATACTACTCATGGCAGCAGTCATATACTGCTAGTGGAGCCCTAGCCTTAGGCCTGCTTCTTCACTTTTCTCTTTGACTCTTCTTATCAGTAGTTTCAAATCCTCTGCATTGCCTGCCAGAAGTGTTGTGTCAACTGCATATCTTAGATTGTTTATTTTCCTTCCACCAATTCTGACGCCTGCTTCCATTTCTTCAAGTCCTGCCTCTCTCATGACCCATTCACTGTAGAGATTGAAAAATGCAGGAGAAAGAATACAGCCCTGCCTTACCTCTTTTTGCAATGGGAACCTTTTGTTGCTCCATATTCAGTCATTACATTCGCTTCTTGTTGGGTGTAGAAAGCTCTTATTACATTGATCAGGTGTAAAGATATTCCCATTTTCTTCATGATTATCCACATTCTGTTATGTTGTACACTGTCAAAAGCCTTACTATAAACTATGAAACACGCAAATATTTCTTTTTTTCCTTTCTCGAGCTCTCTCCATGATTCAATGCAGATTCGGTATTTGGTCTCAAGTACCTCTGCCTCATCTAAAGCCTGCTTGTTCTTGTGGTATTTCTCTATCTATGTGTTGCTGTATTCTTTTTTTGGATAATTCTCAGTAGAATTTTGCTGGTATGTGAAATCAAAGCTATAGTTCTCTAATTAATGCATTCTTTGAGGTCTCTCTCTCTCTCTCTCTTTTTTTTTTTATTTTTTATTTTATATTTTATTTATTTATTATGACAAAAACTGACTGTTTCCAATCCTTAGACCATTGTCCAGTCCTCCAAATCGTGTTGCACAATTCTATCAGTATTGGTGTAGCTTCTCCTTTTATTATTTTCAGTAGTTCAATTGGAATGTCATTATTTCCTGGTGCCTTGTTTGAAGGGAGATTCTCTATTTCTCTTTTGACTTCACTTTCTAGGGTTGGTGGTTCTTGTTCACAGTCTTCCATTTCTTCTTCTGTAGTCACATCTTTGAATAGTTCAGATCTATATTCCTCCCATTTTTTTAAAATTATATCAGATGTATATTCCTCCCATCTTTTAATTATATCCTCCTTATCTGTTAGTAGCACTCCGTCCTTTCCTTTTATGTTTCCTGTCTTTGGTTTGAATTCACTGCATAAGTGTTTAATTCCTTTAAACATATCCTTTGGACTCTTTTTGCTGTTTTCTTCGATCTTCCTGCATTTATTCTTTAAGTAGTTTTCTTTATCTCTTCTTGCCTCTCGGAAATCTCTATTCAGTTGTCTCACCTTTGTAAGATCTCCTGCTTTCTTTGCTATTCTTCTTCTCTGTGTTATGCATACTGTATTTTCAGTTAGCCATTTAGTGTGATTCTTTGGGTTTTTCGAGAATTATTGAGTCCTTTTTTTAAATTTATTTATTTTATTTATAACTTGTTTGAATTCATTCCAGATCTCTTCCGCATCTTTGTCTGCTGTTGTGATGGTCTCTATGTGTTTCCCTGCTGCTTCTTTGTACTGTTGTGGTCTTGGTGACTATTGTTAATATTCTTCAATCTTACTTTATTTCTCGCCACCAGTAACTCGTGTTCTGATCTGCAGTCAGCTTCTGTATATGTTTTTACTACTTTGTTGGTGCTTTTCCATCTCTGTCTGCCTATGATAAAATCTGTTTGCTTTATATGTCTGCCATCTGGAAATGTCCAGGTATGCAAGTAATTCCTGTTAACTGGAAATATTGGGTTTGCAATGAATAAACTGTTACTTGCACAGTGATCTTTGAAATGGGTACATAACAGGTGCTATTTATTATGAATTGCCTATATTGCAAATATGTTGATTTCATGGGTGGAGAGTTAGCAAATTACGAGTATGTTTCCGATCCTTCTATTAGTGAATGACTATAAGTCACATGTTACGTATACAATGTCTCTATACTTTGTTCTGAGAATGACATGTACTTTGCTTTATTGGCAAATGCAACAAATATTATGCAACCTGCAAACATATCAGTTTCATATATCTTCTAACAAAATTCATTAATATAATTTGTGGTCAGCAACAGGTGCATGCAGTGGTCAAGAACTGGGTAGTAGTGGTCAACTACAGGTACATCACAACAAATTGTTTTTTAATTGAAATAAGTTGTACACCAATATTGTGTAACACTGAAACCTTTTATATCCATTTTGTGAAGCAGGTTTCAAACTTTCTTTTACATAAATTAAATATTCAATTCTTGTAGCATTGTGTATTATATTCTTTATCAAAGAAATAAAACACCTTAAATGGTCAACTACTGGTACAGTAACCCTATTTAAGTAATTTAAATAAGACGTTACATCCACCAAGAAAGTGAGGTCAGCTACCCATTGTGCTGTCTGACACATACATGCAGTTGTGCCGGCTGCTACGTGGAGAAGGAGATCACCGGTGTATACTGCTGAGTGCTGCGTTGGTGCACCCCAGCACAGAGTGCTCGAGTTTGAAAGGCCTGACTTAGTGCATAATCATGAAAACCATCCCCTTTTTTCCTTTGCTCGTAGAGGTTATTCCAGCAGCATTTGACGTCAACACACACTAGGACTACCTGTCTTCCCTGTAACACATATCATTTTGTGCTCAGGTAACAGTTCATCATAAGAAAAAATAATTTGTAAGACTTATGCCTCAACCCTCTTATCGATCTGTATGGAATATATTTCCTGGAATAGTAATTTACTAGAATTTGCACTTTAACGGAGAAATGCCACTGCTAAACTAACATCACTAACTGCCATTAACCTCGGCGAAAGACAAATTTAGGTAGCGCACCGGCAAAACTGCCCACCCTCACCTGCAGGCTTGCTTCTCCCGGCTTCTGAGCCAATGCGCATGCTGCCACCTACTTCCCATTGTCCAGGGAAGAGTTTTAGTCTTGAATGGTATACCACCTGCAAGATGACTTAATTAATGCAGCAAAAATGACCCTTGCACCAAAACAACTCTTTTCAGAGCCAACATAATAGGCTACTTCACAATTATAAAAAACAACCTTGCACCAAAATGGCTATTTCTCTTGTACTATAATGCTCTCTAAACTTAAATAGGCTAGATGAAGTTTTCCTTCTCTGCTCAGCAATTGCTCGTGGTGTAGTGGTTAAGGCTGCTGGTTACAGCGCTAGTGGTCATGAGTTTGTATACCGATCAATCCAAATAGGTAGGTTGGGCGAGGAGAAGGCGAGAGAAAGAGAGGAAGAGAAGGGAAAAGGAAGAGGAGAAAGGAAAAATAATTTTTTCCCAGTTTCACCTTTTGCATGGCGTTGCTAGTAGTTAAAATAGTGAGACATCTAGGAGGGGACATTTGAACCCTAATCCCCTCCTTCCCAGACAGGTCCCATTAGAGAGTTGGTGGGAGGAGCCTAGTGCACGACCTGAAATTGTTTTTTTCCCTTAACCTCTAAGGTAATCATTAGCGGTATAATTGTTGTAAAATCCCTGCAAACCATAACCCTTGACTAGTGGCAGTTAGGTAGCAGTTCAGTGAGATTAATAGTTTAACAATGATGTTCCTGTGTTTGATTGGTGATTCTAGGGGTCATAATGATTTCCATGAAGCTTAGCTCTTACAATCAGGACCACCTATAGGTTTTGATTAGTTTGTAATAACAGCCTTTATAGTATTTGCACTTGCACCTGCTTCCATATCCATCTTGTAGAACTGTTGAATTCGCATTGAAAGTTGTATGATTCATTATACTTTTCAGGAAACACTTGGTGTCACTAGTAGTAGAAGATTTTTTAGCACCTTCATTTACAATAGATGAGTACAAGCTCGTAAACTGGTGACACATCAGGGTAAGATACAACATAGGCTAAATGGATTACGGGTATACAGATATTATAAAGATAGTAGGGTGGTTTGTTCACTTAGGATATTCATGCATTCATCTATTGGGTAGAATTGGTGATCCAACAGTATGCCATTACTGCTGTTTGAAATTTTGTTACTGGTAACTTAGTTTGAGCCAGTGGCGGATCCAGAGAGACATTTTGGGGGGGGAACTAAAGTAGAGAGGGAAGTTTTTACTCATAAAAATTAATTATTCCCAGTACACAATTGAAAACAAAATGAACATTTCAGCATTTTCTTACAAAGGTATTTCAAAATAATGAATGTCGTTGCTTTAATTTAAGTATTTGGGTTATGTTCTAATAAATTTTCAATAGTTTGTGCTTAATGTTACAAATTTTGGGGGGGGGGAAATTTCCCCCATTTCCCCCCCGTGGATCCGCCCCTGGTTTGAGCTTTAATTGCTGATGGAAATTTGTTGAAAATATTGACGGGTCTTATTTACCACTCTGCATGAAATTCACGAGATATTGCTGCATCTCGAACAATGCTGCCAGTAGCTTTACACGTTGGATGAAGAAGCATGAGGTTAATGACAGGTAGAATGAGGTTTGCTATATAATCTAGGTTTGTGACTGGTTAGGTTAGCTAAGGTTGGTTTAGTTTAGAGACAGGTAGCTTAAGCAGCAACACCATAACCACCGTCAACTTCATTAGATTGCCTACACTTTATCACGATAAGATCGATTCTATGCACTATTCCCCTTGTAATGACCACCTGCCATAACCAGTACAGATTACGCTATTTTTAGGTTAAATATAAAACTTCATCACTATTTTCCCTTCAATTCGAAAATTTTTAGGAACAAACTGAGTTTATATATATATGAATTCTACACGCTCCCACCGAAGAACTTTACAACCTAAAATATGATCATTTTTCTTGTTAGTAAGAAAAGAAAGTACAGAGTGCAGAGTGCCAAAGAATCCCCATTTTGACTGCCATGTGATTAAAACTATTCTGGTTTATGTTTTTGTATCTATTCTCTGTATGTGTAGGCCTAGATCTGTTCTTTGTCTCGTTTTATAATTATGTATGCTATAATTAATAATAAAGAGTTAGCAAGAAGATGAAAATATGGAAAAATTATTTACCCGGGTTCCTGGCTTCTTAACTAGTAGTCTTAACCATTATGCCATGAATGATTGCTGAGCGATGAAGTGAAAGTTCTTCTATTTAAGTTTAGAGAGCTTAAATACATGAAATGAGAAATGGTGAATTTACCAATGAAAATGTATTGTGTGAAAAATTTTGGTACAAGGGTCATTTTCTTATTGTAGTAATTAGTGCATATGATTTGGTACAAGGGTACAACAGAAACTACAACCGTATTAATATGTTTTATGATTTGTTTTAACAATGTTTGTTATGTTTGAGGCCAGTGAACACATTTTTAATATTTGCAGCAACAGTTTTAATTTTTAAGCCTTATTCCTGGTACCGGTAATTCTGTTTTTCAGAAACTCAGTGCCCTTTCGGTCCATATCAGGCTGAGTTTACAGCACTCGACTGTATAAGCCTCCAAAAATTTAAACTTTCTGCTTTCGAAGCTGAGACCTATACCTGGGTAAAACCTGTGAAAGTTTAAATTCCTGCTTGTGCAGGAGTAATGTAGGTGGCATTTAAATGATGCTGCTGCAAAATGCTAGTTCACTCAGATTCACTTTTTACTCTGTCCTAGATGGTATGAAATATTGTCTTAGGTAGACCTGGGTGGAATCGATGAATCATTTACTGGCTTTCTATGCATAAATGCTACAGTTCCAAGTTAGCAGATTTTTAGGTATGCAAAAGAATTCCCAAGGACAACATTTTGGCAAACGGGCGATGACTATGTGGCAGTATACAGCCATCATTAAGTAACCTTAACAAACAAAGTCCTTGCATTTTATAGGCTCAATAGATCTTATGGTGACCGCCGGCATGGTCTTGTGGTTAGCGTCTTTGACTACAGATCTGTCGGCCTGGGTTCGATCCCCAGTACCTCCTTGGATTTTTCTGAGGTAGGGAGGTCTGGTAGGGGTGCACTCAGCCTCATGATTCAAATTGAGGAGCTACTTGATAGAGAAATAGTGGTTCCGGTCATGGAAACCACCATTAACGGCCGTGGGTGTCGGTATGCTGACCACATGCCCCCAATCCTGCCGTCTGCCTATGGTAGATGACGCAGCGGTCAGGTGGTAGGCCCTTCAGGGATGTAGCACCACGGAGTAGTACAGGGTCTTTATTATAAGTTGAGACCGGGCGACGGAAGGCGCGCGCAGCCGGTCTGACCTTGATGCAACATTGGCACGTGCAGTTATTGTTAAAGTGTCAACATGGTGAGACCCATTTCGCTGCAGCATCGTATTTTTGTGTGTAAACATTATTTTAAGTACGAGTCTGCTGGACGTGTACGTGTTGAAGATAAGGTTTATCGAACAAATCCTCACACATTGGAGGAGCTGAAAGAACATTACGAATGAAATTAGGAGCATTACAGTGGAAGAACTCACTCGCGTCAGCCAGAATGTGGTTTCCAGATACAATGCCTGTATAACACAGGAAGGACGACACTTCCAACATATGTTATAAGGTAAGATATGTAATACTTTATATAGCCAACACTTTAAGCAGGGAAGCCGCGCGCGCGTCACCGGCGGCTAATGCGGACTCCGTAGCAGAGAGTGAAAACACCGGTCGCCCGGTCTCAACTTATAATAAAGACCCTGTAGTAGATCCTTATGGTAAATGGCTTCAGGTATACAAAGATGTGTATAGAAATTCTTGTAGAACTTTACAGTTTTGTTGCAAATTTTGACCCTGTTTATATTTTTTCCAGACTTCCGGTGGGTACTTGTTATTGTATAAGCTTGGAGTGTTATCAGATCAGAAAGGGCTCTATGAACAAATCGATTCTCCACATCCAAATCTACGTAGAGACAGTGCTGAGTTATTTATTAAAGAAATGATTCCACCACTTCGTCTTACTTTGGTGAGTTGTTTCTGTAAGGAATGAAATGGTCTATTTCCTCATATTGTCCTGGACAACAGTTTGATTTCTACGGAAGATATTTACTCTGACTGCGCTATGTGGATTCTTTTCGGTTATATAATCTTCAGTGGCCGTGATTATCTACACATACAGTGTGTGAAAATTCTATGGGCAGTTGCCTACTGACTGTTCACGGATGATCTCTTGTAATGACAAATGGAGTACTATAGCTATTATACAGTGCTCATTGTTTTCTTGTTCCTTCTATGGTACACTCTGTATTTCACTTTATTTCACAATGATAAACCAGAAATCTGTGTTGCAGAACCAGGTAACAAAAACTATTAATAACAGTGATTTCAGGTTCTTGAATACACATATTACATCATCAGATTATATATTTTTTCTCTCTTCTGTAATATGTCTTCCTTGTTTGGATCCGTTCCCAACTAGCTAAGAATAAGAAGGGGTATAAGTTAAAAAGATAGAGATAACACAGTCCTTGTTAAGTTGCTGCACAGCTGCTTTTGTGAATAATTATGAGACACTACATAGAATCCATACGGTAATTTAGAGACCATATTCTTAAACTGCAATTTTCAATGTTAAAGTAATTTAGAAATTTTAATAATTTAGAGTGATTGGGTGAAATATCTACGCAAATGAAACTGTTAACTGTGTAATGATTCAGGTTCTCCCAATTAGAGTCACCATTACAATGAAAATAAGCATGTACTTCTTCACAAGAGATGGAAGTGATGTCCTCTTGCATCCACACCACACTGGCACCTTTTTAGGATATTTTCTTTTAAGCATTAGTTCAGCTTCCGAAACGTAGTTAATTTCTCTTCTGATATTGTCTTTGTATTGGATACGTATACTATAAAATTGTAATAGCATTTCAATTTTTTTTTTATTTGTGTATTCAGTAATGTATGTTTTTGACTGGTAGAACAGAAGAGAAGGCCAAATGGCCTTAGCTCTATCAGAATTAATAAGCAGAATAAATACAGTACCTTAAATAAATATTCTATGTGAAAACTGGCCTTTGTTACCAAATTTGCAATTGTAAAACTTACTTTGTAGACAGAAATTGATTGTTAGAACTAAAGTGCATCTTACACACAGATTAATAAAGTTATTGCTTTCCAGATGTGTATTAGCAAAAGTCTGCCCTGTATGAATTCGGTACCTACTTTTAATTTTGTTTAAAAAATATTTGCCATTGAGCATTTAACATTTATTATTTGAATTATTTTGTTATTGTCCCCCCCCTTTTTAAACCATCATCCTTTTTATCATCACCTCTCCTCTTCTTCTTTCTTCTCTGGACACTCGTGGAAGTTGCTACCCAGAGGGAACCTGTGTCCTAAAGGAGGGAACAATCACAAAACCCGCAAACTACAATAAATAATACTCCGCTACCTTTTCAGTTTGCGATAAAACATATATTTTACAATCAAATTAAAAGCTGGGCCAAACTGTACATTAAATAAACAAACCAGCTCTCTGCCTAACACAAACATGTTCTAGCCATTATATAATAATAATAAATATGCACTCACCCTAATTTATCAAACATCCGTATCGGACGGTGATCTCACATGTCGCCGATCCCACTCCTTTTCATACAATTTATTCATATCCCACTCTATTCCTGAAAATAATTCTTTAGAACACTGAAGGCCTAACACAGGGTTCTCACCCTTGGGAAGCCTTCATCCTAAATTCCCAAGCAGTGAGGAGAAACCAATCAAGAAGCAGATCTTTCTTATTTAAACATTAAGTGCCGCTGCTCCGAAATTAATTAATACTACGGTACTTTACATTTCCTATGTTTCAATCCAGAATCATAACATACAATCGGGCAGCAAGACTAATTTCTTAATTTTAATTTATCTCGTGGCCTATTCCGAATCTTCAAAAATGGCTGCTTACGAGCTTGAATCTGACCACGGTGATTATTTTAAACTCGCATGATGAACGAAATAATCACTATGCAGCCTAACTAATTACCTGAAACACTTCAATACGTTTGTCTGCACTCACACGCTATGTGGTCACAAGTAGACTTTCTTAAATAACAGTGAACTGCCTTTTATCCACGGAGCAGCATGATGCACATTTACAATGATCGCCATCTTAACCAGTTCTAAAGAAACCAAAGGGATGAAGCTCGCATGCGCAAGACTTCATTTGTCTGCAGAAATGCAAATCCAACAATATGACGACGCACACAATTTCTCATACTGGCTCATCCACCCTCCCTTAGACTTGAAACATAGTTTCAATACCAAAGACCTATCTTAATTTAAGTTCCTAAATTTTGTTTACTTATACAACACACACCATACATTAATCTATCTTTTACACTTCATGACATATTGCAATCTTTATCAGACACTCCATACCAAATTTACATCCTAAAAAGGCCCAATTTCATAAATTTAAATAAATAAATTCTATTTCCATTTATTCTTCTTTCTTGAGTCCTCAAATTTTAATTACATTTAGCCGAAAATCAATTTTATCAGTCGCTGCAATTTTCTTTTAAATGATAATGTCCTTCTTTTCCAATAATGTTCTGAATTCTTCAATTGTCGCTCGCTCTTTCACTGTTTCAGTTTTTTAATTATTACATCTTGATGTTAATATGCGAATGGAATAAGGGGACCACACGAATTTACTGCCTTAGTGAGACTTACGACATGCAATGTCCGACCAAAAATGCTCAAATACAGTGTTCATTTCTACACCAGATCTTTAACGAGTTGCACATACACAGCTTTCACCGAACCGTACTGAACAGTATATTGCTACTACTGATATTGCAGCACTGGCTCATGGCTAAAACACGCAGTCTTTTACGTGCTTAAGAGTCCGAAGCACTACAACCAGGAGACTATATACTTATCACGGTCATGATGTCCATATTGTGGTACTTATAGATGAATAGTGAATCATACCTGGCTGGGTGAGCACCTATGTTGACTCAGTGTCACCTGACAGCCGATGATCACAGCATCTCCATTGACCATCGCAGACATTATTGGTGATGAATAGTCTTTGAGTTAGATGGGCGGGCCCTGCCACAGCCAAAATTCTCACCATACGTAGCTAGCTGCGTGCACTCTGGTGTGTCTCTATCTCCGCATGCAGTCTCAGCAGCATCATGGGTTTCCACCTTTCCTCACTCCTCCAGCAGCTGAAAAACGAAGACGAGCGGCAGAAAAAGTCCTAACACCAGGGACTACAGATACATAATATAAAGGGGACTCAGTTTCATTCCTTTTAACAAAATCCTTTGGCTAAACATTCTTTAAAATATAATATTCTCTTAAAGACAGACTTTAGGCCTTCCTTCACACAACTAAACATTAGATAATGAATAACATTCTCTTAATTCATACTTCCTAATAAATTCCAGAAAATAAAACTCTCAAATTAAAATGCATACTTAATACACACATTTCATACTTTTCACTCCAAAAAAAAAAAAACCAAGATACATATGATCATTTCTTACACTTAACCTCCTAAAATTCATTTTAACATACTTCTAAACCCTTGAGGAATGCAGTGGATCTAAAATCTGTGAAACATTATCATCTCCTATTTCACATGCTATTCAAACTTCCCTTTAATAATCATTTAGCCTAGCCTATAACTGATTTATTCTCTCAACTAGCAAAAACTTTGCTCTGTGAAGAACACAATGACAGCTTTCTAATCAAATTTATCGCAGCATTACCTCTTAGTCACTTTCACACATCCCTGGCTATTGACCCTACTTCAATGCACACTCTGCAAGAGGTTTGTCTTACCACCAGATTAATACACAACCATACACACACGCTGACAAAGGGAGGGCGCCTTCTCCCCTATGAATCCGAGGCTGGCCTATCTCCAGTACTAATTCAGTAAGGATTTGCCTACACGAAGATACCTCTATCATACTATGCTGCCCCATAATTCGGACAAAATAACATTTTTATTAGTCCTACTTCTCTAATAAATACCTCTATCATACTACGCTGCCTCATAATTCGGACAAAATAACATTTTTATTAGTCCTACTTCTCTAATTCCTCAAAATTTTCCTTCACCTCACATATTCTTAATATTCAGGCAAAATAATCCGTTTATTAGCCCTACTCCCGTTTTTTACCAATCCATCGCTATTTCACTTCAAAGTATTACCTAACTTTTCCTCACGTAACTCCCCTCTGGTTAACTTTCTCTGTCATATCCGGGAAAAATCAAAATTTTAAAGCATACAAGATGATCTAATGCATATCAGAATACAGTGTGATCTGACTCACCAGATTCCTTAGATCCACCACAATCTCTCGGCTCTCTGATAACAGTTTCCTCAACACGGCTACATTCTGCTTTTCACGAACCTGTATCCCTCTAGACAGCAATTCATACTTAACATCCTCCTTCAATAAGCATTCTGGATTTACAGATCTCCTCAATGCAACAGGACTTTCTGGATGTCTCACACTCATTTTCACAATATTTAATACATGCAACACACAATACAGGAGATATTAGTTACATAGATTTAAATTCGGTAACATAATATACACAGTAAATCTCCTGTAAAATAATATAGATAAATTAAATTACACTCATAAAGAATTCCCTGAATCATAAAATATTTACATTAATTCATAGTCTTCAACAATCAATCTCCCTTTCACATTATGACATCATGCATTGTGACATCATAAAGACATTATTAAAATCAAAGCCCTCTGCAACATGAAATAAAAACGTTCTATTTCTACAAACATTCTCCTGAAAAATAATAAATTATAATAGCACACATACATATTGAAAGGCAGGGAACAAATTAATTACAATTTCGGCAAAATATTATTCGGGGAAAAATCGGCTGTTATCTAGAGCACAGCTTTAGCTTCAAAATCCAGGCAGAGAGCAGTGGCATCAACCAATGTGGCCGTCAACCACGCTATCTGGTACCAATATTGTCCCCCCCCCCCTTTTTAAACCATCATCCTTTTTGTCATCACCTCTCCTCTTCTTCTTTCTTCTCTGGACACTCGTGAAAGTTGCTACCCAGAGGGAACCTGTGTCCTAAAGGAGGGAACAATCACAAAACCCGCAAACTACAATAAATAATACTCCGCTACCTTTTCAGTTTGCGATAAAACATATATTTTACAATCAAATTAAAAGCTGGGCCAAACTATACATTAAATAAACAAACCAGCTCTCTGCCTAACACAAACATGTTCTAGCCATTATATAATAATAATAAATATGCACTCACCCTAATTTATCAAACATCCGTACCGGACGGTGATCTCACATGTTGCCGATCCCACTCCTTTTCATACAATTTATTCATATCCCACTCTATTCCTGAAAATAATTCTTTAGAACACTGAAGGCCTAACACAGGGTTCTCACCCTTGGGAAGCCTTCATCCTAAATTCCCAAGCAGTGAGGAGAAACCAATCAAGAAGCAGATCTTTCTTATTTAAACATTAAGTGCCGCTGCTCCGAAATTAATTAATACTACGGTACTTTACATTTCCTATGTTTCAATCCAGAATCATAACATACAATCGGGCAGCAAGACTAATTTCTTAATTTTAATTTATCTCGTGGCCTATTCCGAATCTTCAAAAATGGCTGCTTACGAGCTTGAATCTGACCACGGTGATTATTTTAAACTCGCATGATGAACGAAATAATCACTATGCAGCCTAACTAATTACCTGAAACACTTCAATACGTTTGTCTGCACTCACACGCTATGTGGTCACAAGTAGACTTTCTTAAATAACAGTGAACTGCCTTTTATCCACGGAGCAGCATGATGCACATTTACAATGATCGCCATCTTAACCAGTTCTAAAGAAACCAAAGGGATGAAGCTCGCTTGCGCAAGACTTCATTTGTCTGCAGAAATGCGAATCCAACAATATGACGACGCACACAATTTCTCATACTGGCTCATTATGTTTGACTATTGCAGAACTGACCATTGTTAAATGAGTACAAGGAGACACATTCTATACTACTTTAGTGAGAAACTGTTTTCTCTCGATTATTAATTAGGGGGAAAATACTTAACCAATAACTAAACTTGGAAATTAAAAGTAAAATTCCTGGAATTGAATAAGACCATGATTGGTTATGTTATTCTTATTAATTAGGGGGAAAATACTTAACCAATAACTAAACTTGGAAATTAAAAGTAAAATTCCTGGAATTGAATAAGACCATGTAGCTTTGTCTGTTCAGTAATTTTTGATTAGCTGTATTGATTGGAGATACTCAGTGTGATGTATTGAACCTTAAAGCTACTGAACTTGATGGTTATGTTATTCTTTCTTGATTATTAAAAGTGATTTATTTTCTGTTTTTAGCAGTTCTTTCCCATAACTCTATCTGATGACTACTACATTAAGTGGTATGGGGATTTTAAATTAAGAAATGCTCTCTTACGTCAGCACTTCATTTTCCTTATTTTTTAATGAAATCAAATAAAAAAAATCAACTTTATCAATTTATTTAAATTTTTTAGCATCTTTATCTCTACAGCATCCTGCTTCTTAGTGATTTTGTTGGGCGTGATATCCTTCAGCAATTAGCCCATCAAATCAGAGAATGTTCAAAACTAACTTTTCATGCAAAAGAAATCAGGTATGAGTAATTATTAGGGTTATGGGGTGGCATGTAAGTCTTGCAGTAAAAAGAACCTATTGCCAAAAGAGATTGAAATGTTTTATTAACTCATTCTTCTTCAAGAAAGATTTCTACTTTGTGAACTGAGTGATCATGATGATAATAATTTTAATGTGTAAGTAAATTTTTTTCAGGACCAGGAAGTTGGAATCGAAGGAGGCATTACCAGTATGGTATGCATCCGTGATGAACTGATGCTGGCAACTACTCGAGGACACGTGCTCCGATACAGATGGGATGGATCACAAAACAGAGATTACTGTTTAGATCTAAGAAGAGTGCCTTTCTGTATAGATCAGCAAGTCTCTAAAGGTATAACTACTTCTTAATGGTTATTTGGGTATAATTTTTTTTTAAATGTATTGGCAGTGTTTGTGGTGTACACTAGAACCCCAGGGACCAGAACTAAGTTTATGGAAAGCTGAATTAATCAGAAATTTTACATATTCGCTAATTCCTTTGCTGTTATTAAAATAAATTGGTTAAGCGAGCATTCACACCAAAGTAGCACAGCATGCGAGTTGTGCTACATGGATGCAGGCTGCATATCAAGTAGCATAGCTCACAGTTTTTCATTCATACCAAATATCATATCGTCGGCTTAGAATGAAAACCTTGTATCTCGTAAAACACATACGTGGTTTTGTCACTTTATAAGGCTTCCTATCAATACACTAGGTTTTGTTTTTCCTCTCTAGAGGGCAGCATACATGTTATTATTGTAATATTGGCTGACAAATAGTTGAGATATGTGTTTTCTTTCTAATAATAAATTAAAAATACTTTTGCTTCCCTTTTGAGATACGAGGTTTTCATTCTAAGCCGATGATATGCGACCTGCAGATTTTTTGTTATTCATATGTTTTCATATGTTGCTGAACAGACAAATCAGGTTCAGCATTTCTCAGCTACAAGAGTTTCTTTTCAGTAGTTTTAATGGCTTGACTAATGCTGGCAATCTATTTACATGTTGATGATTACAGTAGGAATAACAATGGACATGTGATTAGAAATATGGATTTTTCCTTGTCCTCTCTGAAATTTTCACACTATTTAACAAATTGGCATCATCTACTCTTATAAAATTCAACGGCCCTAAATAGCGTGCTTGCTCGCTCGCCCGCTTCGTGAAACATCGGGTATACTCGGCGATGTTCGTCTCTCGCAGTGTAAACTTTCATGACGACTTCAAAATTAGGAAAACCATTTCTTTATTATATAAGGCCTAAGTGAAATGAACACAATGGACAAATATTCTAATTTTATTTTTACTTACAATTTTCATAGCTCTGAACCACAAACATTTTTAATAATCTACCAGTGTAAATTTCTTAAAAATCCTGGAGTCAATGAATAATGGCGGGCGAAGCCGGGGACACCAGCAGTAAAATATTGATGGTTTAACCACAGTATAAGTATTAATACAGTACAGAAAACTCAGCCCGTTTTTCTGCCAGCCGAGCATGCGCGCGCATTTACTAGCGATCGTAGCGGCCATAAAGTAAGGCTACAGAAACTACTCCGGGAAGTATGTAAATAAATAGGAGTGTTGTATTTATTAGAACACGCTATATTCGAAAGGACCTTATTATTCTGCTGTAAATTTCAGTAATAATAAAAGACAAAATCCTGAATTGCATTTCTTCACTTTCTTGAAACATCCAGAAAGGTAAGAACGAAAATAAGTAATATTTATTGTAGGTCTACTGGCTTACTCGTGATTCTGGTGTGGTTATTTTTCAAGTTACTTTAATGTAATATTTTTATATTTTATTCTGTTGTAATGATTTCTGGTGTATAAAATAGGTCATTAATGGTCGACAAGAAAACCTAGTAACAAAATATGTAAAATATTTGAGTGAAAATTACCGTCTATGCTTGACACACGCCAAAAACAGACAGTTTATGAATTCCTATAGAAACTCGTTAATTAAAACTGCTGTACCGACAGTGTCTTCAATTCCAAATGCTCCTGAATTTTTTGTTTTGTTTAATGAAGTCCATCCTGCAGTAATTGACGCTACATAGACCTACAATAAATTGAAGTCGTATATTGCCATATAAAGCAAAGAATCAAAATACACTGTCAACAATGACGTGCAGGATGAACAACGTGACAGACCTATAATATAATTTACGTAATTAATATGTAGGCTATTTATTGTAATTTGAATTATAAATTATATTAAAGGGCAATGATTTTAAAGGAAAAATACTAGGCCTAGGTACAGTCCTTAACAGTAGCCTATTTAGGTATTGTTTAAAACCTCTTCTTAACTAGAATATAATACATTATCTGTTTTATTATTTCTTAAATTTAAAATTAGATTTGCATTAAATAAAAATATTCTGTATTTTTCTCTTTTAACATAACATATTTTGCGATGTGTTTATGTATTTTCCCAAGCCATTTCATATGATGAGAATGTAGCTTTACTCAATCTCCGCATGGAGCGCTAGTGTCGTCCAGTCAACATGTTGTCATAGGACTTTTAACATACAGTTTCTTTACTGTATTAATACTTATACTGTGGTTTAACTCTTGAAATATCGCTGATAATAATAATCCAAACAAACCATTCCTTCCCTTGAAACATTATATAATTTGTGAAAATTACACTGAATTGATCAAATAAAATTCACATCATATTCATGTCAATAAACAGTTGAGAAACAATATGTATTATGTGGTCACAGGTTCCTTTGGAACTGCATAATCAATTCTGATATAGTTTTCCCAGGGGGCACTTTCTAATCGTAGAATGTACTCTGAAGCAGGAATTTTAGCTGTTTCATTAATATTATTAATGGCTTAGTTTATGAATGATTCGCGTGCAAATGTTAATAAATATAATGCTTTAATAATTATTATACTCTTAGTTTTTAATTTTCAAATGAATTATCGTGGGCGAAGCCACGGGCACCTCCTAGTTTTTTACATCCCATCATCAAATTACTACTACATGTGGAGAATTTTACTGAATCATTCTTAATACACAAACACACTTATCACTTGCTACGTCATTATGATTTATTACGTACAAGTATCTTTTGAAAGGACCCCCTCTCATTTTCAGATCATGTCCAACTGCCAATCTTCCTATCTCATGATATGTGTAATGCCTGTGATAATGAATTCATAGGCAAAACAAAAAGGAACCTCAGTAACAGATGCAAAGAGCACTTCGGAAATATCAGACAGGGGGAAATTGAAAAGTCCGTGGTAGCTGCACTTCTATGGAATTATGATCACGACATAGTCAAGGAAGCTTAAGGCTCTGCTTAAAAATGTTCATCATCCAATTCAGTTGACTGTATGGGAGAAGATATGTGTAAAGAAACACAGGAATAACCTTCAGATCTTCGACATCCCAGGAGAAAATGAACTAGGCCTAATTGGAAAACTCATTAAACTCCAACTGTGATATCGGGTGGTACAAGATGGAAGTTCGACAGTTGAAGGTAGCTGAGGATAAGAAGGAGTCCTCTCAATAACCGGTTGCTTGTAAATAATAAATTATAATGAAGTAGTGGGTGATTTCGGAGATATTATGTAGTAATTGTGTTTCCCATTACAAATTAATTAAAATATATTGTTTCATTTTACAGCAATACCTATTGTAGAAGCAAATACATATGTTGTGGACATAGAATACTCTCCATTGGTTGGTGGATTTGCAATAGTTTTAAATGATGGCAGAGCAGCATTTCTTACAGCTGCGTCGCTGAGGTTTGATCCAAATGTAAGAAACTATGAACTATATACACTTAAAAATGCATGTTTTGTGAGTGTTGAATGTGACATCTACTGGAATGGCTGACTGTTAGAAAATGTAAACCTACTGCTCACTGTATCAGATTAATTTTGCTATTGTATTCCTCAATAATTATCGCATTTACTTGCATAATGGATGCACCCCAACTTTTCACGTTAAAAAATGAATAATAAAAATTCCTCTCATAATAGTTAGATCTCATTTATAACAAAAAGTTGTTTTAATAATTGGCCTATCTGAAGCCGTAAGATTGGATGGACTGCTTATTTTTAAATTTAACTTTTTAAACAATAATGCATAGAAACAGTCAACGTGAATGGTTCTTAGTAATGCACAAAATATCTTTACTGATCGTCGATTAATATCGCAGTATTTTTAGGACATCTACAGTAGAGTTGTGTTGATAAACTTGTGTTTGGACAATGTATAAGAACCGACCGAAATATTCAAGTTATACAGCAAGTTTTAGGCTGAAAGTTACCAAATTCGTGGAACAACATGGTAACAGAGCCGGTGGACAAGAATTTACATTGTCTGAGCGTAATGTGTGCTTATCTTATCTGTTTACACACCTGCTAACCAGTGATCATATGTGCTACATAAACGATATACAGTGATGGGAAAATTACAAAAAAAATAGTAATTGGGCTGAATTACAATTACTTGAGAAACATTTTACTTAATTACGATTACAAATTACTTTTTAAAGTATTCAGTAAAATTACAATTACAATTACTTTACAAAATGGCAGTAGGCCCTACCTAAAAATTCCTTCCTTTTTGGGGGCACAAAAAAGTATTCAGTAAAATTACAATTACAATTACTTTACAAAATGGCAGTACCTAAAAATTCCTTCTTTTTTTTGGGGGGGGGGGGCACACAAGGCCAGAAACTATTGGGCCATTCAGCTAATAAAGCTGCTTAGTACATTACAAAGTCCTTTGAAGTTGAGGTTAGTTTCAGCTTAGTTTTATACCGTGGAACACATAACCTTCTTTTCAAAGAAAGGGATATAAATAAATTTTATAGGCTGAGAACAGCAATTTTAATTTCTTGAACACGTCTTGAAGTAAATGGGAACCATACAGAAATCTAATTATTTGTAGTATCGCTCCCCGTAAATTGCTCTGGCTGTGGTCCCCATTGAAGAAAGAAGAAGGAAAAAAAATACATTCGACTTCCTCTCATTTCAGCTGATGACGCGTTGCCATGTTTTTCCGCAGAAATGCTGTCTTCCCATGTCGAATGTCACGTCGCTGCATAAATCGCTACAGTTTCGCTGCAGCAAACGAAAGTGTGGAAAAAAAGGGAGAAAAAAAAAAAAAAAAAAAAAAAAAGACTGCTGATAGTCCATGCAGCAAAACCCGTAAAGCCAAATCTGACTTTGCTTCACCACCGCTGCAGCGACCATACAGCAATGCTGCAACAGCTTTAAATCGCTTTACGTTTGCTTTAAAAAGAACGCAAAGTTCACCGCTACTGCAGCGACTGCCAGAGAGTAGAAGAATGCAACATTGCCAAATTAGATACTTTTCGATTACTAAAATGTAACAATTACAATTTTACTATTTCCAGAAGTAAATTACGAGTAAAAATTACATTTTTTTAAAAAGTAACGATTACTAGTAAATGGGACCAAACAGGGAATCGTTGCTGTAATCCGAGTACTTTTATTCAATTACTTCCCATCACTGACGATATATTAGTCACAGGTCAATACAATACGTATGCTATAGATTGTTAGCTGGCGCTTCTTTTAAATTCATGCTTTTTCCACTAAAATTTTTTCTTTCCATATTTACACTTATATCAGTATTATTAAAGTGATTACTAGATTGAAATGTTGGCATTCTTGACAGTCATGAAAACAGTAGACTGCAATAAGTTTCTTTTTTTTTCTTTCTGTTTAAAATGTCTTGGAAAAAGCCAAGATTCACCTAGTCATTGGGGTTACAATTAAACATCAAGACTGAGATAGAAAAAAACATTTTTATATTTCTGAGTAGGTTTACAGAAAGTAAAAATATCTTAGGCCCTAACAGTAATTTCCCTGTTATAATATTTTAACAAATGCCAGTTATGCAACCTACTATTCTGTCCATTTCCTACTAAATGATTTAGTACCATTTCGTTAAGTCAGTTCCTCAACACACTATAGCTTTGCCGAACGTCCTTTAATGTAGTCCTTTAATGTAGTTGACACTGTTGTTGGTTTTATATCATAAACACATGTCACAACAATCAGTTTCTTTTCATCCTCAACTTTTATAATGATTTCTACCTTTTGTTCTATGTTGAACTGCTTTCTTTTTTGTCTCCTTTTTTCACAAATGTACCAATTCAAATAACTTAGTGTAGTATTTACAGTACTATACCGGTAATTTATTTGTAGACACAGCACAAATGAAAGTCCCTATTTTTCAATATTTAGAAGAACACAGTTCTGTTTAGATCCAACATTATATGGTAGACATGACAGGACACTTTCTTGTTGTTGGCACCATGATGTTTTTTCTCGTTATCAATCGGACTTTTCAATCAGATATATTTAAAAAATTACTCTTGCCAAAACAGGGTAGGAAAGATATTTAAATTATATATATATATACACGAGGTCTGTTAGATAAGTATCCGACCTTATTTTTTTTCTCGGAAACCTGACGGATTTGAATCAAGCCCGCTTGAATGATCCGACCTTGAACCTTCGTGCGCATGTGTGAATTTTTTCCCGCCTGTAGATAGTGTCTATTGCTGGCAAGCAGCATTTGAGTGAGGTATTGTATAGTGCTCTCGTCGTTGCAAGGAAAATAACGATTGTGACGACTGGAATTTGGTTTCCGGGTCGTACCCGCACACAAGGACTCGTCACCACTCATTAAGGTGTTCATAAAGTCGGGGTCACTGTTTGTGGACTCATGTCATGTGAGACTTCAACACGAAGTTGCTTTGCTCCGCCGTCAGCAGTTTTGGCATTGAATTTCACCGCCACTCTCTTCATAGCCAAATCTTCGGTCATAGTTAAATGTGCCGAAAAAGTGATGATGCCCACCTCTTCCGCAATTTCTCGGATACTCACATGACAGTCCTGCATCATCACAGCGTTCACTTTGGCAATGACCTGGTCATTTCGGCATGTTGATGGGCGACCGGAGCGTGGCTCGCTCACCACCAATGTTCGGCCATCTTTAAACCAGTTGTACCACTCCTTAATCTGTGTGATGACCATAGCATCATCGCCGAAAGCTGTCTGAATTTTCCGAATGGTTTCCACCTGGTTGTTGCCCAGTTTCAGACAAATAGCGCTGCTCCAGTTATTTCGTTATTTTCCTTGCAACGACGAGAGCACTATACACTGCCTCACTCAAATGCTGCTTGCCAGCAATAGACACTATCTACAGGCAGGAAAAAATTATCACATGTGCATGAAGGTTCAAGGTCGGCTCATGCAAGCGGGCTTGATTCAAATCCGCCAGGTTTCCGAGAAAAAAAATAAGGTCGGATACTTATCTAACAGACCTCGTATATATATGTAATAAACATTTGTGAACAAATAAAGATGTAAAAGGCAGTATTAATTTTTATTGTTAAAATTTTCTTACCTAATACCGGAATGGAATCATAAAAATGAAATATCTTTCTATTAAAATATATGGGATTTGAGCAGGGATTTAAAATATGTACTTAATACGTAAAAGTACTCTAAACTGAGGTCTGTTATATCAAAATTAAACTATAAGGTAGTCTGAAGGGCTCCCACCCATTCAGCAGTGACCATTGCTGAAAGTTTAAGGAGATTGGCTGGTCAAAATCTGACAAATTTCCATAAAGAAATTTAAAAAAAAGTTTTATTCAAATGCCTTTTTCTTCTTGTCTTTGATGTAATTTATAGAATGATTTATGCCCATCAAATCAGCTGTTATTTAAATGCCTGAACAGTGGGCTTGGTCTTTTCTTTCAACTTCAACTTTAGTTTTCTCAATAGTGGTTATTTACTATACATTATGTGAAATTTTCACTATAAGATTACTTTAATGGCCATGTGCATCATTCTTGATCAAAACACAAAATATGCGAGGGTTCCGGGAACATGGTCACACTACTACTTCAGACAAAATACGCATGGGTTGCGTAATTTCTGTACACCTGACTGCCGTCTTGACCAAGGCTAACTCAGATCTAGCTCATTTTGTCAAAGGAAATTTCCATAGGAGACCAAATGCACTCAATTGTTGATCGCTTTGCTAGTTTCATTCAATTGCTATAACATTCTAGAAAGGTAAAATGAATGTAAAAGGTGTGTTATATATTTTTTTGGTTGGACATATTTTTTAGTTACACTTGATAGTTGGACTTCCTAGTGTTGTGCAATGAATATTAAAAACATTGTTATTCAAAATTTAAATTCTCCTTAGCTTTATTAAAATTCTGTTTATAAGTGAAACAGAATTATTTCCATTAATATGAAAGTTTATCTTTCACTAATGAACCACACAGTTTCCTGGTTCAAAATCTTTTGTCAATTTTCTATCTTCGTATGCTTTCCACAATAACTTCAATTTGATGTTGGTCTCTATTAAAATTATCTAGGTACATAGTTTATTTTATTCAATTAGGAAATCAAAACACACTGCCTTTTTTTTGGGGGGGGGGGGACTTTACTGTCGATACCTGCCACCTGCCAACAAATCCTCCAATACATGATTTCCAGATAGCTTAACTGGAAGATGCCTTGTAATACCATCGCCAATCTGCTATTGGGAAGAATGCAGTAAAATTTCGTAAAAGGGAGTATAGCTTGTTGAGCAAAGAGGAGTGTTTCTTGTAGTTCGAGCGGCTTCCGCTATGTGTGAAACTTCAAGCATAATTTATATTTGTATTTGTATGATTAAATTACATAAGAACATAAATTGTTTTAAGTGAATTAATCGATTTCTGCAATTCTATTTTATTCACAAGTGAGTCTAAAACGACATTACTGTATATATCCGAATACTACCCGCCCCCGAATAATACCCGCACCAAAATTTTTCGGACGGGAATTTGAAGGAAAAAAAATCTATAGGCCCATATATAAAATTATTTTGCCAGTTTTATTCTTAATTATACAGTTATAACTATACGAGCTACGAAACAAGAATGCAGACCAATCAGCGTGCAGAGGTGACGTTAGTTGCCACATAGTGCACCCGGTAGAAAGAGAGCGCTCAGGAGAGCTAGAAAGAGAGGGCAAATACGCGCGCGTTGTTATAGCAGCTGATGAGTGATTCGAGCCAGATCAGCAGTTTACACGTGGTATTTACAATAAACAAAATTTGTATAATGTAAGCAGGGAGCAACGAACAGTAATGGTCCATTGCTGCTACTTCTCATGTATAGTCCAGAGTTCGATCCCTAGAAAAAAATATTCCATTTCAATGTTCATCGGATCAGGGGCTGAATCCATATCTCGGTCGAGTGACCCTCAAAAAAGAAGCATGTCCATGCCCTGACAGCGTATCCGCAGGTCTGGGTTCGATTCCTGGTACTTCCTGGAATCTTTGTGAGGTAAGGGAGTCTGGACACCAACTGAGGAGCTACCTGAGAAAGAAGTAGCGGCTCAGGTACAGAAAGCCATCAATAACGGCCATCTGCCTATGACAGATGATGCAGCGGTCGAATGGTAGGTCAAGTCCCACAAGGGAGATAAGTTTATCACTAAATAATACCTATCAAGGGTGGTCAAGATTATTTAAATGTGGTTTAAAGCAGTCTTTTTATTATTTAAAGTGCAATATAAAAATACAAATTTGAGGCAAGCATTTAGGTTGGCCGAAACAAACAGAACAGCTGAAATGGGTTTTCCCAAGTAGGCCTATATGTTACTGGTACCGGTACTTTGTAATGAAACAGGTAAACACACAAAATAGATTTCATTAAGGATGAACCGGATATAGCCCTATGATAGAAATGTATAATAAATTAATAACTAATTAATTCCCTTGTATAATATCAATTGAATTTTAGTTAACAAAGATTGATTTGCATTTAGCCATATTATTACTGTATACTATATACTTAATTGGAGTACGCCGTGGCGTAGTGGTTGGCCTAATTCTTCTGGTGGCGCTATGGCCCTGAGGTCGACTCAGCCTTTAACAGAAATGATTACCAGGTGTATTCCTGGGGGGTAAAAAGCGGCCGGTTCTGACAACCATACCACCTTCCTATGCCGATGTCTCAATCTGGGAGCCTCAACCTCGCGAAAACCCTACGAGTCTCCACGGCACATACCGGAATCACTTTACCTTTTTATATATACTTTATTCTTAATTTAACAAACAATCATATATTATTATAACGATTTTATTATAATTTTTAATGTCGTCGTTTGTCAATATAGACAAATATTTTAAGAAAAATTGTCAGGTTATTTAAAGCATGTAAAAGAGACATAAAGAAGACATAGGATCCACTACAAACATTCCATTCAAATTAACGATGAAAAAAATGAGGGGAAGAATTCCTATAAAAATAATAAACTTCAGAACTATTTCGTTTAAAAGGAATAGGCTGAATTTATCAATAATAATAATAATAATAATAATAATAATAATAATCAGGGCCCGGATTCTAATGACATATCATCTTTTTATTGATGCTGCCTAGACATTGCCAACTTGTAGATAAATCCTAATCATGGCTGTTCTTTTTTTACCTTTCATTATTTGCGAAACGTTGCGGACACTTACGTTACAGGCTCTGGCTGTTAATTCCTGCATTTTTGAAAAGTTTGTTTTAGCATGTATTTCGTCATCCGACAACTCTTTAAACAACCTATGCACATCGTAGACCATGCTTGCTTGTGTATTACTCTCCCCTTTTCCCCCTGTCTTGTTCTCTGCTGGTGCTTGGTTTACAAAGATACATTGTTAATAAATTATTATACAACTTGCACTACTTTATAATTATAATTACCTATGAATCTAATAACATATTACACGCACTACTATTTACACTAACTTCTAAAATACCGAGTAAGATAGTCTACTTTCACAGACGCACTGATTAAAAGCTTTGCGTATGGTTATAATACAGTCAAATATGATTACATACTGAAGCCTCATTCATGACCAGGAACATGTATAATCATGAAATGTTGGTTTGGGTAATTATTTAGGGGGACAGTCAGCATTTTTATTGCTTTACCAGCATTGTTTATTCTCGGCGCGATAACTCGAGAACTACTGGGGCTAGAAACTTGGCTCTTAGACAGTCGCATTCAAAATGTTATCCCCTTTAAGAATATGCAAACACAAATTCCCTATTTGCAATATTTTCCATGGGCGCAATGAAATAGTGAACATGAAATCTCGTAGCTGGCTGAAGCGGTGCGCCAACTGGGCAACACTGCCTTGTTGTCATAGGCTACACACTTTGATACGAGTGTGGGAGGCGCTGCCCGAAATGCGTTCTTGTTTCGTGGCTCGTATAACATTACCTATCATAAAATAATTAAATATGATAGGTTAAAATAACGTGCATGGTAA
The DNA here is from genome assembly GCA_964059195.1 of Ectobius pallidus. NCBI lineage: Eukaryota > Metazoa > Arthropoda > Insecta > Blattodea > Ectobiidae > Ectobius > Ectobius pallidus. The sequence continues at coordinate 48,074,814 of CAXKWD010000009.1, read as the reverse complement.
CAGCAGCCAAAATCTTGCCGTCTTCGACGTGCAGCGTAAGACTTTCAACAACAACAACACTCTCAGTTCAGCTGTTCAGCGGGAATCCACACGCAATGATGTGCGTCCGACCCAAGGACAAAGTCGCGTGGAAATTCACCATACTTTACCGGCGTCTGTACGTGGACCATGTGCATAAGAAAGCATCTTCTTTGTCTCATTTTTCTTTCATTCCAGCTTCGCTACTGTGATGCTACTACAAAACATCATGTTATATTTTGCCGATTTGGTATAAAATATCAAAATTCAGATGAGAAGAGTCCATTATTCAAATAATACCTGCACCCCAGTTTTTCGTCTGCGATTTTTGAAAAAAATATGCGGGTAGTATATCCCCCCCCACTGGTAGTTGGTAGTTTATCAGCCACTCCATCCTTCTGCTAGTTTATCTGGGAGTTGACTATCCAGACAATTTTTGTCAGGAGATTATAGTAAGCAATTCTTGGCCAACTTCCAAACAAGTTCTTTACCTGGCAGGTAAATATGCTATCGGGAAGTGGTCGTGCAGGTCTTTACCCTGGTCAAATGTCATATTTCACTTGATCATGAAACAAAAAACTGAAGATGGACAGGTTAAAATGCTAACTTGATTCACTAGTTTGATTGAGAATGGTCAGTGAGGGAAGTGAGGCGGTATGTGCCGGTATGGAATACCATCTCTGGTTTTAAAGGTCCAATGGCATACCGGCACTGGTTTCAATAGTGAAACAGCATACCATTACTGAAAATCAATGGCTATTTAATACAAATTATTAATGTTCCTTTGAGTCAAATAATAATTAGCCCACTTTTCATGATTATTCACCAAGTTTACGCTTTCTTCGGCAGCCGTTGTCACTATAACTTGTGATGGTTTTCGTTTCTATCATATTGACCACACCACTAGATTCTACGTTTTAAAAATATTTCTCGGTAAAAAAATGTTGTGACTTTTGGCAGGATTAGGGGCATGTGGTCAGCATGCCGACTCCCACTGCTGTTACTGATGGTTTCCGTGATGTGAAATAAATAAAGGTCTGTCAATCAACAGTACATGACGTTCTAGTCTTGTGTTGTGCTCCTAATTGGCAATCCTCATTCTATAAAGTAGGGTTGGTTACTCATGAAGGAAGTTCATTAAAAACACCACCAAGTGGATGTCACATATCCTGCTTTCACAAAATTTTGATTTGTAAAGGAGGGAATGTGCTTTTTTAAACTGAGGTATGTTAGGGAAAAATTTTAGGATAGCATACCGCCTCTGGATTTTTCTCACTTCCTTCACTGAGAATGGTGCATATGGCCATAACTGTAAAAATATGAAGATTAGAAATTTAATCAGCCTATCCCTTTAATATAACCAGTGGCATGATTAGTTTAATTAGTGGGTAACTGATATTATGTTACATAATATGTGTTTAAAACACACATATTATGTTACATAATATGTGTTTAAAACACACTGACTTTTTTTTAAAGATATTCTGTATTTATTAATGATTTCAATCTGTGGGTGAATTTTATTCCTTTCTAAAGCACGTTTATATTATTTGCTTCTTAAGCATGTGCTTCTTTATTCTTATTGCTGTGTGTTTTAATGTTTGAACATCTAAGGAATTGCCAGGAGTGCCTGAGGAAATTATGGTAAGAATATAACTTTCATATATGTATGTATGATGTGCTTGTAAGAAGTTCATTTTGCGGAGTTGTTTTTACCTCTGTAGCAATTATACCATTGGTATTTGTGTTCCATATATGTTTTCTTATTTCCAGAGAAAGTTTAATTGCTTAAATTCTACTGAAATAAATTATTTTGCCTTTTTTCATGCTTATATGAATTTTTTTAGATCTCTTAAGCATATTCAGTTTTTCTCTCATCCTTATGCAGTTTGTCAACTCTTTGTAGTCTTCTAAAAATCTGGTATACAATGGTCTTATGGCATTCCTTTGCTATTTACAGTACGACCTATCCATTGAACAAAATGTCTGGTTGTATTCCAACATTCCTTTGCTATCTCTTTACAGTACAGCCCATCCGTTGAAAACAGTATGTTTGCAGTATCTTAGACCTGAATGCTGTATCAGTTTTAATTCTTGGCCCTTTTTCAATTCTTGGTACTTATAAGACTGTATTAGCATTTGATAGTGCCATAATTCTGATAAATTTAGCATATTCATATGTCTTTATTACAAATAGCCACATACAAAAAATTAGTTGTTTAAATTTTCTGTAATTGCGTGAAAATTTGCTTGCATTGGATAAAGAAACATTGGCCAACAGCTCAGAGAGTGGTAGAAGGACCAGCAAGTAGGAGCTATAGTCTTCACACTTTATCTTGAGCTGAAAAAATGCAGGGGTAAGGGGAGCTGGTTTTGCATGCAGTATAAGAGACTGACTATTGCAGAAGGCGGTGAATTGAAATTGATGTCATTTCTGAAGGGTTGTCAACTACTATCTCCCAGTCTTCAGAATATAGAAAATTGGTTTAAAAGTCGTAGCATTGTACATGTACTTGAATATGCACTTTCACATGCCTGAATTAATATAACATAACTCAATATCTTTCACGAGAGTTTGTAGATAATTAATACAACTTTCTAGCAAAATAATCTAAACTGACTTGTTCTTTTCTCCGATAGATTCAGTTTAAAACACATTAAATTGCTTTTTCTTCCATTTCATTTACTTGGTTTATTGTTTATTTGCTGATATCCGACACTTCTTGGTTTAAAGAAGCTTCATTTTTAACTTCATTGTCACTAATATCGACTAACACCATTTTTCTAATATCCCTGGATTTAATTCTGTCAGTTTCAGAATAATATGTTGTAAACAAATAAAAAAATAGATGGTAGTTCAAGAATGCCGCTGCGGAAAGTTTTTTGGGTATGGCAATACTGGGAATGGGTTGCGATCTTCCTTTTTTTGAGCGAGGCCTTCTTCATATGGACTGTTTTCAGCATTATGGATGTTTAGCTCAAAATAAAGTGTGTGATCTTTACCTTTTTACTCGTTACATATGATTCACTAGTTTGTTTTTAGTAATGCCTGTTGCTCACGGTCAAATTTTTCGTTAAATTTATTGCACAACTATCACTTTTCAGCAAATTGGTATTGCTAATGATCAAATTCCTCTTTGAGCAAACGTTTGGTTATTCGTTTTGGCATTTAGGACATGTTCTAATTCCAGCAAATAATTTGCCGAACCAGCCAATCAGCACAACAAACATGAACTGTCCGCGCACACGGTGGTATTGTGAAGAACTTGCTGTCTGCAACCGAAAGACTGCAAGTGCAGCCATTTTCCTATCTCACATATTCTTCTTTTCCTAAGCAATGCAACTCCATCAAAATAGCATGGGTATATACCTGTGTAGACACCGTTATTCCGAACGGATTAGTATAAAAATATGAGAACACGACTCGTTGACATACAGCAACGAAATGAAAATGCGAAGCGGGAACACAAAGGAGCCATACTTGTATACGCACGAATCATGTAGCCATACTTGTATATGCATGAATCATGTAGCCTTGCACTATTCCTCAATAGCTTAATGGTAGCAAGCTAGACTGGGGTGCAAAAAGTCGAACCCGGTATAGTGATTTTTTTTTCTTTCATAATTATTTTAAATGTTCATAAAAATGAATGGTTTTATTAATTCAAGGCCTGTTTTCTTTTTTCATGAAAAATTCAACAACACAGGACAAAGGAGATCTTACAAGAGGATGGGAAATTTATAAATAGCTAAAGTGGGATTTAAAGGTTGCCTTTAATAATACTATAATACTGAAATAAATTATTTAAAAGTTTTGTAAATTATCTAATTTCTTGCCACTGAAGTCCTCACATCATGGTTTTGGAAAGTCTATTAGACCTGTGGTTCCATTTAGGTCTGTCTGTTACATACGATCTAGAGTAGACTAACATTTATTATTATTATTATTATTATTATTATTATTATTATTATTATTATTATTATTATTATTATTATTATCATCATCATCATCATCATCATTATCATCATTATTATTATATAATTTTATATTATTATTATTATTATTATATAATGATTTCAAGCTTCAGTGTGTTCTGCGTGTGCTTTGCTGTGTAAAAGAGATTCAAAATAAGACTCTGTATTGCAAACAAAGTATGCTTACCTTTCGGCCTATATCCATTAGAAAACACACCTATATGAATCCAATGCTATAACATACTGTAACTGTGATTTAATTTCAACATTATGCTTCTACGTGAATGTAAATTACAATTTTATATACACTTTTATACCGTAAATTAACAAACTCCTCAACTTCTTTGAGATCCATTTCGACTTAAATGATATTACTGCATACCGGTAAATGTATTTCCTGAAATAAACTCGCAAATCCATTTCTCTTCCTCGTATTAGTGAACAAAAAATTGATTCCGCAATGATGAATTTAACACTACAGTAGAACTCCAATTATCCAAACTCTAACTATTCAGAAAGCTTTGAGGCCGTTTTCAACTGGTTTTTGCAGCAGCGATCATTGGGAACCCTCTTTCAGGGTCGATATTTTGCAAAAAAGCAAAACTTTTAGCCCCAACAAACTCGAAAGTTTGTTAACAAAATAGCCGATCTTGTCCCATCCCAATTAATCTGGATACTGTATTTGTAAGAGACATGTTAAACAGTCTAACAAAAAATTATGTCTTATAATACAAACGATACAACAAACTACCATTAGCAGCAGAATATGAGTGGCTCAATATTTAGAGTACAGGTGGTAGGGTAATACTACGATGTTGTGAAATTTACAACACAGAGGGACAGTCTTTTGCTAGCATGCATTTGATGACTCATTTCACCGTTAGCAAAGGTGCATTTGACTACACGTTTGGTTACGTTAGTTGTACAATAAATTAACGAAAAAATTTGACCGTGAGCACTTGTCGGTTCCTCATTAAACTTTTTAGACATTGAGGGTTAATTTGTGTACGCATATCAGACGTGTGAGCACTGAATTGCATGATTTAAACTAATTTAATTTTGCATCATGCACAGCAAACAGAAACACTAGGTTGCAATTACCCTGTTCATAGTAGGCATTTCGTGTCCAGACTAAACACCTTAGGTGTTAAGAACTTACTTCATGTTGTGACTATCATTATAGAAAGTAAATAAGTTTAATGGGACTAATGAAAATAGCATATGAGATTAACTTTTCTAATCCTAAACACTTAAATAGGTTTTAATTACTTCACAAGACTTACTGGAATGTTACGATGTGTTCCAGAGAAGGGTATTATTCATTGCTATAATACAGTGTGTCCCACGCAAGAGTTGGCCAATGACGCGGCTTCCTGCGGCGCGGCGGGCACAGCTCCAACTCCCGAGCGATCGGGTGAAATATCTACGCTAATAATGCCGCGATGAGTGTAACGCGACAGGTTCTCACATTTACAGTTAAAATTACAATGAAAATAAACACATACCTCATCACAAGAGATGTTGGAAATGTTCTCCTCTTGCATTTTAGGAAATTTTTAGGAAATTTTCTTTCACGCGCATAAGTTCAGCTTCCGAGATAAAGTTAATCTCTCTTGTGATATTGTCTTTAAGTTCTTCTAATGTATGGGAAATTGACGTATACACTTTATTTTTCAAGTTTCCCCATAAATAATATTCACATACTGTTAGAAGAACTTAAAGACAATATCACCTAGGCCTATCACAAGAGAAATGAACTCTGTCTCGGAAGCTGAACTTATCAGTGTGAAAGAAAATTTGCTAATAAGGTGCCGGTATTGTGTGGATGCAAAAGGAGAACATTTCCAACATCTCTTGTGATGAGGTACATGGTTATTTTCATTGTAGTTTTAACTATAAATGTGAGAACCTGAATCGTTTCACCCATCGCGGCATTATTAGCGTAGATATTTCACCCGATCGCTCAGGAGTTGGAGCTGTGCCCGCCGCGCCGCATGAACCCGCGTCATTGGCCAACTCTTGCGTGGGACACACTGTATTATTCCCTCCCATAGCAATGAGTCAGGGAAAGAAAGGAGATATATATATATATAGAGGCCTACAGCTCTATGGAGGCTGATGCTAACAGCGGTAGATAGGTAAGACTTGCAACTCCCTTCCCTTTCCACCAACTCTGTGTGAGGCTACTCAATTGTTTGAATTTATTAGATTCACAATTTATTTTCATGCATTTGCATTTAATTATTTGAACAGCTAATTTTTTGTGCATCTTTACCTGCAATGAAGACTTATTGAGATGCTAAATTTGAGGACTGGTTTTGAAATTACGACTTGTACAGTTCCCTTGGGAGTTCACTTTTACACATTTTAATTTTACTTACCAAGCTTTTAGTGAGATATGTTTCAAGACCTTATGTCTGCATCTTCAGCTGCATTCTGGATGCTAAATACTACGTTAGAATCCTTCTTTAACACATCAGAGTCTTCGAGATGTCCAGTGTTTTGGAAATGAAGACAAGAAGATGATAACTAAGGAACATGTCCTACCAAAGATTACTGTTCCATTGTATTAACTAGTTCAATAAATTTTAATGTAAGAGTAATAAAACAAGAATCTGATTTTGTGTCACTCTACATACACACATACACACATATTTTAATAATAGGGCTAGTTTCTGATTTGTTCCCATCCTCGGCAAATGGTCTTCTGCTGCTTCTAGTCTTCATATTACATTGACAATGCTACTCGGGTCATGGTGAATTTGTTGACGATGCCAAAATTCAGTTGTATGTATAATATTCTTTTACAGAATGAAGTTTTTCTATCATGTCAAATTTTTTGTTGCCTCTTGTAGATTTAAATAATTTTATTTCTATATCTGTGTTCTATGAAATTTACTCTTTCCAATAATTTAAAATTCCTGTATTAATTCTTTTGGTGTTGTTTGAAAGGCAACCATTAAAAAAAACTTTTTTATTCTATACTGTCATTTTACCAGTTAATTAATTGCTTGAAATAGGTGGGTTTTTACCAAGGCTAGTATATGGAAGGTTGTCTCGTTCGACGCGCATGCGTGTTGAGCACGAGGAATGTGACGTGGCCCGTAGCCCTGCACAGGATTTAAACAGCTACACACAATGGGAATGATGGGAATAAAACTTATTTTTAACTACAATAATACATGTATCTGTAAAGATATACTACATATGATCTTACAGGGGTTATGGCTTAATAGAGAGACCACTTCTGAGTGCTCAGACCTCAAATGAATAAGCTGTAACAAAATATAATGAGACGTTTGAAACAAATTAAAATATTTAAGCGGCTGGTTTCTGTAAAACATACTGTGGATCACAAAATAAAGAAAACACACAGAAACCCTACATTTCTCTGGCAAGGGATCTCTCTTTAAATTTATTGGGGTACTTTTACAACTCTGTTTGGTTATGACTAAGAAAATGGGAAGTATACTACGATTTTTTTAGTCTCGCAGAGGCAAGTTTACCCTTCTGTAAATAAATCTATATTCATTCACATTTCCAATAGAAACTTAAAGGGCCTGTCCATTTTATTTATAGACACCAGCAGACAGGCAGAAAATCTTTTATTGAGGCCTTTATCAACAACAAAAATAGGGAGTGATTGTGTGTTTTATTGTGAAATAATAGTGCTTCGAGTATTAAAATACTTTCATCCCATGCAGAGGAAAGGAATGCTCTTTTCCAGTAAAATCCTTGAACATTTTATTTATGGACTCCCCTAATAAAACATCTTTCAGAAACCGAATAACTACAAGTATATACCCATAAACCAGCTGGGCCTCGCTCACTGGGGGGGGGGGAAGAATATTCAACAATGGATCTGTTGTTAACTGCAAAAAAATGGAAACCTAGAAGCCAATTTCCTACTGAAGGTGAGTTTATGACGCTTTTATTATTATTTTATTATAAGCGCGTCTTAAAATCCATTTTTACTTGAAAAATATTACTACTCTCTAAAACTCCGTGGCGCTACATCCCTGGAGGGACTTGGCCTACCACCCGACCGCTGCATCATCTCCCGTAGGCAGATGGCAGGATTGGGGGGCATGTGGTCAGCATGCCGACACCCACGGCCGTTAATGGTGGTTTACTGGACCGGAGCCGCTACTTCTCTATCAAGTAGCTCCTCAATTTGGAATCACGAGGCTGAGTGCACCCCTACCAGAGCTCCCTACCTCAGAAAAATCCGAGGAGGTACCGGGAATCGAACCCGGGCCGACGGATCTGTAGTCAGCGACGCTAACCACAAGACCACGCCGGCGGACGAAAAATATTACTAAGTTACTCAGTATTGAGTCTTGGATTGTTCGACCATTTAAATGCTGTCGGTCGGTATACATTTAAAGATATACCTGTTAACATTTATGACGTGATCACTTTGAATCATTTGTAAATGTTTATTTCAAAATGTTCTACAAACAGTACACAGACTGGTTTGTAATATATTAATTGTTATTCCGTGGGCATATTTTATTTGGCTACATCTTCCAGTTTTATAATATAATAATATACATCTTCCAGTTTATAATATAATAGTCATTCCGTGCGCACATTTTATTTGGCTAAATCTTCCAGTTTTTTGTCTCTGGAAAGCATTATTCCAAGCTGTTAACTTTTAAAACTTCTATTCTTCTTTGGTTTTAATAATTGTTTAGTATCTACGATTACACGCTCTGTAATTAAATTGTGTCAAATACATTGCAATCAGAAGTGTATTGGTTCATCTTATAGATGTTTAATTTAACTTAATTTCATGTAAAATAAATAAATATAGAAAATATACAATCTAATTGAGAAATTTATTTTTCTAAGTCAAGACGAATATCGCAAAATATGCAAAAGTCTATTCTTTTCAAGTCTCCTTCCATAAATTAGACTAATTTACCTGGAATAAGTAATCATAAAATTAAAAACCTTTCAAGCATAATCTGAGCTATATCTGCTAGACTACTTTTTTTTCTCAGTCAGACAAACTTTTTCCTAACTTCGTAAAGCTGTACTATTCTTATTTGTACCTGTATTAAATATTTATTTTAATTTGTGTTAAATCCTCTTTATATGCAGGGTCGTATGCATTCTATCTTCACATCGGAAACATGTATTAGGGGCCTATTGTTGGTAAAACGATGGTGTTTTCGTGTTATTTCTTCCCATCATTACCATTGTATGTAGCTGCTTAATTCTCGCGCGGGCTGTGGGTGACGTCACACAGCAGTGTAGGACTCTCCCCACAGCTCTTACGGGAACGAGGCAACCTTTCATATACTAGCCTTGGGTTTTTACTGCTTGTTAAAGTGCTTTAATTTTCCCAGGCCATTACTTTTTCATAATTTTGTTTGTATATGAAGTTTTAATGTGAGATTCTTGATTTTTCAGCAAGTCCAAGGGATTTGGGCACAGAATATTGAAGATGCTACTTGTGCAAGCATGAACCATAAGTATCGTCTCATTGCTTATGGCAGAAAAAAGTAAGTGTAGTCCTTTTAATATTGACACATTTCTCAGTATTCAGTGGCCACTTTGGAGATCAACAAGTTATTTTTGTAGATTCTATGAAGAGGACAACCTGTTTTCTGTAACACTTTTTTTTTTGTAAGGTTTGACTAGGCCTTTTCTCATGAAGAAATATACCAACTGGAGTCCTTTGTTTGTGCAACAATCCCTTACTCAGTATGTGGTAGTTATGAGCTGGTACCATTATTCATCTAGCACAGTGGTCCCCAAAGTTTCACGTTTATTGCTTATCATTTCAATTTAACTTATATTCGCTTTAAGCGAATCTACTATTTTACTCAACCCTCTCCTGATTCTTAAATTCACTTTGAATTGTAATTTCTTAACCCATTATACTTTAACTTTTATCGTATTTTATTCAAGTTCATTCTTCTAATAATTCTACACTAAACAGAGTATACCAGGGAAGGAAGAACTCATAAGCAAGCAAACAACAAACGTAGCAAAACAGGTTAAGAAACAGAAGTCAGACAACGGAACAGCTAGAGAGCAGACATAGGTGACAACTAGCGACATCTAGCACCGAAAAAAAGGAACACAGTGAATGCAGAGTGTCACCTACTGAAGCCTAGCGGGAAAGAAACCAGCGGGCTTAACCGACCTCACGGCACAGTAAGTAAGGAAACTACCCAACAGCTATACAACCATGGCGAATAAGAAAAAGACTAATAAAGATAATAAAGGTACAAATGCGAGTAAGGAGGAACAAGAAGAAAGTTCAGACATTAAAGCTATGCTATCGGTTATCCTAGAAGAAATAAAATCCCTAAGAACGCAAAATGAGGAGTTCAGAGAAGAGAAAAGAAAGAAATAATAGAAATGAGGAATGAACTGAAAACAATGGACAAGAAAGTCGACGACAGACATAGAGCCCTTGAAGTGAAAATATCTAACCAAGACAATAACACAAAAGAAACAATAGGGAAGCTGGAACTGAAAATACAGGAGCTAGAAGAAGCAGAAGAATACAGGAAACGGAGAGAAAAGAGGAACAACATAATTATTAAAATCAAGGACTTCAATGAGAATACAGCAGAGACAATACACCAAAAAGTCAAATCAGTACTGAGGAGGATCGGAAGTAAAGAAGAATATGTAGATGCAATTTACATCGGCAAAGACAGAGCAGAGAGAGGTCTTGTAAAAGTAGAGATGAACAGCTTGGAAGATAAGATCGCTACAATGAAAAACAAGAGCAAATTAAAAGGGGAGGAGTGCTATATAGACGCTGATTTCACGAAAAAAGAAAGATCAATACAACAAGAATTGAGAAAAAGAGCTAGAGCAGAAAGAGAGAAAGGGAATGATGCGAAAGTAGGATATCAGAAAATATTCATCAACAACAGATGTATCAATTGGCAGGACCTAACACAATTAGAGTCATCAAACTCTGACGCAAACTCTGTCACAAGAACCTCGCCAAAAAACTAAAAGCAAAGGGAAACGAGATCATAATAGGAACATTGAATGTAAGATCGCTTAGTACAATAGAAAGAGAGGAAGAACTAGACCACGCATTAGCTGATGTCAAATTTGAAATTCTAGGCCTGAGTGAGGTGAAGAGAGAGGGGGAAGCTATAATCGAGAAGAACAATGGTGATATACTATACTACAAAGGAAATACCCCTGGCCAAAAAGGAGTTGGATTTATAATAAAGAGGCACATAAAACACATGATACAAGCCATTGTAGGAATATCAGAAAGGATAGCTGTCCTAAAATTGAATTCGAAAGATTGCCCAACAACAATAATTCAAGTATATGCCCCAACAGGGAACAGCAGTGAAGAAGAGTGCGAGGAATTCTACACTGCCCTAGAAAACACTCTAGAAATGCACAGAGCATCAAGAACCATAATTATAGGCGATTTTAACAGCAAAATAGGAAAGAGAATCTATGAAGAGAAAACAGTAGGCCCCCACGGATATGGACAAAGGAACAAAAGAGGCGAAAGATTGGTCCATTTCACACAGGAACACGAACTAAAAGTGGCCAATAGCTTCTTTAGAAAACCCCCACACATGAAATGGACATGGCGTTCACCGGATGGCTATACAAAAAACGAAATTGACTTTGTGATTACCAATAAAATTCAGGAAGTAAGAGATATCCAAATAAGCCAAAGCATAAAATTCAGTACAGACCACAGACTAGTAAGAGCAACAATAAGACTGAAAAAAAGACAGAGGAAAAGCAAAAACTCACAAAAATTAGAGCGAACCTCTTAGACAGGGAGGAAATACACAAAGCATTACAAGATAAAATATCTCAGATGAACCTAGGACCAGACAAAAACACACAGGAACAATATAACATATTAGAGCAAACACTGAAGGAGGCAAGCACGACCTCCGAAAGGCAAACAGAACCAAGGTCGCACAAAACGAAACTATCTCAAAACACCCTACAACTAATTGAACTCAGAGCAAGACTACAACCAAACAGAGACAAATCTGAAGCCACCAAACAGGAATATGCAGAACTAGATAAAGAAGTAAAGAGAGAAATTAGAAAAGATGTAAGACTATATCGCTCAGAACTAACTAGACAAACATTAGAGGAGACAAGATCAGTCAGGAAAGCAAGGAGAAATCTGCAGAAGGGAAAACAGTGGATACTAAGCACCAAAGACCAGGCGGGCCACAACTTAACCACAAGACGAGAGATAATCAACGCAGCCACAGACTTTTATAGATCACTCTACGAGAGCTCCATAGACAAATCCACAAAAGACCTAAGATACAATCATATAACGAAACACTACAACGATACCTTCATCCCCAAAATATTACACAGTGAGATCAGAACTGCAATCAATGAACTGAAGAACGGTAAATCGCCGGACGAAGACGGGATACAAAACGAACTAATTAAAATAGGAGCAAACCAACTGATCCCATTAATATCCACAGTCTTCAACAAAATACTAGAAACGGAAGAGATACCAGAACAATGGAAAACCAACACAATCATACTATTACATAAGAAAGGTAAGAAAGATGACATAAATAATTACCGACCCATAAGCCTGATGTCTAATATCTACAAGCTTTTCACCAAAATTCTGACGAAGAGGCTAACAAGAATCCTAGACGAGAATCAGCCATCCGAACAGGCAGGTTTCCGCAATAAATACAGCACGGCGGACCACATACAGACGATAACCCAAATAGTTGAGAAATACAATGAATTCAACATGACAGTATACCTTGGATTTGTGGACTATAGCAAAGCCTTTGACTCCGTAGAACACATTAGCATACTCAAAGCACTTTACTCACAGGGGATAGAAGCAAAATATATACGGATCTTATACAATATATACAATCAAAGTATGGCTAAAGTGAAGACAGAAGAGGAAGGACAAACGTTTAAACTAGAAAAAGGAGTAAGACAAGGGGACCCAATATCCCCCAAGATTTTTACAAGTGTCTTAGAGGATGTTTTCAGAAATATCAGATGGAACGCGAGGTATGGTATAAACCTGGACGGAAAAAGACTGACTAACCTGCGATTCGCAGACGATGTAGTTATATTCGGGAAATCACCAAAAGAATTGCAATCAATGCTTCAGGAACTAAACGTAAGAAGTAAATCAGTGGGCCTCTCCATGAACATGACTAAAACCAAAGTGATGACTAATGGCCCCCAAACTCCGATCACAATCGAGGGAACGCAAATACCATATGTAAATGAATACATATACCTAGGCCAAATAATATCCTTTGATAACGGCATGGACAGGGAAGTACACAGACGAATCACACAGGCATGGAGAGCGTTCTGGTCCCTCAAATTTGTGCTTATGGATAAAAAACTCAGCAGGACACTAAGAATAGAAGCTCTACAATCCTGCATCTACCCGGTGATACTCTATGGCTGTCAAACATGGGCGCTGACATCGACACAGAAAAAGTTACTACAGGTATGCCAGAGGAAAATGTTAAGAAAAAGTCCTAGGCATCACATTGAGGGACAGAATCCCCAATACTACACTAATCCAGTCAGCAAAAACGACAGATATCGCTCACCTAGCAGAAAGCACTAAATGGAGATGGGGTGGCCATGTTTCAAGGTTGGTGGACGATAGATGGACATACAGGAGTACCATATGGGACCCCAGACAAGGAAGAAGGCTGCGCGGAAGACCAAAAAGGAGATGGGAGGACCTTTTCAATGATAAAGTGGGCCAACAATGGACCAGGGTAGCCAAAAGAAGAAACGAGTGGAAAGAACTGGGGAAAACCCTGAACAATACGCAAGACTAAGTGCTCAAGACCAAGTGTTAAAGTTCAAGTGTACATGACGCTCAAAATCAAGAACAACTTCACTAGCGCGGATTAGCTCGCCGTGCTAGATAAGAGGAGCTAAACCCTTCTTAGGAGGCCTTTGCCCTACATGGGACACGATAGGCTTATTTTATTATTATTATTTTATTTATTATTATTATTATTATTTTCCAAATTTCCTTTTTCTTCTATTCTTCCCTGTTACTTAATTTTGGCTTCGTGAACATTTATGTTTCTGAATCCCACTTTGAATTCCATTTCGAAACTATTCATCATCCTTAAGTAGCTCTTCCCCTTCTCTCACTCTCTTTTTTTTTCCCTCTAAATCTTTTTTTTTCCCTAACCTAACTATGAACTTGAACTACGAAAATCTACAATTCTATTTCATTTTCCAAGTGAATTATTACCATCAACAAGATTTTCCTTTCCCTCACACATACTATTCTTTATCTCAATTCTTCCTTTACTCTTTTCCAATTCCTACTCTCATAATTCAATCTCTATGCAAATAAAGTAACTAAACATTAAAGGCCAGCATGCCATCTAGACATGTAGATATCCATCTGTTACCTTAAATAAACCTAAGTGGGAGGAGCCCAAATAAGGATTACTTTTACGCCTCTTATAATTTCTTCCTTACTCTCCTCGCGACCTGTCTGAAAATGCAAAAGTATTCATAGGCTTCTCCAGCTAAGATCAGCTTCGTATTCGGTCGTGACTTAACAACCCATGAACACCCAAAGTGTAGAGATTTTATACTAACTCTTTCTTTGTTCCTTCATGAACTCACTTCTTTCCTAACCTTCCCGACAGAAAGTGAAAACATAGGACTACTGTACTACTGCTGATAATCCAAGTTACTGTTTATTCTTACTCTAACTTTCATCACCCTTCTAAGTTATTTATATCATGTAAGATAATCTGTTCTTCAGTCATAACTTAGAATACTCAATACTGAAATTTTATATTTAAAAATTTCCCGGTTCAAAAATGTCTTAATATAACAACTTGTTGTATACTCAACAGACAGTAGATCAGCGTTGTTCTGCACCATTCGTGCTTAGTCCTTCTTGTCGGTGTCCATTTCCTAATGGATCTCATTCGAATCTAAGTACCACTTAGACCCAACCATACTCTTCCCTTGTAGCTGGTGTTCGCTACAGCGGCCACGACATAAGCCAACCAACACTCTGGCTCGTCCCAGTCCAATAGCTATATCTCCACAGCCATCGGTCGTTGTTTTCTCGTTTAGCTGTCCATCTTGGCGTATGTTCTGATACAGAACGTCAGACAACTCCATCGCCACAACTGTCGCTCACTCCGATTACTCGTCGACCCAACCTTCCTGTTCCACTTTCCAAGTCTGTCTCTCTCTTCTTTCGCTGACTTCGTACTGCTGTCTGGCGAAGTGCATAATGCACCTGCCCTAGCGGGCTAGGCCCGCTCCTCTCGGCGACCTCTCTCTGACTTGGCTTCTCACTGACTTCTTCCTGATTTCTGCCTTCGCTTCCATTCCAACGGTTTTCTCTTAAAGAATTTTAACCATCGCGCATGCGCACTCCCTTCTTCCTGTAATTCAGAAAGCTCACACAGTATCGATAGTCATTTATTTTTGTTTATGAATGGTTCCTTTGTGGTCCATTCCTCTTCACGTACGTCACATTTTCTACAACGTGACACTGTGCAAAAGCATGGGGGACGTTTTAAACATAGATCTTGGAAACAGAATGATGGACATGGTTCAGCTCCAAGCGGCCCTAGCAGGATACATACCAGTACTATACCTCAAATATGGCAGTGTATGGAAGGTTCAAAGGATAATACGAAAGAAATGGTCAAAGCATTCACCTAAAGCTTGCTTTTAATTAACCTCAAGAGTATGGTACAGAGACTGAAATAGATGACTAGATTTTCATTACTTAGCATAGTTCTCTTATTGTAGTGTGTTCTTGTATAACTTAATATGATTTTTGTAAGACAGACTTACTTTACTGTCACAAAAAAATGTAAGTTATTAACAAGTACTATGCACTAGCAGTTAATAAATGTTACACACCTGGACACACCATCACCCATAGGGTTGCAATCCTGAAAACCTGCCAGTTTCTGCGTTCATGTAAGTCATCCAGATAGAATTTTTGTCTTGTTCCATTTAAAATACTGAAGTTTATTTGCATGAAAGAAATAGTTTATGGTTGCTAACAATATAAATGCTAAATAAAGCCGAATAATCAAAAAGATCTTCTTCCTTCACGCATTAGACATTATTGTCTGTAGCAATCTACATAATCTTGTTCTGCCATCAATTTTTAGGTCTTCCAATATTTCTTTTCCCTATCAGTTTATAATTTTAAAAATGTAATGGCAGTCTCTCTATATCCATTCTTTGTACATGATTTATCCACTTGGTTTTATATTCTTTTGTTTTATCATTCAGATTATATATATCCAGTTCCCTTCTTATATTCTCACTTCTTTGATTGTCTATTTTCATATAGCCAGCAACTGTTCTTAAAAATCTCATTTCACTTGCTTCAAGTTTACTTTATAGAACTTTAATATTGTATCTTTTCTTACTTTATTTTTCAAACATCTTTTTATAGTGCCATTGAGATAACACAGGCCTGCGAAATTGAAGTTGTTGAAAAATACAAGAGACGTTTTCGCTGAGTTTTATGTTATTGGGTGTGCTGATTTCGAAAATGACCCCCATTTTTTCCATTACGGCAGGATTTTTTTGTACAATCAATATTTATATTTTTGCTAAAATCCGATATGAAAAGGAATTCTCTCGAACAATTTTGCATGTACTATCTGGCAACAGTGGCTTTTATCCATTTAAATCTATGTAAAATTGATTCTTGGTGATGCAAATTGATTTGTTACCAATTGATTTTATTTTTTATAGGTTTAAATGGAAGAAAACTTCTGTTGCCAGATCGCATGAGCCGCCTCTTTTTGGCGTTCTTTTATGTGCAATCTCAGGCCTATCTCATGTTAACGTCCTACAGTATGAGCCCCCTTATGGGAAATGTGGAAGTTCTAGCTTCCCACCCTTGGATGAACTAACCTAACCTGTGAAGGAGCCCGCCCAGAGGATAATTGGATTCCCAGGAGGGTCACTTTAAATAAAGTGAGCGAACATCGGATTTTTGTTTGTCTCAATTTAATTTGGATATCTCGGAGATTTTTTAATTTGATCTTTTCCAAATTCTAAAATAAATGTACAGGTAGGAAAAAAAAGCGGATCGACTCTTGTAGCTGATTTCAGAGCCTTGTTCACACCAGTGTCCATGCGTATTCCTTAGACCTGTGTAGTTGGACAATAAAACTGAAAAATAAAAAATAAATAAAAATCAAATAGGCTACTGGACTGCCTGGTTGGTCCAATGACGTTTTCGGTCCTAATATTTTGTCCAATAGCCTTCAACTTCACTGACAGCTGCTATCCTGTGAATGCTGCTAGGGATGCGCAGTGGCTCATTTTGGCAACTTAGGTATTTTAGTCGGTCCACTTTTTTTTCCCCTACTTGTACAACTATATTACAATATGGATGTTACAAGATTTTTTATTAATAAATTCATTCAGTACATAGGCATAAAAATCTGATTAAGAAAATCTTTTATAAATATATTACATATTTGAAAATAACCTTTTTCAATTTTAAAATTAGGACCTCCTGGATTAATATTTACATACAAAGAAGAATTTAAAACCAATCAAAATAAGAAAATGCCAGAAGGGCTTAAGAAAATGGATTTCATAAAATTAATTTACATGCTGAAAGGAAATATTTTTATAATGGCTGAAAAGAAAGATACAATTAAGATGGAGGCAAGCCTAAAAACCACGCTTGGACTGCCTCACCTGTCCAAGACAATAGAATCTCCCGCTAATGGCTTACAGGCGGGTAGTGAGACAAAACATAACCGCAAAGAAAAAATCCAGGGACACAATAACTTTAACTAAACTTTAATTAAAACTGGCAGACATGTTTGAGAGCAGAAACCAAATCACGCAAATGGTTACTAGGAAAGGGATGCCATGAGACGATACCAAAGGCGGGAAAAGAAGAACAGCAATTACATATCACAAGAGGAAAATATACCCTTTAGAAACTACATGGGCAAAACTAAAGATACACAAAATCAAGAAAAGAAGAGTGAGAGAAGGCAAAAGATTTTAAAGCACACTATCACATGCGTGAACAAGGGTAGCTGGGGAAAGCATCCCCCTAGCCACATGTCTTTTCCATCTTTAATGGAAACTACACAGGCCGCGGCTTGTCAAACATTACTGCTACAAAAACTTGTTACAAGTAAAAGTTTCCTACATTGAAAAAAGCCCCGAAACTATAGGGAACCCGCGTGCTAAGGCTGGCTAGGTTGCAAGCCCGTTTACCCAACCATACCTTGTTAGACGCCATTAGGGAGAGAGACTGCAAGAAGGCAGAAGTGACGTGAGGCACAACGCATGAAGTCACCGCATGTGCCGTTCCATGCTACAGAGTACCGTCACTAAGGACATGCGCGTGTGAATGAAACAACTGCCCGCCACGGCAGGTAGGTTGTGCCACAATACATAAATACAAGGAAAAGTGTCTACCCAACAAACTGGCACTCAGCACGAACAGAAAGGGAAATAGTTGGGTCAGCTACATCAGTCGGAACAAGTAATCGGCAAGCATGTTCTTGTCCCATCTTCCTTGTTATTTGCGCTCCATATCTTTGATGTCTTGGTGGAACCTATCACCCTGTTCACCCTGCTCCTAAATTTTTGGGGAAACAGTCCACTGTGAGTGAAGGAAATGTAGTTTGACACTCATGGAGCAACCCATGCTTGAAATTTGTCCAGCATATTCATAACAATTGTTTTATAGTCAGGATCCTTGTAATTCCCCAGAAATTTACTGACTACACCTTTGAAGGCAACCCAAGCTTCCTTTTCCTTTGTTGTCATGCTAGTCTCAAAGTCTTTATCCTAAATGAGCTTGCAGATATGGGCCAACAAAGATTCCCTCTTTGGACTTGGCTGCGGATAAACCTGGAGACTTTTTGCACAGGTATTTGAAACAATCGCCAATTTTTGGAATAGCCTTGACAAATTTCTTCATTAGACCTAATTTTATATGCAAAGGGGTAACAGTACTTTTTTTTGGGGTCAACTAAGCTGTTATTAAATACTTCCAATCTTTTGTTAAATCAGATTCTTTTTGATATGATATATTGCATACTAAGTATTTAATTTCTATAGCTTGTTCCACGATAGTATTTTCTATTACAATTTTTGATCGGATGCTCTCTTTTTCTCTGAATGCCATCCCATCACCAGCTTAACCTGTGCAGTGCTTGTAATGTGGCCAGGGGATAATTCATCTACTGAAAGACTACATATCTTGAGCCGGATGGTTACTTAGATGATGAACAAGAATCAAGGACAAGAGACTAGATATATCAGAACACTTAATCAAAAAGATGAAGCATAATAATTATAAAAATAATAAAGCATGCTCTGCTCATAAATAATCATGGTTTTTTTTTTTCAGCTCTCAAGCTGTGGTGTATTGCATAGATGAGAGCACTGGAGGCTTAGAGGTATCTCACTACATAGTATTGTCTAGCAAGGATTACCCAGGCTCTCCTGGATTTGTACAAGGCATCAGATGGACTCCTGATGGCTGTGCAATGGCAGTTACCTGGGAGAAGGGAGGCCTTTCCCTTTGGAGCACATTTGGTGCTCTCTTAATGTGCACTCTTGGGTGGGATTATGGTCTTCACGTAGATCTTGTACGGTGTAATCCTCTCCATATTTGCAGCATGGTGAGCAACATTTTTAAACAACTAATTCAATGCCAGTAATATTTTAATTTTTAACGCAATGTTCATTTTGGAGCTAACATGCTTTTCTCATTGACTGATTGCTCTATGGGACAAAGTGTACTACATATTTGAGATATTAACTGCAAAAAATGGGTAAGTCAGAATCTACTGGTGACAAAGCAGTTACCTACAGCAACACCTACAGTGTTTTGCAGATGACAAACCATTTGTCCTTCTTCTGCTTAGATACGCAGTCCAATCAGAGACGGCAAGACGGAGAGGAGACTGTTACTGCTAGCGACACTTCGTTAGCTCTTACACGTGATTGGCGGTGAAGGAATTGGCTTCTCATTTGAAAAATACTGTAGTTTCACATCTGAAACCCTTATTTTACAGCAAATATTTAATTTTCTTCTGAAATATAATCCAAAGAAAGAAATCATCGGATGAGAAATTTTAAATCCTGATGTTTTGCATCTTTTGGAAGTTTCAGATGCAATTTCTGGTAAAGTAAATTTTTTAACTTGGTCACTTTTTTGCTTGGTCACCTATATGAAACTTACAAAATTGATTGAATCGTATTCTGGAATGTAAAAAAAGATAAAACTGACAATTAAAAAATCGGGTAAACTGATATAACTAGGCAGATGCTTAGGAGATAAAAATTAAAATAAAAAAAGTAAAAAAAGAAAAAGCAGAATGCTATATTATAGATAGGAAATAATTTATATTTACAATTATGATAATGCAGAAAAATAAAGTTTTTAATCAGATTAAAATCTACCAGCGTCAGCAGAACTTCAGAATTGTGATACCTTGACAATCGCACACTCAACGAGTCCAAGACGTTACCATTTGGCCAACTCAGTCAGTGGGTGGAGTGAATAAAAATTGAGTAGTTACTACTAGTAATAAGTACTAGTAGTAGTAATTACTTTCAGTAGTTACTTACAAGTACCAGCTTTTACTTAATTTTGAGTGAATAACCTTATACTAGTACTTATAAGTTAATACTGGATGAACAGTAGTAGTTACTACCTGCTTAGCTATGCAAACTACATGTAGTGGACCGTGATTAATTAAAGTTGGCCATGATATCTACATAATAAGAGGAGGCGTTTGTCTTTCTGTCTGTCTGTTTGTCTGAGTGTGATACCCAGCCAAATCTAGGGCATGCAGAGATCTTAAATTTTTAACATAGATAGACTAAAGGATGTCTGAATTCGTCTTTTCAATTTTTTGCTTTTGTTCACGAATTATGAGCTCCCCCCCCCCCCCAAAAAAAACTGTCAGAAAAAAAATGTTCCCCTATTGCAGCTTCAGATTTTAGTAATAGGCTACTTTTCAATTGTAAAATTAATAAGTACTCTTCCTCTTTTGCCATAGCAACTGGGGAAGAAGAGGATTGCGGAAATAAATTTTTTCAACATAACGCATGGAGATGTCGATTGCTTTGATTTTGTTAGTCCGCTCTACTTGATTTGTTTATAACATTACAGCACGGAGATATCTGAAATTTTTAACATAGCTGGATGGAAGAGAGACCATGAATGTAGGTCTGAATGGGAAACATTGCTCGATTTGGATGAAACTCATTGTGCAGGGGAGGGGGTTGAGCCTGGAACTCGAATCTGAGATCATTTCTTTCCCTACGATGTCCTCTAATCATAGAATGCATCCAAAAGCTGGATGGTTTTAAAATTATTAATCTTTTAATTGTTTATGAATGATATGTATTTAAGCAGAAGGTTCATAATTCTATGGTTCGTTTTAATCATTTCACTTTCAATCTGTACGCCCACATGGCAGCATATGATTCATTTAGTAGTTTTAATTATTTATTTACTATGTCTGACAATACAATTACAATAAAATTAGATAATTAATGCAACTTATTTAAAAATGGTGTAAGTTTTAATAAATGAAGTTTTAATTTTTTCCTATTAAGTATAGGACTATTATTAAAAAATCTAGTGATTATATTAATTAATTTGGACGAAGTCAGAAACCCTTGCTAGTTTAAAATAAAACAAAATAAAATATATAGGGTAACCACAATACTACATAACCTCAATACTACATAAGATTGGTCATGCTGCTTAAATATTTAAAACAACAAAAGAAAATTGTAAAACTGTTTAGGTAATAATACACAGAAAAAAATTTCAATTGTAATTAAGTGCCATGAATTCTGACTCTGATACCCTGGATCACTTAAAAATGAAAAATTGATAACTTCTGCCTGTTTGCTATGTGTTACAATAATTTCATCCATGAAATGTGATAGAGCGTAGGCTACTGTATACCCCCCATCCCCCCCCCCCGTGGGAATTTCCGACACATATATTTTTTTGTTGGTATTCCCATCTAGTTTCAGTTTTCAGTTGTTTGCCCCTTATCAATTACAGCATTTACCCGGAAACCCCGGAAATCCGGAGAAAATGAGTTTGTTTTAATTTTTCTTTGTTCTTTGCTCCTAATATGCCCAGGGAATTTCTGACCCACATATGTTTGTTGGTATTGTCATCTAGTTTAAGTTTTAAGTTGTTTGCCCCTTACAAATTTCAACATATCCCCGGAAAACCCGAAAAACCACTTTTATACGGAGAAAATGACAATGTTTTATTTTTTAAATCTTTGTTCTTTGCTTCAAATATTCAAAGGGAATTTCTGAATCATATATTCTTTTGTTGGTATTGCCATCCAGATTAAGGTTTCAGTTGTTTGCCCCTTATCAATTACAGCAAATCCCCAGAAAACTCCGAAAACCACGGAAGCTCGGAGAAAATGACTTCGTTTTAATTTTTTAAATCTTAGTTCTTTGCTCCTAGTATTCAAAGGGAATTGATGACTCATATGGTTTTGTGTTGGTATTGCCATATAGATTAAGGTTTCAGTTGTTTGCCCCTTATCAATTACAGCAAATCCCCAGAAAACTCCAAAAACCACGGAAGCCCGGAGAAAATGACTTTGTTTTAATTTTTTAAATCTTAGTTCTTTCCTCCTAGTATTCAAAGGGAATTGGTGACTCATATGGTTTTGTGTTGGTATTGCCATGTAGATTAAGGTTTCAGTTGTTTGCCCCTTATCAATTACAGCATATCCCCGGAAAACTCCGGAAACCTAAAAAATCCGAGGAAAATGAGTTCGTTTTAATTTTTTCAAAACCTTTGTTCTTTGATCCTAATATTCCCAGGGAACTTCTGACTTACATATTTTTTTTTGTTGGCATTGTAATCTAGATTAAGGTTTCAGCTGTTTGCCCATTATCAATTACAACATATCCCCGTAAAACCAGGAAAACCACGGAAATCCACAGAATTTCTAGAACTCGGAACTTGTGATCTACGGTCACTAAAACCGTTATTGCGAAGTAATTCTTCTGCTTCAAGTGTGTCCCTTGCAGGTTCAAAAGGGTGAGTATATGGACTACGAGATATCTGCCATAATTGTGATGGTCACATGCAAAGAAAAGGGGAATCATATCTTCTAAACATGCCAAGTGTAAGTCAAAGTTGTTTTCTTTAGTTGCTCGCTGAAATCTCAAAATCAATGACACTTTGTCCATATTACCATTCCAAAATTGTGCTGTTTTACCGAATGTCCCTTCTCTAACTTCAGTCAAGAAAGTTTGGTAGTGACTGTGGAAGGTTTGGTAAGATAAATTAATTATCATTCACAGATGTCAAATTAGAATATGAAGTGTGTTCTGTCAGGTTTCCAATCGCCTTCATTCCTTCAGCATCAGGATTTTTTCCAGTATTCTTTGTCATGCTGTAATTGGTAAGGGGAAAACAACTGAAACCTTAAACTATATGGCAATAGCAACAAAAATTATGTGATTCAGAAATTCCCTGGGAATATTAGTATCAAAGAGCAAATATTTTTTAAAAATTAAAACAATCTCATTTTCTGCGGATTTTCGTGGTTTTCAGGGTTTACGTGGATATGCTGTAATTGATAAGGGGAAAACAACTTAAACCTTAAACTAGATGGCAATACCAACAAAAAAACATATGAGTCAGAAATTCCCTGGGAATATTAGGAGCAAAGAACAAAGATTTTAAAGAAATTTTTAAAAAGTAAATTCCTCCGGATTTCCGTGGTTTTCGGAGTTTTCTGGAGATATGCTATAATTCATAAGGGGCAAACAACTGAAACCTTAATCTAGATGGCAATACCAACAAAAAAACATACGAATCAGAAATTCCCTTTGAATATTAGGAGCAAAGAACAAAGATTTAAAAAATAATACATAGTAATTTTCTCCGTATAGACGTGGTTTTCCGGGGTTTCCGGGGATATGCTGTAATTGGTAAGGGGAAAACAACTGGAACCCTAATCTATATGGGAATACCAACACAAAAACATATGGTTCACCAATTCCCTTTGAATACTAGGAGCAAAGAACTAAGATTTTTAAAAAATAAAACGAAGTCCCTTTCTCCGGATTTCCGTGGTTTTCGGTGTTTTCCGGGGATATACTGTAATTGATAAGGGGCAAACAACTGAAACCTTAATCTAGATGGCAATACCAACAAAAAAACACACGAATCAGAAATTCCCTTTGAATATTAGGAGCAAAAAACAAAGATTTAAAAAATAATACAAAATAATTTTCTCCGCATATACGTGGTTTTCCGGGGATATTGTGTAATTTTTAAGGGGCAAACAACTGGAACATTAAACTAGATGCCAATACCAACAAAAATGTGTGAGTCAGAAATTCCCTGGGAATATTAGGAGCAAAGAACAATGAAAAATTAAAACAAATTCATTTTCTGCGAATTTCCGGGGTTTTCCGGGGTTTCCGGCTAAATGCTGTAATTGATAACTGGCAAACAACTAAAATCTTAAACTAGATGACAATACCAACAAAAAAATATATGTGTCGGAAATTCCCACGGGGGGGGGGGGGGGAGGGTTTCATATTTGTAGCCCATGGTCTATGAAGTATGCCACTTCATATTTTCCTTTCTGAATCTAAATGAATTGTGATAATCATCTTCTTGGCACCTCCATTTGCTCTCTGTCACTTTTTGCTTCATAATTCTTGTAAAAACAAGCATTTCACATAAGGCATTGCCATCTTAAGCAAGGTCTGTACCACACTTGAAAATTTCACAGTATTTACTGGTATTGATAAGTAAATACTTGTTATTATTCACATATTTTGCAGTAGGTACTACTTGTTCTAGTATGTACTGATTACTAATAAGCAACAGTATTTACTGAAATATTTTATTCACTAAAATGCTAGTATTTACTTAAAATTTTGCAGTAAAAGCTTTTACTGACTTTTATTCACTCCACCCAGTATGACGGTCTCGTTTGATAAGCATATGTGAAGGAATAGTGTTATTTGTCAAATATAAATGTATTGCAACTTGAAATTCTTAAAATATGTCAACATTTCACAAAATTCAGTGGTTAATAACTCCGCTAATTACTTCACAGTAATGTACCTTCTGTATATAACAGTATTCATGTAGTACTCAATTTCAGCTAGATCAACGAAGTAAACAAACATCTGACTGCATTCCATATAAAGCCCTCAATGATTAAAAATGTGGCATTGTAGTATAGACATGATTTAAAAAAAAAGTGTGACCTTTAATTAGTTGTTACTCTGGTACTGGTCAACTGATTTGGTCCAAATTAAATAGGCTTCTTGCCACGGACGTTATAAATGCAAAACCAAGTTTCATGAAAATCCGATAAAGTGTATTTGAGTTATCACACCTTTTGTTATATAATACCATAAAAAGATACTAAATTGGGCATTATTCTGGTACCAGCCAACCGATTTGGTCCAATATCAACAGACGTCGTCCCATAGACATTATAAATGCATATACCAAGTTTCAGGAAAATCCGATAAAGCGTATTTGAGTTATCGCGGCTTTAAAATTGACACTAAATTGGTTTTACTCCGGTACCGGTCAACCGATTTGGTCCAATATCAATAGGGTTCTTCCCATGAACATTATAAGTGTGTATACCAAGTTTAATTAAAATCCGATAAAGCGTATTTGAGTTATCGCGCATGCAGACAAGGACAGACATTTTCCTGTCGCTCACACAATCTCATAAAGTACCATACTGGCACTTAATAAATAAACTGTATACAGTGTATTGCAAATTGTAGTTATTTTTTAAATTAAAAATATCAAGTAATTATTTGTTTGACATTGTTTCTCAAAAGGCTGAAAAATCCCTTTCATGTTTTGAGTGCTGCAGATGTTGTACTTACTAGGACCAAAACAGTATTTGTTACTGTTCTTCTCTGTAAATTACATGGGAAAAAAATTTAAGTGAAGCACTGATTTTCAGGAATGGTCAGCTGAAGGTTACCAACTCTGGATGGTAAAACGAGAGCCTGACCATGATCCTGGAGGAAATGCAAGTCCTGATACTGTTATCCAGTTAGACTTTGTGAAGAGTGCACTAACCGTCAATCCATGCATGGTGAGGCTGTTTTGTAACTTCTTATATCCTGTCTTGAATATTGAGAGAAAGGAAATGACGAGTGTCCATTGTTCTAAGCAGGAACAGATGCTTTTCCTATATGACCATCATATACAGAATATAAAATAGATTCTTAGACTAGTAGTATGTACATGTATTTTAGAGTTCCTTACGTGTTGGAGGAAAACTAGAATCCTTACTTGGATTTCTGGTTTCCACCAGTCAAGTGATTGGAACTTGGGATAAAAGCCTAAAATATGTAATGCTTGTATATAACTAAATCTTGGTTATTCACTTACCAAAAACCTTGCAGAGTTCAGTTTTATTGCTCTCGACTGCAATCTCAGAGATAAGGGTGCATTTCCTATTGTGGAAATTTATTATCGTAGTGGATGGCAAACTCAGTGGTGTTTCATTTATGTTGTGCTTTACTTTGAATTATTAAATCTCTGTAACTTTTAGACAGCATTAAAAGACAGGTACTGGTATTTATCTTTACGCTATTTGTCTTTAAATTATTATTTACATAGCAATTTTCAAAGGAGAGAAAATAATCATAACAATTATAACTGACCTCTTCATGGGTTACCAGAAGGTACAGCATATGAAAGTCTGTCTATAATAGACATTATATGAAGATATAAATGATTTTACAATTTGGAAAATAATGCAAGGACATTTGTGTGGCAGTAGAAAATCAAATTAATTTTATTAATTTTTATTTATGTTTGTATGGTTTACTTTCAGTACATGGTTAAAATTCAGCTGTAGTAGCATACACAATAAGCATAAGTTGAGTTTTTTAAACCACTATGTGCAACTATCATTAGACTTGTTCACTATATATTATTTGAGTGTAGCAATAACAAAAATTGTAGCGTGTCCGGCAGTAAGGCTGAAAGTGCCAAAAATTTGAAATTTTGTTTTTTCTGTGAAATGGGCTGTATGTTCCAGCGCCAAAGCAGATCTAAGGGTGAATGTGCCATTCTCAACTTCTTGTAGTGTGTGTGACTACCACAAGATGGGGCAAGTTGTAACTCCAGCTGCTTCCGTCCGGTTGAAAGGCTGGATGTGCCAGGCCACCTATCACACGTGCAAGCAGGTTGCTTTTCAGGTTCAGTCATGGTACTTTGTTTGTAGAGGGAATATTGTCTTCATTATTGGCGTGCACTACATGTTCTGTTATTAATAATGGCAGAGAGTACCAGTTCTTTAAGATATGTTGACAGTAGTGGTTCGAAAGAAAGTCAGATGCTCAGGGAAGGCGTCGTGATGTGATAAAACAGCTTCGAGTTAAGGGTAAAACATACAGAATGCATTCAGGAAGACAAGTTCCAGAGCATGTTGCTCAAGCACAGGTAAGAGTTCATATTGTTTTATCACTTAACACGTAATAACTACTATATATATTAGCCATGAGCTATTTGTTATTAAATAAATAAATCATTGAAGTTGCAGTTTGTCTTTCATCATCGTCTTCTTTCTCATCTTCTTCAATAAGTACAATAAGTATTATTTTTCGTAGGTATCCTGCAAGTGCCACTATAAGTGCCGAGATCTAACCCAAGAGTGGAAGGAAAAACTATTCATGGACTTTTATACCCTTGCATTATCTGAACAAGGCATTTATCTTCTGGGATTAATGGAAATAATACCCGTCCAGAGTCGTCGCCATGGTATCTATACAGCACCAGCAGATAGTCGTAGGCAAAGTACAGTATACACGCTTCCTGACGGTTCTGGTAAGACTGTTCAAGTTTGTAGTGCAACATTCAAAGGTGTATTTGCCTTAGGTAGTAAGAGGCTACAGATCTTACAAGTGAAAAAGAAACAAGGACATACTACTTATGTTGATGGTCGTGGAAATCCAGCAGTGGGGAAGAAGTATTCGGACGAACATTGCAGAATGATCAGACTGCATATTCTTAGCTTCCCTCGTGATGAAAGTCATTATACTAGGAAGAAGACCACTAAAGAATACCTAAGTCCAGACTTGAACATTCATCGCCTTTACCAGGCTTTCATTGAAACACTCCCAGACAGTGATATCAAATACAGGTACTATACAGAAATTTTCAAAAAAGATTTTCCTCATTTGTCTTTTAGAAGACCACAGCAAGACACATGTAAAACTTGCGACAGACTGCATCTCCTCTCTAAGTCTGATTCACAGAAGAAACAGTATGCAGCTGAGCTTGAATTACATGAGCAAAAAGCTTATGATCTACTAACATCAGATACTCAACATTCGCAATTTCCTAGCAGCTGTGATTCCACACTAACAATGGATTTGCAGCAGGTCATGTTCACACCGACTCTAACACATAGTGCTATGTTTTATGCCAGACAGCTTTCCTGTTACAATTTCTGTGTTCATATTTGTGATACTAATGACAGTTACATGTGTATGTGGGATGAGGGAATAGCAGGTAGAGGAGCCAATGAAATTGCCTCTTGCCTTTTTAAAGTGCTTCAGCTTGGATCTATTTCAAAACGTCATCTGAATATTTGGTGCGATAACTGCACTGGACAAAATAAAAACAGGATGATCTTGTTTATTTTAATGTATCTTGTTGCAAAGTGCTACTACCTTAAAATCACACTGAAATTTTTAGTTAGCGGGCACAGCTACATGGCATGTGATAGAGACTTCGTAATAATCGAAAAAAGGAAACTGGTTATGAAAGCAATAGTACCATCTGAGTTGCAGGATGTTGTAAAAAGTGCCAGAATTGTGAATCCGTTTAAAGTTGTGAACATGGAACCCAATGACTGTTTTGATATTGCTAGCCATGCTAATGATTTTCTTTCTACAACCAAACTAAACATTAGCACAGCTTCAGTGATCCAAATTGAAGCTAAAAACCCATCAAGAATCAAAATTAAAACTACGTTCAGTGATATAGCTCCATGAGAAAAAGTCGAAGTTCTCAAAAAGGGGAGGAAGACATCTGACATTGCAGCCCTTCAGCTAAGGAAGCAATGCAGTTGCAACAGAATCAGCCAGGAAAAGAAAAAAGACTTGCTGAGTATGATCCCATACTTAGAAGAAAAGTATCGAACATTCTATCAGAACTTATGCTCTGATACTGACGTGGAATTGGAATGACTGTGGTAACTTAGATAATAAAAAATGAAAGATAAAAGAAAACTAAAAAAATATATATGTATTTTTTTATTTCTCCTTGATATTAAACTTAAAAAAATAAGTTCATGGGGTGGGTTTCACCCCGTAACCCCTCCCCCTTGCATATTCCCCAGATCATAAGGATATTAATGGATTTTGTGTCATTTTTCAAGTAATATAACCCCTGGCACATACAGCTTTTCTCAGAAGAGTGACTTTAGTTTTTGTTTATGGAGTGCCTAAATTTCCCGGGCTATGCAAATTTATCTTGATACTGCCTGGCTATTTTATTTAAATACATGATGTAATTTGAAAATTAAACAGTTTTTTGTCTTTCCTGAACATTTTCGTTTTTGGCACTTACAGCCTTACTGCCGGACACGCTACAATTACAATTAGTCTTTAATCAAATATTCTTCTGTAGTATATGGCATTTAACATTGCAAATTTTGGATTTCTTGAAATAATATAAGAGGACAAAATACAATCACGGTTACAGATTGAATTCAAAGTTCAGCTATGAATTCTGGAACTTAGGTACCAGCGTATGAAAAATGACAAATAAGGTTGTAATTTATGAATTAGTTGGGGGTTTAATAAATAACCTAGGATTTCATACTTTATCATGAAGGCAAAATCATAATTATGACTTCACAGGTTATCAGCCATTTCAGGATTATAAAACTTGAGCATTTGATCCTCCTTCGCTTTGCGGCCTTCATCAGGATGTGATGGAGTGGAGCCATTTGAGCTTAATCATACTATTGCAGAGGAATTAAAGGAGGTATGGCATTCTTTGATTAGCTGAGAGACTTTTCCACCTACAACCAATCAGAAGTCCTTAGAGTGGTCCATGTTTTGTCTGAGTGGAGGTGCAGCAAGTTGACAGCTGATGGTGGTGGTTACCAGTGTTTTATTTGCTTTCCACTGAAGGTTGTGAAGGTTGTCTTGTTGGTCTTGTGGTATGCAGAGAACTGTATGGTGGTTGTGGTGACTGTGTTCGCTGATGTCTCTTCTCCTGCTTAACGAAGGAGTTGAAGTTACTCGTTTCAGGTTGAAAGTAGTAATTCAGAAGGGTTGGAGACCTCCAGCTTAGCAATCTATGGACTCTGAGCAATTGTGACAGTGAAGATAATTTGTGAGGAAGGAGAAAGGACATCGGGAATACAGGTACCACAACCGTCGTACCTCCAGCCAGTTACTAGTACGCGATGAGACCATTATGGTGACCTTGGCAACTTTCTGGGGATAACAAACGAAACACCGGTGATCACCAGCAGTTGCCAACCGTCAGACAGACGGACCACCCTGAGGACATGACTTCTAATTGGTTGTAGGTGTAAAAGTCTTTCAGCTGATCAGAGAATGCCATACCCCATTTAATTCCTTCACATTAGTATAAACAAGCTTTCTGAGGAAGGCTGTAGAACAAAGGATGGCCGAAAGCTTGAGTTTTATAATCTGGACATAGCTGATAAACCTGTGAAGCCATAGTTAGTTCAGCAGACAGCAATTAAATCACAACTAACTGATATATGATCCATACAAATACATTTTTAGACTGTCAAAAATAAAAGAATCACTTTTAACAGTTGACGATAGTACCGATAATTAAAAGGAGGAAATTATACCACTAAGGGCGGATTTCACCAGCCATACTTAATTTTAACTGCCCATTTAAAATCGGTTTAAGTAAGACTTAGCTAATAATGCATTTCACCACGTTCTTAATCACAGATTAGCGAGCTAATAGACACTTAAACTTAAGAGCTCGATTTCGGCCTGTTAGCAATTTAAGTTGGTCAAGATGGCGGCTAGAATGGCTATGGAATGCCTTATAGATAGTGAAGGAGAGGAATATCTTGACCCACCTCCACGAAATAGACGAGCAAGATGGATCAGAAAACGAAGTGATGATTTAACTGATCTAGATGATGAAGATTTTGAACTACGTTTTCGTCTAAGCAAAGCATCAGCTAACGAAATTCTGGAAAAGATTGAGCACGCCCTCAAGTTTGAGACCAATAGGTGAGTAGACCTACTGTTACATTTTTAATTTAATTTTGTAATGAGGAAGTGGTTTCTGCGTAAATTACAAAATAGAAAAGAAAATCGTTTAGTAAAATTCAATTCACCGCATGACATAACCTTTAACAATACTCTAACTCGCAATCTTTTATGATTTGCGAATAATTTAACTGTGAATGCATAAAGTTCATTTTTCTTTCTTGGAATCAAGCAGTTTCTCCAGTGAACCAGCTGCTTTGTGCCCTACGTTACTATGCCACAGGATCAACTCAGTTATCGGTCGCTGATTTTTCCGGCATCAGTGTATCAACTGCAAACAGAATAATCCGAAGAGTGTCGGAGGCAATTGCAGGTTTGAGGAATGAATACATCAAGTTCTCAAATAAAAAGGAGGATCTTATCCAAATGCAAAGGGAATTCTACAACATTGCAGCATTTCCGCGATGTATAGGCGCTATCGACTGCACTCATATTAAGATCTGTTCACCTGGTGGAAACCAAGCCGAAGTATTTAGAAACAGAAAGAACTACTTTTCAATTAACACCCAGGTTATATCGAACGCAAATATGGAAATAATGGATGTAGTAGCTCGCTGGCCAGGGAGTGCACATGACATGCACATATTTAATAGTTGTTCCCGCAAAGCACTGCTTGATGGTGGGTCCTATGGAAATTGTGTCCTCGTCGCAGATAGTGGCTATCAAAATTTGCCCTATCTGATGATGCCTATAGATCAGCCGACACTACCCTATGAACAACTATACAATGAGTCACAAATGCGCACCAGGAATGTTGTGGAGAGACTATTTGGCTGTTGGAAGCAACGTTTCCCTGTACTTTCCCTAGGAATAAACGTCAAATTGAGTACTGCAATGGCGGTCATAGTGGCAACAGCTGTATTACACAATTTGCTTCGCTAAAGGAATGATCCTGTTCCTCCAGATGATCCTGAAGTCAGGCTGCCTCTTCCCTGGACGAACCTGTTGAGAGAAGGTCAAGTAGCTGTTCATGATTCTCCTGGACGTCAGCGTAATAATCATGAAGTTAGAATGTCAATCGTTAATAATTATTTCAGAACTCTAGCATAGAAGGTTTGAAATATTGTGAAACCTCATACATGAATGGTTTTGCTATAGTTTGTTAGGGTGTGAATATTTAGCAATGATTATGAATGCTACTCTAGCTTTTGCCAATAGGAATATCATGGCTTTAAACCAACTGACATGAGATAACACATTTAATTATTTAGTAATCTGCCTAGTGGCAGGTCCGTGTCTTCGTACGAAGAATTTTGACGCCAGTGTTCCCTATCTCCAGCTTCGTCTTTCAATCTGCTGTATCTCCTCCCATCTTTCATGTCATCGAGATGTTGTATTCTTCTCCTTCCTCTTCCAGCAGTTCCTTTGATCTTCCCTTCGATGACATACATTATGAGTCCCTCGTGCCCAATCCAATTGGCTTTCCTCTGAATAATTATATTCTGAATAATTTAAATTATATTCACATAATTCACATTTAAATGTGAACATAAATTCAATCGGCCTGGGCCGGAATCAAACCTGCGGACTTGAAAACAGAAAGCCAGTCTCTTATGTACTAAAATATAATAAACGGTTAAGATTGTTTCAATTTCATTGTATTATTATTATTATTATTATTATTATTATTATTATTATTATTATTATCATCATCATCATCAGTAGTTTTGGTAGTATAATAGTTGTACCGAAGGAGTATACCTCATATTGAGATAACGTTCAGCTAAAACAACACAAATGTCACTGAAACATCGATTTCAGAAATTGATATATTGTACCTCAAATTATACACACTCTTGGTACATGTGAAATATATGATGTGAGGTGAACAATAATTAGTTTTCTGTTTAACAAAACAATAATATATAGACTTAGGCCTAATTACTACAGTAGTTATACAGAAACTAAAATTAAATCAGGTAAACCGATGGAACAAAGTGTCAGAATGCTTTTCTTTAATCAGTGATAGGCTAATAGCAATTATGATATGCTGAAAAAAAGTTCCCTTTTTTTAATCAAATTCCGAGTTAAGTACCAGATCAATCCATTAAGCAGGGCTTACGGAAGAACAAAGATCGAGTTTGATAAGCATGTGTAAAGGAATATGTGGGTAGTGTTATTTGTCATAGCTAGGTGTATTGCAACTTCCAAAGCCGTATATGAACACTGTAAAACAATATGTTGTCATGAGAACTGATATGCATTTGATAAATCCTTTCTAATACATTACCATAAAATAGGCACTAAATTGGGCATTACTCCGGTACCGGTCAATCGATTTTGTCCAATATCAATAAGCGTATTTGAGTTATCGTGCCTACAGATACAAGGACAGGCCCCCACACAATCTCATAAAGTACCATTCTGGCACTTAATATATAGGCCTAGTATACTTCAAAATATACGGAACATAATGAAATATAGCTGACTGTAAGCTGTGTTTTTAAACAATTCCTCGAATCTATCAATTGTCCTGTAATTTTTTAAGCTGCATTTCTAGTATTTTAGTTTTTAATTCTTCTTGCTTTTTCCATTCTACACTTAAAATCTGTCGAATTTCAATTTCTTGCTTTAGATGGAGAGAGCTTAGTCTAAAATTTTCAATTTTTTCCCGCATCAACAATTGGTCTTTCACATTTGAAGGATGAAAACGAGAAGGCCGCCGTCTAGTGGATTTTTGTTTGCCCAAATGGAACTGACCATCGCGAACCTCACGAACAGATGCTGGAGGCGAAGGGACTGTTGGACAGGGTACTGTGCTGGACCCTGCTTCTTCACTTAAGTTCATTAGGCCGGTGTTTTCGTGAGTGGTTTCCTGTCCACCCAGTGCCTGCTTCAGAGGAGAAGCTAGAGGGCGTCGGAGTATTTTTGGGGACCACTCGGACCAATCCTCAACGACGGAGATATTGTCCATTTCTGTGTTTGAAGCAGTGGTATGGTCTAGATTATCACTGTTTACAACTGGTAGCTCCATATCAAAAACTAAAGCTGAATTGGCTTCTGTCTCAGCCCATGCAATAGCAGAATCGCTATCAAAACGGTTGTAGAGGCCATCTGCCGAGCAACCCAGAACTGATAATGTGACATCCATCAGTTGAGTAGGCTTCGGTACCACTCTCGGTCCACCACCTACAAAGAAATAAACTAGCTTAATAATTTTTAAAATTATTATAACCTAAACTTATATAACCTAAACTGATTATAACCTAAACTTAAATAAAAGCACGTAAACATAGATCTAAAGGTGAACAGAAACTTACCTGTGCCTAAATATGCTTGGCGCTCTTGGCTCTGTATTTTTCTAATGTCATGTTTGATGTTTTCCCAAAGATTCTTAAGATTCAAGGCACTTCTGTTGTGCAGAGACGTTGGATTATATTCGTTTGTAATCTTCTCCCAGCACGCCTTCTTTTCTTTTAGTGTCGCCCCGTCTGTACTTTTATTTTCCACAATGTCCTTATATTTTGAAATTAGTTTTACTAACATTATCTTATCACTTTCTTGATAATTAGGACCTCTAATTCGTTTCTTGTCCATCTTCTAAATAAGCTGTAACAAACACCTTCCCGCTTTTGTTTGAATGGCTGTCGTTTGTTCATGGTCTATTAGAAAGCAATGCTGTCTGTTCAACTTACACATAAATGCATCACGGCCAGCATAGCTTTATACTAGAATTTGTTGCGTTGGTATGAATGCAGAAATAATCTTCATTTAGTTAAGTGCCCCTTAAACTTCCGTGGTGAAATACGGACTCTTTTAAGAGCAGACTTAAATATAATAGAGCATTAACTAAGAGAGACTTAAGTTGTGACTGGTGAAGTTGGCCCTAAGTGTTATAAAACTACATCACTCCAGGGTTACCAACTTTGGTTGCTGCACATGGAAAATACTCTTTTAGTTAAGAATAATTAGACTCAGTCTGGTGTGAATTGAAAATGTTAAAATTCATTACACCTTTTTAAATGTTGAATTTCTCATGGTGGTCGCAGAAATGTCATACTTGTTGGCTGAAAAGCATTGTCCGTTCCATCCCTTACATTAACCTCTACGTGTGCAAGTGAATACTAAATGGCAGGATACCTCACAAACAGCTGTAAGGCTCCCAAAATGGCTGCAGGATACGTATTTAAAATTATACACCTGTCTAAAAAATAGTGTATGAAACATATGGGCTCGTTTTGCAAACAAACCTCACAAATCTTTTTTTTACCACTTGTTTCATAAATAACTACCGGTATTTACATATTTTATATGGTTCATGAAAAAATTAGGCTTATCCAACTGAGTTATTTCACTAGGTGGAATATGTAGTAATAGCATAACTGTTGTGGGAGAAATATCAAAATAGACAGGGTTTAGTGACTTCAGTATTGTACTTTGGTTGAGAGGATGTACCTAAAAAGAAATATAAGCATTACAAAAATAGGTATATTCATAACTTCTGTTCAAGCATGATTTCACCATCCTATATTGCATGTTTCAGTGAGAACTACATCTAAAACTTCATTAGGCCTTTGGTTGATACTTCAATGAATCTCTTAAGAAAAAACATTGGTGATCTGGTCTTGGATGTGAGTAGTAAGAGAGATTGTTTGAAACTTTCTTAATGTCACAAATTTTGATGTGCCATTTGAGACATAAGTGCATCTAGAATTAATTGCTAAAGTATAAAAACTTGAAGGTTTTCTTATGAGAAGAGCTTTTTTAATAGCAAATACTGTCATCTAATATATAAAATCGAAAGTGTGTATGTATGTATGTATGTATGTATGTATGTATGTTTGTTCCCTATACAAATCTACATTTCTTTATCAATTTACACGAAATTTTGCACACATACCCAGTTAAGCCCGGGAAGTAATGTGGTCAACATTAAAATTCAAACAAATCACTCCTTCCCGTGAAAATGTATATAATTTGTGAGAATATTATACTGAAAAATGAAATCCAATTCAGTTGTCAAGACAACAGTATATTGTTTACACAGTCCACATAGGGCTTTGGACACTACATAATATTGGACTTTAACGAATTCTGATGCTAACGATGTAATACATTTGTAAAAATAATTCTTGAAGAATAAAATCCACGAAAATAAAGCACATTGTAATGCAGTCACATAACTTTCTCTACCCTCGACATAAGAAATATTTTCTCACTTCACATTTTGGTGTAGAATAAGAGGTCGTATTGCAGGGACAACTTAAGTGTGTGAGTATGCTATATCAGAAGTCTGTAAATAATACATTCCGCTTATACGTTATCCATAGCTGTAGGCTTTGTATTAGTTGAGAAATAGGGATGTTTATCATAGCCCCTAAGCATGGGATGGAACATTTTGAGTCCTATGCTCGCAGTATATTATGTCCCGGGTTTTAGAGGAGGAAAGTAGGGCCTATGAAAGTGATACTGCATTTCTCTTTTATTTCAGCCCCGAAACGGTTGTATGGTAACATGAGAATGAGAAATAAAATTTTCCGTCAAGTCAATATAAACTTATGAAATTTATGTTTCTTCTTATTTCAACCCCTCCCAGGCATGATGTGTAGAAGCAACGGAATGCAGCATTCGACATCCTCTATGAGCCATAAAAAGCTATATCTAGCGTTTTCTGTTGGAATAGTTTTTTCATTTCAAGCTCTACATACATATTATATAAGGACCTAGAGTTTCAAAATCAAAAGTCCTCCATAAGTTAATTTCAAATTAAAAAATACAAAGCCCGGGCGATGCCGGGCCTTATAGCTAGTTATTTATAAATGTTGGAATTGGCCACTAGTGGTTTTTCCTTAACTGATGGGGTGGAAGGGACTTGTTGCTAAATTGAAGTGAAATTGTGTATAAGGATCTAGTGCACATTTTTATGGAAACTTAATTTTCTCCAGAATGTCTTAGTGACCCTCTTGATCACTGCAATACGTTTATCGCCTGAAGCCAGTGCAGTGGTGTTGATAATAAGACACAAATTATAATGTGGAACATAGGGCAAACTTGACTCATTTTCAGTTTGCACTCACCTTTTCTGTAGATTCTTATTTATGGAATTGCTTCAGTTGTATGAAGTATAGTTTTGCCAAAACAAGTCAAAAGAAATGATGCACATACTCTGTTAGTTCAAACATGACATCTCGCGACATTTTTGGAGAATTTGATCAGTTTTAGCCTTCCTATGTAAGGGACAGATTAAAATCATCATAATTGTCTATTTATCTTATAATGTAATGAACATCTTTTTCTACTCATTATGCAGTATTAGCATTTGAAATAATTAAACTGCACGAAAAGTTGAACATATTTTATAAAAGGTACTCTACTATAATTATGTAATGCTACTACTTCAGCTATTACCTAAAGGGCTACAGACTATGTATTGTTTTTTTTTTTAATTAATTTATTTAATATATATATATATATATTACTAGACTTCGGATTTTAGGTAAAAACCTATTTTAATCCTTAAGTGATATATAGACGAAAACTTGTATATGCATATTTCATAAGTGACTATGCCTAAAACTGATACTATTATAGGACCTAAAACAGCCTACTTTTACGTTAGAGCCTAATATTGCCTTTTTGCTTGTTTTACCTCTAAAGTTCAAAATAAGTTATTTTTTGTTAAAATTCTAGCATTTATTTTCAGTTCATACTAAATTTTTAGCTTGGAATGTGCAGTACATGACACACATTTGTGACGTGGTTAAATAGTAAGAAATGTTTAGTCTTCAGTAGAAAAATTCCTTGCAATTCCCTCGAAAATGTAGTGTTTTTCTCCCGACTCCCACATCCAGTTAAAAAAAAAAAAAAACAAACAAACAAACAAACAAACAAACAAACAAACAAAGTAGTTCTCTGAATCACTGAGGGATACAAGGGGTTGAATATGCTAGCGTGCATAGCTTCTGCGCGCAGGGATTAGGTTTTCACTGTTATGGTAGTAATACAGGTCCTAGTAGGCTAATAGGTCTATATAATTGTGTGTACCGTAGACCTATACCTGTGTTTTATCATGATTGTTGATTAATGGTGACTTCAATAAATATAATATTCTGCATTGCAATTGAGACATTTCAGAAAATTGGCAGCTTCACGATTTTATGAGACTATTTTACGATTTTTAGAACCTATTTTCCAATTTTTAGAGCCTATTTTAGGCACCTAAAACTGCATTTTTTAGCGACCTAAAAGTCCGAAGTCTATATATTACATATATACAATCTCAAAGAGCAAAGCTCATGGGAGGAATGACATACATACATTGGTTCAAAGGAAAAAATTATAATACATACTACAATAATTGTAGTATGTATTATAATTTTTTCCTTTGAACCAATGTATGTATTATAGATAATTATTACCTTAAGGCTATAACAGATTTGCTAGTGACAGACATACTACAAACCACAAAAAAACTTGAAATATACTAATCAGTTTTGAAATATGCATTTTTTGTACGACTTCACAGAAATATATTATAACATGTGAAGGATGGGTCAAAAAGGAAATCTTGTGGTCAGATCCATTTGTGTCAATGCTGAATACGGTGCCTTTTTCTGCAGTAAAGGAGAGAATGAGCACATGGGTTGCACTGAATAAATTTTTCACCACACATCCAGTAGTGCATATTTCTTCATAATACTGAGGTTGTAACTTTAATTGTGGCATCTATTTATTTATTACTAGTATATAAGTGACACACCTATGAAACTTCTACAGTCCTTCAATGTAGTACCCAGCATTATCTACAACTCGTTTCCAGCGATGTGGAAATCGTAGTATCCCTGTAGCAACCCCTGTTCTGTTGATGTTTCTGACGGACCGCCCTACTGCCTGCAGAATCTCGGGAACAGTCTGGAATCGAATGTCATGAAGTGGTTCCTTCAGCTTAGGGATTAAATCGTAATCACAGGGGCTTAAGTCCAGTGAATGTGGTGGATGGAAAAGCACTTGCCACCCTCAGCGACGGTACAGATCAGCTACAGGGTGTGCCGTGTGAGCCCGAGCATCATCCTGCAAAATGATTGGAGGGTTCTGCAAAAAAATGTGGGCGCTTCCTTTGCAGCGCTGGTCTCAGGTTATTCTCCAAAAAATGACGGAAATACTGCGCATTAACATTCTGTCTTTGAGGGACGCCGTGCGTTAGAACGATGCCATCGCAGTCGTATGAAAGAATAACCATCACTTTGACATTTGTAGGGGTACGACGCACCACTGTTTTGCGTGGTGACCCCTGATGATGCCACTCATTGGACTGAAGTCGAGGCTCGTATGACCTGGCCCAGGTTTCATCAAGTGCAATAATGCACCGTAAGAAGGCATCACCACCATGACCATAACGCTGCAGGTGAGTTTGAGCAGAGTCATACTGTAGCCATAGCTGAGCCTCTGTCAAATTCCAGGGAACCCACCGAGATGCAATTTTTCGCATTCCCAGGCGTTTCTTTAGAATTAAAAAAACAGTCATATGCGACAGTCCCATCTCCAGGGCTAACTCACGTACCGTCTGTCATCGATCTGTGTCTAGAAGTGCGGAAACAGTTTCCACGTCCTCTTCACTAATACTGGGAAGACCTGGCCTAGCCATGTGTTCCATGTGGTCACGCCCCTTGTTGAAGGCTGTAACCCATCTCGCCACAGTCCTGTATGGCAATGCTGTCTCCCGACATGCTTCCACAAGACCTTCATGACATTGTTGTGCTGTACAACTACGGGCACATTGAATTTTCAGCCAAGTTCGCTGTTCCTGCTTTGTAAACATGGTGAAACACAACACAACACAATAGCTTAGAGCGGCAACTCACAGGAGACTAACTTCCTCTCTCCAAAGCTCATGCGCTTTGAGACATATGGACGAGTCCATTTAATGTGAGGTAGGACAGACACATATTAACATGTGGCAGAAGTTACAACAATTAAGTCTGTCTGGTTTCGCTTGCAGATCAATGTTGCCACAATTAAAGTTACAGCCCATGTACTAGAAGAATTCTTGATCATTCTTCATTGCCGTTTACAAGAATTCAAAGGCTTTGTTAGGTATTTGGGAAGATGTGGGAAATAGGAGGGCAGCATCTGGTTTTAATTTCTATTCAATTCTTGGCACTCTCATTTACTAAATTTATATTTGTAACTGATACTCTTAAAGATAGTGTTTGATAGCTAGTCAGAATACTGCATAATGGAATGCAAAAGTGTCCAATAGGTAATCACCATATCAACATAATGATAAAACCAAAAGAGTTGAAAGAAATAGTGAGCGGACTCCTATATATAGGATATATCTGTAACACTGTTAGCAGTGGCCTTGGGAACTAGCATTGGAGATGAAGCTGTCAGTCAGCAGCAAAATGCCATTAGAATATTATTAGTTAAGTCTGTGATTTTATACCCTTTTCCAAATTTTAAATTGGTGTTTAAGGTAATTATCCATGAATGACGTCACAAGAAAATAATCTGTGACTATTAATAATGTGTATAAAGAAGTAAAAATACCACAGAAATATACCAAAAATAATGTTCTAGTGCTTGTAATGCCATCGTGTTGGTGCTGGGATATAAATCAGGATATTGCGGCCAGGTTGCTTGTTACCCCTCATAAAGACAAGGACAAGGGTGATCCATCAAAGGATAGACCTTTAAAATTGATTTTGACTGTCATTTCACAGTCAATTTCTTTGTTAATGCTGACACATTTGTTGTGAAAGGTGAAACAGAAAATTGTAGAAATTATATTAAATTAGAAAAAATTTCAGACAAGTCTAATTAGATAGTAAGGAGAACTCCAGTTATCTGGATTAATTGGGATCGGACCCGATCTGTATACAAATATCCAGATAATTGAATAAATCATGAAAAAAAAACTAAATTGTACAGTTCTGTACATACTTAAAGTGTCACATCGGTTAGAGTCAGTTGTTTTGCTGACAAACTGTCAATTTTGTCAAGTTTGCTGCACTAAACCCACTTTAATACAACCTCAAAGCGATCTAGAAAATTGGTGCTTGGATAATTGGAGTTCTACCGTAGTAGCCTCTGGGACAAAGATCATGTAGAATTTCTTGACTTGCCTGCTATCTCTAGCTGATGCACTTCAGCCAACATGTAATATTTACATAATTTTGCAGGGCGCTACAGTAAACAAATAAAGAAGTTCTATGCAAGATTTAAAACCACTTTTATCTAAAATATATTCTAAAAATTTAAAGGAAATTAAAGGACATATAATAATAACATTAACATTTTTATGTTATGCACGTTAGATGTGATGTTTGCTGTTAAGATGCAGAAGAAAGTTAATGTTACATTGTATGTAGGTCAGGATATATACTTTGAATTGGTCTTTTTAAAATTATTCTTACATCTGTGCTAATTTAAAGATGGAAACCTTGAAAATTTATAAATTTACATAATATTTAAGTATGTAATTTCTTCCATTCTCAGAGCCATCAAAGTCATCTGTATCTACAGGGAGAGGATCGTATGTATGTAAATTTGGGTGATAATTTGACTAAAGTATATCATCAACGACCAAGGGACCAAATAGGTGCTTTCTATGGAGCTGAGGATGCATATTCAGATGTCGGAAATCTCATAGTAACAAACATACTAACTGGAAGCAAACAGTGGACAGTTGTTCCAATTCCCTCAGCTTACTCAGGCACTAATTGGCCTATTCGGGTAAGTTAAATTTTAATTGTTCAATTCTTTTTAGACATTTTGCAACTTGATATTTCCTGGCTCGGGACAGTATTGTTGTAAAACTTTATAGCAAAACGTGTGCAAAATTTTATGACAATCCTTTGATTAGTTCGTGAGATATTTCCATTCCCATAATCACATCATTGAGGATAACAGAGTCCCCAGTTAAAAACAGAATTCCTTCAACAGACAAGGTGGACTGAATTCATTAGACACTAATCAGCCATACCTGAAAACATTAACCTTTTCAATGTTACTGATGTATAAATTTATCATCTCAAAACATTGTATATAAGCAGAGTTATAAAATTAAAAGAGTAATGCTTTAAGTTAAAATATTAGGACTTTTATTCTCTAGTTACAATCCTCATCCATGGATACCAGATATTATACTGAAATTTTCCTCGTCTATCCCAAGGTTAGGACCCACTGACAATCTTACTTTATGATTGTTTATATCAATATAAAAATTCAGCTCTGAAAGGGTTAACCATAAAAAACAGAGTTTTTAAGGTAATACGCTTCAAGATTGACATCTTCAAATTAGGGAAGATCATGAACAGTAATCACCCTCAAATTGGAAGCAAGGATGACATCACAGACAGAGGCGGCGGGAATTCAAATGCAAGCGAAACGTGCTAAGATGAAAACATTGATGGTATCACCCTAGTAACCATGTGGTAAAATCAAGTGTGTGGAGCCATGGATTATATTTTCTTGGTGGACTTTAGCACTCCATGCATCCGCACTGCCAACAACATGTCTAAATTTTAACGGTCATGAAGCTTTCAGATTCCAGGTGATCTCTGTAGTTGTCTTGCATCCATGCCTTAGTTAATCAGTCCAGTACTATTTTAATACCATTATTTTCAGCAATAATTAATATAAAGGTGGAAGGGGTATAATTGCCAGGTTGAAAGGGATAATACATCACAGTAAATATAAAATTTACATTTATGGTTTTCGAGCTAGTTAGGTTTCATGGTTTCCTCGGAATTGAAACAGCATATTGCCAGATGGGAAGGTAGCTTTTTCGATAGCTGAAGACAGAATACAATGCGCAGGAAAAAAAAATTGTCTGTGGTAAACAACTTCAAATATTTTGGCATCACTCTCCAACCCTCTTTCATATCAAAGAGAGAGCAGTTGCAGCCATTCGATCAACATATGACATTCAAAACCATACCAGTTCTCACCTATGACATAGAAATCATCTGGGAGCATCTCACACTGACAGTCCTAGCTGCAATCGAGAAAGTAGAAGCCAGATTTCTGAAAAGAATACTAGGCATCTCAAAAACAACGCCATCCAGACTAGCCTTCATCCTTGCAAAAGAAAGTTTCCTCGTAAAATAGTCCAGTCAACGAACGAAAAATAGAAGAAAAAAATCGTGTAGTTTTGAAATTTTGCAGAGTTGTCGGAGGGAGTGTCCTGAACAACATACTAAAAGTCCCCGAAGGTGGGGGGTGAGCGGGGGGCAGGGGGGCCCGCAGAAGGTCCCTATTTTAGGTTTTTCGCTTATATCTAAACAATGGTGCATCGTAGAGGAAAAGTGCTGAATACAAAATTCAAGGTGATAAAATTTTCTACAAGTTTGACTGCACACATTTCTTTCTATTCCCAATAGTTTTCGAGATATCCGCCAGCGAAAATAACGAATTTTCGAAAAATGCTCTTTCGCCTCGCGCTTTTCGACACACTTTGCCTTCTAGCGCTTCAGCCTTTAGGTATACAGCAATGTTATCATGAAAGAAGTTGTAGGCAAATAAATTATCTTGAAAATGAGTAGTCATTTGTTACTTTGTCTTCAAATATTCAAAAGTTATAACAATTTTAAGATTCCGTCAAATTTCGAGATTTCGAAAGAAAACCGTATATCGCACTTTCTCTATATTTAGGGGTTATAT
This sequence comes from Ectobius pallidus, assembly GCA_964059195.1. Lineage (NCBI taxonomy): Eukaryota > Metazoa > Arthropoda > Insecta > Blattodea > Ectobiidae > Ectobius > Ectobius pallidus. The sequence goes on along the minus strand of CAXKWD010000009.1, from coordinate 48,030,891 downwards.
CTTTGTACATAAGCTGTATATTGTGTATTTATATCATGAAACAAGTGGAGAAACATCACACAACCATTAAAGTTGAAATTATTAAACATCCGATCACGGTACAAGCACAGTACAATGTAATGGAAAATACATTATATTGCAGGCAAGAAAGGAAAAATAGGAACAAAAAAATTATGTAGTTTTGAAATTTGGCAGAGATGTGGGGGAAAGTGTCCTAAACAACATAGTAAAAGTCCCCATGGATAGGGGGTGAGCGGGGGGGGGGGTGGGTTTGGGGGCACTTTTACCGGTAAATGTAATTTTCCTCAGTTTTCCCTAAATATGGGTTCTAGCAAAAAACAGTTTATGCACAAAATTAAACTACATAAAAGTTCTTATAATATTTATCTGAATGATATTTCTGTAGAATTAATAGTTCAGGAAATAGAAGGATATGAAGTATGACACAGTTCTGGAAATTCTGTTTTACATACATCTGTGTATTATATTTTTAACAAAAGAGAAGGCAGATGATAATTAAATTAACAAGATGCCAAGAAAGCAAACTAGTTCTTAGAAAAATATACTTACTAATGGTTAATGTTATATATAAAACTCATTATCATTATTATTATTAATAATATTCTTCTTGTAAAGCTGAGACGTTTTACGTTTCGTTAAAATAATTACCGGTATTTTGAAAAATGGTAAGGAATTAGACAATTATATTTCAAGATTCTAAGAATAGCAGGCCTACCTATTTCTTTAAATAAACGTTTACTTGACTATGTGGCTCCTGAGAATATTTGCACATCATATTTTGTCACTGTGCAACTCGGTGTGGTGGAAGATATGGATCCAGAAAAGCTAGTATTAAATGCTCATCCGTTTGTGGAACCTGTCTTGATACAACAGTATACCATTAGAAGAAGATGATGAATTTAAAATTGATGACGTCCAAGCAAAATAAGTTGTTTAGGCACTCTTTAATTAATGTTATATATGTGTATAAATACTGAGTGTTCGGTAGATAGAAAAATATAACCCCAACTTATCATACGATGTACAGTACTAGGATTCCAGTATTAGAGACTGAAAAAATAGACAACTAAACATTTATTTAAAGTACTATGTAGGCCTATTAGGTCTTATAATTTCTAAATATCTACAAATTCTAACTATTTACAATTTTTCCAAATGATATTTTAAGCGAAAAATAGAACGGCTAATAGGCCTGATTTATATTTCTTATAAAGTACACTCATACCATGTGATTTTTGTAAGCTTTATAATAATAATAATAATTATTATTATTATTATTATTATTATTATTATTTTATGTGTGAAACAAGTGGATATTATTCTAAGAACTAGTTCGCTTGCTTGACATCATGCTAATTTAATTAACATCTGATCACTTTTTTGTTAAAAAATATAATATATAGGTGTATGTAAAACAGAATTTCCAGAACTGTGTCATACTTGATATCCTTCTATTTCCTGAACTATTAATTCTACAGAAATATCATTCAGATAAATTTTATAAGAACTTTTATGTAGTTTAATTTTGTGCATAAACTGTTTTTTGCTAGAACCCATAGTTTTTTGTGTATTTAGGGAAATTACATTTACCGGTAAAAGTGCCCCCAAACCCACCCCCCCGCTCACCCCCTATCCATGGGGACTTTTACTATGTTGTTTAGGACACTTTCCCCCACATCTCTGGCAAATTTCAAAACTACATGATTTTTTTGTCCCTATTTTTCCTTTCTTGCCTGCAATATAATGTATTTTCCATTACATGTACTGTGCTTGTACCGTGATCGGATGTTTAATAATTTCAACTTTAATGGTTGTGTGATGTTTCTCCACTTGTTTCATGATATAAATACACAATATACAGCTTATGTACAAAGATATAACCCCTAAATATAGAGAAAGTGCGATATACGGTTTTCTTTCGAAATCTCGAAATTTGACGGAATCTTAAAATTGTTATAACTTTTGAACATTTGAAGACAAAGTAACAAATGACTACTCATTTTCAAGATAATTTATTTGCCTACAACTTCTTTCATGATAACATTGCTGTATACCTAAGGGCTGAAGCGCTAGAAGGCAAAGTGTGTCGAAAAGCGCTAGGCGAAATAGCTTTTTTCGAAAATTCGTTATTTTCGCTGGCGGATATCTCGAAAACTATTGGGAATAGAAAGAAATGTGTACAGTCAAACTTGTAGGAAATTTTATCACCTTGAATTTTGTATATAGCAACTTTTCCTCTACGATGCACCATTGTTTGGATATAAGCGAAAAACCTAAAATAGGGACCTTCTGCGGGCCCCCCTGCCCCCCGCTCACCCCCCACCTTCGGGGACTTTTAGTATGTTGTTCAGGACACTTCCTCCGAAAACTCTGCAAAATTTCAAAACTACACGATTTTTTTTTTCTATTTGGTGTTTTTCGACGTTTATTGACTGGACTAAAAGGCCTCAGATACAGTCTGTCATTTATACCACAAGCTGCAGAACTGATAAAACAAAGAAGAAAGAAACAAAATGATGATGGCAAGAATTCTTCACAACTGATACCATGATGGATAACAGATGGGTAGGGCCGAATCAGGATATGCGCAGTGCAATAAACCAATTGCCCATACACGGCTTCAATCACAAACTATGTGTGAAAGAGTGCTACCTTGAACCAAGTGACCTTTTCATATGCAAGCTCTGCGGAAAAAGCTGTGATTGTTACTACTTCAGTAGATGCTCAAATTGAACAAGATCGCTAAGCGATTATAGCAAGGACTGAATTCAAAACTTAATGCACATTTGTGCGCATTTTAATATTATTAAAATTGTTAAATATAATTACAATTTTAATTTTATCAAAAAACATTGAAGAAAGTGTATTAAAATCTTGATACTGTTATATAGAATCCTTACAAGAATAACTTCACATTGTGAAAATTGCTTTACAGTGGCTAGAAACCAGAAAGTATTTTTAAAATATCTATTGCTGACATACATTTCTGACACGCTTTTCTGTGATTTGCCTATGGTTATCTGGCTGTGGTAGTTTGTGGTGTTGCAGTGATCGTTGAAGAATGTGCATCATTTGGAGATGTTGCTACAGTCCACACAGTCTTGCCCATACATGTCACATATATCTCTGTAAATTCATTCGGGTTATGTCCGTAAGCCCTCAAAATCGCACTACACCTCACTGTTCTTCACAAGTTGACAACAGTAACATGCACAACATTTTTGCTTCTTAAGTTTATGCTTCTCTGGCTAGAGCTGCACCTGAAACAAAAGCTGTGTGTGTAGTGCAAACTTAAAACTATATCTCAGTGAAATTTCAGTATGAATGCAGAAAAAACTCATTGTTCATTAATTTCTGATCTACCCTCATATATAGCAAAAAGTATTCATCCATGGATCTCAAACTGTGATTGAGATATTAATTATGAAGAGCACAAGTTAAGGGAAGTCACATTTAAATATCTGTAATTAAAACAGGAAACAGGCAACACTTCTATAACTCCTATAAGCCTTTTTTTCCCCCCCTTACTATCCTATAGTTCGTACGTTTTTCAAGGTATGAAAAGCTTCCCACAGCACATATGTTACTAATATATTATTTTATTTTTCCAGTATACTGCCATTGACTCTGAAGGCCAGAACTTGGCTGTGGCTGGACGAACAGGGTTGGCACATTATTCAATGGCAACTCGAAAGTGGAAACTGTTTGGAAATGAGACTCAAGAAAAAGACTTTGTTGTGACTGGTGGTTTATTGTGGTGGAGAGACTATATTGTAATGGGATGCTACAGCATTGTAGAAAACAGGGATGAGATCCGAATATACCCACGTGACACTAGGCTTGACAACACTTTCGTAAAAGTGACTCGAATGACTGCTCAGGTTCTTCTTCTTAATACTCTGCGAGATCGTCTCATCACCTTCTGTGCCAATGGACAAATTTCTGTGTATAATTTATCTGTGAAGGATAACCATTCATGTAAGTTCAAAAAGTGTGTCTTAAATTAATTAGGAAACAGTTACCATATTTGCTCGACTATAAGACGATTCTCTTATTTTGAAGAGGCTTCTTAAGAATTACAAATTCTGACTAATCAAAATTACGAAAGGTCTTATTGATATAAAATATATTTTCATCTACCAAAAAAGTTACCATATTGACCCCAATATAAGACGGCCTCGAGTATAAGACGACCTTGAATTTTTGAAGGGTAGTTTCGAAAAAATAAATAAAATGGCTTATTAGTACATTTTGCTTCACATAAAACGGAATTTTGAAGTTCATGTCGTAACTTCTCTCGCCTATGCACTATATTCTCTCGCCTATGCACTATATTCTCTCGCCTATGCACTGAGATAATAAAAATGCTTTCTTTTCCACATGATCCACCATGATGGTGGTCAAACAAAGCTTTACATCTGTAGCAAGATTGATACCTTTTTAGTGAAGTTTTGTGTGTATATTTCCGATCTCAATCTTGCTACAGATTTGAACACTTCACTGTAAATTTCCATCTAATATTTATATTAAAGCTTTACATGTAGAGAATAGACATCCCAAGCAGTGCAATACACGGTAGTACAAGGAGAAGCATGAATTCGGGGAAAAATAAAGTTCGGTAAAATTCGGTAAAGTTTGATGAATTTCCACGTGACTTTGACCTTGGGTAGGACGCACGTCACCATGTGATGATTCCCGCTGCTCAGCTGCATTCATGAATAGATTGTTGTTGAAAATGTTAGGCTGCGCGTATAAGACGAGTATATTTTTTATGATGAGAATATTATAGGAGAAAAATTCCTCCGACACTGGGACTTGAACTCAGGACCTTTGGCTATTCGCGCCAATGCTCTACCAACTGAGCTAAGCCGGAGTTCAATTCACAGCGCCAGATGGAACCTCTCTCCTACTGCATATGATATAACTTGTCTGTCTGTTAGGTAGACCATAAGGGAATCAGTCGTAGGAGAGAGGTTCCATCTGGTGCTGTGAATTGAACTCCGGCTTAGCTCAGTTGGTAGAGTATTGGTGCGAATAGCCAAAGGTCCTGAGTTCAAGTCCCAGTGTTGGAGGAATTTTTCTCCTATAATATTCTCATGTAATGTCTAACAGAGACAATAATCTGTGGTTCATGAATGTTTATATATCAATAGTTTTTATAAGCACTTTTTGGGGGAAAAAAACATCGTCTTATATTTGGGCCAATATGGTAAATCTACCTATTGTAAACTTATGCCAACTATTGGTTGCCTAAATTCAGGCAATAAAAGGAAAAATAAAATAAATAATACCTTAGCTAATTGTCTGTGGTATAAGTGATATCAAGATATTTATTTGTGAGGCTACTACCACTACTTGTGATATTTTTTGTATTTTATTAGCAAATGATGTTTGCTACTTAACAATTGCATTAGTGTACCTGATTCTAATGATTATAGTACCATCAGAAAGTAATAATAATTTGGTCAGTAAGTATTATAAAATGATTTTCAAGTGTTATTTTGCACAAAATATGGTCGAAATTCCACAGAAAAGTTAGGGGAATCTGAGGAAAAATTCTGTTCAGCAGAGCACCAAAACGCTGGCTTTACTTGAACACAATTTCTCATGTATAAGCTTTCTCCCTCTTTTTTTTTTAATTTATTTATTTTTATTTTTTATTAAATTTGCAAAAATTGAGAGGCTTATGCACAAGTAAATATTATATATTCATTTAATTATAGCAACCTATACATTTCCATATATTTTAGCAACATTAGGTGTAGGATTAATTCATTTTTGAAGTCTGTATTATTAAACTAACTTAATAAACAAAACTTGCAGGTTTTGTCACTTATTTGTAGAGATCCATGAATTTTTGTGAGATGCAATAACACAAATTGTTCTCACTTCAACAAAGATTTGCAAACTTTTCTTTTACCACTACCCATAACCTCCAAAAACATACTTTTGAATAATTGCAAAATAACTCAAATTCATGTAAATAAACACATTCCCATTTTTGAAACAAGTTCTAAGAAAAATTGTTTTATTTGGATGAATGAATGAATTAATTATAAATTAATGTTAATTCATTTTTAAGGAATATTTCATCATTTCGTTTGCATATTCCCTCGTGAATTTGTTAACAAATAAATGTGTTGGCCATGTTGCCATTGAGAAGGAATTCTCGTTCCAAAACAAACTGCTCACTGCATCCATGCAGCCAAGGAGGAAGAACCACAGAATCAACCTGCAATGCAACATGTGTTGCTGCACATAAATTCTAACTTATATGGCTTCCCAATTTTTTTTTTTCGGGGGGGGGGGGGGTTCTGGAATACAAATTAAATTCAGTTTTTATGAAAATTTATTTCCTAAATTCTTGCAGATGTCAGTACCAATTATGAGCATTCACTGCGAAATTATGAAGAGTTTGAAATGATTAACTATTTCCTACACTAAATGAAAATACAAGAGGCGTTGAATTGAGCTGACAATAAAAATACCTGGTTTTCAATAGCCTAATTCCCAATAAGATATTGAATGGATTGTAAAATATGCATATATATGAGGGTCATCCAGAAAGTAAAGAACAATTTAGCATAACTAAATAATAACAAAAGATATCAACACAAAACTTTATTTACAACAATACAGTACCTTACTCTTTTTCTCAACGTAATTGCCACTGCTGTCAAGGCATTTATTGTAACGTGGTACTAGTTTTTCATTATCCATGTTATACTCTTCTACCACAAAAGACTTGAACCTGGAGTTTCTGCAAGAAAACAAGGAATAAATACAGAGGCCTATTGTGCAACTCTTCAATGACTATGATGCGCTATCCAAAACAAGGGACGTGGAAAGTTGTCTGAAAAGGTGTTTTGATTCACGACAGCGCTCAGCTTCATTTGGCTGCTCAAACACAGGCACAACTTCGTTTTAACTGGGAAATTTTTGGACATCCTCCTTACAGCCCTGACATGGCACCCAGCAATTTTCACTTTTTTCTGAAACTAAAGAACTTTTTGGGTGGAAAAGAGTTCCCAACAAATGAAAACCTCAAAGTGGCATCAAACTCAGAGTTTAGTTTATTTGTTTTGTCCATGACAGATAATATAAATTGGTCTCTCAGATATTCGAATGCCTAGCCTAGATCTATTTTTCACTGAAAACAAACCCTTATACGAATAATTTACAGACTCAGGATTCTTTTAATGACAATATATCCTGGCTCAGGTCTTTGACAATAGAAAACTATACGATTGCATTGGGAAATAGAGTAAGGTACTGTATCTTAAAGTTTTGTGTTTATATCTTTCATTATTATTTAGTTATGCCAAAACGTCCTTTACTTTCTTGACAACCCTCTTAGATCATATTTAAAAATAACACTGCTAAATTAGCAATATCATGAAATACTGGAATTTTGAAACAGATTTTGCTTAATAATAAAACCATTCTCATGATCTTGAATTATTTGTAATTGTCAGTAGTTAGTTACTTTCAAAAATTTGGAGAGTGAGATAAATATTGTGTTTCCATATAATTTAAACTATTGTATCTCTTTGCCAAACTTTTCTTGACATTTCTCTTTACATTTTCTTAAGGACATCATCATCATTAAAATATTTTTTTTTTGTCATATAGTAGGAAACTTGGATGTGAGCCTTCTTCAGAGTGTGGACATAAGTGCATTATGTGTTCATCCTGCATGTGTGGTGTCTGTGACTTTGACAACATTGCGATTAGAGACTGCACGTCATGCTGCAAAAGAGGTAGAGAGCATAATGTTGAATGTGAGTGGCAGGCTGCTAATGGTGCTACTTGAACAGAATCACAGGCAGAGTGATGACAATGACACCAATATGGTACGTTTTAATGTTATTGATTAATAAAATATAAATCTTGTTTACTTAATGTTGAAACAAAAAAAAATCTTTTGTGAAACTATCAACATTGGGCTTTGCTAATTTGGGTAATAGATTTTTCAAGAATTGGACAGATAATTTAAAACCTGCCTTTTTATTTGTTTGAAATAGTATGTTCTACAAATGATAAGTTTGTAGGTTTGATCACCAATGAGATCATAATACATGAAAAGATAATGTCTGAGTTTAGAAAATTATTGTCCCAGTTCAAAATGTCTGTGAACAATAAGCAAGATACTTTCGTACATCAGTATAAGCTAGTAGCTCTGTGAACAATAGACCTTGTGTCCAAAAACAAGTCTAAGATCTGCTCTATCAGTTAATATGACACCATCTTGAAACGGAATAAAAAAAGATTAAATCCTTACGCATATGTAGTTTTTATTGACTTCAAGGGACATTTGTACCAAAATAGAAGGTAATCAAACAAAATGTTTGGTTGTGACTGTAACAAACAAATATACAGAAAACAGAAAATGCCAATAAACTATTAGAGATACTTCAAAATACTGGAAAAAAATTGTGGAAAACTTTACACTTGAGAGTGAAGACAGTCTTTAAATTCTTTAGCGAAAAACTTTTGTCTAGAAAGGACTGAATATTGTATGAAACAGAATCATATAAGTGCCCACCATTTGGAAATGAAATGGAAAAATTAAAACCCTTACATAAGCATAGTTTTTAATGACTTCTAAGTGTGCCAGATTGAAAGAAAATTGAACAAACACATTTGGTCATAACTGTGTAATCCACAAATTTACAGACAGACAGATGAAATGCCAAACGGTTGAGTTAAAGTAGGACATCACTTCACTCGGTCAATTACAAATGTAGCTCCATAAAAAAATAATGGTATCCATATAAGATAAATTCTGTATTGTAAGAGGTATATTTTGTATTAAGATGTTAATATTAATTTAATATATCTTTCTTCCACCCAAAAATAATCTAATAATACTATCTTAACACACATTACCTGAGAATGTTTGTGCAATATGTTTTGCATGGTTTGTTTTATTAAAGCAGCTATTAATAAAGGACTTGCCTCAAACAAGTTCTGATTACATGAATTAACCTAAAAAATTTCAGTGGTTAGAAATGTAAAAGTGCTCATTTTTGTATGAAATATTTTTTTGTTCTGTGTGCTGTAATAATGATACTGTTTCTCATCGTTTGAGCATATAGTTCATGTCTTGATGTACATTCTAATCAACTAGTTTGTTGTTACAAAAATAAATAACTTCAGGTGTTTTTTTTAATATTTTGGGTGGGATGTCGAAGGTGTTTTGAAATTCCAGAAATAGTATAATTAATATAAGGAATCTACAGTGAGTCCCACGCAAGAGTTGTCCAATGACGCGGGTTTCTGCGTCGTGGCGGGCATACCTCCAACTCACGAGCGATTGGGTGAAATATCTACGCAAGTAAAGCCGCGATCGGTGCAATGGTTCAGGTTCTCACAGTTACAGTTGGATCTACAAGAAAATAACGATGTACCTCATCTCAAGAGATGTTGGAAATGTCCTCCTCTTGCATCCACACAACACTGGCACCTTTTTTGGAAATTTTGTTTCATGCGCATATGTTCAGCTTCCGAGATAGAGTTCATTTCTCTTGTGATGTTGTCTTTTAGTTCTTCTAATGTATGGGAAATTGACCTATACACTTTATTTTTCAAGTTTCCCCATAAATAATAGTCGCATACTGTTAGAAGAACATAAAGACAATATCACAAGATAAATTAACTCTGTCTCGGAAGCTGAACTTATGATCGTGAAAGAAAATTTCCTAAAAAAGTGCTAGTGATGTGTGGATGCAAGAGGAGGACATTTCCAACATATCTTGTGATGAGGTATATGGTTATTTTCATTGTAATTCCAACTATAACTGTGAGAACCTGAATCATTACACCGATTGCAGCTTTATTTGCATAGACATTTCACCCAATCGCTCGGGAATTAGAGCTGTGCCTGCCATGACGCAGAAACCTGCGTCATTGGCCAACTCTTGCATGGGACTCACTGTATATATATATATATATATAATTAATTTCATATTAAGTAGACTTGCATTTTGATTTGCATATTGCTTTCAGAATGAATTTCATCTATTGTTGCAAATTTCTATCACACTGGGAACATTGTAATTAAATGTGATATACAGGTGGCGCATGAAATGTCATACCATTTATTTTACACATAACACATATTAATTTTTATTATAGCTTTACATAGAATACGTAGAATTGATCATTAGGACATGGAATTTTGTCTTTAATGCAGAGTGTGTTCAATATGACCGACGTTTTGCCTCAATCTCTTGTAAACGAACTCTTACATTCGTCACCACTTTTAGACACAAGTCTTCAGATAACACATGGCACAACTCCATTACATGCGCTCTGAGCTGCACAACATTTTCTGGCCTCTGGTGGTAAACTTTGTCTTTTAAGAATCCCCATAAAAAGTAATCACATGGATTAATGTCTGGGCTATGAGGCGGCCAAATTTTTCTGCCCCCATGTCATTCAGGAAAGCGATGCGACATCACATGAATATGAAACGTGTTGTGCAGGTAATCCAGAACAGTGTTTGCAGTGTGTGGACGGGCTCCGTACTGCATGAACCACTGTGTTTCCATAGGGAGACCTTTTGTCATGAGATCAGGAATAAAACTGTTTTTCAACATGGTTTTGTATCGAACTTGGTTGACAGTTTCATCGAACAAAAATGGACCGATGATTCCATGACTCAAAATTGTGGCCCATACAGAAACTTTTGCCCCAAACATTTCTTTCTCATGCAGTATGCGGGCAGGTTCCGTTGCCCAGAATCGAACATTTTGTTTATTCACAACACCATTCACATAAAAGTAGGCCTTGTCTGTAAACCATGTGTTGTGGAGTACAGCCTCTTCTTCCAATGCCCACAATGCAAATTATAGCCTTTGCTCTTTATCTCTATCTGTAAGTTTATGCAGTACAGTCATTTTGTAGGGGGAATAAGTGAAGATCTGAATGGACAATCCTTTGTACTGACCTACGAGAGATTCCCAACTCTGCAGAAGCCCTTCTTGTTGACTTAGATGGACTTTGAGTCAAAGCAATGCGAACTGCTTCAATATTTTCAGGTGTACAAACACTAGCCCATCACGACCGCTTTTTTTCGAACACAGAATAGTTACTTTCAAACTGCTCAGTTAGTCTGTAAATTGTCTGCTTGCTAGGGGCCCATCTTGTATTAAACTGAGCACGAAAATGTCTCTGAGTCAAAACTACACTCTTCGTTTCGGCGAAAAACAGAACAACTTTCACCTTATGTTCACCATTCAAACGCCCGTTGTGCACCATTTTACAAACTAATGTTTGTGTTCGTTGTCATGGTGAAATTCGACATGCGATGACACCTATTGGATTTTCCACAAACTTCGGCTTACACTAGCACTGTAATCAGCAAAACTGCTATATTGCAATATTTTTGTGATAATTAAATGGTATGACATTTCATGCACCACTCTGTATAAGGATTTTAGAAGAGTTCACCATTGTAAATAGTAACTATTCCTGTTGACAAGCCTGTGGGGAAATAAACTCTGCTCTTTTGGTGGGCAACATTATCTTTTATTATTGTAATATATCAAACTCCCAATTATCCTTTTTAATTGGGACTGTGACATACATGAATAATCAAAAAGACGTGGTTAATCCGAATATTAGAATTATTACTATTCTAGCTTCAGCCAGTGTTATCATGGGTGACATGTACAAGGGGCGTTCCGTATTGATTTACACTTTATTTTTTTACATTCACTAAGAACCTCTATGCCTTGGCAGATATAACCACTTTCTCAGCAAAGTCTTCATTAAGCCGTACATACTTGTGCCACCCAAGTGGGACTTCTCTAGGCCCTCTGAGAACCAATTTTTTGCAGTCTGTCATACACACCTCTGGACATTTCCTGGAAGTCGGCGAAATGATGTCTGTGCAGAAGTGAGAATACAGTGGATGTGGCAGCACCGGAAACCCCATCTTAGTCGTGCTGTTAATGTTAATCCCTGGTTCCAGCCAGTCAGTATGGATGATTCCATCCTTGTTCCAAAAGATTGTGGCCATGCGTTTGCCTGCTGAGGGCGCTGTACAGAACTTCTTCGGTGGGGAGCTGCCTTTGTGCTTCCACTGCATTGATTGGACTTTGGTTCTGTTTACCACCTATTCAGAACTAAGAAAAAGCCTCTGTGCGGACATCCTTTTGTCAATTTCCATGAATTGTCTTGAGGTGGGTGTGACAGACTCTGAAAAGTGGTTCTCAGAGGACCTGGAGAAGTCCCACTTGGGTGGCACAAGTATGTACAGCTTAATGAAGACTTTGCTGAGAAAGTGGTTATATCTGCCAAGGCATAGAGGTTCTTAGTGAATGTACAAAAAAATAAAGTGTAAATCAATATGGAACGCCCCTCATATAATCTAATGATTTTAATAGGATGTAAATGCTACTAAATTTGTCTTAATGCTCATTATACTTGGAGCTTTCATTAACAGTAATATAATAAATACAAAAGAAGTCTAGGGATTCTCCTGTATTGATGTAGGCAAAAGTTCACTTTGCTCAGCAGAAAGTCATTTCGGTGTAGTGCATGCTGAGTGCCAAGAGGGTGTGTCACCTCCAACTGACAAGGTGCATTAGGTCTAGACACTGATGAAGTCTGCCTAGTAGTAAAGGTGAAATGAGTGCCTTCGGCCGTGATACACTGATCCCTTTAGCCAGCAATGCTTATGCCACCAGTGAACTCTGCTTAATGTTAACAGAGAACTGTATGCTGACAGTTGCCGGACCTCTTCCTGATGGCTGGCAAGGCATGCCAGCTCCTGTCATCATAGAATAAACATTTTAAAATGGAAGAACACTGGATAATTTGCTCACAGATACTTGGGAGTTTGCTGTATTGTAAAGGATATAGTTATATGATAAATACTAAGGACTTTTGATCTACCACAGAATAATTATGCTATTACTTAGTTTCAGTCATACACTTGTACTCCTCCCACTGTCTTGGCATCAAGAGTAGAAAATGTGTGGGTTCCTCGGAAATCTCGGAGGGAAAAACCACACCTGACTGAAGCTTTGTGGCTGTTTTGTGGTGCTCATGGAATGATGGTATGGCTGCCTTTATTCCCTAAAGATGGTGACAAATCACACTCATTTATGTCCAAGAGGATTATGTTGCCCTTTCATCTCAGGATATATCCATTAGGTACGGTTACATTTCGTAATAATGTCTTAATGTTCAGTAAAGGAAAATTTACTCTACTGAAACTTATGAAGTGATTTTCAAAGACACGAAAAGCATACAGGTTATTTAAGCTTATATAATATAGATTTATTTATTTATTAGATTTGTCAATGATAACTAATCATGAACAGCTGAGAGGCTATGGTAATCTGGGACAGAACCATGGGGGATAAAATGATCCCACTTCGCACAAGCAAAAATTCTTATTTTTACACATAAATTATAGAATCAGAAGTTACAATAATAGGATCTGCATTAACTTTCTTTTTCTGTACACACTTGAAAGTAAATTATTTAAATTCACTTGGAATGGGAAATCACAATGAAGTGGATCAATATCAAAACATATTATGTTGGAAAACGCTCAATACTTCATTCATATTCCTGAAGTAGTGAGTGTTTTCCAACATAGTATGTTTTAACACTTGAAAGTATTCTCAAAATAAAACTACATAGATTTAATCATAATATTTTGCTGCTCAGCAATGGATATTCTTCTGCACACAGAAAAAAATGCTTTCATACTAAAGATCGTACATATAAAAATAACCTCTAAAAAACAAGACAAATTAACATTAAGAGGTTTGGTGCTACCAACACTCAGAACACAAAAAACCACTACCATTTGATATCACCCCATCTGTTTGATGTCACCCCATTTGACGGTGTATTATGATTCAATGTACAGTGTGATAAGACTGAAAGTTTTTACTAAATTTCTGTGTCAGGAAACCACAAGAATTTGGAAATAGTACCTGTGTACATCTCATAAACTCCCGTCTTTAGCATGTGCATAATGATAATATTGTTTAAATTCCAAGAGAGTGTTGGTCTTTCATGGAATAAAATACTAAGGGCGTGTATGATCACCTACTGATAACATATTTATTTGCCAGGTAAAGAACTTGTCTACTTGTCTGGAAGTTGCCCAAGAATTGCGTACTATCATCTCCTGACAAAAACTGTCTGGATGGTCAACTCCCAGTTAAGCTAGAAGGAAGATGTTAGTTAGGGAGGGCTTGGTAGAAAGAAGATGGCAGCACACTGGAGCTTTGTAGCGAATTTCAGAATTGTTGCTGGAAGATTTATCTTACACTATAATGCAATTTTGACTCACATTTGAATGAAATAAAATTGCACAAATTGATTAATGCATGTAAAACAATATGTTCTCATGTAATTTAATTGTACAAATTAGGGATGGGTCCTCGATACTTTCGATACCACGATACTCTCGATACTTGCATGGTATCGGCATCGAGCGATACTTCAGAAAACTCGCTCGGTACTTGGAAATGCGGTATCTCTTTCTGCTTTTAGTAGTCTACTAAATATAGTAAATACTTCTATTTCACCTTGAAATGGAGAAAACCACTCTGTGACATTTGTGTAGTCATAAATAAAGACTTTCCTACCTTTAAAATCCAAACAGAAGAGATTCTTAATTGTTTCGTTTTCTGTCAAATGTGTCAATAACAACCAACAAGCAAGTTGACTGTCCAAACCCCATTGTAATTTCTGAACAAAAACTAATTTTAGTTTTAATGTAGTTTAAAAATAATTATAGGCTACTGATGATATTAAATTTTTTCTCATTAAATAAGCACACTTAATTAATTTAGTTGGTATTACACAGTTATCTCAACTTTTAATTTTTAATGTACCTGTTATTGAAACTGGAAATGTTGTCGGTATCGAGTATCGAGGAAAAAATCATGTATCGATATCGAGTATTGAGAAAATCTGGTATCGACCCATCCCTAGTACAAATACAGATATACATTACGATAAAGGTGTCGCACCTAGCGGAGGCTGCTCAAACTACAAGGAACACCTCTTCGCTCAACAAGTTATACTCCTTTTTACAAAATTTTACTGCATTTCCCGATAGCAGATCGGCAGTGTATTACAAGGCATCCTCTGGTTAAGCTATCTGGAAATCATGTATCAGGAGGATTTTTCGGCAGATGTTAGTAGAGGCCTAAGTGTTACATGTGAGTCATTCCATATCAAATCAACACAGGTACCAACCAGACCATATCCGGTTTTCATCAAATTTGGTGTGTTCATTGCACATGATGAGAGAATGAAACATGCCAAAGTACAGAAGTTTAGCATCAGTAAAACAAAAGTAATGGCCGCCCAAAGTTTGGAAAATGTGCTGAAAATTTGATAAACACTGCAGGCAAAAATGGCTGTAACTTCTGTTCTATTAGAGATATAACTGTGAAACAGGTAATTTTAGGAAGGTCTAGGAACAAGCTTTAAAGTGATATGCAACATGGCCATATTCAAAGAATGTAAACAATTGAAGAGCGTTTTTTCAAAAGCCGATATCTACATAAAGCATAGTTTTGAGATATCAGATTTTGATCGAACACCTTAACCGTAGATATCGGATTTTGCAAAAACTACCGTTTTTCTACCATTTCTGAGTGGAACAGATGTTGGAATATGAAAGAACCAGTATAACCATTGGAAAGGCAGCTACTTAAACTATACGAAACAATATATATCTCAATTTCGTCAAAACCTGCAGTTATCAGCTTTTGAAAAAACGCTCCTCAATTAAGGTCAGTGACCTTAACTTTTGATCTTGAATATCTCAACATGTCACCTTTAACATTGATGAAAAAAATATATTTGCTTCTTGATGTTACATTATACAACATAGTAAAAAATCAAGTAGGGATGACATTGGGATTAGGAGATACAAATTAATATGTACAGCTATGTGGTGCAATAAAGCAATACAAATTGTTTGCAGACTGCAACAAAGTGACATAGCGAATTAAAAAACATGTTAACTGTTAAAAAATCCCTTTAGGCAAGCCTACAGGCTGAGGTAGATTTCTAAGTGCTTTTGGTTTAATTTACTGTCGCTGCTTAGCACTCTTCTTCTTTAGCCTTGGCATGACAAACCCGCAATAATAACAGCAAAAAAAAAGGAAAGATCACTTTTCAAACGTTCAAATCTCGACTTATATGAGAACTATCAAGTAACTAGTTATTGATTTGTAGAGTACTCATTAAGAGCTTTTAAACAATAGCCCACAAGACGTAGTTTCAAAAATTTCGAATTTCCATCCCCTCACCCCCACCCCCACTCGTACCCCCCAAAACCCCCGAATTGTTGGTTTTTGGTGTAATTTACTGTCGCTGCGTAGCACTCTTCTTCTTTAGCCTTGGCTTGACAAACCCGCAATAATAATTGCAAAAAAGAGGAAAGAGCACTTTTTCAAACATTCAAATCTCGTGTTAAATGAGAGCTATCGAGAAAATAGTTATTGATTTGTAGAGTACTCATCAAGAGCTTTTCAATGATACCCCACAAGACGTGGTTTCAAAAATTTCGAATTTCCATCCCCCCCACCCCCACCCCCACTCGTACCCCCAAAAACCCCGAATCGTTGGTGTCACTGTGACCTCCATAGGGAGTACTCTAATTTATTCAAACAAAGTTTCCCTCTATATTTCATAGGGGCCGAGATAAAAATGTTTTAAAATTTCAACCCCCTCCCCCGACCACCCCCTTGGGCCAATTTTGCCCATTAACGAACTTGTCCGAACTATTGGGCCTAGAAATAACATATTAAAATTTGGTTCAAATATCTTCAAAATTACGGCCGCTAGCGTGTAAAGATATATATATATAAATATCACAATTTTTTTTTTGAACGGGCGGTGGTTTCGTACTCAGGGGAGTATGAAACGTAAAGATATGAAAGAATTTTTCGAAAATCATAACATGGTATCCATTGCAATAGGTAGATTTTTCTTCAAAATCTACCTAAAAAGTGTTATTATAGCAATGCACAGTAAGGTAGCAATGTGAACAGACCAATAGCAAGCATTTGTGATATGGAAGGTAACCTTTGAAAGAGTTGACACGTGATGCAGACTGTCAACTTAACACATACTAACACTGCCTTGCTCAGATCATTTGTAACCCTGCACAGCCAAAATGTTATATGTCAACATGTGAGAACTGACCAGGTACATATTCTTTCATCGCATACCTAGAAGAGTTGTTTGACAAAAATGGAATTGATGAAATAACATACAAACTTTGGACATCTACAGACAGAACAACTCTCCAGACAACTCTTGGAAACCTTTGCAGACAAATTAAGAAACTCCTACTGCACTCCTTTATAGCCACCCAACAGTCTGAATTTCTACATCATCTGAAAGAGAGACTTTGTGACAATGAATACATTGTAATATGTCCTGCAGGATGAGGTTCGGGGGTTTCACTGGAACAACGCACAGGCAACCATTCTTCCGTTTGTTGTCAGAAACCCGTGCAGCAAGATCACATTTCCTTTGTTATCATGTCAGAATGCCTTAAACATGACACTGTGAGTGTTCATCTTTTCTAACATCATTTGGTCAACTTCATGATATCCCATTTCCATAGAACACCCAAGTACATGTATTACTTCTCAGATGGGGCTGCAGTCTAGTATAAAAACTGTAAGAATTTTTCAAACATATCTTTTCATGAGAGTGATTTCAATGTCTGTGCAGAGTGGCATTTCTTTGCAAAGGACCATGTGATGTTATTACTGGTACCATCAAGAGACTTGTTGCCTGTCCAGTCTGCAGTGCATCTAACAGCTCTCAGATAATGACACCCAGACAGTTGTTTGAATGGCGTTCCAAGAACATTACAGTGTGTCACTTTCATTATACAGTGATACCTCGAGATACGAGTTTAATTCGTTACGTAACCTTGCTCGTATGTCAATTTGCTCGTATCTCAAAGCAATTTTCCCCATTGAAATTAATTGAAATGCCATTAATCCGTTCCAGCCCCAAAAATGCTACCCTCAATTGTTTTTGTTACGTGTTTTTGAATAAGAAAAATGTATTTATAAATGACAAATATTGTATAAAAACATAATAAAAGAGAATGTAAAGCAAAAAAACTGGTTTTTATAAAGTGTACATACATATTTGTTACACTTTCTTCGGACCCATGGTTATAAAAAGAAATGTGATAAAGTATGTAAATACACAAAAAGCGCAAAGCCCTAGAAAAACTTAGCAAAGATGCTTCAACAGCGAGGTAAACAAGCACACTGGGGGAATATGTGGGATAATGCGCGAGACGCACGAGGCGCAGGCGCAGTAAACTGATGGGCCGTGTGCAGTGTCGCAGCTGGCCGTTCCTCGTATCTCAAATGTCGCTCGTATTTCAAAACAAAACTTCGCTCGCTCGACAGCTCGTATCTCAAATAACTCGTATGTTAGGGCACTCGTATCTCGAGGTACCACTGTACAACTAACAGTGAGTATGATGAAGAAGAATCTCTCCTTCAAGAGTGGTTTGCACAGATTCACACAATTGCAGGTACCCACAAGTTACACTGTGTTATTCCCGCTGGCCATAACAACATCCAAACAAAAGTTATCTCCAATTCACCAGACATCAGAAATTAATCTCTAACACGAACTCAACAAGACTCATACCTCAGTGATATCACAGGATTTGTTGCATGCATGTACGAAGGTCACTGGTGGCTTGGATGTGTTTTGAATGTTAATGAAGATACCAGTGGGGTTACAGTTAGCTTCCTACATCTTCATAGCCCTTCACCTTCATTTGTATACCTTGAGAAACCTGACCATTACTATGGACAAAAAGGACATTCTTACAAAGGTTGATGCAAGAACAGCAACAGGCCGAACATATGTCCTTTCACCAAAAGATGCACAAACAGTGTTATATCTTGCAACCCAGTATTGAGAAATGGTAAGTCCTGACGATACATTTGTCATCATGTTTGTTTGTGTAAATTTGAATCTGTTTTCCATGTCTTCCACACGTGTTTTGCTGGGATGGTTATATGATGTTACCTTGCATATTACAAATGCTTGCTATTGGTCTGTTCACATTGTTACCTTACTCTGCATTGCTATAACACTTTTTTTTAACAGTTTACATGTTTTTCAGTACTTTATGTCACTTTGTTGCAGGCTGTGTACAATTTGAATTGCTTTATTTCATCACACAGCTGTACATATTAATTTATATCTCCTAATCCCAATGTTGTCCCAACTTTTTTTACTTTGTTGTATAGTGTAACATGAAGAAGCAAATATATTTTTTTCATCAATTTTGAAGGTGAGATATTCAGATGTTCCCAGATTTTTCTAAAATTATTTGTTTCACAGTTCTATCTCTAATAGAACAGAAGTTACAGCCGTTTTTGTCTGCAGTGTTTATCAAATTACTTTTGTTGTACTGGTGCTAAAATTCTGTAATTTGGCATTTTTCATTCTCTCATGAGGTACAATGAACACACCAAATTTTATGAAAATTGGAGATGGTCAGGTTGGAAATTGTACTTTTCTGTATTGATTTGCATGGAATGACTCATATCATTCGCTTTACATCTCCTGAGAGGTTGAAAATCCTAATGCTTGCATATTGTCCTTTGATTTGAAAGTGCTTTGCTAAAGGAGAGTTTATGCCTTATACGCAGAACACTGGTTTCATTAACGTATGTTTTTCTTTCAGCTATTTTGTTTGAGGATGCTATTATTTTGGGTGCTGAAAATGATACTATGCTGTATACTTCAGATTCTAATTCACCCTTTTCTCTGCCCTTCTGTGTCTTGGAGAGAACAGTAAGTTATGACTACTTTATTTCTAAACCTTTTTCTGAGCAAGTACTTGAATTGGGAACTGGAGATGGAATTATCTTTTCTTTTTGCAGAGTCAAGTATATTTGCATCAAATTCTCCGTCAGCTTATACGTCGAAACCTGGGCTTCCATGCATGGGAGATTGCTCGAAGCTGTACCAATCTGCCGTACTTCCCACATTCTTTAGAACTGCTTCTCCATGAGGTATACAGATGAATAAATTGTTTTCCATGAGTGGAAAAGTTCTTACACAGCCAACTGATGTGTAGACACTAGTTGTTAATTGAAGACGTGCACAAAAATGGTCTAGCCCTCATGTTGTGAATTCTAAAATATGAGAAAAATGTACCTTTCCAAATTAGTTTGAAATAACTTTGGCTGACACAGAACATGTTTGGGGATTTTTACCTCCTGGACTACTCACCTGTTGGTACACTGTTAATAGAAGAAATTGCAGCATAAATCAGAAAAATTGTTAGACCAGTTTTATACAGTTGTCTTCAATTGATGAGTGTAAAGTGCATGAATAGTATGTTACAAATGGAGGGGGAAAAAAGATTATAAACCTAATGTTCATAATTAACTCATTTCCAAACATCAACAATTTGCACTAAATAATCCATTAACAGTTTTAAAAAATTGTATTTTAATGATCCTTAAAAATGCTGTTAATTTATTTGAAGGTTCTTGAAGAAGAAGCCACAAGTAAAGAGCCAATACCAGATGCTCTACTTCCAAGTGTAATAGAATTCATACAAGAGTTTCCTGTGTACCTGCAGACAGTTGTGCAATGTGCTCGCAAAACAGAGATAGCACTGTGGCCATATCTCTTCTCTGCTGCAGGAAAACCCAAAGATCTCTTCCAGGAGTGTTTGGCGAGAAAACAGCTCGACACTGCTGCTTCGTACCTCATTATCCTTCAGGTAAAACAGTTACAATTAATATTTAAATATACATCCTGTGTTTTACTTTATCCATACTAAGGCTCTAGATGGTGGGAGTTATGATGCGTGAGGTTTTTTCTTCATCCTTTATCCAGTAAGTTTTATTTTATTTCTCTGGTCTTTGTCATTCCATGCAGGGCCCCAGGGCCCCATGTTTTAACCGAGGTTCTCACAGTAGTTGTAGTGATTCCCACCACAGGTTCAGGTCCAAAAAAGGGTATCTGAGCACCCCTTTTTGCCAACAAATCTGCTTTCTCGTTTCCTTCAACTCCCTGAAGCCCAGGCACCCACCTCAGTTCAAGACTGTTGCGGGATGAGAGGGCAGTGAGGGAGTTTAGGCATTCCCATACCAGTTTTGATTTTACCTGGTCAGAGGAGAGTGCTTTTAAGGCACTCTGACTATCTGTGAGGATGAGAATTCGCTTACCTTGGTAGCCTTTCTCAAGTCCTCTGAGTGCACACCTCAAGATAGCAATTGTTTCTGCTTGAAATACTGTGCAGTATTTCCCAAGGCTTATGCTAATATTTGTCCTTGGGGCTTGGCTAAATATGCCTGCTCCTGATTGATTCCCTATGCGGGATCCATCCGTGAACCATACAAGCTGGTCTCGTTTCCTATCAGGAGTAAATCCCCCTTCCCAGTCATCTCGAGAACCAAGAGTGATCTTGAAAGAAGGAGGAGAGCAGTATTGAGTATTCATGATGTCAGACCTCATACTCAACTCTGTAGTATTCAGGAATTCCAATATGGAGGTATGAGCAGTTGTTGAACTGCTGTTCCTCCAGTTCCCTGTTTGCTCTAAGCGATAGGCAGTGAGTCTGGCCTCCGCTTGAATATGTATGTCTATGGGTGGGAGGTTCAAAAGAGTCTCCAACGCGATGGTAGGAGTACTTCTAAAGGCCCCCGTAATGCAAAGATGTAAGGAAATATTTATTTTAATTCTTATGGTACAAAACGTTCTGTGAGTTTTTCAAGTGGTAGAATAAGGCTAGAGAAAATAGCAACAATTTTATTACCGTAGAAAAAGTCGCGAGAGAATTCCCAGAGATGGAGGGAGAAAACTGTAATTTTAACGTTTAAGGTAGAGAACATTGTGTTGTGTTTTCTAAGAGCTGGAATCAGACGAGAGAAAATAGTAACAATTTTATTAAGGTAGAGAAAGTCGCGTGAGTATTTCAAGAGCGGCAGAACACATGCTGGGGGTTGTAAAATCCATTTTTGTGAATTCAACATTCAAATTTGGCGGTGTGATGCAGGAGGTGACGTCACAGCCCAGTGCCAGTTTTGGGTGATGAGACTAGCGTTCTCAAAAATCTATCCAGTTTCTTTGGTGGTGACTTTATGCCGCTCTTGCGAAACAAATTAACCAGTTTTCGCAACGAGTAAGTTAACGTTTAGTGGGAGAAGTCATATAACTCGCACTTGATGAAACTGGACATGCTCATTCATGGCCGAGTCTCAGCTCGCTCGTCTTTACTGCCGCATCATGTGATTTCAAGGCTGCTTAAGCACGCGGCACCACAAATTGACGCTTTATGCGTTGGGGAATCCAACAGCGAAAAATATTTTGATGACACGGCTAATGAGTTTATAATGATTAATGGCTTGGTTGTTGCTGCCTTTATTAATTTTTTTATGAATCCACTATTTCCTTATATTATTTAGGTAGACTCAGTCTCAAAGTCTACCCTTACGCTACGCCACTGGTTTAATAATACAATGCAATACTATCAGTGGTCTCAAAATTAATTTCTGCCCAAGACATTTTCTGTCTTGATAATATTGATGTCCGTTCACATTTAGGCTCTTGTTATCAACTAAAGAGTTAATCACCCCTTAAAAAGTAAACAAAATAATACTTTTCTTTGAACAACAAAACAATAAATTATGCACCAATAACATTAAACATTTTGAATAAAAACACTCAATTTTTAGGCCTTTTCAGTTCCCAGTCTGTTTCAAAGCTTTGAATGCACTAAACAGGAGGGAAAAAATTTCTTTCTATGCCAGCTGATGATGCTGGAGCAGCCAGAAGTTGTTCCATAGTTGTTATTCAATAGCACCAGACAGTCAACTGTTACAGTGTTTAAATTTAAAACAGTCACTGTTGTTCCAATGGCTGTAGAAAGAGGAATAAAAATAAATAAAAGAAGTGGTTTTCAACAATTTTAGTTTTGTTTAAACCATGGTTTACACCAAAGAGGTTAAAATCAGCCAATCCTGAAGAAAACTAATGGGAAGGGAAAGAATAGATGGTATAACCAGATAAAATATGACAAAACAATACATAGTTCATTATAAAATTTTCTAATAAACTCATTTTTAAAACTATTTTATTGTTTTGTAATTATATATAGTTTTTACTGGTGGAATGAAGTGAAGGCCTTGTAACTTTAACTTTGCCAGCATAAATAAATAAATAAATAAACAAACAAAAGAACAATAATAATAATAACAATAACAACAACAAAGGCAAAATCAGGAGAGTTCACAAATTCAAGTACCTTGGAGAGATGATACAGGTTAATGGGATGGAGAAAGCAGCTTACGAATAGAGAAAACAAAAGATGATCAGAGCATTTTGGAAAACTGAGAACATGTACAATAAGTCATGTTTACCATGGAACACCAAGATGAGACATTATAACAGTCCTCAAACCAGAAACATGAGAATATCAGAAACACTAGTCATGGATCAGAAAGGTGAACTATGAGGGGCAGTTAATTGAAAATGAGACAGATGGAAAAAATAAGTAAGTAAACTGTTTATTATTTCAAAAGTAATTGCCATAACTGTTAATACTTTTATCCCACTGTGAGACAAGAAGGTCAATGGCTTCATGGAAAAATGTTTGCGGTTGCTTATGGAACCATGATTCTACCCAGGCGTGCACCTCTTCATCCAAAGCAAATCGATGGCCACAAATGTCTTTCTTCATTTCTCCAAAAATATGGAGAGAGATCTGAACTGTAAGGAGGATGTGTAAGGGCTTCTCAGTGAAACTTCTGCAACACAGTCGAAACAACCTTGGCAACATGTGGGCGAGCATTATTGTGCAACAGAATGATGCCTTCTGTCAACATTCCTGGGAGTTTGGACTTGATGGCATGCTTGAATTTTTGCAAAGTTTCCTCCATAAAGTCCAGATATTTCTCCATATTTTTAGAGAAATGAAGAAAGACATTCATGGCCGTCGATTTGCTTTGGATAAAGAGGTGCACACATGGGTAGAATCATGGTTCCGTAGGCAACCGCAAACATTTATCCATGACGCCATTGACCGTATTGTCTCACAGTGGGATAAATGTATTAACAGTTATGGCGATTACTTTTGAAGTAATAACAGTTTACTTACTTTTTTTCCATCTGTCCCATTTTCATTTGACCGCCCCTCTTAGAAAACATCAAGAAACTAGAGAGAAAAATCATCAGAAAAATACTAGGACCCAAAAATACAGAAAAATAAAACGCCAAGATGAAATATCAATTGAAATTCTAAGGGCATATCAAGAGAATGCCAAACACCCTACTGATTAAATAGATCTTAGAGTACACAGAAAGTGTTAGGATGAAGTGGATTGCCAAAGTTTGTAAATACTTAAAAGATGCTGGCATAACAGATATAGACATACAAGACAGACAACTATTCAGACATAAAATACACAAATAGAATATGAGCCGAGAGGTCAAGAAAACAAAGACTGGAGCAACTTGGTCTGAAGAAAGGAAGAAAGTTCAAAGTGAGAGGATGAAAGAAGTGTGGCGCCTGAGGAAATCTCACATCAAGCACATGCTTCTTTTGGTCCATTAGTGGCCTATACAAATGATTAATAAATAAATAAATATTAATAATAATAATAATAAGAAGAAAACAATTCAATTAAATTTCTTTATCGTTGAATAAGAAATAGAGAAAAGATAAGAGATTATGAAGAAGAGAGAAAATTAAAGAACTAATACAATAATACAATATTCTGATACACAGTTACAATATTTTAAAGAGTTTTTGTCAAGTATTCTTCTGTGCTATGCTAGTCAAATTATAAAATGCAGACATAGAGAGAACATGGAATCAGGCCCGACGAGAGGGAGGGGCAGTAATTTAGAAAGCTATGAGGTCTGGAACGGCGTTGACCCAGCGTTGTGAGGACAATTGGGAAGATACAGTGAGCAGTGGTCACGGAGGCAGCGCAATACGGCTGAGGGATGTGTCGTGTTGACCACACGACCACCATGAGGGCCATGAGCTGGGCAGCAGCCATTATTGAAAGCCAAGGCCCTTGAAGGCCTGTAGTGTCCTAATTTTTCATATATTTCAAAACTGTTTTTTAAAGATGTCTTTTCAATTGTCTTAATTTTGCAGTTATTTCTGATAAGAAAAGGTATACCAAGTTTCGTACAGTAAAAAAGATAGCGTTACAGTTTAAGAGCATATTTTAGTATTTCAAAGTTTATTTTCTGTCTATTTTCACATTTTTATAGCATATTTTAAGTGCCTATTTTCTACAGTAAAAAAGATAGCGTTACAGTTTAAGAGCATATTGTAGTATTTCAAAGTTTATTTTCTGTCTATTTTCACATTTTTATAGCATATTTTAAGTGCCTATTTTCTCTTTTAAAAGCCTATTTACTTGTTTTAAACTTGTGCCTAAAACTATTTTTTTAGAGCCTAAAATCCCAGGTCTTCATATAACATAAAATGCAAAAATAAAATGGGGTTTAAAGAAAGAAAAGTTTAAAAAAACTCGTTTTTTTCCCAAACTTTTTTTTCCAACACTGGTTTTCTTTTTTGTTTTGCATAAATTCTTCTTTGCAACTTCGTGGCTCATGCAAGACATTTTTTTAAATGGGTAGTTGTGTTAATTAGTGTTAGTTACTTTTAAAAAATAGAATTCTGCTACAGTTTACACATGCCCTTGGGACAGGTAAATGTATAGAACTGATGGAAGTAGATATAAACATTATTTGCAATACTTTGATACAATACAATGAACTCAAATTAAATGTAAACACGACAAAAAGTGAATTTATCCACTTCAACTACAAAACCGGACCATTTCAACCTTCTCTTAGAATAGATGATAACTTAATAGAACTTACAGGCAAAACAAAAGTGTTGGGCTTAACCATAGATGACAAATTAACGTGGGATGGCCATGTATACGAACTTGAACAAAAAATAAGCAGGGTACTGTTTGTACTGAGTAATATTACTAAATATGTACCTCTGAATGTAGCAAAGGGAGTGTATTTTGCTCTCATCTATTCACACATATCCTATGGAATTGAGTTGTGGGGATGTACCTCTAAAACTAATTTGAACAAAATCTTAGTATTACAGAAGAGAGCAATCAGATATATAGGCAAAATACCATACAATAGTACGTGTAGGAAAACGTTAAAAAAACTTAATTTATTAACAGTTCCATGTATTTAGAACCATTCTATTTGTTCATAATTAGGGACCGGATTCTTAGGTTTTTTACCTATTTTTTCCCTTACTTCCAAAACAAAAAGCGATCATACACTTTTTCGAATCATGTCCATAGGATTCACCCACATTAATTCTGTGGCACCTAAAAATACCTAAATGGGGTATAAAAACCTAAATGTACCTAAACGGGATATAAAACCTAAAATATCTAATTTAGGCTACCGTCAGTTGAGAAATCGATATTCTGCGGAGAGACGATTTTTGTCGGATTGAAGTTAATACTACAAGCGTTTCGTTCAACCCAATATCGTCTAGGATGACAGTACCAAGAGAGGAAGTGTAAGAGTACCGGCATATTCCTTTTAAAATATTCGTACGAACAACCATTGTTGACGTCATGTGAGGTTGAAAGGACATTTTCTGCCTTCAAATGTATTCTAAGAGATAATAGGAAGAATTTCACAGTTGAGAATATTGAAAGATATTTAGTGATATACTTTAACCATGAAATGTGAGAAAATATTATTTTCACTGCTTCTTTTGATTGTTTATGCTTCCTTTCTTCAATTGTATAATATTGTCCTAAAGCAAGTTTACAC
Organism: Ectobius pallidus; assembly: GCA_964059195.1. Taxonomy (NCBI): domain Eukaryota; kingdom Metazoa; phylum Arthropoda; class Insecta; order Blattodea; family Ectobiidae; genus Ectobius; species Ectobius pallidus. The sequence continues at coordinate 48,004,035 of CAXKWD010000009.1, read as the reverse complement.
AAATTTAAGTCAATTTTGTTAAGTTAAACTTTACAAGTATTATGTATTGAATCCTATGTAGCACATTCAAATTCATTAATTATTCTACCCGAAAACGTTATTTTGGACAAAAACCTAAAAAAAACTATTTGACCTAATGGAAAACCTAAAACAGTGTTTTTAAAAACCTAAAAATCCGGTCTCTATTCATAATAATACACTACCTCAATTGAACTCTGACACACATGGGTACAATACCAGAAGAATGTGTGACCTAGCAGTAGATGGACATAGAATAAAGTTATTTGAGAAAAAACCCAGCTATAGTGGCACTAAGTTTTTTAATAAATTACCTAAATCTATTAAATCATTCTGTATCTGGTACCCTATGATCCCCAGGTGGGGCGAAGGGGCTTCCAATGGAAGTTTCATTACCTATACTAATTTTGATATGCTTATTTTCCGAGAGAGGGTAGAGGGACAGGTGGTAAGCCCATCGCCTCGCAACCCCCCTCTGGAAACTAAATATTTCTTGGACGTGAAAGGGCCGATAAATTTTGTCCAGAGGCTCTAATTTAGGCTTGGAGTTCTTTTACGTGCCGTAAATCTACGACACGGGACCCCCATCTTAAAGTCCCTCCCGGAGGTCTCCGTGCCCAGGATTTTTACATCCTGAAAAATCCATCGACCGCGGCCGGGTTTGATCCCGCGCCCTGTGGATCTAGAGGTGGGCACGCTACCTCTAGACCACCACGGCCGACTATTAAATCATTAGTACAAAATAAATTAAAATTCAAAAACACACTAATGAAATACCTAACACAGAAAGTGTATTATAATGTAGAGGAATTTTTGGAGGACAACCATTAAGCAAATTCGCTATGATATCAAGTGTGCGGACAGCAAAATGAACAATATGTGAGTAGTAAATTAAACTGCAAAATGGTTAAATGTATTGGGTGTGAGTAAATGAAGACACCATCTTTTAGTTATGTATCTATATTAAACTTAGGAAGAAAGGGTATGACTTTGTTTCACTTGGATGTCGACAAATGAATAATTGTATATATGGGAACATGTTGATTTTTTATGTTTTTCTGTATACATTTTAGTAGGGACTGACTTAGTTCACTTGTGTATTCTGCACTGTATTGGACAGAAATAAAATTATTATTATTATTATTATTATTATTATTATTATTATTACAGTGAGTCTCAGTCAGATTGGTTCCACCGCGCCGAGCGTTGGGTTCCCCCCAGATGACGCTCCTATCCCCGGTATGCAGCAAAGGAACTCCCCGGCAGTTGACTGACTTGTCCGTGCGTGACAATGAAAATAAATGAAATAAGTTTGAAAATAACGAAAATAGGCACCTACCTTATTACAGGAGATACTGGAAGTGTCCTCCTCCTACATCCACACATTTTTGGCATCGTGATAGGAAATTCCGATTAATACGCATTAATTGTTCTTCCGTTATTATTGAGTTTATCTCTATCCTAATGTTTTCTTTTAGTTGTGACAACTACCGAATAACACTTTCAACTCTGTACAACACGAGAACAATGCTCAACTGCAGGCTATGCAGGAATTGTTTACTTATCTGCGGGGACACAGCTGGCTGCGACGCGGGTAGTGTTGAGTCATCACAAGAGAAACACGGCGCGTGACAAGCGGCACCAATCTGTCTGAGACTCACTGTATTATTATAAATGCAGGAGCAACTTCACCATAGAGTAATTTCATGTATTGCTTTTTGTAATCAAAACTGGTCCTTATTTTTCAGAATCTGGAACCCTCAACTGTGAGCAGGCAATATGCAACATTACTGTTGGATGCAGCTTTGGATCAGTGCAAATGGGAACTTTCTAAAGAGCTTGTGCGATTTCTCAGGGCCATTGGTAAGCACTAATGTGTGTGTTCAGTGGCGGACGCAGAGGGGGGGATTGGGGGGATAGATCCCCCCCCCCGAAATTTGAAAAAAGGCTATATATGCATATTAATTAATTTTTTTTAGTATTCATTCTACCTATTCAAATCCCCCCCCGAAAAAAAATTCTGCATCCGCCACTGTGTGTGTTTGATGTGCAGAGGCACCTATTTTCAGTGAAAGCGTTTGCTAGATGTATAGTAAATTTTTTATTAGTCAATGCAGTATATTTTTCAGCTTTTAATTTCATCAGCAATTTCACTATTTTTGGGGAATTTTAAGGGGGAAAAGCCAACATTAATTTTAACTGATTTGGCTTGGCTTCATTTGAAATTAACTCTTGTTTTCAGTATAATTGATAGATTGTGAAAACGAATTGAAACATCAGCTTTCAGTGAAATGTGCTTTGAATTTTTCCTGGAGCTGGTAATATAGGATATTTTCCCGTGCTACTAACCAGGTGGTGAATTGGATTAATTCCGACATTTCGAAGCCAATCTGAAGCTCCATTGTCAAGGAGAATGAAATGCCGGGACTAGATGGGGTGTATTTATATAGGACTGCTGTAAGTGGGGACATCCGGATTAGAGAAAAGATTTATTGGAGACCAACCAATCAGGAAACAGATGGGTGCTGAGAGAACAGGAGTTAAGATGAGAAGTAGAAACGGTCATTTGGTAGTGACAATAAATTATTATTACCGATATATAGGTGGTGAAACATCCATATCGGTCCCAAATTTCCACTGATACAAATCCAATAAAAAGAAGTGTTTAATAATATATTTCAAGTCAGTGGATAAAAGTTAAAATCACTACACAACGTTTCAACTCTCCCCTGGAGTCTTCCTCAGGTGACTTGAAGATTGAGTTTCGTCATGGTAAACATCAATAAAAACACTGTTTCTCAAATGTCTTTCTTTCCAGTTCTTTGGAATGTCAAACATTCCTTCCTCTATGCATTCTGCTGGTGGCTGGGGAATTTTTAACACTGGAACTTTCCTTTTCAGTCTCCTCATTACATCCAGCCATTCGTCCCCTATATCACCATCATACCTATTTAAACACATCCCCTGGTTGCCGATTATGGACCATGCCTCATATACCTTTCTTTTTATGTAATCATTCTCAATTCTTACAATGTTTACTTCACCTATGCCATGCTTGTTTTCTGTCATATGCTGACTGAGTCCAGTAGAGCATTTCCAAAGAACTGGAAAGAAAGACATTTGAGAAACAGTGTTTTTATTGATGTTTACCATGACGAAACTCAATCTTCAAGTCACCTGAGGAAGACTCCAGGGGAGAGTTGAAACGTTGTGTAGTGATTTTAACTTTTATCCACTGACTTGAAATATATTATTAAACACTTCTTTTTATTGGATTTGTATCAGTGGAAATTTGGGACCGATATGGATGTTTCATTGAGTTCTAAAAAACTGGTCCAACATTTTCTGAATGAGAGAAAGAGAATTTCGTCATTGTTAATCAGAATTGGATTTTTACGTTCATGCTATCAGAGAGGCGTTATTCCAAATTTTTTAAAATGGAATTTTACTCCTTTGACTAACAAAACCCACAATTTTAAGTACAAGTTACAATTAAATATGCTACGAGAGTGTATAAATGAGGCCTACTGCGACTTGAATAGAGCGAATGAAGAGGCGTATAGGGCGCATTTTTAGGTTATAAAAGTGACTGGTCATGAACAGCTATATCAAGTCATACAAAGACATCATCACTTGGTTTCTGAAAATTACAACATCTTAAGGGACAACATAAGCACGAAGTATAACAAGTACGGGATTTGTTCCCAGAGGAATCCGGTTGATATGGCTTCAAACGATAGGATGGATGGATTTGTCAATCTCTCTAAAAAGGAAATCCCAACGAAAGTAGCGAGTATATTCCAGTATGGATTTAAATTTGCTCCAAAGAACAGTGAATGTATGATGGAGGATTTGTTAGCATCTGCGATCAAAGGTTCTGGATTGATCGTGGATGGTGATGAAAAAAAGAGGTTTTTACAAGAGGTGTCTTTAGCTATGGACGAGGTTAAAGAAAAAGAAAAAGGAATAAGTGGTGAAGGAATGAAGATGAGAAAAAACATCGCGTATGCTAAGAAGTGGTTGAGTGATAACGAAATACTGGTTGTAAAAAGTGATAAAGAAAATCGACCTGTCTTGATTGACTCTGTCACATACATCCAAAAAATGAAAGAATGTTTTGGACCTCCAGATTTCTCAATTCTTGATAAGAACCCTATCATGAGTATAAGAAGGGAAGTGAACAAAGTAATCAACAGTAGTATAACAATTAGTGAGGATGTTAAAAAAGTCTGATCACCAACAAATCTGATCTACCACATTGTTTTGGCTTGCCTAAAACACATAAAGAGGATGTGCCTTTGCGGCCTATAATCCCTATGTATAACCATCCAGCATTTGGGTTGGCAAAACTTTTGGTGAAAAAATTGAGTGATATACAAAAGAGAACAAGATGGTCTATTGGCAACTCATTTGAAGCAAAAAACCTTCTAGAGAATATGGAGTACGGCAATGATTTATGTATGTTTAGTTTGGATGTGGTTTCGCTATATCCCAGCATACCTAGAGAACAAGCTAGTGAGTGTTTATATAGGTGGCTTATCGAACAGGGAGTGGACTGTGTAGTGGCCAACGAATATGATAGATGGTTCAGGGTGTGTTCTGAATATAATGTGTTTCAATTTGATGGCATTATTTACAAACAGAAAGAGGGCTTGGCTATGGGAAACCCGGTGTAGGGGTTCGTATCGGATGTATTCCTGTACTTCATGGAAAAACAGGTGATTGGGAAGAAGTTTGACAACATATTGCTGTATATGCGTTACGTGGATGACATATTGGTAATAGCTAGGCAAGACATCTCTGACTTACTGCTAGAAGAATTCAACAGTTACCACAACAGGGTGAGGTTCACGATTGAGAAATCGGCGAACAACAGTATCAACTTTTTGGACCTAAGAATTACCCTACAGCAACAGGGATTTTGTTTAGGCGTGTATAGAAAAACTTGTAAAGGAGAAATGTATATACACAGAAGATCAACACACCATCACAGAATCAAAAACAATTTATGGCGTAATTTTGCACACAGAGCCATTGGTCTATGCAATAATAACGAAGATCTAGAAAAGGAAAAGAAAGTAGTATTTAGATTAGCAGAAATAAATGGATATTGTGGTAGAAAAATTAACCATATATGGAAAAGTGTTGAAAAAAGAAATGACAAAAAAGATGAAAAAAGGAAAGAAAATAATAGTATAGGTTACATAGGCGTACCATATGATCCCCACGTCAGCGAACGCATAGGGAAAATTTTCCTGAAATACGGCATAGTACCAGCATATAAAACTGAAAAGACAATTGAAAAAATATTTTCCCAGTATAAACATCTTGGTACGAACAAGGACAAAATGGATTTTCCTGGAGTTTACTCAATAAAATGTAGTGATTGTGAGGGAGTATATGTCGGGGAAACCGGGAGAGACTTTAAAACCAGAATACGTGAACATGAAAGGGATGTAAATAGTGGGAAATGCTCTACTGGACTCAGTCAGCATATGACAGAAAACAAGCATGGCATAGGTGAAGTAAACATTGTAAGAATTGAGAATGATTACATAAAAAGAAAGGTATATGAGGCATGGTCCATAATCGGCAACCAGGGGATGTGTTTAAATAGGTATGATGGTGATATAGGGGACGAATGGCTGGATGTAATGAGGAGACTGAAAAGGAAAGTTCCAGTGTTAAAAATTCCCCAGCCACCAGCAGAATGCATAGAGGAAGGAATGTTTGACATTCCAAAGAACTGGAAAGAAAGACATTTGAGAAACAGTGTTTTTATTGATGTTTACCATGACGAAACTCAATCTTCAAGTCACCTGAGGAAGACTCCAGGGGAGAGTTGAAACGTTGTGTAGTGATTTTAACTTTTATCCACTGACTTGAAATATATTATTAAACACTTCTTTTTATTGGATATACGTGGTGGTTGGAAAAACGAGAAAAATTGGAAAAACGGTCCAAATAAGGGCCGGTTTTTAATTATTCTGGTGGTTGATTGGAAGGTGTGTGGTTGGCTCGTTTCGACCTGAACGAATCAATAGCATGGAACCATGGATACCGCCGTCTCTATTCATGTTGTTTGGTTTCAAACAGATCTCCACGGCTTCCCTCACCACTCTCTCCCAGAAACTTGAAGACCTGGCAAGAAGAGCCGTTTCACCAAACTTGATACGGTGACCCATGCTGATGGCGTGTTCTGCTACCGCAGATTTCTCTGGATAAAACAGCCGGATATTTCGGGCATGTTCCTTGCAGTGCACTTCCACCGTGTGGCCAGTTTGTCCAATGTATTGCATACACACCACCTGTCTTCAGACCCAGGTTGTCATTCACTGGCCGGATCAGCTGCTTTATCTTGGGAGGTGGTAGATGGATAATTTTTATGTCAAACTTCCGGAGGATACAGCTAATTTTTCCTGACGATGCGCCCATGTATGGTATGCATGTGAAGGGTCGGCTTCTATCAGGGGGTTTCTCATCTGCCACTGCTGGACGCGGAGACACAGTCCTTTTAAAGGCCAAACTAATTTCATTGTTCTTGTAGCCGTTCTGGTGGAATATTTTCTTGAGATGGTCTAGTTCCTCTGGTAAGTTGTTGCAGTCCGAAATGGCAAAAGCTCTATGAAAGATGATGTTAAGTACCCCTCTGCGCTGGGATGGATGGTGATGATGGTGAGCCATAGCGGAACACGCCATCAGCATGGGTCACCGTATCAAGTTTGGTGAAACGGCTCTTCTTGCCATGTCTTCAAGTTTCTGGGAGAGAGTGGTGAGGGAAGCCATGGAGATCCATTTTTAACCAAACAACATGAATAGAGACAGCGGTATCCAACTAAGCCCTGCCTGGTTCCATGCTATTGATTCGCTCAGGTCCAAACAAGCCAACCGCACACCTTCCCATCAACCACCAGAATAATTAAAAACATTGGCCCTCATTTGGACCATTTTTCCAATTTTTTCCAATTCTTCTCGTTTTTCCAACCACCACCTATATGATAATAATTTATTGTCACTACCAAATGACCGTTGGCCCTTATTTGGACCGTTTCTATTTCTCATCTTAACTCCTTTTCTCCCAGCACCCATCTGTTTCCTGATTGGTTGGTCTCCAATAAATCTTTTCTCCAATCCGGATGTCCCCAGTTACAGCAGTCCTATATAAATACACCCCATCTAGTCCCGGCATTTCATTCTCCTTGATAATGGAGCCTCAGGTTGGCTTCGAAACGTCGGAATTAATCCAATTCACCACCTGGTTAGTAGCCCGGAAAAATATCCTATATCAGTTTTCAGTTTTTATCTTTACTTTCCCCCTTCGATGACTGAATCACAGTTGCCACCATCTAAGGTTGCCAGCATCAAATTTCTTCCAATGAACTTCACATAATTTTGTCAATTGTATTGAGATTTTGATGAAAGATGAATAATTACTGCATTTTTAGCCTAATTTGTGATTTTTTTGGTAAAAGATTTCACATTTCATGCTTTGGAGAAAACAAGTGTCTCTAATGACCATAGAAAATATAGTGAGAGGTCTGGAATTTATCTTGAGAGAATCTGAACCTTAAGTTATATTTATTGTGAATATTTGATGAATAAATACGTACAGAAATAAGTATGTAGTGAAGAACTTCAATCACAAAAATGAATAAAACATACTGCTCTTTGTGTCCTTGTAAGCAAAAGATCGAAGGCAGAGAAAAAATTCAAGCATGCACATTAAACTCTCTTCTTCCATTGTGCACAGTGGCGCAAGACAATCGATATATTAGTAATGGTTGTGCTTGCATGTGGTTATTATCAACACTTCTATCAAAGGTAATCCCATGAGAGGTTATGAGTTTATCAATATCAATATATTTGCAAGAACAAAGTTTGAGCAAATTTATCAGATGAAACTCGTAATCTCGAGTAGGATTTATTCCATGAATAAAATGGAATGGATTTTGTAAATAATAATAATTTTCTTACTTTGTTGTCAATATTCTATTAGCCATAAGATCATGGCATACTAGCTGAATGAACAGTCCACGACCACAAATCGATTCAATGAATCAATCCGAGTTCCCAATGCTACCAATAGTGCACATCACAAGATTGAGGGTGTCCTGGTAGTGCTTACATCAAAAAGTTGTAAAGCACACGAACTGGCTTGTATCGAATCAAAATTGTATTTTTAGTCATTGGACATCTATATTATTTCAATTTCCAAACAAGTTATGTTGTATTAAATAAAGAGTTTTCATTCTGCTCATGGCAGCATGTGACATGTTAATCACCGCATGTTGATGCCTTATGTGCCTTACGTAGCTGTAACTCTGTAATGACAGAAGAGATCAAATGTGTTTCTTCATAGACCACAAGTCAACTGTTCCGGCCTAGATGACACAGTTAATTTGATTTTCTACTGCAGGACAACATTTCAGCACACAGTTATCATCACAGGCTTGTAGCAGTCCTCCCCATTGTTAAATGACAATAAAACCAACCAACTTGTACAAAATTTGATAAGTAAATACAAAATTATCGTAATGAAACTGAACTTAGAGGAATAGAAAAGATAATAAATTGGCATTTTATTTCATTTCTTGAAGTAACGACAGTTTCCATTAGAACTGCTCGGAATGCAGCTGTCATTGAGAGGGTTGAACATCTGGTTATGGGAGATTGTCAATTGACCGAACGAGAGATTGCCAAAGACATTCCGAGTGGTTTGTAGCCTCCCGGAATGCTGGTCACTCTCTGCCGATGTGTGGCCTTTTTTGAATCGGTTGAACCACTCCTTGATTTGTGTTACCCCCATAGCATCATCTCCAAACACCTGCTAAATCTTCCGAATTGTTTCACTTTGAGAATCACCAAGGTTTTGACAAAATTTGATGCAGTATCTATGCCCAACTTGTTCAGTCATCTTGAGAGATATCAAATTCTGCCGAGCGCTTATCATGGGACATCACTCTGAGGCTAGCAGGCAGTAACTGGCACTTTCGAAGGCAGAGAAAAAATTCAAGCGTGCGCATTAAACTCTCTTCTTCCACTGTGCACAGTGGCGCCACCCTAGCTTGCGTGCAAAAGTTAAAAGGTCGGATACTTTTTAGACAAACCTCGTATGTTATATCAGAAGCCTGTAAACAATCCTATACTCTGATACATTATTAATAACTGTAGGCTTTGTATTAGTTGACAAATATGGTTGTTTATTTTAGGCACTAAACATCTAAAAGGAGGCAAAATAGGATGAAACATTTTTAGTCCTGTGTGCACAGTAAATTATTACGTCCCAGGTTTTTGGGGAGGAAAATATGAAAGCGATATTGCATTTCTTTTTTTATTTCATCTCCATAATGGTTGAATGGTAACATGAGAGTGAGAAATAAAATTATACTAGTTTTACATTACCAGAATTTATGTTTCTTCTTATTTCAACCCCACCCAGGTAAGGTGTGTAGAAGCAATAGGATGAAAAATTCTAAGTCCTCTATGAGCCATAAAAAGCTATATCAAGCATTTTGTGAATAGTTTGAGTGTCGTAAGTCATTTGAAAATCAAAAGTCCTTCATAAGTTAATTTCGAATTACAAAATACAAAACCCAGGCAACGCTAGGCCTATTAAGCTAGTTAATTTTCATAATAACCATTAAAACAATAAGATAAGTATTTTGCAGATATGTTTGTTTGTTTGTTTGTTTGTTTGTTTGTTTTTTTTTTTTTTTTTTTTTTTGTGTATGTGTGTGGCTGTAAAATTAGATTTTATTAAAGCATTCATTTTGGTGTTGTCAGTATGTGCTTTTTTGGCAATTTCTTTGTTCAACCTAAAATTGTGCCCATAATTTTGATGCATATCATAGTTATGATTTTTGCATACCAAATTATTTTTGTGATCACAGATCCAAATGATGTAGAATCGCCTCGTGCCTCATTCATTCTGCCGTCCAAATATGGAATGAACCCTCAGACTCCCCCAGTCAGTCCTAATGAAGAAGATCTGTCCCTTGTGCTGGGTACAATGCAGGTACAGTATGTGTATACTTGTGTTTGTGGGTAAATTTAAAGTTTTATTTCTTCAGCATTTCTGAAGGTGCTATCTGTGAACCTTGCAAGTCTCTATTAAGAATTAATCATGTGAGTAAATCATGTTCTTTTATTATTCTATTACTATGTTTTAAGTGTTTCCTACGGAATAGTGGTACAGAACTTGAGTGGATGAGCATTGCATTATCTCTAGGCCGGATTTAGGTGAATGGTGTCTTAAGGTAGTGCTAAAATTTGCCACCCCCTCTCACAAATAAATAATTTACAAATTATAGGTTATTGGTTATGTTCAAATATTTTAAAAATGAAATATTGCAATTTATAAAATTTCATTTACTGGAATAAAAATGCATGCATCTCATTTGTTAATTACAGTTTTCTTCCACATTATCTTAATGGAGAAAGTGTTGATGATGTCATCAAAGTTAATCTGACAAAGTACATTGCAAGTCCTAATACAAATAACAGACATAAAATTCATCCTTTCTAGTGATGTTATTGAACAAAGATAGTTTTTGAGTCTGTTAAGCATGGAAAATAATCTCTTTTCTGAACAATTTGCTATAGGTACATACAGAAATATACTTAACATTATGGGCTAATTAATATGGATGTTACATGTAAGAGTAACATTGTACGGAACAAAACAAATGCCAGTTTTGTATTAATAGTGTAGGTGAATTCCTCACGAAAGTGTTGAACCAAAAAAAGTTATTAAAAGTTTAATGCTGATTCAGCTGTAAATTTTTGCTGAATTTATGGTTTTATTTATATGGTAGTTTATTTTACAGTGTCAGTAATTTATTTGATTAAAAAATTATCTTAAAATCATCAAATTCAAGGTTTGTGTTAATTTTGTTCTCCTTTAGGTGTCACGTGGTCGCAGTTACAGCACTACTACAACCCCTAAAGTCCAGCAGATAGAATCAGGAACTCAGGCAATGTCCGGACATCATAGAGAGGTGTTACGTTCTAATAGCAACAGTGGTGATATTGGCAAATCAGTTCCTCTTAGACGCAAGAAATCAGTTCCTACAGGTCGTAGTGATACCAGGTATAAAAGATAGCTTCGTTTGTTTAATTTTCAAGGCTATGAATAGGAAGGGCTCTCATTATGTTGGTTAATGTTTATGCTGTTCGGTCTGCAGCCCTGCAATTATACTGGTTTGATCCCTTCTTGCAGCAGTTTTCTGAATATGATTTTTAAAGTTAAGTTTTAACCATTCCTTCTTTATAGGGCAAGAAACTATTTTATGCTGCAAGAATCCATATGAAGGGTGACAGCATAGAACGATCAAAGTCCATGTTTGGTATGCAGTGAGTTTTAGTGCCATTTTGTAGCTTAATACAGACAGAATTCCAGTTTGATTCCATTCATCCAAGAAAGATGATAGTCTCCCAGTTAATTATATTTTCCTCCCAATATTTTTACATTAGAATTACAACTTGAAAAACAAAAGTTCAAATCCTGAAGAATTAACAAAATTTGACTCTGATCACTTTTAGCCATCACTCTTCTTATGTTATGTTTACACATTGTTATTAGTGCATAGTGAGCATGGCACGGTGCATGAAAAAGCAAAACTGATTACTTGAAGTACTTCTTACAGTTTTAGTTACTGCTAAAAGAAATATAACATTTGATGTATTAACTTTTATCAGTAAGAATTATTAGTTGATTAAGGTATTAAATGTAGTAGAAAATATCAGTATTCAGCCCTGGAGCCAGTGCATTAAGAGAGTAATGTATTCTGTGCCGCAGCAGATGTGTTTACTCCTTGTAAACACATGCAGCATAAGAACTTAGCTAAAATGAAGGTGACTAAAAGTTGAACAATATATGATATTTGATTTATGATTTGGTTTGTTTTGTTTAGCGAATATTACATATGAGCGATTTAATAAATTGAAAATGATAAGAAACTTATTCTCAGTTTTTTATTTTTAAGAACGATTTTTAAAAATCATTACTTCTTCAAATAAATTAATAATAAACCGTATAATAAATTCAATTTATAAACCATCCCCCTTAGTCGACACATTAAATGATAATGGGTAGGCCTACATGTAAAGTAAATATTTTTGTGATAAAAGAACTATTGTTGAAACTTTATTCTAGGACAAGAATTGACAACTATCTACAGCAATTCTCATGTTAAGGAATCATTGATTTCTTGGTAACAAGACACATGTTGAAACTTTATTATTTTCTGAAGCTTGAATTGACAATAGTGAATCAATTTACTTTCAGTGAAAACAAAACGAATGTACAGTGAAACTTCCCTTAAACGGACACTTCCCAATAGCGGACTTCTCTCAATAGCAGACATTTTTAAATTCCCCTGCAAAATAACATTGGCCCTTATGATGAAATTCTTCCTAATAGCGGACATTCTCAAAAACGGATGCGGACACCGAAATGTATCCCCCAGAGTAGCATCAAGTGGTTCGGGTATCCTTAGATTTCATAGAAACTGAAAATATAGGTGTGTTGCTTTCTTCACGAAGGAGCCCACGGGATGTGATTTTCTTACATAAGGTACCCTACTATTAGATACTAAACTAAGAGTTTAGAATATTAATAAATTTCATTTATTGTCATTAGTTGTCATTTATCCATAATATATGCCTCGTCCAATATGTATATAAATACAAATAAAGAATATTGATGCGCCGTTGGCATGAAGTGTTCGTAAGAGATAATTTAATAAAGTGTAGGAGTATAATTATTTAATATTCAATACGTCAAAATCTTTATATAAACTTTTAGATGGATAGTTGATTGATTTTTTTAAACATATCTTGATTATTCTTTTCTGCAACAACGACAATGGGCGAAGTGCAGTCTGACATTCCCACCCCATCCTATTATTCCATATTGTATAACTGATTGGACTAAACTTAGATATATTAATCTTAAAGTACTCTGTGGCATAATGTTTCTTAATATAACAAATTTATATATAGTTTTACGTAGTTTAAGACACAGATATTGAACATGTTTTTCCCACCGTAAATTTTGATCAATGATAACACCTAGGTATTTTACTTGTGTTGATGAACTTAATTTTGGACATTTACAATTAATAAATTTCATTTTCCAACTTATAAGAGTTTAGATACTCATCATGCATATACACTGTACTGCAAAACCATTTTTCCACATCTAAATACTGAAATATTTTGCTGTATGTCTCTTTAAATTAATGTGTGACCTATGTCCAACTGCCAAACTTCCGTCTTATACCAAAGCACTAAAGTTAACAACGAAAAAAGTGAAAACGTAGTGCTAAATATCGGCGTCCCACAAGGAACTGTGTTAGGTCCTTTGCTCTTCTTAATATATATCAATGATCTTCTTAAATTAGATATAAATCTCATCAAAGGCAATGTTTATTCCTTCGCTGATGACACAGTAATCATATTTTCTGGAAACAGTTGGGAGCACGTTTTTAGTAATGCTAACATTGGAACAAACAAAATAAAAAAATGTCTCGATGAAAACCTTCTATCTTTAAACATTGATAAAACAACATATTTACCTTTTTCACTAAACTCTAAAGGACTTTCCTCGATAAATGCACAACACAATATAATCTTACATGAAATATCTTGTTCTTTACATGTAGGCTTAGTGGTCAAGCAGTTCAGAAATATCAGACTGCGGGAAATTGAAAATTCTGCAGTAGCTGCTCGTATATGGAAATTTGATCATGATGTAGTCATGGAAGCAGTTCTGCTTAAAAATGATCATTCAATTGACCATATGGGAGAAGAATATATATTCAGAAACACGGGAATCATCTTCAAAACTTTGACATCCCAGGGGAGAATGAGTTAGGCCTAATTGGAAAACTCGTAAAAACTGAAGCAGTGACATCGAGTGGTATGAGATGGAAGTTTGGCAATTGGAAGTAGCTGAGGATGAGAGGGAGGCCTCTCAGAAACTGGTTAATAATAACTAATAAGTTATAAATTATAATGAAGCAGTTAGTGTATTGAAGATATTATGTGTATAATTGTTCCAAGTGAATTTAAGTAATATGAGTCTCATCTTTCCTTTCCTTTCTTTTCTCAAACCTTATTTTGATGGACATGGTACCCTTCAATACTCAGGAGACGATATAGTAGAAATATTTCATCACACCAGTCAAAGCTAACCAATTCTTTTCTGGGTTTTGTATTTTAGGGAGCCTTCAGGTTCTGCAGAAGAGTTCTTTATTGATGTAATTCTGCAGAGACATGCTCGCCGCTGGTTGTCAGCACATCGCTTATCACAACTTGGTTACTTTGCTGCTCATCTTGACTTCCACCTTGTTGCATGGCTTGGTAAAGAAAGGGATAGAGTTGCCAGAGTAGATGACTTTGTAGCAGCTCTGAAACAACTGCATATGGACTTCTCTTGGCCGTATCCAACTATTGATTTGTCCAATTACTTACTACGTAAAACTTCTGCTTCAGCTGCTTCAGGTACTATTATTTCTTCTTAACTGATATGGTAAAATCCTGATTTCGAAGGTTACCAGAAGCTCAGTTGTGCATCAATTTGTGGTAATGCAAATACAGTCGAACCTCAATATAACGAAGACCGATATAATGATAAACCCACATTAAGCAATATTTTTCTGAGGTCCAGCAAATTTTCTATCTTAATAATGTTATTTGTCCCTCATTATAGCGATTATAAACAAATTTATAAATATTTTGAAACTAATTCTTTATTAGTTAATAACCAGTACGGATTTAGAACTGCTCGTAGCACCTCTGATGCAGTAATATCTTTTTATAAGCGGTGTCTTGATGAGTTTGAGTCTGGAAATGTAGTATGTAGTCGCTTTTTTGATTTTACTAAAGCCTTTGACACTGTTTCTTTCACAATTCTTTTGGACAAACTCAAATTTTACGGTTTTAATTATGTTAGCAGTGAACTCATATCATCGTATCTCACCAATAGACATCAAGCAGTATTTTTAAATGGAAGTAGAATATCTAATTATAAATTGTTGACGTATGGTGTACCACAAGGCTCTGTACTTGGGCCACTATTATTCATAATATATATTAATGACCTCCCCATTTCTGTTCGTCATGAACACCTAGAGACTTATATGTTTGCAGATGACTTGGCTTCCTGTTTAATTTATCCGGATACTGAATCACTAAATACAGAGCTTAGCGCGCTAACTAGTAAAGTTCAAAATTGGTGCAATGCTAATAACTTAGTAATTAATAATAATAAAACAGAAACATTACATTTTAATTTAAGAGTTAATTGTACTAACATCAAATCAGTCAAGTTTTTGGGTGTACATGTTGAATCAGGACTGGGATGGCAAACTCATGTAGATTGTGTTGCTAAGAAAATAAGTAATGGCTTATTTATGCTTAGGGTACTCAGGGCTAATGTAACAATTGAGTCCTTGGTCACTGTGTACTATGCCTATATACATAGTCATTTAAATTATGGACTGTTGTTATGGGGAAACCATACGTCTTCTTGTAGACTCTTTATTTTACAAAAGAGAGCAATCAGAATAATCTTTGGAGCTTCATCTAGGACTCATTGTAAACCACTTTTTATTCAGTCGGGGATACTTACATTACCGTCAATGTACATCCTGGCCTCCCTTCTTTATGTAAAGAGAAACATAAGTAACTTCAATACATGTGATATCGTACATGGACATGCAACGAGAAATAATTCTAATATCTATATAAACAAATGTAAGTATGCTTTAACGCAGAGTAGTTTCGAATTTACTTCCTTCACGCTTTATAACAGTCTCTCTAACAATATCAGAAACTTGTCGTATGAAACATTTAAGAGGAAGGTCAGGTCAGTATTGGTAAACAACCCCATATATAGCATTCAAGAATTTAATAAGGTTATTATATGAATTTATTCTATTTGACGATGCCATACATTATCAGTATGTGAAAGGCTGAAATAATTATCTATCTATCTATCTAAGATATTTCATGAACACCCTTTTATAACGATACATATTTTGTGAAAGTCCATACTTTTTTGCAACTTCTGTCTGCTTCAAACCATCATCCAAACCTTTAAACCTACAACTTAGCCCTGCAGGCAGTAGCAGGAAGTAGATTAGTCTCCTTCCTGGCTGGTGTGAACCTTTAGGCCACCTTTAGAATTTCCGAAAGAGAAATTTTATTCTCTGTAGAGGGTTGAGTACAATGTCACTGACAAATGTGATTCTTCCATCTTTCTTCTTTCTTCCCTCTTTCCACCACTGTGTGACTGAACTTTCTGCGACGTATGTTAGGTGATGTTAAACAGCTAATCAATCTTTAAAGTTAATTTTCAGTGGGTGGGCACAAAATAGCTGTCGGCCTCCGCTCAATGAAAACCAATAAGTCTTGATACAAAATTAGCGGCGTTTAAAGGTTTGGATGATGGTTTGAAGCAGACAGAAGTTGTAAAAAAGTATGGACTTTCACAATCTACATTGGCTACATTTCTTAAAATGAAAAGAGAAATTGAGGAATGTGTTGTGTTTGTTACAGTGTATGTTAAACAAAGTCTTTCGTTAGGTTGTGTAAGTTCATAATACGGTTTTTTGTTTTGCATGCAGTTTTCTTAAGATGTCCCTTGATATAACAATAACCCTAATATAACAATATGATTTGCTAGGGCCTGCAAATATCGTTAGAAGGAGGCTTGACTGTAGTGTGTTACAAACCATAATAATATATATGTTATGACTTCACTGTGTTCTTCCCAATACAGTGTCTATTGACTGTAGTGTTTTATTAAGAAATGCTACCAAATACATTCAATAAAGCTTACTTAGAACTTTTACAGCCTACATTGTAGTACAGTTTTCAAACTGTGTCAACCTTTCCTAATTTACGCATAGCTTTTGTTTTCCTTATTTGTGTGTTAAAACAGCCAAACTATATTGTATTTTCTTCCCTTCTTAACCATATATTCGTTTCCTCCTCTGCCATCTCTCCTTCTCTTGTACATGTCTCAAGCTATCCACCCATTTGCCTTCTGATATTATCATACAGATATTACCACAACTGATACTGAACTCTGATTCTGTAATCTGTTATGCTGTCTGTTCAGACATTAGATTGCTGAGAAATTGGAATGAAAAGTGTAATATGTTATTACAAGTTTGATTTTTAATTAAATAAAATGGCTGATTTCAATGTTAATATTTTCAGAATGACATTACACCTTTTATCACATTCTTATTTCTTCACTTTCATGATTTCAATTACAGATTCTTCTCCTTCTTCTCCCACAATAGAGGATCGTATGAAGTCTCTAACTGTCGATGTGGACATCCCAGAAAGCAGAATTGGAGATAGTGGTTACATGAGTTGCACTGGTGGTCAGAATGGTAGAGTTATGAATTTAGGAAGAATAATAGACAATGCAATGAGTTACCCACATGGAACATCCATGCCTAGTGATTATCGAAGCAGCTCTATAGTTGAAGCACAGCTCATGCCTCATCTACTGCAAGGTGAGTTCTTGCTGTAAATAATATATGGAACATCTGTTAAAAGCAAGCAAAAAGAGTGCAGGATGTCAGAAACAACATAATTTTCGTATGTAGAATTATGTCCTTGTCCTTATAAAAAAAAAGAGTGGTGGAGGAATAAAATAATTTTATGAAGAAAGTACATGCCTAAAGATGCTGGTTTGAGATGCAGAATGGAAGTTCTTAAAATAGATAGATTAGATTAGATTAGATTTATTTGCCACAGACATTGTACAATGTATTAGCAATAACAATAAACACAAATGAGATAAAATAACAATAACAATAAACACAAATGAGATAAAATATACAAGTACACATTTCACCAGATAATGTCATTGAAGTCCTTGACACTGTACAGGGTATTTGACAACAGGTTAGATTTAATTGACCTTTTAAATGGAACATATGATAACTCCTTAATTTTGTTTGGCAATGAATTAAATAGTCTGAGGGCAACATATTCAAAACTTTTCTGGGTGGTGCTGAATTTACATTTATTTATATATAAGTTTTCATTGTTTCTGGTAGAGTAGCTATGGATAGTAGAGCATTTATTATACAAGTGTGCATTCTTTTTTATATAGAGAAGACGAAGGATTCATATTTACACAAAGACTGAAGGGACTTAAAAAAAAGAATCATAAGGAGCCCAATAGGGGAAAAGATAAGATGAGTCTGAAGGAGACAAGAGCCCAAACAGGGACCAAGTTCACATTAAGGTATTTAAAGAGAGACTGTTGGAAACCAGAAACAGATCTAAATTTGCATGGTGAGGCCTGCAAGTGCCAAAAAAGGACTCAAAATTGAACCCTAGAGTCCTGAAAGACCCCAAATTTATTATCAAAGGTTCTTAGAAGAGGTGCCCATTTCTTTTTACTTCAATGTATAAGCAATTGAGTTTGTTAATTATACAGGAAGCAGCCGTTATTTGACTTCCTAGTTGTTCAGAGACTGAGTGGACCCAATTTTTCTCATGCCCTTAAGTACACAAAGATGCAATTTTATTTGATAAAATGTCAGCTTGTTATTGAAAATGTAAAGTATCAATTTCCGGTGATTATTACGTCACATGCTGCCAGTGAACAGACTAAAGACATTATTTTATACAACATAACTTGTTTGGAAATTGAAATAACATAAATGTGCATTGATTAAAAATTTTCATTCCTTGCAAGGGGGTTCGTGTACTTTTATTTTGATCTGATGTTGTCTTATCTGAATTAGGTTAACTATTTTTCATAATGCACTATTGGTTGCATTGGTTAGAATCTGTAACTCATTTGATTCATCCATTGTTCTTTGTCCACTTTTAAAAATCTCTAACGTTCAGGAATTTCTTTTTAGTAGACAGATACAGTAAAAGGTGAGACAAAGAGATAACGATACTGTGGTTTCTTGCAGTAAAAATACTGTTGCGTGGTCCTTGGTCTGGACCTAATTAGACCTAGAGCCAAGAATATAGTGTTGAAACATCATTATAAAAAATCCGGTGACTTACTGTGCATTTCCTTCACTAACATCATCACTGGACTAAGCTGTCTTCCACTGTTTTAAATTCATGTACGAGGGCGATTCAGAAAGTCTTTGCCCCTATTTTTTATTAGACAAAATAAGGTGCATACAGGTAATTACAGATATACATACTATTCTACAGACCTTACACTATTTTTCCATATAGTTCCTACACTGCATCAGACATTTGTCCCATTGCAGCACTAAATTTGAGATGCCCCTGTCGTAGAATTTGTCCGGCTGACTGCAGAACCACCGCCAAACTGTTGTCTTGGCTTCATTGTTGCACGTGAATCGCTGACCTGCCAGGAACTTCTTCAGCAGACCGAACACGTGGTATTCACTAGGGGTGAGGTTCGAACTGTATGGTGGGTGGTGCAGACTCTCCCAGTGAAATGACCGGAGCATGTCGGCGGTTCTGATTGCCACATTTGGCCTTGCATTGTCGTGGAGCATAACCATGTTGTCCACATGAGAATCCGAAATCCACAGGGAAATGCAGCCCACAATTTACCAGTGCAACAATGAAGCCAAGACAACAGTCTGGCGGTGGTTCTGCAGTCAACCGGACAAATTCTACGACAGGGGCATCTCAAATTTAGTGCTGCAATGGGACAGACGTCTGATCCAGTGTAGGAACTATATGGAAAAATAGTGTAAGGTCTGTAGAATAGTATGTATATCTGTAATTACCTGTATGTACCTTATTTTGGCTAGTAAAAAATAGGGGCAAAGACTTTCTGATCGCCCTCGTAATTCATGTAATAGCCGTGAACAGCTTCATCTTTCTCAACAGGACATAAATATGTCTATCAGTTAAACAAGGCATCTTTTAGTGACAGTAAGGTCGTTATCATACAAAGAGAGAGCGATTACTCTGACTTCTAGCTGGTGAGAGAAAGACACATTCAAATTATCAGAGGTGTGAATTTCACACGTTTTGTACTGTATTAATAAATAAAAATCAGTCTGTACTAAAATCATAGTAGCAACCATAAAGTAACAATATTGTTGCAGATTGCTTGACATTTTGTGGAGGAATGTGAGGAGGCATCTCCTGCCGATGTTCTACTAATTAAGTGATGGAGAGGGATAGCTGCTCATAGTTGGGAAAAGAAGATTCAATATAAATATCTAAATTTTTAAGTAGGCTGTTGGAACACAGTTCTGTATAATGTATTTTCACTCATAAACATTAAACAGAATTATTGATACTAAATCTTTTAAATGGTAAAGGATTATGTTCATTTAAAGGAGTGGGTGTACTGGAATTAAAAGATTATCCAAAAGTTTGCTTGTCCACCCCTGCCCAAATTGTTTTGGATAAACATGTGTTATTTCTACAAGTAAGAATCAGCTTCAAAAATTTTATGTCATAACCGGGATTTGAACACGGATCTTCGGCTTAACGCGCCGATGCTCTACCATTGAGCTACCATGACAACATGCCAGTACGACATCAAATTCCTCAACTGATTCAGAAGACAAGGCAGACCACGGGAGGTTTCTCCGTTGAGAACACACATCCAATGTGTTATTTATTTGTATAATTTCTGAGGTGATGCAAGGTTTGGAGCAAATAAATTTAAAAGGATCTGCACAAAGAGATTTAAAAATCCCTGCCCTTGGATGTCTAATATAGTACAGTGCTGGTCAACAGTGTGTTCAATTTAAAATTGTATTTATTGATTTATAAAGAATAGGGCATGCTTTGACACTCTGCACGCTGTGTTCTTTAGTTTTAGAAACATGAAAACAGCCATATTTGAGGTTGTAATGTTCTTCAGAACCTATAGAATTCATGTTTGTTCTTAAAAATATGTGAAATGAAAGAAAAATCATGAAGAATTGGGCATGCATATAACCTGAAATGCTGTAATTTATACTGGTTATTCACAAGATTTGGAAGGTGATCATGGCAAGCGAAAGGCAGGGGAAAGGTGTGTAGAATTGATCTCATAGTGGAATAGTGTAGGAAACCTGATGGTGTTGACGGTGGTTATGGTGTTGCTACTGTCATTAAACTAACCTAATCTGATTATGTCACTAACCTTGTGCTTGTACTTCCCCAGTAGCAGCATTGTATGATGCAATTGAAATAAGTCAAATGATTATATCCGCTGGTCAGTGCTGGGAGACAATCTAAAGGCCACGTAACATGCACTGCAATATTGGGCAACTTCATGCAGAGTGTTGAAGTAGACATAAAGAATGTATTTCAGTTTTAAAAAATCAACAATTTATGGTTATTGTATATTGACAGATGAGAGCAGCATGATGAGCGAAGAGAGTTCTTTCTGGGGAGATGAGCGTGAGCCGTACATGTCTGACAATAGTGATAATCAGAGATGGAGTGATGTTTCAAGTACTTTGGTTCTAGAACAGTTGACTCAAGAAATGGGAAACAGAGGTTCTCCAAAATCTGAAGTAAAACTCAGGTAAGTCGCAACAGTTTCCATCTCTAAAGTGCATTTACATTCTCATTCTGATTTTTCATTCTCATTTCCACTTGCTAATTCCCAGTTTAATATTGTAGTTTGTTTCTACTTGATTGAGACTGTAGTGCATTGAATAATTGTACCAACAGTAACTATCTGCTTTACAGAAATTCTTCCTGGGTTTGCAGCCAGGTGAGAAGTTCAGCATTATCTGGCATTTCAGAGGCTGATGCTGCCTCCATCCTCAAGAATCCTGAAGTGTTAAGTGTCACATCATGGAGGATGTACGAGGGCTGGTCAATAAGTAAGGTCTCCAACACACTAGCCCAAGCTCAAACCGTCGGACGAGAGATTTGGTGCCCTTGCCATGTCCCGCTATCTCCCCTCTTTCAAACGAGCAATTGCTGCAGCTGGTGAACCTTTTAGTGTCCGATATAGAGCTGTTTGAAATGGATCTCCCAATTTCCGTCCCCGCAAAGTGCGGCTTCCACGAACCCATCTTGTACAAACCTTATGGAACATCAATTTGTCACTCAAAATGGTCTGTATGGAACCTTTAGTAGTGTCAGGAAGCAATAAACAAAGTTCACGAGTAGTGACGCGTCGATCTTGTCACACCAATTCATCGACTTTTGCCACCATCTCATCTGTGACAGCTGTTGTTGGTCTCCCACTTCGTTCTACATCATGAATATTTGTCTGGCCCTGTTTAAACTCACGAACCCATTTACTCTCATTTTTTTATGTCCATACATCCCTCGCCATAAACTTTGCAAAGCTGTCTGTGAATTTCAATTGGCAGAACTTTTTTTGCAGTAAGAAACAGTATGACTTCGCGTAGGCGCACTTGGCGGGGATGGAAATCGGGAGATCCATTTCAAACAGCTCTATCTCGGACACTAAAGGTTCAGCGACTGCAGCAATGGCTCGTTTGAAAGTGGGGAGATAGCGGGACATGGCAGTGGTGCCAAATCTCTCGTCCGACGTTGTGAGTTTGGGTTAGAATGTTGGAGACCTTACTTATTGACTAACCCTCGAATATACCAACTGATGTTGGGCAGAGTCAACCAACCAGAGAACAGGTCAATCCCTGGTCCTTTTCTTGGCCAGTCTAGTCCTCCTAATTTTCAATTCCTGGATGCACTTGTTCCATGTCTGGTTGATGTTGAAATCCCTGTCCCCATTGAACTTGGCTTCCTCTAACTTTATTCTGTATCTTCTCTAATCTAAAATTTTTCTTTAATTTCAGTAGTGTGCTGTTTTAGCGAGAATTGTAGTGTCCTTGATGGTTGATGGTGTGGTCTGTGACTTAATTTTTCTTGGTAGAAGAGCCTGATACATCTTTCATGTTCTTTGCAGTTCTGAATTAGTAATTCTATCTGGTGCTGCCATGAACAGCTGTTCCCTGATTCGTTGACTCCACCCAACATCAATCTGTATAATACATCCCCCTGAAATGTGACACTTGACACTTCAGGATCCTTGAGGATGGAGGCAATGTCAGCCTCTGAAACATCGAATGATGCCAAACTTCTCATCTGGCTGCAAACCCAAGAAGAATTTCTGTAAAGCAAATAGTTACTCTTTGTTTTAAGGGGAGTGTATTGAGAAAAATGGTTGCACTGGTATCTTGTGTTTCTTGTAATTGGTAATAATCCAAAAATTCTTTGTGTTTGGTGTCCCTTCCCAAACTTGCTAGCCAACTTCATTGCTGTCTTCTAATATAAAATTATCTGGGCAACCTTTAGGAGTTTTGATTAAAGAGTAAGCATTGAATTAGTGATTTGTAATGTAGCATGTCTTTAGAAATATTTCAATGCTTAAATGGTTTGCAAAGTTGGTAATGTTGGAAATTCATATTCAGGTGATTGCTGGTTAAAATTCTTGACCCAGTGAATCTGAACATGGGCTTTTGTAGTTTCTTCACTAGCAGATGTGAATGTTGGGTTGGAATTAGTGTGTGAGTTTTGAATAGACACCTACAATGAATAAAAATGGTCAAAATGACCTACTGCTACCAAAAGGCTTCTTTACAAAAAGCTAACAAGGGAACCTCAAATTTTGCACATCGGTAGGTCTTCATTGCATATAGACACTTGCCAAAAATTAGCTGCTCATATAAACTTTTAGTGGGTGCAAATTAATTGCGAATCTCGTAAATTAGAAATATTCAGTAGCCTCTTATTTATTAATTGAATTTCAACATTAACATTATTCATCAGATGACTGAAATCAAGTAATGATCTCTTAAACTAATTAATAGTAAGTTAGCACCTACTTCTGATGAGAAGAATTAGTTAAATTTAATAACATTATGCAGTTAATTTCATTTCCACAATTATCAATATAAAACCTATTAATATATCGCCAGTCGGCCGGAGAAGCTGGCAGCCTCCCCTATCTAGTGCGCACTTGACATCGGCTGTCAGTTGCCGAATCCCACGTCAGATATACAACTATGTATATTTGCCTTATTCTCCCTTTCCTTATCACTATGGGAGGAAATAATATTATAATAATGAATAATATCCTCCTCTGATACACATGTTTGTATTCGGTAGTTGTTGTGAAGTAACTAGTACCTATATTAAATTGTATTGGAAGTTAACACAGTGAAGTTATATAACATGATAATTATATAAGAGTTGAATTTTACACAAAAACTTCACTTTTGGTATAGTTGAAGTATAGCTGTTGACAATGGTAGCGTAGACGCCGAAAGTAGTAACAGGTAACTATACCAAAAGGGAAGTTTTTGTGTAAAATTCAACTCTTATATAATTACCATAATTAGTACCTGCTTAAATTTTTAGGATTAGCTAAGTGAATATCGTTTGCTGTTTACATTAGTTCATTCTTTATTACTTTGGCTATAATAACAAGTGCAATTTATTATTACATAGTATATTAGTCTGAGTTTGACTACAGATCCTTCGGCCCGGGTTCGATCCCCGGTACCTCGGATTTTTCTGAGGTAGGGACGTCTGGTAGGGGTGCACTCAGCCTCGTGATTCAAATTGAGGAGCTACCACCTTTAACGACCGTGGGTGTCAGCATGCTGACCACATGTCCCCAATCCTGCCGTCTGCCTTTGGTAGTTGATGCAGCGGTTGGGTGGTAGGCCTTGTCCCTTGTGGGATGTTAGCGCCACAGAGTTAGTTAGTTAGTTAGTTAGTTAGTTAGTTAGTTATGTTAGTCTGAGTTCTTAACACTTGAATACTTGTCTGGACAATAAATGTCAACATTGAGAATAAGTTGATCGAAGCACTGGTATTATGATTCACTGTGCAGGGGAAATATTGTCAATTATCATGCAAATTGAGTGGTCATACTTCTATAACAGCTACACACACTAACAATCATAAGCAACCCCTCAATGTCTATGAAGATTATGTAGTTATAAATTGCGGAAATGATAAGAAAAAAGATTATATAAAAATTATTTAGTGAAACACATCCCGTGAGTAAAAAGGCAGCTCCTTTCCTCTATCGCACACCCAGGCCCCGCTATCACGTGAACCCAGCATGCAGGCTACATTACAAACATGTTTTCACCCACTTACAGTTCATATGAGCAGCTAATTTTTTTGCATGTGTCCATCTAGAATGAAGACCTATCAATGTGCAACATTCGAGGGTAGATTTCAACATGACAACCTGTACGGTTCCCTTGTAAGATTACGCCATTAAAATTTTATTTGCTACAAAGATAAACATATTGAGTAGACATTCTAAATTAATATATAATTTTGAAGTGAAACTTCTTTAGCCGCGCTAGGAGCAAATTGAGAGCTAACCCAAACTTGCGCTACGAACAATATCATCACGAAATTAGTGGGGCTGTGACGGAACAGACTGCACAGAAAACAATGAACCCAATGATTAGGCTTATCCAAAATTTAAAATATCCAAACTTTAAAAATTAAAAAATTAAAAATCCAAAATTTTAAAAATCTGAAAATCCAAAAAAATAAATAAAAAACAAAAAAAAATTCAAAAAAATCAAAGATCAAAACTTTAAAAAATTCAAAATTATTTTAATCCAAAATTCCAAAATTAAAAAAATTAAAAGATCAAAAATTAAAAAATCCAAAATTTAAAAAGTCCAAAAACCCACTATTAAAAAATCCAATAATCCAAAATTGAAGTAATCCACAAATTAAAACAAGTTTCTCTTCATAATACACTTTTCTCCAAATATGTTAAGTGGGAAAAGAAATTACTCTTCCCTGTCCATGTCTATAATACACAAGGTTATTTAATCTATGTTTGACAGGTATCTGTTTCAACTGTTCATGGAAGCAAGCTGCTTGGAATGGGCTCTGATAATTTCAGTAGTTCTACGAGATGCATTGGCAGTTTTGAGAACAACAAATGCAGCTCGTTCACCAGATCATTCAGCAGAATCTGTTCAGAGGCTGAAGGATGGCTTAATGTCATTGTGCCGTTGGAGTTCTGATGAATGGTAAGTATTGGGACCAGCCCAATTTATATCATGTTTGAATGTTAATGTTATATCGTATTTAAGCAGATCTGCAAATAAATTGATCCGACCCGGCACGTGTTTTATAGTAACATCATAAGCCATTATTTCATGAATGTACCGTGATAATTGAGAGTTAGTTAGATGGTATTTCTTCATAAAAGACAAAGATATATGGTCAGAATAAACAATTCCACTTCTGTTAAATATATAATGTCTGAATTTAGTCATGGCGTAGTAGATTGCACAGACCTCAAGTTCAGAAACACAAGCTCTCATTTCTGTCTTTGTCAAGCTTCGTGAAGCAGTAGCTATCACGTGTGTGTTTCCATTTTCCACTTGACTCAAAACACAGTCGATAGATCGACTAGAAGAATCGCTATATGTATTACATATGGTAACTTGTTGTCGGGTCTTTCCAGCAGAATGGATTTTGTAAAATAATCCCTTAATCCTGTTGAATGCTGCATTATGTTCTGCGGTCCACCTCCACTTCTTAAGTAACTCTCTTAAGGGTGCTACTTCTTTAGAATAACTTATTAGGAACCTACTTTGAAATTGCAGAATTCCTAGGAGGCGTCTCAGCTGTTTGACAGTCCTTGGAGCAGGAATGTGCTGTATCACTTCAATGCGGTCAGGGTTAGGCTTAATGCCATCAGCTGTAACGATATAACCTACAGAATCAACTTCTTGCTTGGTTTTACTGTCATGCTATGCTCCTGAAGTTTTGATAACACAAAGTCAATGTTTTTCACATGTGTTTCAAAGTCATTATTGGATAAAAGAAAATCATCTAAATAGGAGATTATTCCTTTGGCATCAGTGTCTGGGAAAACAATGCTTAAGGCTTTTAACAATGCACTACTACTGGTCTTGAAACCGAAAGGACATCTTGTGAATTCATAGGCATGTCCCACGTAGACAAAACATGTCTATTTTTTTGTCCTCTTTACGTAGTGGGATCTGCCAAAATGACTGGGTTAAATCTATACTAGAAAAATATTTGCCTTTTCCAGCCGAATCAATAACTGTTCTATTCCTTTGGGTCTATAATTATCACTTGCCATAAATGAATTTGCGTATCTAGCATCTATTGTTAAACACAATAATTTGTCCTTAAAAGTTCAACATAGTTGATTTATATATTCAGACGTGGAAACTTCTATCACCCCTGATTCCAACATATTCTGCATTACTTTATCAACTTCTTGTCACAATGCTAAAGGTATAGTCCTACTACTGTATGAATATGGTTTAATATTTCCCATCTCTATTTTGTGTACATAGCAATCACATTTCCCTATTCGATCTTCAAAAACATCTTGATTTTTTTTAAGAACTTTTAGTCCAGTCATTTGGTAGTTTTACCTGGAAAGTTTTCCGGGAATTTTGAAAATTGGTGATTTTATAGATTTCGACGTGCTCTTTTCGAATTTTTACCTTGCCACCTCGTATCTTTGCCGCTCGCGCCGCCATATTGGAAAAATGGCGCCCAAAAAGTTTTTTTACAATATCTCCTTTCCGACTCATTTTACGATGAAAATAGTTATGTAATAAATTAAAATAGAGAACATTTCCTGTAATTTATGTAGTAACGATTTTTTTGTAAAATGAATAGTTCCAGCGTACGAGCGCTGCAAAGTCTACTCCGACACGCGTTTTGGCCAAAGCCACGGAAGATGCGAATATGCCACTACCTGAGCAACTACAAGAGCAACAAAAGAAAAATTTCCGAATGCAATAGTAGCAGTAAATAGTATAATAAAAAGACGTATGTGAGTCATAACTTTGTCAAATTAGTAAATCACAACATAAGATGGGCGTGTGAATCACAAAAAGCAATATTTGTAGATGTAGACAAATATCTAGACATCACTTGTTTGGGTAAGGATGGGCTCCACCTCAACAGAAAGGGATCTTGGAGGTTAAGCCAAGTAATAAAAAATGTTATGGACATAATAACTGAAAACAAGAGTCAGGGAAACTAGACACAGAACCAGTAGGTGAATCGGAAAGAAAAACAGTAAATACTAGGTCAGATGCAAACATTAGAATATATAGGCCAAACACAAGCATAAGTATATCTAGGCCAAAGGAAAACTTTAATGTATCTAGGCCAAAAACAATCAATAGTATATCCAGGCCAAAAGTAAACATTAGCATATCTAGGTCTAATCAGAATGGGCCACAAAATCAGACCCCTGATTGGCTCATGCACCTAAATGCACAAGGAATAAATTCTAAAATTGATGAGTTGAACTTATTTGTAGAAGAAATGACAAACATAAATTTACAAGTAATTTGCTTAAATGAACATTGGTTAAGGCATGATGAAATACACTCGTTAAACAAAGTAAAGGGATTCTCTTTAGCAGACCATCATAGTAGGCATGAACAAGCACGAGGCGGCTCTTGCATATTAGTCCGAGATCATCTTTTAGAAGGTACAAAAACTAGAAATGATCTGAAAATTTTAAGTGCAGACAATATCTTTGAACTATCAGCAATTGAAATTAGTAATCTGAACATAATAGTGATCTCCATATATAGAGTACCTTATCACCGCACACTTAAGACATTCCTCATTAAACTAGAAAATCTAATGAATACTCTACTAAATGACAAAAAGAAAAAAATCCTAATTGCTACAGATTGCAATATTGATCTTTATAAAACTAACTTAACTACAGGCCTAGAGGAAAACTTAAAAATAAACTCCCTTGGTGAAAACCAAACCAACAACATGAAAAACGGCTACATCAGCATAGCTCAAAGTCATGGTTTTGATTTCAGACATATGCACCAGACACGCATCACGAGGTACTCAAAAACATGTATAGATCATATTTTAACAAACAAAGTATATGGACAGGGGGAATGCCTAGTTCTGGAAACGGGTCTTTCCGATCACAAAGCAGTTCTCACAAATCTCCCGGTAAAACAAAAAATTAAAAATAAACCGAAAAAGATAACCTCAAGGCGTAACTACAACCCAGAAAATATTTCCAAATTTAAAGAGAAACTAAGCAATTTAACCTGGTCTCTTAACTTTTCAGAGTCTGTAGATACAAATTACAACAATTTCCTTAGTAAAGTACTAACTTGCCATAATGACTGTTTTCCAAAAATCATAGAACCCCAGGTCACGAAAAAATATTCACTAAATTGGTGTACGAAGGGCATAAGAATATCCAGTGCACGTAAAAGACAGTTACACAAACTCTATAAGACTAGCATAGATCTCAACTTCATACAGTATTATAGGGCATATTGTAGAATCTATAAGCGTACAATTAAAAAAGCAAAACAAATGGCTGTGGAAAATTATATTAAAAATGCAGAAAACAAAAGCAAGGCGACGTGGAGAGTGATAAGAGGGGAGTTAGGATTAAATGTAGGTGCTCATATCGATAATTTTGATACCGTGGATAACAAAAAAGCAGAGGCACTAAATAATTATTTTATTGATATCGGAAGCAAAATAAGAGAAGAACCCCCTCTATTACCGGTTCTTTAACAGGCCTCTACACAAACAGTTGCCTCAAGCTAACACCATTATTCAATTTTGATAGGGTCTCACCAGAACACATTACAAAAGTAATATCAAATCTAAAAGCAAAAACCTCCAAGGGTTGGGATGAATTATCCCCATTTCTTATAAAAGAAATAAAACACGAAATAAGTGAACCACTGAGCCAAATAATCAATCAATCTATGACCGTGGGTATTTTTCCAGAGAGGATGAAGTATGCAGTAGTAAAACCCATTCATAAAGGGGGGAATAACGAATTTCAAAATTTCAGGCCAATCTCTATACTTCAAACGTTCTCCATCATATTTGAAAAGATTGTACACCATCAGCTCATTTCATACCTAGAATATTTCACTAAGCTAGATACATCTCAACATGGCTTTAGAGGAAAATGCTCAACAATATCAGCTCTAATAAACCTTGTCAATGACGCATCCCAAATGATTGATGAAAAACAAGTTACAGCAGCATTAATTTGCGACAACTCGAAAGCTTTTGACTGTGTCAGTCATGAAATCCTACTAAAAAAATTAGAATTCTATGGAGTAAGGAATGTGGAATTACACTGGTTTGAAAATTATCTTAATAAACGTAAGCAAAAAGTAATTTTAAATAATACTACAGGAGTCGTACAATCAAACTGGAAACCAATAAAAACAGGA
This sequence comes from Ectobius pallidus, assembly GCA_964059195.1. Classification (NCBI taxonomy): domain Eukaryota; kingdom Metazoa; phylum Arthropoda; class Insecta; order Blattodea; family Ectobiidae; genus Ectobius; species Ectobius pallidus. The sequence continues at coordinate 47,973,835 of CAXKWD010000009.1, read as the reverse complement.
GTTCCGCAAGGTAGTGTTTTAGGACCTTTACTGTACATATTATACACTAATGACCTCCCAAATGGAATAGAAGGGAAAACAATTATGTATGCGGATGACACATCAATCTTACTGAAAGGGAAAAGCAGCGAAGAATTAATACACAATACGACAGAAACCTTAAGTCATATAAAAAAATGGTTTACAAACAATGGATTAAAGCTAAATACTTCAAAAACATTCATCTTGCATTTTCAAACTTCAGGAAAACGTAACGCAAACAGCAATCCCACTACTATAACACAACTAAACCATGCAGATAACGCAAAAATCCTTGGCATTTATGTAAAAATTATCACCATTATTCAATTATGGTGGAGGAGTTCCTGTACTGGGAACCTCTGTACTGTAACCACTGTACTGGGACCTCTACTTTTTGCAATATATATAAACGACATATCCAATAATTTGTCTCACAGTAAATACATGATTTATGCTGACGACATTGTACTCTATACACACTCACGACTCGACCATGTAAATGACGCTATCGAAGAAATCAACTGTGACTTAGACTCTATTTCTAAATGGGCAGAAAGATACGACTTAAAGCTAAATCCTAGGAAGTCACAAGCTATCATAATAGGGCTCAAGCGGCAATTGTCTAAAATAGATGTCAATTTTCTAAACCAAGTGAAATTAAATGATTCTATAATTCCTTATAGTAATACCGTTAAATACCTTGGCATATACATTGACCATAATTTAACGTGGGATATGCAAGTCGCTAATATCTGCAAAACAACATTTGCAACGCTGCATACTCTGTATAGTATAAAAGACTGCCTCCCGTTTCAATTAAGAAAAACACTTGTTCAGACACTCATTTTGCCTCATTTTGATTATTGTGACGTCCTACTTACTGACTTAAACAGCAATTTGACTCAAAGACTGCAACGTGTTCATAATGCGTGCGTCAGATATATATGTAAAAAACTAAAAAAACTAAACTCCGTGGCGCTACATCCCTGAAGGGACTTGGCCTACCACCCGACCGCTGCGTCATCTCCCGTAGGCAGATGGCAGGATTGGGGGGGCATGTGGTCAGCATGCCGACACCCACGGCCGTTATTGGTGGTTTTCATGACCGGAGCCGCTACTTCTCTATCAAGTAGCTCCTCAATTTGGAATCACGAGGCTGAGTGCACCCCTACCAGACCTCCCTACCTCAGAAAAATCCGAGGAGGTACCGGGAATCGAACCCGGGCCGACGGATCTGTAGTCAGCGACGCTAACCACAAGAGATATATATGTAACATTCGTAAATATGACCACATAACACCGTCACTGGAATCACTTCGATGGGTACGCCTGCGTGAGCGAAGATATTTTCACTGTCTCATACTGCTCTATAGAATCCTTCATACCTCAACACCTAGCTATCTTTCCAGTCGCTTTCATTACCTTTCTTCCTACCATAACTTGGGCACGCGCTCTCAGCTTGACCCCTTACTATCCATGCCTCTTTACAGAACTACACATTATTCCAATTCGTTTACAACAACAGCTGTTCGTCACTGGAATTCACTGCCTAGCCATCTCAGGAGCTGCCAAACGACTTCACAGTTCAAGCGCCATTTAATAAATTTAGTATACAATAACATTTAGGAATTGATGCTAATTAGTAATATATTTTAATTTTCATTATATTTTGTAATAACTAAGAATGTATTTGTTTAGACTTTCATCATTTTTTTTCTTTATTTTTAGTCATTTGTATTACTTATGTTCTATTTTTTTTCTTTGTATTTAATGTTCGTTTCTTGTATTCATGTATATCAGTTCTATGTTTTATTATTAATCATTATTATTATTATTATCATTATGTATTTCATGTTTTTGCCCTGGCTGAGTGGTAGAGAAGGCCTTATGGCCTTAACTCCGCCAGGTTAAATAAATAAATAAATAAGCACATAAAGTGGGATGAACACATACAATATATCAATAAAAAATTAAACAGCGCTTGCATTAACATGCACTGCATAGCTCAGATTACTAACAAAGAAACAAGAAAAATTGTATATTTTAGCTATTTCCATTCTATAATGACGTATGGGATTATACTATGGGGAAGCTCCACAGGCTGGGAAACAATTTTTAAAAACAAAAAAAAACAAAAATTCGCACAATAGCACAAGTTGGGCCAAAAGAATCATGCTGAAGTCTATTCAAAAGCCTCTCAATACATATATGAACTAAATAAGTACACTCATGATAATTTCGACACACTATATGAAACACAAAGTCATCATTGTCATGGAACCAGAACAAAAGACAACCTAAAACCACCCATCCACAGACTAACTTTATACGAAAAAACTCCACTATATGCTGGTATAAAGGCCTACAACAAACTGCCAGCTGAAATCAAGGTTATCACAGATAAAAAATTATTTAATAGGGGAGTAAAGGACATACTCCTTGAAAAGGCCTACTATTCGGTAGCCGAATATATGAATGACACTTGTTTTGGTAGAATGTGTTAAACATTACATGTCTGTAGGACAACATATAGCATGCATTTTAATGTTACTCGTTTTGATAAAATTTATTTCAGCAATTTATTGTTTTGGTAGAATGTATTTCATCATATTACTTGCTCTGATAGAATGTACTTCAGCATATTGCTTGGTTAGTTTAAATGTATTTCAACATGTCACTAGTGTGGATATAGCATTAATTTGTATATACTGTAACCTAACTATACTCTTGTACTTTTCTTTTTTTTCTACTTTTTTGTACCAACTGACGAGTCACCTGTTTACGGAGCATTAGCTCATTACATGTAAGCGTATGTGACAATAAAGCATTATTATTATATTATTATTATTGCAGTAAAGCATTTAAGAAGCGATTTCAACTAAATAAGGTCTCCTGTTTTAAAAAATGTCACTATTTTTGTTGTTTCACATCTAGTTTTCGTGTTTGCTGTTATCGCGGACACAATTTTAAGGTCTGTGTAGACTTTTTTGGGGGCTTATAGTAAGTAGCTAAACGGTAAGTAGTATTAAAAAACCTGTTGCAGAAGCAGTAACGGATTTTGGGAGACCTACAAGTTTGGTCTTATGACGTTTTGACGTATCTCCATCGGTTAACCCTTAAATTGAGTTAGATTTTTTTATTTTAAATAAATTTTGTATATTTTTCTCACATTATGTAATATTTGACACACATGATATGAAAGATAGAATCATACAATTTTACATTCACTTCATAACACTTCATAACAGTGAAAATAAGATTGTCTCACATTTCCTGTTTACAGTAAATCACTAAATATCTTTCAAGATTCTAAACTGTGAAGTTCTTCCTATTATCTCTTAGAATACATTTGAAGGCAGAAGATGTCCTTTCAACCTCACATGACGTCAACAATGGTTGTTCGTACGAATATATCAAAAGGAATACGCCGCTACTCTTACACTTCCTCTCTTGATACTGTCATCCTAGACGACATTGGGTTGAACGAAACGCTGGTGGTATTAATTTCAACCTGACAAAAATTGTCTCTCCGCAAAATATCGATTTCTCAACTGACAAGCAAAAAAGACAAAAAAGTACCCTAAATTAGATATTTTAGGTTTTATCCCGTTTAGGTACATTTAGGTTTTTATACCCCATTTAAGTATTTTTAGGTGCCACAGAATTAATGTGGGTGAATCCTGAGGACATGATTCGAAAAAGTGTATGATCGCTTTTTGTTTTGGAAGTTAGGAAAAAAATAGGTAAAAACCTAAGAATCCGGTCCCTACTTATAACGTTCGGGTGACTTATCTCTGTTGGGAAATCGATGGAAAGATATTTTAAGTGTGTTATCACTCTTCGGCGATGAGTTTGTACACCCACAACACAACAACAAACCATTGCTTGAACAGATACTCACTAAAAAATCGTAACAGTAAACAGAATGCTGTGAACTGTCTTTCACCGGGCGGGACTGAGTTAAGCATTCGTCAAGCATGACGTCACGCATCCACCGCGTTACAGTAAACATATTCATTTTGTGATTAAATGTGAAGGTGTAAAACATTTCTAACAGTGAATATCATTTCTTAAAAACATTTTCTTTCAATTCGTATGAAGAAAACTATACTGAATTTTTAGTTTACTTTTCCTTGAATGTTGGCTGCATCTATACTTATACTTATACTTCTGGAGGCAACGAATTTGATTCTTCATTGTTGGTTCTTTATTGTTAACACTAGAAGGGCTTTGTCAGAGGATTGAATATTTTATAATATTGTTTTGTTACACAAGTTTTCAAGTGTTGGTAATCATAATGGCTACAAATCCAGCATTGTATAACCTAATTCTGTGGCCTTGTTTTGCTCACTATGCAGGCCTTCTTACTTTTTAAGCCAACCCAACAAAGATGTTTGTTTTGTTTGTTCTTGAGCCTTTAGTCTGTACAGTTCATTTTCCATTTTTTGGCACATGGCAAGAATTTCATCAGGAGCATTGAACTTTTGAACATAAGCTCTTGTTTTTTGTAAACCTTGTAGAGCATCTAAGAAATTGACACCATCTATGTGAATCTCACAACAATTTGGTTATTAAAAAGTGAGTTAAAGGTGTTAAATGGTGTAGCCTATGCTTTGTTTAGTCTCCATGGTTCTCTCTTACTGTTCCTCGATTTTACATTTTTTTTTTGTGTGTGTCCCCTTTAGAAGTGTAAAATATCACTGTATTATGTTCTCCAAAAACATCTACTCCAAAAATTATATCTGTTACTAATTTTGGGACTACCAGAAAAAATATTTCGAATTTTTAATTTTTAATAAGAACATCAATCATACATTGTAATTTTACAGACTGCTTGGACTTTTTCAATGTGACTGAGTATGTGATCCCACAAAGAGGTATTGCCATAATTTTCATTTTACTTGTGACTAATTTATTAAAAAAGGCTTCACTCATTACTGAATTACTTGCACACGTATCCACGAAAGCATGAACTTTAAAATCTCCAATATTCACTTCAATACGAGGGGGATCCAAGATGACATCTGTCTTTTCACTATTTGCTGTTTTATTATTTACATTGCTTGGCTGTTTATTAGCTTGTAAGCTTTGGATGGCTGTTTATTAGCTTGTAAGCTTTGGACGGGTCCTACGACATCACTACATATGCCGTGGATGCCAGAGTACACCAAACCCGGGATTTATTGGCTTACTAGTTTAAAGTATCGTAAGGGTTACCTTGCTTGTCCTCACTTCCCTGTTGACTGTTTCTTTCATTATCATCATTTGTACTCCTGCATGAAATATCCTAGTATTTGGATTCAACTCATTATTATCTGGACCTTCAACATTTGTTACTTTCCAACGTCTTCTATTAACATACTGTCCTACCCTAGGTTGGTTTCCTTGATTATTTTGCCTATTTCTCTGATACCTCATTCTCTGCCAATATGTTCTGTTTCTCATCCATGGTATACGTTGGTTAGAATTATTCCTGTTATTGTATCTATGATAATTATCTCTCTGGATGTCAATTTGATTAATCTGATTCCTGTTTTGACTTCTGTAATTATTATTATTGTTTCTTATAGGACCTCCTTGGTAATTCCTGTTATTTTGATTATTAGACTCAAAATCAATACATCTGTTCCTGGGCATTTGATTACTATACTGGACTCTTGCCCTGCTCCCGAATTTATAAAAATTATTGTTACCACTGTTATCATTACTATGGTATCTTTGCCTACAATCTGTATTCCTTTGGTAACTGGAGCTTTCAAATGCGGTTAACAAATCCAACTCTCAGAAAAAGTTTTAGGCCTAACTACTATTAAATTACATCTTACTTGGTCTGGAAAATGATGGACTAGTAAATCTAAAACTTCCTTTTCGTTCATTTGAGGCGTTACATGTTATCCTAGTTGAACAGTTTCCAAGAAATAGCCAATATAAGACCTATCAACATCTGGGTCATACCTGCCATTAAGTAGCCTTAATTTAATATCATTTTTCTTGTTTTGATTCCAATACCTTTCCATGAAATTCCTTTCAAACTCAGCTAATGTTAAAACTTGTACAGAGTCAACATTTATTTATTATTTACACTTCTTGCTCCACTTACTGTTATAGTACTTCAATTAATTATTTTAACACTTCAGCTAATGTTGTTTTTTCATTGGTTGTCAGGTTAAACCATGCCAACGCTCTACCTTGTAAGCTTTTAACAATAGCCATTTGCATATGGGGCAGAATATTCCTCATTTTCATGTAATCATTTAATTCAAAAATGAAATTTTTGGGATTTTGATTAACATTTTCATAAAAAATTGGTAGATAATTATCACTTAATTGATATTGTTGATTATTACTACTTGTACTAAGTCCTGGCATACTAGAATTAGGAACAATGGGATCTGCCAAGTGAGAATTAACATTTTGTGAACCAAAACAATTATCACCGGATGATGGAGATCTATTCCTCCTCAAATTAATATTATTTACGTTGTCAAACACAGGTACGTTATTCCTCACATCGCTACTAGTACAATGAATTGGTTCGACATCAGCTGGTCGACATTTGACCTTGCTAACTGTTCTTCAATTACAATAATTCAATTAGTAAGACTTTCCATCTCCCTACATACACGTCTATTTAAAATAGTAATCTCTTTTTTGAGTTTCATTAATTACTTTCTTGACTTTGGTCTCTACTTTATCGACTTTTCACTCAACTTTATCAACCTTAGCTTCAACATGATCAACTTCGTCAACAAATTCAGATTTTACTTCACCTGTTTTATTTTCAACAGCTTGCTTATTCTGAACTATTCTATTTTCAACAGCTTGCCTAGCTTGGTCTATATTTTTGGCATTCAATTCTTTATGAAACTCGTCCCTAAATGTATCATTTAATTTAGCTAGTCCATAAATTGCATTTTTTGTAGCTCCAACCTGATCTTTACATAGATTAACATCAGCTTCTGCTTGTACAATTTTAACTTCCAAATTATTTACTTTATCATGAATTTCCACAATCTTTTTATTAACTTCAGTGACTTGAATTTTGAAAGAATTCAACTTGTCCTGTACCTCAGTGCCTATTTCTGATTTTAGTTCAGTCCTCAATTTATGAATGTTTTCATCTACTTTATTAATCCTGTCACTTCAGTTTTCAATTGCTGATTACTATCATTTATCTGATTTCCTACCTCAATTTTCAAATGAATTATCTGATCTTTCATCTTATTACCTAACTTATCCTTTAATTTCTGAGTTAACATATTCTGCAACATACCCTGTATATTTACTGGTATTATATTTACAATGTTACTGCTAGTAGAAGGACTGGGATTCATAACTTCAGCTTGAGTACATTGCTCCATATCCCTATTTGCATTTCTTGAATTATATTTTCCTGCCCATTCTGTTCGATTACTTCAATTTCAGTATTTGTTAAAATGTCCTGCCCATTATGAATATCGATCTCCATCTCACTACTGTTATTACTCTCAATTGCTGCCATTATCTTACCTGGCCTCAGTTTCATTTAATAATAACAACACTTTAAATTTCCTGTAGCTAGCTAACACTTCACTTGTAATTAGAACAATCTTACTTGGAATGCTGTCTTAAATGTTTATTTTCCTTGCTGGCGCGATGTCTGTAGTCTCTCAGGATGTCTTCCCTCCGTTCGCCTGTGTTGCACAATTTATACAGCTGGGCTCGTCACATTCCACGATTCAGCAAATCTCGTTCAGTACAGATGGCTCATTCCGATCTCAGAATTATTGTAGGATTGTTTATAATGGAAAGGAAAAGGACGGTGCCCCATCAACCATCTATATGGGACTTCTCCAATAAATCCGTTACGTCTGCTCACACAAGCAACTTGGTTGCATCATTCTTGTGACACATACCTGCATCTGGTCTAACTCACTGTATGCTGCTTATAATTAATTTCAAATTATTACAAAATTCTTATATTTCTCTTAATTCTCATTTAGGCTATTTCAAATCAATTACACAGTAAGTTAATTGAAATATTCTTTACATATGTTTTAATTTTTAATGATAGCATTTAAAGAAGTCCTGTCTTATTACTTCATTTTTAAAGCAGTCTATTAAATATTTATTGTATTTTTAAAGATGTAACTTTGAGATAGGTATAAATATGGATTGTATCTTTTGGTGAGTAAAATTTTTTAATTTCATTACAAATTTTGGGTTAATTTTGAGCGTATTTTGCATTAAGAAAATGTAATTACGATGTTATTTTGCATAAAGATACATTATTTCACATAAACAAACAATTTACCATTCATGTGTTATAAAATGTCTCGTATATTTTTGGAAACACATCATCAAGAAGGATTTAGGCTTTTATTTTGTAGATTTGAGATTAACAGAATTTATCCAACAAGGTTTTCAAAATACAGAACATGTAATTGCTATTTTACTTGACATTTGACAAGCTACCATGTGTACCACTACAGTCTAATCTATAAACTCTCCCAAATGGGATTCCCCCATGATCTTATTCAAATTCTAAATAATTTCTCATAGGCAAGAAGCTATTTCTTGAAGTAGTAATTAGTACTGACCGCCGGTGTGGTCTTGTGGTTAGCGTTGCTGACTACAGATCCGTCGGCCCAGGTTCGATCCCTGGTACCTCCATGGATTTTAATGAAGTAGAAAGGTTTGGAACAGGGTGCACTCATATTGAGGATCTACTTGATAGAGAAGTAGCGGCTCTGGTCGTGGAAACCATCATTAACGGCCTTGGGTGTCGGCATGCTAACCACATGCCCCTCAATCCTGCCATCAACGTTTGGGTGGTAGGCCTTGACCCTTCAGGGATGTAGTACCACGGAGTGTAGTTAGTAATTAGTACTACTACTTCTGAAACTAAACCAATCCATTCGTATTGTACCTTTGTCCTCTATCCTATATGATTTCTACACTGCAGGTTTTCCTATAAATTCCCAGATACTGAGTGAGGAACCCAAATTGTAGCATCTTGGACTCACATTTGGGAGGTCCTGGGTTAAAACCCCATGACCAGCCAATTTGATTTGGGTCTTTAATGTTTTCCCAGTCATAAATAAAAAAGCTGAATTGGATATTTACCTACCATGACTCATCATCACTATTTCAGCCTATATCCTGTTCATTAAGAAATTTAATATCAGTTGAAATTAACAAATACCATAGACACATCAACAATAGAAAATAGTTGCACATCAATAGTTACACAGAACCTGAACTCCTTGTGTTACCCCGATTTTCAAGGAATATAAATAAAACTGAATTTAAAAAAAAATCCCAGATGCAAAGGGCAATGTATCCAGATGGCACTGTACTCTATACTGGTACTGCATCTTCAGTCATATATGCAGCTGCTGTTGACCTACATTATACAGGGTGTTAATGAATAACACCGAAATATTTTACCTGTGTATAGAGGGGACATAGACAAGCAACTTTTACTAGGAGATTTTTGCTCTATGGATTCAATTTTTGCTGTTATAACATAAAATCTCCCAACGATATGCACGCCACTGACTTCTAATACTTGAAATGATGGGAAACAAAGGAACAGTGAATATTGTGTGGTGGCCGGGAAAATTGTAAAAAATGACTATCAATATCTTCCAACACTTGAAAAAGAACACAAATGGAATTCCATTGTTGACAATGTTATGAATACGACACAATAGTATAATGCGATTTATTATTTATGCACAGCACAGTTTTTACTTGACAATTCTTAAATAAACCAGAGTATCCAAGTAGTTAAGCTTTGAAGACAAATTTAAGTTCGAATACGTTGAAATACTGCAAAGAATGATAAAGAAAATGATAACTCAACGATAATTCATGAAGCTTCTGTTTTAATTCGCCGGTAATAATGGAATGGTCAGAAAACCTGGAACTTTGTATTCACATCTGTTGAAATAACAGTTTATCTTAATGCATTTCACACAATCTTTTCTTTAATGCAGGAATTGCTGGAACTGGCCCCCTCCAGCACGAATGCACAGACGACAGCGCTGCAGAAAAGATTCTCACACCCTATGAAAGATTCCTGGCGTAATAGGAATAAATTCACACCCTGTGATTATGCGGGCGACTAATTCCATCTGGGAAATGACAGGTGTTTCAGATGCCCCCATAAAAAGAAATCTATAGGATTGAGTTCTGGAGAACGTGCTGGCCATTCAGTGGTCTGACTTCCTCTTCCATTCCAACGGTGAGGGAAAACATGGTCCAAATGGTCTCGCACGTTCAGGCTGAAATGGGGTGGAGCTCCATCGTGTTGAAACCACATTTCTCGCCGAATATGAAGCGGAACTTCTTCCATGAGGCCAGGCAACATGTCTTGTAAGAATACCTTATACACATGGCCACTCAATCGTTGCGGAAGGAGGTATGGACCAATTATATGATTAGATATTATGCCAGTCCATACATTGACGGAAAACCTCTCTTGATGACTTGCCTCCATGGTGGCATGAGGATTTTCGTAATCCTAGACATGACTGTTCCTTGAATTTAAAACCAGTCCATCTCTACTAAAATTAGCCTCGTCAGTGAACAACACAGTAGAAAAGAAATCTGTTTGTTGTTGCACTGCCCAATTACAGAATTGTAGGCGAGGACCAAAATCATTAGGACCTAACCCACCTTTTGAAGGTGAAAGGGATGGAGCTGACCTTCATGTAGGACTTCCCATACATTGATGTGGTTCACACCCATTGCACTTGCGATAGCACGGATGCTAGTAGACGGTTCCTCTGATTGAAAACATGGTCTTCAAACTGTGGTGTACGGCGAGTTCGTCTTCTGCTGCAGTCTGCCTTGTTTACTTTAAAGGTTCCAGAATCCCGCAAACGCATATCAACAGACAGAAAAGTTGAATGGTGTGGATGTCGTCTATTCGGAAATCTCTCCCTTGTAGAGCTCAGCTGCTATTAAAGAATTACCTCTTGATTCTCCATAAATAAGATGCATGTCAGCAAGTTCAGCGAAAGTGTAACCATTCTCCATTTTCTTTTCTTTAAATTAACTTCGAGATTTTGTACGTAATACGAGTAAAACCTTACTATTTACTTATTCTGTACACAGAATGATCAACTATGAAAAAATGACAATCGATATCTTGCAACACTGAGGGGAAAAAAAGACAAAACGAAACATTTTTGTTAGCCCTGGAATTAGGAATAAAAACATAATGCAGTGGCGGGCAAACATGTGATTAAAGTAATTTTCAAATGGGAAGTGTTTTCCTTCACCGCCAATCACGTGTACGGGCTAAAGGACTGCCGCTTGCAGTAAGAGTCTTCCTTCCATCTCGCCGTCTCTGATTGGACCGCGTATCTAAGCAAGAGGAAGAACAAAACGCTTCCCATTTGAAAATTACTGTAGTCAGTAAATTTTGCAGATTATGAAAATTCTAAATTATGGTATAACTGTTGATGAATGATTAAGAATAAGGTTTTTATCGATCGCTAAGAAAGCATGAAGTCAATTTAATGAAAATTTTAACCTTATTTTGCTCAATTATTGACTTATGAGCACCAAATTTTAATGACTTTAATGCCCTATAGCATACACATTTTACGCCATAAAGCAAAAATCTCCTAGTAAAAGTTGCTTGTCTATGTCCCCTCTATACACAGGTAAAATATTTCGGTGTTATTCATTAACACCCTGTATAATGAAATATACACTTAGTCTGCACCACCCGAAAGTGGTTTTTAAAGCTATTTTTACTTTGCAAACGTACAAATCTCCCTCAAATCTCTTTAAATAATTCTACTGTCAATGGATTCAGGATAATGAATAAGTTAAGTATTTTGGTGTATATTTAGTGGTAACTTATTTTTATTTTAGCACTAACTAGATATGTTACTTTCAACAGTTTGGGATACAAGCCTTTCATGATGACTATCCAAAACCAGTTTGTGGTGTTAACTAAATTACTAGCCAGTAAACAACTACAACAGCAGCAACAACAACAGCCACAACCAAATTCTACATCTTCATCATCTCCAAGATTATCTCGTTCTCGAAGAACAAGTTCGAACCAGGATGGTGGAAGCCAATCAAATCTTGTACAGAATACCTCAGGAGCTAGTAGTTTATCTGTAACTGATCGTGATGGAAGAGTATCTGAAGGAGCTGCTAGTCAGGATAGACCAAGTGTTGGATCTAGAAATACCGATGATAAATCTTTGAAATCAGATACAGTGAGTGTTGTAAGTGATAGGATAGTCGAAAGAACCGGTTCAGGTGAGTTAAGGGATCAAATGGTTATGGAAGCAGCTAAAGAACAGGCTATGGAAAGTTCGGGCTGTAGTATTTCATAGTAGAGAAAAGCTGCTTGTTCTTTATGTCTGTTCAATACATCTACCAACTTGCATTCCAGTGCAACAATAATGCCAACAGTATGTTGAAAGTGAAATACAGTCTCAGAAGTGTTTTCCATATTTCTAAAAGAATCAGAGGATAATGTGCTCACCTCCTACCCCCCCTGAAAGTAGGCCTAATTTACCTTTTGATGAGTCGGAACAGTTAGTACATTAGTATTTTATTTGTAAATTTTTTTCATGTTGATAGTAGAATGTACCAGTAACAACGAACGTTAGTATGCAATATAGTATTTTATAAGTAAAGTAATAATATTTAAAAGGAGAGTGATTTCTTCTTATACACTTTGTCCATGTATAGAAGAGAAAGACTTGAAGAGGAATGAAATTTAAAATGAATTTTTATTATGTCACTTTAGTGATTCCAATGTTCAGTGTTAATGAAATGGAGGCAGTTATATTGTTCGCTAAATTATTTAAAAATAGTTTTAATTCAATACTCAGAAAGTGTTGTGCTTCCATTATAGCCAAGAATGTATAATTGGCCATTTTGCAAGCTCGGAGAGTGAGAAAATGTATAATTTTACACAAGGTTATCCAGAAAGCAAGAATTGGTTGATTGTCTTTTATTCCTATATATTAGTTCAATTGCTTCACCCAGTCTGTCAGTGCAGTTGTTAAAATGTAATGCATGTGTGTGTGTATATATATATATACATACGTATATATCTGCATATCTAAAACTAAGCTGTTAAAACAGTTTTGGGAGACAGCTCGTAATAAACATGCTGTGTTTAGGATTTTCTGGCATCTCTTTTAGCCTTGTTGAAAAAAACCTCTTTGTTCAGAAAAATGCCTGTATAAAATTACTGATGAAGAGCTGTTTAAAGTTGTTTAATTTTTTTATATCTCCCTTCCAGCGCAACTCTTGTTTGATGGATGTTCCTTGCACGTTGTTACCAAATGTTATATTGGGAAGGAAAACAATGGTATAAGAGTAATGTGTAGTATTTGTTTTGGTAATAATTTTGTTGCTACACTTTTTTGAAGTGTTGATAAAATAGAGCCCTATTGGCAGTTGCAGTCAGATAAAGAGAATGGAAACCATCTTGTCAATAGCTAAAGTGTTTAATAGTCAGTACAACCAGTGTATATTTTTATTGAAGGTAAAAGAGTGGTATACTACTTTTTTTTTATAGGTTTGCAGAATGTAGTCTACTTATTTTTGTCACCATAAGTTGCAAGAATACTTCACTGTTGTAACATTCTACCTATTGAAAAGGAGGAATCCCATCTTTTAATTTATACATGCTTCCTTCGAATGTGAATTCAGAGAATTTTGTGAATTTTGTCTTCATTTGTTAGAAGTTCTGTTAGAGTCTCAGGAAAAATAATTTAGTATTGGTACTTGCCATCTTGTAAGACATGTTAAATAACTTAGCCAAATATCTCTGTCTTGACATTGTCAAACTTTCTAAGTGGTTGCAAGAGCTGAAGAGTATTTTTTAGGAGTTAAGTGAATTAAGCGGTAATTTAATCAATGCACCAAATAATTAAAATGTTAACTCAAAAGGGACATGTTGACATATTATCATATACGTTTTTGTCTTAACCCTTTCACTGCTACAGCTGTATACATGTGTCAGCATGCATCACTGCTGGCCGTGCTATTGTTGAGTATATATGACGCGCCATTTTGCATGCCTATAGATGAAAGAAATTCTCCTTGAAAGCCAAACAAAGGGTGTAAGCATGTAGCAGGGGTGGCCACAACGAGGCTTGCAAGCTTCATGCGGCTTTTGAGCCAATCTCGTGCTGCTCTTGAAACCAAGCCAAGAGTAAATATATGATACAGGTTTTAAAAAGTATATAGTTATTATGATTTAATGAAAACATTACGAGGAAGTGAAAACTTATTTCTGATTTAGCGCAGAGTGTATTTAATTTTCAGAGCAAATTAAGACTCTTTCGAAAAGACTTTGAGACTAAAACATTCGCTCTTTTCAAATATTTGAAGAAAATTACTGAAAGCCTTCCTGGTGTTCAGGTGGAAACAGAAGATGATTATTTGTGTAAAATGTCTGGTCTTCCAAAAAAATAAGTGGCAGATTTAATGGTTTGAGAACACTTAAACCTTCATTTTCATTCCTGGAAAATCCTTTTGCTGTTGATGTTGTGGGCGATGGCTGTCCTGTTTCATACCAATTACAAAGGATACAGTTGGAGTAGAGTTGGAGCTAGTAGAACTGCAAGAAGGACTTAAATGAATATGTGTTTCGGCCATAGAATTTTGGAAGAAAGTTCCAGAAGAAAAATAACTACTAACGAAAGAGACTTATCTCGATATTTGGGACTGCTTGTGTGTATGAATCTCTGTACGCTTAAGTTCGTTAAATATAAATATCGATCTGAACTAACTGAAGAACATTTAAGTGAACTCGTGCGAACTGCGCTTACCAATTATCAGTCAGATTTCAAACAACTAATAGCAAAAATGAACACTCGAAAGAGCACTTCTCAAAAGAAAAATCTTATTTCTTGTTGTGTAATTTAACAATAATGTTTATGTGTATAGTAAAAACAATGTGGTTCACTTCGAACAGCTTCATAAATTTGCGACTCCCAAAGTTAATGTTGTCGGCCGCGGTGGTCTAGAGGTAGCGTGCCCGCCTCTAGATCCGCAGGGCGCGGGATCAAACCCGGCCGCGGTCGATGGATTTTTCAGGACGTAAAAATCCTGGGCATGGGACTTTAAGCTGGGGGTCCCGTGTCGTAGATTTACGGCACGTAAAAGAACTCCAAGTCTAAATTAGAGCCTCTGGACAAAATTTCTCGGCCCTTTCACGTCCAAGAAATACTTAGTTTCCAGAGGGGGGTTGCGAGGCGATGGGCTTACCACCTGTCCCTCTACCCTCTCTCGGAAAATAAGCATATCAAAATTAGTATAGGTAATGAAACCTCCGCTTGGAGGCCCCTTCGCCCCACCTGGGGATCATAGGGTACCAGATACAGATACAGAAAGTTAATGTTAGTGGCCACCCCTGGCATATAGTGTTATCTGTTGTCTACATCCTGACACCATCAGTTCCCTCTCCTCTGCCTTGAGCTACCATCTGTAGCTAAATATTTCAGGCGATACATTGCACCATGCATTATAACATTGCTGTGTTTTAATATCATGTGGGCTTTCCCAGGGTTGCCTAAATTACTCTCTACTTCAAGAAATACTGTGCTCTTTGTTTCAGAAGAAACTGACAAATTATTTGCATTTGTTTGTCTATTTATGATTATAAAAGAAATTCGCAAATTAATTCAGTTTCAGTTTGCATAGTGAATAATATGTTAGCACTGAAAGGGTTAATACACTGAACCATTGTTAACTCTAAAGAGAGATATTGGCAAATTCATCAATATGTCGTTCATAATTTTTTCTTTTTTCATTTTAATCCAAGCATACATATCAGGAGATTTACGAGTTTTGTACCTAACTTCAGGAAATGATAGCTGATACAGTTTCTATAAAATTTTTACATTTTATATGTATAATTTTCAATGGTTATAGAGCAACATCTGTTGTTTGTTTTCCCAAGACGTTCACTCTGAACCCTGCAGAGTCCACTCTTCTACAGTATCATAGTGGCAAGGTTTTTCAAGGAGAACAACATGTTTTAGCTACAGGCTCTGTTCATACATGTATCATTCGTTGCACTGCGGCCCAGGAATACTTTAAAAAGGCCCATTACGTACAACATTTTGAGAATTACCATTAACAGTCCTGTCAGTACCCGTGTTAATGAAATTTATGCCATGGGCATTTTTTCATTCGTTAATTAATATATATTTAATTTTGTCAAGAGAATTATTTGCCTAGAGCTAAGCTAATCAGTAATGATTCTGTGGATTATATTGAAATTAAAAGCAAATGCGTAAATAATCAGAGTGCAAATTAAAAATTTGCAGTAATTAAACATGAAAATAAACTTGAAAAATTTAGCAGGGGCAGACTTCTCCTAGAGAACAGTTACAGGTACAGCTACAATTCCTGTAACAAAACAAGCCTACAAAAATATTGTTGTCGTTATAAATTAAGAGAAAGTAGTGCATTGGGTCACGTGTTAGAAATTATGATGTGAACTCTCATAGCAGTAATATAATCAGTAACCACCAGTGTGCGTGTGGTGGTACTCCAGTACAGGTGAAGAAATTAGTCTGTGCAATTAAAACATCTACAGACAACTGAACAAGCTAAGAGTAGCCTTACTGCAGTTACTTGCCAAGATTGTCATACAAGCACTGTGTGATATCCATGTTAATTACCAATGCCAGATTTCTGTTATGTGTCTCAAGGCTGATTTTTGTCATTGTTGAGTCAATGATGTAATCTGAAGAAGAATCTGGTGATATCTATATATATAAAAATGAATGTATGTGTGTCTGTGTGTCCTTTATGCATTACTACACCATTCATCCGATCGCCATGAAACTTTGGGAAGTTGTCGGGTACATTCCCGGGAAGGTTTCTGTCACACTACATTTTTAATTTTAGCCTTCGTCCGCGACTTATGAGTGAAAAACTGCAAGAAAACGTGCATTTTTTACGCTTTCGAAGCATCAGGTTTGAGTTATTCATTTCAGTGGTCAAATCAATTGCAGAAGGCTTTGTCTATTATTGTCATACCTTGGAAATAATATCGTCGCGATCGCTATGAAAGGCAATGGATATCTCAGGTTATTATAAAAGCTATAGATGTCGATAAGGTAATGTTAAACATATTTTATTTGACATGGAATATAGTTTACAGAAAATTCCGGGGAAGTTGCTTAGTTCGGGGTCCTGGCTACAACGTTTTTATATGTAATCGTAATTAAAATATCTTATGTAGGGTCGTTAAATCTGCCTGAAATGTAACGGAATTATAAGTCTGGACAAATGAATATAGAAATCACGGCCTCAGTAGGCTTATTCCATTCTTCACCTATATAAATAAAAACTAATGTACTATGTCTGTCTGTCAAATACATTTACGCGCTTTTTTTTATCGTGAGTTTAATCGATTTCAATTCTCATAATCTTTCGAATACTGCATTTTTCCATTTATTTTCTAATCGTGAAATTCACTTCAAAGCCGGATTTATAGCTGTTTCATTAATTAGGCCTATCAATCGTTTAGTTTACACCTATGAATGTTTCGCGTGCAAAGTGTTAATAAATATAATATTTTAATTATTTTGCTCTTAATTGTTAATCTTTCAATTAATTATCTTGGGAGAAGCCGTGGGGATCTGCTATAAGCTATAATAAGCTATAGCCTATCTAGCATTTTCTGAGGGAATAGTTTGTGTGTGATAAGTCGTTCTTCCCCATTTCAAATTCTTAATACCTATATAAAGACCTAGAGTTTGAAAATCGAAAGTCCTTCATAAGTTATTTTCGCATTAACAAAATACAAAACCCGAGCGACGCCGGGCCTTTTAAGCTAGTAGCTAATATATCTATCTGCTGACAGGCCCCTCTTGAGAAATTTTGTGAACTTCCTGGTGCACAGTATGATTTTCATTCATTATGACTTTGGCAATGAGGGCTCTAGTTGTGTGATGTCTTGATATCCTAAGCATTTCACTATGAGGACATGTTCCTAAGACATGTGCAAGAGTTTCGTTCTCACTGCCATAATGGTGACTATGGTTTCCGTCTTCGGATCTGCCTGGTATGGCGTTCAGCGGACACACATTTGTTGTCATTTTAAGAGTAGTTCTCCATTCATTGTTGTTTAGCCCATCAGGCTGCCATATCCGATTGTTGGCAGGGGTATATTCCCTGTAAAAAATAATTATTTTTCCTTTTTGCGGCAAAGCACATCATGATTGATATGCATGGTCTTTCAATTCCTGCTTCAATGCTTTGACTCTCATGTTTTTGACTTACTTTAAATAAACCTGCATGCTATATGGGGTATCTATGGGAAGCTGTAGTATTTCCATAAAAATGTACTACTCGGTGTGTAGGACCAGGGAGATGAAAAAAAAAATGAAACATTGAACCTTTTGAACAGAACTCGTCTGTTTTAGTATCAGAAAATTGTGATTTCCATTGCACCATTTCATTTTTGTAAGCAGTGATATTAGGGTCATGTATGGATGAATAATCTCTTCGGATAGGATAGGATAGGAGGATTGAGGTTACTGATGCATCAGTTGAAGGGCTGGAAGATGGTAACTTACTAGTAGGTATGTATCTTGTATGAGACTAGATGGACTACCTGTGTTTGAAATAGAATCATGTTGTTATAAATTTTTTCATGGAAGCTACGTTAGGCATAATTTCTTGAAGTTACGAATAAAACTCATGAATTATAATGTAGAAGTGGATGCATTCTTTTTCTAGACAGTTTGTGTTTGTTTTACAGTTTTATGTTAAAAAAACCCAGAGCAAATAATCTTTGATGTTCTGATATAATATATATATTGTCAAGAATCTTATATAAAAAATACGATGTATGAAAAGAATATAAAATACGTTAAGTGTGCTCCAGTTATATTCTAAACTTTTCAGAATAATACTTAAACTTGATTGAAACATTTTTATGGTAACAATAATTTATTGTTCCAATCAAGTGTTTTTTTGCCATTTTTATAAAAATTATTTCCTAAATTTCTGTTTCTGTGATCATTAGTAAAACTGATTTTTACAACCCATCTGCAGAAATAATTTTACTGCTCAGCTCAATGGAAAAAAAAAAAGGAGAAATCGAAAGGTTTTGAGAAAAAACTAGAAAGTATCTTGGTAAAATTAACTCCTAGAACAGGTATTGTCTATAAAGTTAGGGGACCAAAAAATCCTGGATGGTGGTTTATTCAAGATTTATATGGTTTTATATAATTATAATGTGCTTATTTCACAACATTCTACTCTATGGTCTACAACTTGGATAAGCCTGATCTTGCCAATTTTAAAAAATAACCTTAGCTCGCTTACTTTAAGAATCCAAGAACTTATAAATCTTACTTCCGTCCAAATGAAATTAGTTGGTTTTGCTGTGTAAGGCTGTAAACTTCTAAGATTGCTTCATTCAGAATATACTACCATCTGCTATGTTATATAATATCTTTCTGTCTTTTTTTTTCTTTTTCTTTCTTTTTTTGGTAATGTGCAAATTCGGATTGTGTTTTTAGATAATATTGGTCCCCTACATTTCAAGTGAATGTGCTTATTTTTTTTATCCCCAATCTTTGAATTCTGCTATGAAAATCAATAATAATTGTTTTATTATCACTATATTCAATGTACAAGGAAATGATTAATAATTGTCCATTTAAAAGGTGAAGTATGCCAATGCGGACATGTTCAAATGTAAATGTGCCAAACAGATTGCTATCTCTGGTTCCATTGAGTGCAGAAAACACATTGTTATTGTTGAATTATTTATATGATTTTAATTAGTTTTTAATTAACCCTATGAAGAAATTGTTGAAAGAAACTAATGAATTTAACAATAGAGTCTTCTAAAAATACATTAAATTAATTTTTTGGGGGAAAAAAAAAGATATCTATAAGAACAATTTTGGAGGCTATAAAAATTACTGGTTCTCAAAATTATTTTGACTAAAATGGTTGCTGTGAAAAAAGGTTAGAGCTTTTAGACTAAGTTTGATGAATCATATTCTGCATGTCCTGGGATGGAATTCAGGTTGCTGACGCTGAGACTAGTTGGCTGTCCCAAGACATACCTAGACTCATTCTAAATATTCCTGTAGACCCCTAGCAACATCGTTATGGAAATTCATTAATCTACAGTGTATCAAGAATGCATCAAACTTAGATGTTATTTTATTAAAGGGATAAGTTACTTGCTGAAGATATTTATATTGCATTCTGTATAGGAAAATTTGTCCTGGTTAGGAAAGTGTGGTGAAGTCACATCTGCCTTCATTAGCAGATTTCAGACTTCTTGTTAGAAAAATAAACTTATAATATCATCTGCCCATACTATAGGTAGTGGAAGTTATTGTGTTTGTTCTCAAAATTTAACTATGAGTTTTTAACGTAAATACATTTTTTGAGGTATCCTGAATCTAAAAATGCTATTTTCAGAAACATGTCTGTGAACAGTCTAGCTCAAGAACAAAAAAATGTATAAAACAAAATTTTATGTTTTAGTTAGGTACATTTTGGGGATGACTTTCTCTTTCCGTACTTTTAATGCCACTTGAAGTGAAGAAACGTTCATTTTTTGCAGTTTTCTCAAAAATGGCTCTAATGATTTAAATTTTGTACATGAGGTGCTTACACTAAGAGCTAAAACTTTTATTTGAAACAGTTTGCAAAAATTCTCTGGAGGGTAGTTATAAGCAACAATTGTTAATTGAATTTTTTGCTGAATTTTAATTTTATCCTTTTTGGGACTAATATGTATTGCTGTTCTGGAATTCAGCAAAACATTCCTCAATGCTCAGTTTAAATTATTAGTCATGGAAACATTATTTTATGTAATCACCATATGTAAGAACTATGGAAGTAAATGTGTTCCAAAGGATAAACGAAATAGCAAACCTCCAAAGAAAGCTGCTTACAGTATGGATGAGATGAATCTCAGTGAATGGTATCAATTTTCTTCTACTTTGAATCCCTTCATGAAAAGGAATACATGCTTCAGTTACTATAGTTACGGAAGAGGCTTCAGATGATTCATGGAATTGGATGATTTATGCAATCTCTTACACCTTGTATTTTATTGTATGGCATACTTGTAACTTATAAACCACCACTTTATAGGATGACTTATAAGATCATAGCACTAGGGTCCTCTTCAATGGTACATAGTTATTTGCAAAGAAATCTGCTAAAGAAAATTTGGCAAGGTTACTGATAGCTCATTTGCCCTGTATGTCCTATTATACAAAATCTCATTTTTGTGTATTTTTGGCACTTAACCACTTTGTAAGTTCCATGCTACAACATTGCTCTTAAGATGTTTGTCAAGTTCTAACCTATGATATTCAACGTCATGCTAATGTAACTTTTTGTATTGAGTCTTCCCTAATGCAGTTTCTTATGTACATGTTTTACAGATAATTCTATAGTGTAAAAATAATTTACTGGTTAACATGTTGGTAATTTTGATACTGGATTTAGAATGGTTAGAAACACTTTATCAGCATTAGCACCAATGGTTGTAAATTATATTTAATAACAGGGACAATAGAGGTAGAAAAGGGTAGATATAATTAATCTTGTAATGTTATAAAGAGGCCCTGGCAATGTAGCAGTTACTATGAATAAATGTTCTAAATTGGAAAGAATTCAGGCACTTTAACAAGCAAAAGTAGGTAATAACTACTATGGCCATTATTCATAGCAATTCTTGAATACTAGTGAATTAATCTGAGCCAAAAAGTCAGTGGAATGTACTCCTAGGGACAAAAGTGTTGAGTGGGAAAAAAAGCACTATATTCCTATGCTATGGTTTACAAGAGGTAAGTTATTACCCAGGGATCCTACACAAAAACTAAATTTTGTCAGGAATTTTAAAAGATTTTCTAGTGTTAACCTGAGAATACTGAAATAATTGGCAAAATACACATTATTACATACAGTATTTCCTTCTATGACTCCCCTACATCTGCTCCTTTCCACACCAAAATAAACATACATAATATACCAGCAAATTTATTGTTAATATTAATTATATGTTAAAATATTGCCTTTTATTTCTTAATTACAAACATAATAAAGCTTATTTAACAAAAAAGCAATAATACAATTCAGTTTTAATACATGAAAAAGCTTGTTAAAATTTAAAGAGATTTAGGTGGATTTTCTCAGCTGTCTGATTATAAATCATTATTAAACATTAAACTTGAAGGCATTCAACTGCACATAATTAGTGTAAGTAAAATCTCCCCAAGTTGGAATATATATGTTTCGAAAGTTTAATCTTCAGCTGAGATCTACTGACAAGTTTGTTTCTCTGTCTACCAGATCTCCTCCAGATTGTATGAATTTGAAAATGGGTTTTTTTCCTTAGGGATGTCAACATTTATAAGTCCGTCTTTGTTTTTCTGGATATGTACTTTCCTCATATGGTTAAAACAATGGTAGAATTCCATGTTCATTTTCCATCTTTCATGCCTCCTCTATATTTTTTTACCTGAAGTAACAGAATAACTAGAACTGCTCATGTTTAATTCTATAAGAGTATGCTTTAAATTGCTTGAACATAATATTATTATGACTTGTGGTTCAGAAACATATATAATTACTTTTATATCGCATGGTTTAAGTCAGTCATTCCATTTAATACAGTTCCATGTGGAAATGGCGTACACTTGTGAAACTTAGGTTTTTCCGACTGAGGAAGTGCAATGAAATGTTACTGAATTTATAAAATATCCTGCTTGCTCAATTGTTTGTCCCTAACTGTACAGTCACTCTCTTGTGGAGAAAAGCTTGGTAAATTCAGAAAATAAAAATGGCTTTTTAGAGATATACGCTTTGTTTTCTGCTGATTGGTAGAGGAAGTATATTTCACTCTAGAATTATTAAATATGCAGATCTTAACAGAAATACGTGTTTGAATACTACTTTGAATTTAAAAAAACTGTCTGCATATCTGTCAGTCTGTGAATAAATACCTCGATAATGAAAAATAACAAGATCTTATGAGGATCTGATTTGAAAGATGTCAAAACTTTCTTCAACCGGTACTATCTCTTGATTGAGAAAATATCTCCTTTTGCGATATTCTCAAAAAAAGTTTTAAGATTGTATAATAACTTCAAAAAAATGTTTTAAGATTGTATAATAACTGCATTGTAGTCTGTTTTTGGGAGATTCTGTCAGTGCCTCTCTGTAACCAAAAAAAGGAACATGATTTAAATGTATCATTATTCATATTTATAACTTTTAAAAATATCTGCAGTATGTGTTATTTTTCCAGTACGGTAATTGCAAATCACCCAAGCCTTCTTTGCTTCTAAAAATGAATTTGATTCTGAATGCATTTCTAATTTTTTCAATACCATACATGTACGTTGGCAATAACATTTGGAATATACTTACATTGCAATAATTTTTAAAATCTATTTTATTAAGATACAAATGATTTTGACAGATTATTTTATATTATGGACTGTAAATGTACACCCTCCAAATATTTTGAGATTTGAAAACAGGGTATGTTTCAGTGCTTGGAAAAGACTGACTTGTGTGAATTATTTTTCTTTTTATGAAGTTTGATGGTACATACTTGTGTAATTTGTTAAAAGTGTAATAAGAATTCTATTGACATTTTTTCTCTTTTTCATTTACTAAAAAGAATAGGAAATATGTAGCATATTTACTTTCTGGTTTAAAATATCACATATTACACCATAGACAGATAAAACTGGTTAAAGGGAAGCTATCCTATTATAGGCGAAGCTGTTTTTGCTTGCACTGTACCCACTAAGGGATGCCTTCCCGTTTTCTATTCTTCTTTGTCTGCCCTATTAAGTGATGAAGCCATGTTAGGAACACTTGGAACCAAAGCCTGTCATCAGTTTTACTCTCATTAAGTCTGCACATCTCTGTCATGGTTTTTCCCCTGCTGGCCACTATCTGGACTCTTACCACGTGGATTATAGACATGTGGGTCACTTTCCACATGTGACACGTTCCATGATAGCTGTATGTTTGTGTCAATTTGGGTGCAATTTGATCTTATCTAACTCCTTCATTAAATAGATAATGATGAGAAATATAAGAGAATTTATGATTTGAATTGTAAATGATTTCTTTTATATCACTTTCTCTGTTGGTATTAGAAGGCAAACATACTAGAGATTGCCAATGATCTGGGAGTCAGATCACACTGCATGAGCTCATGTTTTGGAACAGACTGCATAGCTGCATGGCAAGAAAGGTGCAAGCGTCTGAATGATTAGGCAACATAGTATTTGTTCAGGAGTCTGAATCGCAAGAGCTCTTGTGTCAAGCACTGGGACTCATCAGTGTTTAAGAGCAGGATTTAAAGGGGATAATAGGGCAGAATTGGTTTTGTTGAAGCGGTGTATGCTAGATGCAATATCTTCATTGTATGAAGCAAGCGCATCCACTGCTGCAACATAAATCAAAGCACTATGAAACATTCAGTAATGAAACTAATATAATAAATTCATTTTGACATAATTCAAAGCACTACGAAACATTCAGTAATGAAACTAATATAATAAATTCATTTCAAAATGAAATTTACAATGTTCAATTCAACTCATAGTATTTGGATTAGAGATATGTAGAAATCTGAATTTTAAGTCCTCAAAGCTTGAGTTCGAAACTTAAATACTTGAAACTTTCGAAAATCAGAACTCCGAAAACCTTATGACTGAAATTTTATGTAGGCAGGGCCGGTGAGAGGGGGGTAGGTAGGGCTAATGCCCTAAGAAGGGCCCAGGCAAAATATTTTAGGCTGATAAATGGCAAGGTGCTTAATAATATATATATAATATGCTTGATATATTGCAGCAAGCAAGAGATTTAAACTGAATAATTGCATATCTAACTGTTGTAACATAAATCCAACAACGGTTGTGTCCTGACTAAACCACTAGTGTCACCACTTTGTCCATTTCTTGTAGTAAGAGTGACCAATCTGTCTTATGTTACACTCTCTAATCTGTGAATAGTTCATTCATATTCTGTATTCGAGAGTGTTGTAGTTCATCAAGTAATCATATTGTTTGTTCTGTGATTCTGTTAATATATGATTTTATTTGTACGAGTAAGTGAAATAGTGAATGATGAGTAACTGTAAACATAAAAATGGTGCTAAGAAGAGAAAAGAGAAAGACAACAGAGATAAGGAGGTTATGAAAGGACAGTCATCACTGAAAGAGGGCTTGCCATTCGAGGGGAGATGGATCAAGTCAGTGAGCCATCAAATTGGAATTTTTTTAGGAGGGCTAGAGCAGCTGACCAATTACGGTCACAATTTAAGTGACCATTTGGCTAAGTTTGCCATTTTCAAGAGAAGGGAGATAGAATGCAAGCTCGCTACCTGTCACATGACATTCAGAATGAATTTATTGGTGTTTGTTCCTCAAGAGTAACTAGAAGAATTCTCAAAGAAAGAGAAAATGCAAGGTATTTTTCACTTATAGTTGGTGCTATCCCTGACTCTGCACATGTGGAGCAAACTGTGTTATTTGATCAGGTATATCAATTTGACAGAGGAAGTAGACAGTCACCCATACAACTGTTAGTTATGGTAACTAGGAATAAAGGTATAATGGAGGTGTTTTCGGAGGACCAGGCATATGCCAATTAAATAATAATCGAAGGGAGACAATGGACTGTAGGTTGCTGGGACAGAGATTTTAACCTGGGTAATTTGCAATGGTATATATTCAAGAAGCCTGAATTCTGAACTAATGGATACAGCACTTATACACAATAATAATAAAAGAATGAATACAGTTAATGTTCTTGTAGAAAACTATTCTCCCGCCCCTTGGCGAAGGTAACGCTAGACACAGCCTGTACACAGCACGAGGCTTCTAGGTTAGACCAATGTAAATTCTTGTAACTAACATTAAAATACAAGATTATTTCCTGGATTTCACACGTAAAGCTGCCTACACTCTAGGAGCCTGATATACGCGGAGTTACAGATGAGGAATTGATATATATAGCGAAAAGGTCCACACAATTAGGAACGCTTGTGACGCGTGTCTATATACCGTGACGACTCGATCCGAACTAACTAACACTGGCGTGGTATGGCACGCTGCAAGTCCACACCTGCACAGGATATGAGTAATTCACGCGCCAATTAATTGGCGGAGGCGCCAATTAACACAGAGGCAAATATAAACCATATAAAACTATAGACTCTTGATCTAACAACAACATTGAAGAACGTTTACTGTGCTTCAGTGATTGTTCAAAGAAAAGTAGAGAAGTTATTGCTAGGTTTATAATGGACAAGCTGAATGAATTTGGAATTCCCTTAAAAGACTGTAAAGGGCAAGGAAAAAACAACAGTAACAATATAAAGGAGCCCAGGCAGTCATACTTGCAGCCAATAATGAGGCTATTTATTCCGCTAGCACTTGCTATTCTTTAAATCTTCTGTGGGGAACAAGCAGCTGTACCACAGCAATTACCTTTTTTGGATCTGTCCAAAAATTATTTAATATTTTAGCTCCAGTCTCCAAAGGTGGGAAATCTTTAAAAAGAAAGTACCCAGCTAACTTTACTTGATGTCTAAAACATGATGGTCAGCATGAGTAGAGAGTGTCAAACCAGATGCTGCACACCTTCCAGCAATCATGGAAACCCTTGAGGAAATAAAGAAGTTGAATTTGACAGCTGAGCGTCGACATGATGTAAATGGCCGCCTGGAAAAGTATTTAAAAACCTTCAACTGCCTTCTCCTTGCATCTATTTGAGTTAAAATTCTTAATTCCATTGATATAGTCAATAGAGTATTAAAAACACTGGGGGGGGGGGAACTATGGATGTTGCCTAAAACAACTTGTACTCTCTCGTGTAAGAACTGAAGATGTTCTGCAATCAAGGATGGAAACCTATATATATAATGAAGCTCTAGTAGTTGCTTGAAATATCGGCCGGCCTGAACAGCTTGAGGAAGAATTCAAGAGAGCTGAGAAAAGGAAAAAGTTTGGAGACTACAACAAGGAGAATATATCTGAGGAGATGGATACAACAGATACAGATCAACAAACATTATTCAGATGATCCGTATTTAACATCATTTTAGACTATGTTATTGTTATGTTATATGTGACTGTTCGGTTTGAATCAGTGAGCTGATTGTGTAAAAACTTTACAGTGCATTGGTCTTGCAGAGAAATTACTGAGGATAGAATTCAGTAACAAGCAAAAGCACTTGTTAACCGATATCCCACAGATTTGGGAGAAGAGCTATCAGATGAATTAACTTGAAATCTATATATGCAGCCAATTTCGATAAAAATTACCTCTTGCCATTTGACCTGCTAAATGCCGCAAAAAGCCTCAAATCTGGAAACGTGCTAGCTGTTGAAACAGAACTTGCTAGGAAAATCAACTTGGACAAAATAATTGATGATTTTGCCATAAAGAAAAAAGCCAGAAAGGGCATTTTAT
This sequence comes from Ectobius pallidus, assembly GCA_964059195.1. NCBI lineage: Eukaryota > Metazoa > Arthropoda > Insecta > Blattodea > Ectobiidae > Ectobius > Ectobius pallidus. The sequence continues at coordinate 47,946,340 of CAXKWD010000009.1, read as the reverse complement.
AGTTGTTTAATGAATAGAAAACACTAATTTGTACAAGTTGCAATTGTAAGTAAAGTTAAAAATAAAGAAAATTTGTTTTTATTCCCTTAGGAAGTGGGTGTGGGTCTTTTCATCTTTAGGAAGAAGGAATTGCTTTTCACAAATACAATACTCCTTGGCCGATTTTGTGTGAATAAAAATAGTGTGCCAATAAATCTAATGGTGTAGTGGGGGGGCCCAAAGTATTTCAGCCCTGGGGCCCGTGAAAACTCTCGCTGGCACTGTATATAGGCTATACTTACGTCCAATTTCGAATACTTGTTTTAATACTCCAGACACAAAATACAAAATAGACTAAATACCTTCGTGAATAAGTTCATACTACAACTCATCTGCAATAATTTTGTAATTTGAAAGACTTCTAAGATTTTGCATTTTTACATTAAAAAAATTTTAATTTAAAAAGTTGGGCCAGTGTTCCAGTATTTATAGCATATGCATCACTACAGGGTGTGCACTCCTAAACTCAATTTTCTATACGTATTGCTTACACAATTCTTAAAAAAAAAAAATCAAATTAATATTTGCTGCCTGATAGCTAGCTATGTTATTCCTTTTATATGAATGTTTGTGTATAAAGTAGTGGGGTTTATAATGCTAGGCACACCCTGATGCACGAATATCTTCGTCCATGTCATTGTTATGAAGCAAAAAGAACTCTTTGTTGCGAAGAAATTTAAATACTTTTGGTTCATTCTCTTGCACTTGTATTATCTGGCCAACCAAATCACTCAACAATCACAATAGTGCCACCATCTAAGAAGTTAACCGAGTAGGTTTCCAACATGGAAATGTAAACAGTGTGTTGTGTAGAAATTGAAGAAAAATAATTTATTTTTCATGAATTGTGCACCGTAGATGTTTTCATAGAATGCCCCCTGTGTTTTATTTAATAATCCTTTTGCCAAAGAAGAAAAAAAAAATTGGGTGTGTGGAACGCCACACGACAGAAGTGAAACTTCTTTGGCAACGTTGAGAGTGAAATAGAGGAATACATATCGAACAGAAGAAGAAAATCTGAATAAAAAAATTAAATAAATTCATTTTTTGGCATTTTAAATTGAATATGTATAGGACACTAACACAGTTGTGATGAACCAATGCCCAAACTGTCACTGATCGTAGCCACTGTGTTGGTTTGCATGAATTGGACGTTTTTGTTAAGTTCCAAGAACGTTATTGACGTGTAAATGATGCTCACGCAACGAGTAGAGCCATTTATAATGGTGAAGGGCTCACCACGCCACTAGCTCGAAGTAGTAATAGCCCCCCACTCAATGCCTGATACCTTTCCCCCCGCACACTCCCGTGGCCCCACTCTTTCGATAACAACTCTATGCTTGCTACTTACCCACTACTTTCGTGACGATTTTGTTCGTAACGCTAGAGCATAATGCAACTTTGGTTTACTCCTAGCACGCATAAAGAAGTTTCACTTAAAAATAAAAGGTATAGTTTATAACTAATTAGTCCAATACTTCTGTTTAGAAAGCATCCAAGCACTGGTATGATATAGCCCAAAAACTGTTAAATGTTGCATGAATGTGAAGAATGCTGCTTAAGTATGTAGCTGTAAAGGTTTTGAAGCAACAGCATTGTATGTGAAGACTAGGTTACTACTTTGATAATGTGTTCACTTTCATAGCTTGATTGATTAAGAGTGTTATTGACAAGTTTCAGATTGTACTGTTTTATATATTTGTTACTTTTTAACAGCATAAGAGAAGAAAGAAAATTCTGATGACATATCAGACTATCTTCTTGTTAACTGCATTATTTATGAGAACTGCAAGAGAGTTCATTGCTCATATATTATCTTTAAAGTGAAATCTAAATGTTGTCTTTGACATGACACTTCTTTTCATAGAATTACAAAAATATATACATCATATTAAAGGTGACAAATGTGTTTGAATAGTTCAAAGGAAAATTTGGGATCCAATTTGAAGCATGGGAAAAAACAAATCCAAAGCAGTGCTCACTTTTAATGTACAGAAAACCTGAATAACCTTACTAATTATATATTTTTTATTAGATAGTAATAAAAGTATTTTTACAAAGTTCTTATTCTGTCATTCTTGGCATTGCATATTCCAGATCCAGGAGATTCAGTTCTTCCACTTCCATTTGCCAGAGTGAAGAAAATACTTCATTTGTACTTAAGTCTGTTATTTTTATGGCACCAACTTCAGGCAATGCAGAAACCTTAGCAAGTGTGCCGACCACAGAACAGTACATTCCTGAAAGCAAAAATATTTTATTTATTTCTTTATGTGGTTGACTAAATGATTCTAGATCTTGAAGATTACATTAAAGTAATAAATGACAAACATTCCACGAAAACAATGCCACATTTATTCTATGGAGTAGCAAGAAGTGCTCAGAAAAATTTATATTAAGGCAAATGTGATTGACCAATTCTAATTTATATTATATTTTGTGATGTTCAAAGCCCCCCAAGCATTTTGATTGGCTCTCGTGGACAGCCAATCAGCGGCTGAAGTGCCACAAACAGATACTCATTTTGCAGTGTACATTGAATCACAAAAGAGAACAAAGTAATCTTGAAATAAGAATTTAATATACATCGACGAGTTTGAGATTATATATTTAGCATAAACAACTAAGCCTAAGGAACACATCAGCATTCCATTAGACTGTTTCTTGTGATCAGAAACTACTCAAATCTTTTACCATAGGCTAATTTCAGCAAGTTGAACTTGGTGTTGTAGAGGTAGCTTATTGTATATCTGTATTGCAGAGTAATAAGCGCCATTCTGAAAAAGTTTTAATGAATTAACCAGTCTATGTAAATCATTCATGTTTCTAGTAGTATGTTCATGAACACTGATATTAGTTGAAATCTCTCAATATTATCTACCATATAAGACATAACAGAGTATCTATACTCCCCTGTGAGAGTGAGGACTTTTAATTTTTCAAAGAGCGGTTTACATGATTCCTTTCCTTTCCACATAGGCTATTATTCTAATTGCTTGCTTTTGTAACCTAAATATTTTTGAAGTAAAACTTCTTTAGTGGCGGTAGAGGGTGAATCGGGAAAATCAGTCACACTAAAACCGTCACGAAATCAGTCACACTCAAAACCGACTTGTTTCGGTGCGGACTGCACAGAAAACAATCAACTCAATGATTAGGAGTAATCAAAGGAAATTTTTCAGATCTTACTTCCTCAATGGAACCCGGAGGTTCATTACCGCGCAAATCCAAAATTAAAAAATACAAATTTCCAAAATTAAAAAAAATAAAAATCAAAACATCCAAAAATCCAAAATTTAATAAATAATAAATTCCAAAATTTAAAAATTAAAAAATCGAAAATACCAAAATTTAAAAAATCTAAAAATCCATAATTGAAAAAACTAAAATACAAAATTAAAAAATCCAAAAAAATAAAAAATTCAAAGAATCAAAATTAAAAAATTCAAAGATCCAAAAATTAAAAATTAAAAAAAAAAATTTCCAAAATTTAATAAATAATAAAATTTAAAAAATCAAAAAATAAACAATTCAAAGATCGAAAATTTAAAAAATCCAAAATTAAAAATTCAAAGATCCAAAATAAAAAATTTAAAAAAGTCCAAAAACCCAATATTAAAAAGTCCAATAATGCAAAATTGAAAAAATCCAATAATCAAAAATTGAAAAAATAAAATAAAGTTTTACTTCTGTCGCGTGGAGTTCCACGCACTCTTTTTTTTCCCCCCCCTATTGGTTGAGTTACCCCAGAATATGATTCCATACTTCGTTACAGACATGGAAATTTGCAAAATACACCATACGTAAGGCATCCTGTTTTAATAACTTATATGGTTCAGAACACTTAAGGTAAAGCATGCTGAACTTAGTTTTGGAATTATCATTTCAGTATGTGCCTTCCAGTCAAGATGTTGGTCAATTTGTAATGGGTCATTCCATGTAAACTGGGAATTGTAAAAAAAAATTATTTTTTATCGGAATTTTTCCCCCCTTGAAATATTTATAGTCAGGATATCAAATTATATTGGCATGGCTGATTTTTCCCTCCAAAACCAGTTGTTCACTTCTGGCAGCCATTGTTTGGGAGAGTGCATGTTGCGTTTGTTCACGGTGAAAATTTGATCACTTTCAAGGTAAGAGAACATCTCAATAAATTACAACAGTTATTACGTCATGTACATTAATTGAAAGAGTATAGTTTCTTCTTCTTTTCTTTCAATTTTTGAAAGCATATCTTTAGGCATGTTGAATAGAGTAACTTTTAATTAACCTAACTTCCAATATGTAACGTGAGTTACCAAAACCCTCATTTTTTAAAATTTTCAGAAATATATTAATGAACGTCAATCTATATGCCACTTTTCTCCTTCTCACAAATATGAGTGATGATTGGATATTTTTAAAAAAATTCCATCTTATAACCTTCTCCTAGTATCGGGGATTTTATTTATGTAACGTGAGTTACCATCATGTGCGTAACGTGAGTTACCATTCTTTATAGGAAGGGTAAACTAAAAAAATACCATTTTCTTATTTTAATCTCATCGCACGGAGCTTTGAATTACGAAACGAATGGTGATCTCGTGAACTTCAGGTGCCCAATATTACGCCTTGTACGGGTGAAGTGAAAAGCTGCTGTGACGTCACACCTGACTAACTCGCTAGCAGGACAACAGCTGCTGTAATGCTCGAGCGTGTGTTTCTAATACACCACCAAGTCTCATTTGTGTTTGTTGTTGACAGAGATGCCTGCAATGTTACCTTCTAAGGACAAATCTCGGTATTCACAAATTAATATCACACGAAAAGAAAATGACAAGGAATTATTTAAAGAATTGCAAGGAAGAAAAGAGAATACGGAATAGTGTAAATGTGGGCTGTGTATACATATGAAAACGGGCCACGAAAGTGTGTGTTGTTGGGACTGTGAAGTAATTTGTGAACAGAAGGGGGTTGTAGACTGTATAACATGACATTGCTCATTCGATAGCGTTATTATAAATAAAGATACACTAGTTGCCAGGCGTTATCAGTTAATACTTAGATCTAATACAGTTCAAAAACAAAATATTTTTTCAAGATACGAACAGAGTCACATTCAGATTCAGAATCATCTTTTGCGGTAGTAGAAATTTCTGAAATGCTAAAAGAGCTATCTAATCCAAATCACAATTTCTAGAAGAAACATTCAATGAATCTGTGCAAACATTGACATAAGTTTCATTTCCTAGTTCACACTGAACGCCTACGCTGTTAGAAACTGAATTTTCGTCATAAATACTAGATTCCACATTCATGATTTGTCCATTCCCGGATACTGAAGGATTACTGTTCAAATCTTGCAATAACTCTCTCATTTCCTTCTTCCTCGAGTACGACGATTTTCTTTACTTCATTGGCGGTGTTTCAGATTTCCCACGCAAAAGAAGTGATGGCACAGCACTTCTTTTTTAAACAGATTGCGGGGGTTTCTCCAGATAACTGTTTTCGTAACTGTACCGAAAGCTCGGTATCATTTTCTTCAAAATGTTGTGAACAAACCGTACTGTATTTAGTAGGAACAAATTTTTCTCTTTTTATTTTTATCAGCCATTGCTTATTTACGTTCGGATGACTTATCTCTGTTGGGAAATCGATGAAAAGATATTTTAAGTGTGTTATCACTCTTCGACGATGAGTTTGTACACCCCACAACACAACAATAAACCATTGTTTGAACAGATACTCACTAAAAAACTGTAACAGTAGACAGAATACTGTGAAATGTCTTTCACCGGGCGAGACTGAGCCAAGCCTTCGTCAAGCGTGACGTCACGCGCCCATCGCTTTACAATAAATATATTCATTTTGTGATTAAATGTGAAGGTGTAAAACATTTCTAACAGTGAATATCATTTCTTAAAAACATTTTCTTTCAATCCGTATGAAGAAAATGATACTGAATTTTTAGTTTACTTTTCCTTTAAGTAACGTGAGTTACCATTGTCATATTCCGAATTATTCTAAATTTTTAAAAAATACTTATTTAACAATTTATGCAACAGGTTAATGTTCATTTACCTTTATATGTTACATAAAGGCCTATATGGGGAAGAAGCTATTTCAGTCAGTCTGCTATTACCTACTGGTAGTCATCACGAATAAAAGTGTGTTCCAAATCTGCAGCTGGAAAGATGAAAAGAAGAAGAGAAAAGATAAAGAATGAGGGAAAATATAAGGAATACAAAAGAAAACACAAGGAGACAATGAAAAGATACAGGGAGAAGAAGAAGGAACAGGGAAAACGTTTTAACAAAAGGGAACATAAAAGGATTACCATAGAAAAGAAGCAGTGTGTAAGAGAAAGAGTAGCTAAATACAGAAAGCAACTAAAGGAAGCATCTTGTGATAAAGTAAATACCACACCAAGCAGATCTGGAACTCCTCTGTTTAAAAATATGTCTACCTTGGGGAAAGCCACCTCCAAAGTAAAACATGCACTTGCATCGTCACCCAGAAAAAAGAGCACTGTTATTAAAAGGTTATATCATACATTTGTTGTACCATTAGCAATGGAAAGACCTAAAGCAAAAATAAGTGCCATAATAATTAGTGCAGTTCAAATTTCTATGAAAGGGACGATATCAGCACAGCAGACAGGCTTCAGGACGGAAAGATCTTGTGACTGTAAGAGATAAGAATGGTAAGCATAAGCTGTAAATACCACATTTAATGTTTTAATTGAAAGAAGCTCATGCATGTTTTGTAAAGAAAATGGCAAAGTGATTGGGAAAAGTAAGTTTGCAGAATTCAGACCAAAGCATGTGATGCTCTCCAACAAACTTCCTCACAATGTGTGTCTTCGCAGGCGCAGATATCATGAGAACTTCATCAGTGCCATAAATTCTCTTCACAATATAAGTCCATCAAATGCCTGACACTACCAGCAACTTGCCTGCATTTTTTGTATGTGTAGAATCTACAGCTGATTGCTAATTAGGAAAGTATACAAAATGTATCAATTTCATAGAAAAAATAAACTTTGAGACTAATGTAATGGTATACAAGAAATTCATTACTTGGAACTCAATAATGGTGAAGTGATAGGACACACTACTTCATCTGATGCACAATTAAATAAGAACAAAACAAAAAAATCAAGACCTGAATTTCAAGTGGATGATTGGGTGGTGGTAAAACAGATGAATTTAATTTCCCGGGAAATATAACACAAGTTATAAACAAGGAGTATAAGGTTAATGTTATGGTGAAAGATGGTAAGTTATGGAAGTGGCCTCAAAATAAATGTGAAATATTCTACATTAAGGACATGATAATCAGAAAAGTGGATCCCCCAGGTGTAGTAAATTCTCATGGTTAATTTAAGTTTGAATGTGAGTTGTGACACTGTAACGTGAGTTACCATATGTTGTAACGTGAGTTACCGGATTTATAATATTTTTTGTTTATTTGACTACAGTGTGGAAGTTTTTATTTGTGTTAAAGTACTTATAAGATCTCTTAGTATTATGTGTAAAATTTCCACCAACTACTGACTTATAGTAGAGCAGACTTTTGTGATTCTTTATTCATATGCAGAATGTATATCCTGGAAATGTAACGCGAGTTACTGAGAATAATCAAAGGTTTTCGTTTGATAAATATTATAATTTATTAATTGTTGTGATCCAGATTTGTAAAGCATTCCTTATTAAGGGTATTAACAAACAAAAAAATGCCATGAAATTCTTTTCTTCCATTAATAGCCTGAATCTTATAAGCTATTGTCTGTCACTTTGTAACGTGAGTTACCATGGAATGACCCTAATCCTAAAAATTTGATATTACTAATCTCTTCTATGCATTGTGTTTGGTAATTAATTATAAGGTTTTGGGTAATCTATTGAGATATACAAGTTCACTGTATTTTGTGAGGTCATTTTCAAGCTGCAGTTGGATAATAAGATGATTAGACTTGATTCTAGAATCTTGTTCATTTTGTAGTGATGTTATGAAGTTTGTTAACACTGCTGACAACAGAAGAGTCAACTGCTGAGGATGACTGTCACATTCAGCTGAAAGCGCATCAACAACCTTAAATAGTATGGTAGGAGTAGAAGGGTCATTCCACAGTTCTGGGTGTGACACTTTTGAGCTTATTTAAGAAGTTTATCATTTTATAATAATTAAGTTTATGAACCTATAGTTTTCTAATTTTTATTATGTAATCCTGAGCTGCTAATGTTGTTGTTCACAAAATTTCAGATTTATACAAATACTGGAAAGCAATAATAAAAAAAAATACTTACTGTTCTGGGTGTGACTGAATTGTCCAGTGCTTTTAGATATGAACATAGAAAAAGTAAAAACTCTGTTCTATGGTTAATCAAAGAGACAAATAGAATTTTATTTTAGTTAAGGTGGAAGTTTCTTAAATGGAATATGTAAAGGTTTTAAATATTATTTACATTTTTATAGATGAACGAAATTTTTGAAAATGTTCTGGGTGTGACAAAAAAGGACAAGTGAGAATTAAATTCATCTTTGAAACTATTTATTGCAATACTTTATTTGTTTACACATAGTCTCTGTTTTACGACTGTTTAGTAATGTTTAAGCAGAATTTTGCCGAAGAACTGAAAACAAATTGACCTCTGTAATTAATTATGGTAATTTTTGTGTTCTGACTTTGGGAACGATCACAGACATACTTTTATGTGAATGATCTTCTTTAATTGGCCAAATCCAAGGTTTTTCCTGATGGTTGCATATATTTGAGCAATAGTTTATCATTCTTGTAGTCAACTTCTCTCACTTCAGCATAAAATTCCTTTTTAATGCCGCAAACTTTACAAATTGCTTTTCCTAAAGAGTGCCTAGATTGATAAGGACTTTTTTGGGAGTTCAGATAATATCAGATGACTTAGATTTCTTCACTTTCTCCGGCTGTGACGTGGCTGTCTCCCTCTGAAGGGCTTTTCCATCACGGTTTATTGCTCGTTTTGCTTTCAGTATTCTTTCTTTATCCCTCTGCCGCTATTTCCTTTAATGTTCCTCATGAACATCTTCATTCTACTTCATTTTGTCCCTGAATTTCTTTGTTTTTAATTAGAACTCTTCTGTGATAAGATATAAAAATACTGTAATTAGAAGTGGAGAGCCAAGCAACCAATATATTGGAGATGTCACACCCAGAACACACTTTTAAGCTAGTTGCATTGCAGATATTAAAAAAAATTGTTATTGAAAGTTGTAGAGCATGTTGTTTAACCTCACTTCTGGGAATCAGTAACATGCTGTCATACATATATCCACTATTAAACAAACTTTTACATGTTTTTGCGTTCCGGGTGTGACAGAAAACAGTAATGTTATTTTGAATAATAGGAAAGGTAGATAATTACTTTTCCAAAATATAATCACTTGAATAACACAAGAGAAGTAGTATCTTCAAGATAACACAACAATAAAAAAAGTCAGTCGTTAGTGTTCCCGCTCCCACGGTAGCTCGCAGGCGAAATAGGGACACGGGGAAACCTCTCCGGTTTGAAGGATGCTACACTAAGTCAAGTTTAAATACATTTATTGAGCCCCTTGAAAGATACAAAGAGCACAATGGACAAAATGATAAATAGACCCTTTAAAATACAAGATGGAATTTTGTATCTTGCTTTACAAATAAATTCCTCTTCCTAGCGGTGCCGAAGAAGATGAAATGTTGATGAAGTCAAGGGGAGACGACTTAGTAAGCTCCTTCTGGAAAATAAGGCATGCTTGCCTTATAAGACTGATGAATAGCTCGGAGGACCAGAGCAGAGCAATTTTTATAGTCGCGCTTGCTCGGACGACTGAGAAAGAATTTCACTATTCTTGAAGTAAATGCGCACTATCAGCAAATTATTTTAAGGTCGACTTGCTGCTTCGACCGAAAAGAAGAACCTTTAGATGTTGCTTCGACACTGCAACTAAAATTAAGCACTCTGAAATATTCACTTCACAGCAGTACTTACAGTAAATCCTTTTACTTAATGAGTTACGCATTCAAGTCCATACGGTTTGATCAGGGAAGTAAAAAACTTGGCTTCACACATTTGTAATTAAATCACAAATAAATTACTTTGATGAATGTACTAAATTGCGTCTCTGCAATAACTAGGGCTGGGAAACTTCAAATTCCCAGCTCGACAATAATAACTAGATTCAGAATTCTGAACTGAAAACTAGCCTGGCGAAAACTTCGAACGAGTGAATAAGAATGAATAGCAAGAATGACAGACGTCACGACATGTGACGTAAAGCAAGAATCCCATTGGCCAAGAAAAACAATAAATAATTAATCTTGGAAATAAATCAATTAAGTTACATTAAAATACTAAAACATAAATAAGAGAATTAATAGCATTACTTAAAAACTGAATTGTTTCTTTAAAAACACAAAATTATGAATAAAATATACTAAAAAATAATCAGACTGAAACTTTGGGTTGGAGATTATAACATGACTATCCAAAAAATGAAAGATGCGACAGTCAAATGTTATTTCTTATGAGAATTGATGGGAGAAAGAACAAACAGATAAGTAAACATATTTAAAATTATATTGAAGACACAACAAGAAAAATAAAACAAACGAAGACACAAGCCTGTTGCCATAGCAACACGGCGAATGACCTCGCGAAACCAGCTAATGCCTCAAATCCGGCCAGACACGAATGCTGGACGGAACATATTGCCCGCGATAATTTCGCTCGTGAAATTATCTAACAGAATGTGACGTCAAGCAAATTCGTGAATGCAAGGATTCGAGGCCAAAACAACTATCAAGTCGCAATAAAGTCAAAATCGGTGGAGTGGGATGCGTCCGGCATCAGCACTCTGAATGAAAGCAGGTGTCACTGTCCCTCTTCACTGACAGGCAGAGGAGCCAACTTGATGAGGGGCCTCTTATAAGTGCCTGAGACAGTGCGCACAGTGACAACTCTGACAAGGCCGTCTGGGCCTGGGTGTACTTGGTGCACCAGACCAAGCACCCACCTATGAGGAGGTACATTGTCCTCGAGAACCAATACAGGGGTACCCAAAGGAACGTCTGGCAGTACCTTATGCCACCTTGCACGACGCTGTAGCGTGTGGAGATAATCCACGGACCACTTCTTCCAAATACAAGTGACCATCTGCTGAAGATGGTTCCAACGGGAACGCAGGCTGTACCCACCAGAGAGGTCAGGACTGGGCACCGACACAATGGGCTTGCCAATAAGAAAGTGGCCGGGAGACAAATATCCAAAGTCATCCACGTCCTCAGATAACGACATCAAAGGACGTGAATTCAAGAATGACTCAATTTGTGTGAGAACAGTAGACATCTCCTCGTAAGTGTACTTACAGGACGAGGACATCCTCTTCAAGTGGAACTTCAAAGAGCGTACTGCCGCCTCATGAAGCCCTCCCATGTGTGGAGAGTGAGGAGGCAAGAAACGCCAATGAATGTTCAAATGCGCAGTGGCGTCTTGCACTGCGGAGTGATGTTCTGATGACATCAAAAGCCTAGAGAGGTTCTGCAGGTCGGCGTGGGCTCCGACAAAGTTTCTACCATTATCACAAGTGATTGAACTTGGAATTCCACGACGACTTGTGAACCTTGACAATGCCGCCAGGAAGGCACGTGAGGTGAGCGAAGTCACTAGCTCAACGTGTACGGCTTTCGTGGACATGCAGACAAAAATAGCAACGTAGGCTTTAGTAGTCACCTTGGACCGCGGGCCACCAAACTTGAGAGAGAATGGACCGGCGTAGTCCACACTAGAGTTTGTGAAAGGAGGGAGAGGATTTACTCTCTCAGGAGGCAGATCAGCCATCTTTTGCTGAAAAGCCTGAGCCTCAAAGCGGAAACAAACACTACAGCGCCTCCGTACACTGCGAACCAGCTTGCGAATGCAAGGGATCCAATACGACTCTCGCAAGTGTGAGATGACTAGCTGAGGTCCTGCATGACCTAGATGCAAGTGCACATGGAGAACTAACTGCCTGGTGAAAGCATGCTCTGCAGGAAGTAATATCTGATGCTTGTTGTCAAAGGGTAGGTTGGACCGACTTAGACGTCCACCTACACGCAGGATGTTATCCTGAATAAAGGGGCATAGTTGCCGGATCTTACTAGAAGAAGGCAAATCTTGCGAGGAAGACAATGCTTGAATTTCCTTTCTGAAAGCATTCCTTTGAATGATTCTAATGCAAGAATGCAAAGCTTCAGTAAGCTCTGACGGCAACAAAGGGCCATTGATGGGTGACTTGAGTTTCAAGTAATTATTAATGAAACGTCGCACATAAGCCATGACCCTGATTGTTTTCAAATGTGAAAACTTAGTCAGCCATGGGCTTAAGCTAGAGGTTTCGATAGTGACTAGCGCTGTTATCTTCACCTCTGGGAGAGACGAAGACTCGAGCTCAGTGGGCAAACTGGGCCACTGAGTGGAGTCGGCAGTAAGCCAAGAAGGGCCTGACCACCACAGAGAGTTGTTAAGTAGATCAGAAGGGGTGGCTCCCCTAGAGATGAGATCAGCGGGATTGTCCTTAGATGACACATGCGACCAAGATTCAATGGCGGTGAATTCTTGGACGTCCGCGACTCTGTTAGCCACGAAAGTCTTAAGTTTAGAAGGTGAATGGTTTAAGTCTGCAGTTAGGAAGGCTGAGTAATTGGAAGACATAGCCTCCGAGCATTCAGGCTCATTGGGGCTTGCGTCAAGATAACGCTTAGCCGTGGATCGGCGTCGATGACCATTGGAAGTATGGCAACGCTGTGAAGGGAAAGGCGCAGAGGGCAGTTTCCCGGCGAAGTACCAACCAAGGTGCGAGTTCTGAATCGTAGGTAACTCACAGGTGGAAATTTGCCCTGGACACACCACTTGGGCGCAAATCTCCACTCCAAGAAGTAGATCGACACACTTAGGACGACTAAAGAATGGATCAGCCAAGGGAAGATTCGGAGGAATGTTCCAATCTTTCGTCTCAATGAAAGAGCTCGGGAACCTTTTCTCCGAAATCTCCGGAACGACAATGGCCTGTGCATTGTAGCGCCATGAAGTCACTCGCGACTGAATCGTGATGCTGGTTAGCTTATGTGTGCTAACATTAGTGGACAAAATTCCCGCTAGCGTAGTCCGCTGCGCATGAGGAGCTAGTCCAAGACGCCTAAACAGCCTGTTGCTAATAAGATTGCAGTCTGAACCGCTATCCAGGAGGGCTGTGGCCTCAACAGGCGAGCCGTCTGAGTCCAGGATGCGGACAATAGCAGTAGGAAGCAAGCAGCGCTGCTGGGTCTGACTAGAAGCCATAACACCTGCAGTGTTGGCAGCCTGGTGACTATCGCTAGTCGGGTCGTGGAGGAATGTGCTATGTCTCCCAGCACATCTCCTGCACTGAAAAGTCCTACAATTGTTGGCATGCCCTTGACTATACAGGCATACGCGACACAGTTTGCGGTCTCTAACAAACTGGTCTCTTTGAGCGAAAGTCATGCTCCTGAAGTCGCTGCATGAAAACAGGTCATGCACAGCAGTACGACAACAGAGACATTTAGGCCTCGAAGAAGAAGACTTTGACTTGGAAGGAGCCGGAGAGCTCGGAACTGACTTAGCAGCCTGACTTTTCGTGGCAGCATCAGTCATCTGCAGTATGCGAACTCGGCTTTCCAAGAAGACAAATAACTCCTTGAGAGTAGGGAGCTTCCCTATTTTGACAGATGACTCCCATTCTCTGATGAGGTTCATCGGAAGCTTGTCGATGATAATTCTGGTAATAATCAGATCTGACAACTCCACTTCTGTATTAAGGGAATTCAGAGCATGTACCGTGCTTATAAAATGATCCAGGTATTTCTGCAGGGATTCTGCAGAATACCTCTCAATCTGAGGAGGAGAGAAGAGATTGTCCAGATGGGTGTTGGCGATTAGCCGGTCGTTATCAAACCTATCAATCAAAGTCTGCCACGCCACCTGGAAAGTCGCAGCAGAGACAGGAATATTCTGAATGACCGTACTAACCTCTGATGACAGGCAGGACTTCAAGTACTGATACTTGTCCATGTCCGAAATGTGCCTGTGTTGAATTACCAACGACGAGAAAGTGTCACGAAACTCGATCCACTCAGAGGGGTTCCCATTGAACTGAGGAAGACGGATTTCGGGGAGTTTCGGTAACAACGGCGTGACAGGGTCGAGCGAGGAGCGCTGACTGGCAGTCTGCGCCTGCTCGGGTTCATATAGCTGTTTCTTTTCAGCTATCATGGAGTCAAAGAAACTGATGACTTTATAATAATCAGATTCCACTGCGTGAAAGTCGAATTCATGATCCTGGTAGGCCTCGTCAATGGCCACCTGAGCATAATCTGACTTATAGGCCTTGAAGATCTCTACGAATTCAGAGCGGCGAATGCGCGCCTCATGAAGCGTAGTGAGATCTTCGATTTCGTACTCTCGCATAATCTGCATTTGACGCAGAAATTGCGATTGCAAGTACTCGAAGCGTCTTATTTTAGCCCTTTGGGCAGCTTCGGCCTGGGCGTGGGCTTCGGCTCTCTTAGCCTCAGCTTCCTCACGGGCCAGGGCGAGCTGGGCCTGAGCATGCCTTTCTGCAAGGGCCTGCTGGGCCAGGGCCTCCTTGTCAGATAAGGCCTGAAGAAATTTACACAACTGAGAGTTGCCTCTGGAAATGACGGCGTCGACTTCTGCCCTATAGGCTTCTTCAGCATCAGAATAATCCACACCGTCGATTTCAGTCTGCACAAGGTCGAACTTAGCTGCAAGTTCGTCTAACTTAGACTCATACTTTTTGAGTTCAGGATATGTGATATCCTCAATGGCTAAATTACTAATGACATTAACCTGCCGCGTAATCTGGGCCTTAATGGGAACTCGCTTGGCTTTAAGAGCCGTCAAACCGTCTGGACTCGACATAGCGACTTGCTTCTACAATGTCTGAATTAAATAGGTTGCCCGCCTAGAGCCGGTGCAACAATGACAAATTAAGGTTTGTTTATAAGAATGGAGTGAGTTGCCCGCATAGGAGCATACGAGTAGACAAAGAAATAGTGTGTAGCTGTACAGGTGTAAGTACACAGATGTAAATGTTTACACTTTACAAGAAAGTACAAAAAAACTTACTTGAAATCTGTCAGAGACCTCCCTCAAACGCAATGCGGAGGAGAACCACAGATACTTATAGCAACTGACTTTAAACTACTTATTACTGATGGCTACTGATGGTAGCGTCTCACACCGGCGGCAAACTATACCGGGAGAACAAGATTGATATATAAGAATGACTAGAATTGTGGCTAATCACTGAGGTCTCTGAAATAAGTGACCAAGACAAATTCAAACTGTGTATTGAATAGTTACTTTACGTTAATTATAGGTCACTAACTATCAATGCATCTTCAACCATAGGCCTCTGGGTCATATCTAGGCCCGGAGGAACCACAAAGAGATGTTCCCGCTCCCACGGTAGCTCGCAGGCGAAATAGGGACACGGGGAAACCTCTCCGGTTTGAAGGATGCTACACTAAGTCAAGTTTAAATACATTTATTGAGCCCCTTGAAAGATACAAAGAGCACAATGGACAAAATGATAAATAGACCCTTTAAAATACAAGATGGAATTTTGTATCTTGCTTTACAAATAAATTCCTCTTCCTAGCGGTGCCGAAGAAGATGAAATGTTGATGAAGTCAAGGGGAGACGACTTAGTAAGCTCCTTCTGGAAAATAAGGCATGCTTGCCTTATAAGACTGATGAATAGCTCGGAGGACCAGAGCAGAGCAATTTTTATAGTCGCGCTTGCTCGGACGACTGAGAAAGAATTTCACTATTCTTGAAGTAAATGCGCACTATCAGCAAATTATTTTAAGGTCGACTTGCTGCTTCGACCGAAAAGAAGAACCTTTAGATGTTGCTTCGACACTGCAACTAAAATTAAGCACTCTGAAATATTCACTTCACAGCAGTACTTACAGTAAATCCTTTTACTTAATGAGTTACGCATTCAAGTCCATACGGTTTGATCAGGGAAGTAAAAAACTTGGCTTCACACATTTGTAATTAAATCACAAATAAATTACTTTGATGAATGTACTAAATTGCGTCTCTGCAATAACTAGGGCTGGGAAACTTCAAATTCCCAGCTCGACAATAATAACTAGATTCAGAATTCTGAACTGAAAACTAGCCTGGCGAAAACTTCGAACGAGTGAATAAGAATGAATAGCAAGAATGACAGACGTCACGACATGTGACGTAAAGCAAGAATCCCATTGGCCAAGAAAAACAATAAATAATTAATCTTGGAAATAAATCAATTAAGTTACATTAAAATACTAAAACATAAATAAGAGAATTAATAGCATTACTTAAAAACTGAATTGTTTCTTTAAAAACACAAAATTATGAATAAAATATACTAAAAAATAATCAGACTGAAACTTTGGGTTGGAGATTATAACATGACTATCCAAAAAATGAAAGATGCGACAGTCAAATGTTATTTCTTATGAGAATTGATGGGAGAAAGAACAAACAGATAAGTAAACATATTTAAAATTATATTGAAGACACAACAAGAAAAATAAAACAAACGAAGACACAAGCCTGTTGCCATAGCAACACGGCGAATGACCTCGCGAAACCAGCTAATGCCTCAAATCCGGCCAGACACGAATGCTGGACGGAACAGTTAGTTCTTCTGATCTCAGAGTTGTCAACTTATGCATAAATGCACCAGTTTCTTTTTAATATATAAGTTCAAGTTTGGAAGTTGATTACACCAAGAAATGAAGTGCATTTCAAATTTCCATACTAAATTAATAATCAGTAATTAACAATCTTTATTTTGATATGGAGTTTCCTATAAATTTGTGAAATTTATTTTTCAAACCTTGTGGGTCACTTCACATGGAATGACCCAGAAGTATTTTAGTAAAGCATAAGGTTACATTTTTATATGATAACAATTCAGTAGCTAATTCTGATTGACATGGTCCCAGATGAGGTGGCTCATGCTACAGAATTAATAATTTGCATGGACACTGCGATTTGTTTATACAGGAGCAGATTTTAGGCTTTCGGAATATTACTAATATGTGAACCCAAAAGTATTACATAATAAATTCCGATAGATGCTACTGAGACATCCATTATTTAATGGGTTTGACATAGGTTAATAAGTTTTGTACCCACAATCCCTGGACTTGACTTGTATCGGTATTTACAATTTTTTACGAAATAAATTACCTTTTCTCAACCATGAACTTCCACCTGGAACTGTGTTACAATGAACAATCTTAACCTTTCCTGTTTTATCGTTGACTATAAGAACCTCATTTTCCTTTCCAGCTACTTGATCGACGTAACCCTGAAGCCACACATAAGATGAAGAAACTTTTTTGGTTATGTTCGGTATCTTTTCAAGCCTCAGGTCAAAATCCCAAACATCGTCAGATGCTTTTGAACATTTATGTAAATCCTTTACGAACATCTTTCGTGCTGGATGTTCAAACATTTATCTAGAATTTCGATTTATAAATTTAAAAAAGCCATTCAACAAACAGACCAAGCACCAAGATCTTCTTCTTCTTCTTCTTCTTCTGCTTTTATTTTTGGACGCCACACTAGGCCAGTGCCAAGTTTCAGCGTCGTGGGTGTCTTTGGTAGAAAACAGCGGGAAAATTCGTATGTAATGGACAGGGAAAGAAATGGAATGTTATAGTTTCATTTTACATTTTTTTACGTGGGAATATATGAGACCGCTCATTTGGAGTTCAGAATTATGGAGTACTGATTGTATATGCCAAGGTCCAATGCCTTTAATAGAAGTGATACGTGAATGTAGATGGTTAATATGATTTCGGTATAGACAGCACCCGAAGAAAATGTGATTTATATCTCCAACTTCCCCACAGTCACAGAGGGGGGAAGGGCGTTTTCGAATTTTGTATAGAAAGGCCGGGGTGAAAGCTACATTAAGTTTAATTTTGGAGATGAGGACTATTTGTTTGCGAGAGCGATTAGTGTTATAGAACCATGGCTTCGGGTTGCGATGGGAATTATGAGATGTCCAGACATTATTCAGTAAAGTGGTAGCTATGTCAGTATGAGGGGCGAGAAATGGAGAATTGAACGGGTGTAAATGTGCTTGTTTTGCAAGGCCGTCTACTATTTCATTGCCAGGAATGCCCACGTGAGCAGGAATCCATAGTAATGTAATGGAATTGTTTTGTAATATTGATAACTTATATAGGAGATGTTTGCAATTTATTTCCCACCAACCACATGAAGTGGAGAGCTTGGTGGACGCTATGTTGTGTATTGCGCTGAGTGAGTCTGTACAGATGAGTATATTGGTGGAAGAAAACCGCATAGAAATGAGTGCTTGTCTAATGGCCACTAATTCCGCCGTATAGTTGGAAAAAGCAGAATGGAGTTTATATTGTTGTGCATTGTTTGAATTGTAAGAAAGGTAGGCAGCCCCTACGTCCGTTGGGGTTTTTGAGCCGTCCGTGAAGTAGATGTGGAGAGTTGTATTATTACCTGATTGAGTCAACTGATGTATATAATGATGAAATTTGTCCGCGATATTAACATCTTTTTTACTAAAGGTGTGGGTGTCAGTCTGAACAGCAAATTGTAAAACCGGGTATTCTATACAATAAATGGGTGGCCTAGGGAGGCGCAGCAGGAGCGGGTGGGTATAAAATTGATGAAAAATTTGCAGGAAGAGGGGGGTGTGGTTGGTCATAGTTGGGTCTTCCCTCTGATGTACAGTATGTAGGTATGTCAATTTGTTAAATAGCGGGGATTGTGTATGATGGAAAAGTTTACTAATGAGTTTGATGGAAGACAGTTGTTGTCTGAGGGGGTAAGGCTGTAGTTTTAATTCGCGGAAGACGCCCCGAGTATTCGGGTTGCCGGACACCCCCAATATCTTTTTGGTGATTTGGTAGATAATTGTTTGAAGTTTACGTTGCCAAAATTTTGATGGTGGGGTGGTTACGATATTCCCATATTCCAATTTTGAGAGAATTAAATTATTATATAAAATCAGAAGATGTTGAGGGTGGAAACCCCATGATGCGCCCGAAATATAATCAAAAAGTGGTTTGGTAGCTAAAAGGGATTGATGTATATGTTTGAAATGAGGAGTCCAGTTAAGATTATAAGTAAAATACAAACCCAGGAATTTAATGGTATGTACAACCATGATCGGAGTGGAATATATGCGCAAACGAGGTTGATGTGCCAATTTTTGTGGATGAAAAAGGATGGTATGACATTTTTGCGGGTTTAAGGTAAGACCCAGTGCAGTTAATTGTAGTTCCAGAAGATGGAGATCTTGTTGTTCAGTCTCGGTGTGGTATTTAAACGTATTTCTATTCACCCTAGTGAAGAGGGTGATGTCATCCGCATAGAGGAGGACCTGACTATTGGTAAATATGGTGTGAGAGAGATTGCGAATGTATATAGTAAATAGAAGGGGACTCAATGAAGATCCTTGTGGTAAGCCAATGGAGGTAGTGCGAGTATCGCGGTATGAAAAATATGGTGGTAGTGAAATCCTTCTTGCCAGGAATAACTGTGCAATGATAACAATCAGCTGTGGAGGGACGTGTATAGACTCGAGTGTGTGGAAAAGAATATGGAGGTTGACGGAATCATATGCGTGGCTAATGTCCAAAAAGTGTGTAAGAAGAGCTTGATTATGGGTCCAGGAATTATAAATCTCAGTTGTCAAATGTAATAATGCATGTTGTGTACTGTATCCACGACGGAAGCCATATTGGTTTTTAGGCCATAGCCCGTTCCTTTCCAGATAGAAGGAAAGACGAACAGTGAGAATTTGTTCAAAGATCTTTCGAAGGACGTTGCAGAGCATGATTGGACGATAATTTGCGGCATCAGTAGTAATGGCATGTGGTTTAAGGATAGGTACTGCATGGAAGTCCATCCACGATCGTGGAATAGTGGTTTGGGCTAGAGCGTTGTTGTATGCCTCCAGCAGGAGCGTAAATGTATTATCCGGTAAATGTTGTATCATCGTATATGAAATACGGTCTGGTCCGGGGGAGGTGGATCTGTGGTGGGAGGTAATTATTTGCCGAAGTTCTGTCTCCTGAATAGGTTGAAGGAGCGGGTCTGTGGGAGGAGAAAGTGGAGGAGACAGAGATTCACAACTTGGAGCTTCAGGGTGTACTGAAACAGGCGTAAGAGTGTTCAAGAATTGTTGTTGCAGTTCTATATGGTGGTAAATAATCTGTGAGGGATGTTGTTTATTGGTTGTAAAAAATCTGATCTTTTTCCAGGCCGTCGTAATGGTGGATTGTCTAGAGACCTCGTCGCAGTATTGTTGCCATGCGTGTCTACGTGTTCGCGTGGTGACTTGTTTGGCTATAGCCATACCACGTCGAACTTGAATATATGTTCGTGGGGAGGGGGATTTGCGGAATGCAGCGTAGGCCAGGCGACGACGGGCGACAGCTTCTGAACATGCAGCGGTCCACCAAGGAGGTCTGAATTTTCGTTTAGGTGATTTGGTGAAGAGGGGGGGAAAATGTGTATTGAGGTAATTATGAATAATTTGGGCAATGTCATCGGTAGTAGTTGTGGCATTGCGTTGGTGTAAGTACGCCCTAGTAGCCTGAGCTATAGAAGATGTGTAATGCTCCCAATCTCGAATTTTGGGGGGCAATAGTAGAGGTGTGGAATGGGATAATTGATGGGAATGATTGAGGGTAATGAGTATGGGGGTATGGTCACTGTTCATATTGTCAGTTGCGAGGGTCCAAGAAGCATGGGGGAACATATCAGCCGAGATAAACGATAGATCTGGTGATGTGTTACACTGGTTATAGTTACCGAGACGAGTCGGTTGATCGGAATTGAGTAGAGAAAACCCACCAGAAGACAGGTGGGATAAAAATTGATAGTTATGGTCGTTCAATCTAATTTTTTCTGGGGGTAAGGGTAGGTTAAAATCACCGCAAATTAGTGTGGGGGACAGATGGAGGTTCGGAAAAATGGATTGCCAGTAGGTTAAGGTAATATGATGGCGAGGGGCGTTGTAGATGGCAATTAATTGGAATTTTGAAAAAGTTACATGTATAGCCTGAAATTCAGTGGAATAGTTAGTGTAATATTGAATGTCCTGGATAGGTAAGTGTGGTTTGATGAAAACGGCTATGCCGCCACCATCATGAGTTCTGTCGTTCCGGAGGATTGTGTAGGGGGGAAATTTTAATTTATGGGCAGGTTTAAGCCATGTTTCTAGAACTACTATAATGTCTATCGGATGCGTGGTCAAAAAATGCTTTAATTCGTGGATCTTGTTTCGGATGCTGCGCGCATTCCATTGTAGGAGGGTAAAAGCTGGATGAGGATGCATGGTTACTTGTTAAAGAGATGGTATGTGCTATGACATGGAGGGAATTAGTAATTGGGTGATGTGGCTGTTTTCATGTCGTGAAGAAGTTGATCGAGATGTGCTCGCTTGGAGGGCTCCAAATCTTGGAATCCATCTTGTAAGAGTTTGAGATGGTCTAGAAATGCCTTTCTTTCCATAAGAAAGAATTGGGGAATTCCCTCTGTGATATCTGAAGAATCTGACCGTGGTGGTCGAGGAGAGTACAGGGGTCTCTGCGGCGTAGGGGATGTAGGGGGGTTTGCAGCAGTTGGTGACTGTGACTGTTGTCTGAAGACTGGTCCGGAGGACGGGGTGTGTTCCCGCTGCCAAAGAGCTGACCATCTTGAAGGATTGGGCATAGACACTTTCTTTTTTTGTTCTGGGCGATCTGGGGTGATTGTAGGTTTCCTCTTGATTGGTGTCGGGGTCGGGGCCTCGGGACCGTTGCTTGAGGGCGTCGTACTGGGCATTGGTGCAGCCATCTTTGGGCGGGGAGTTAAACTGGGGAGTGCAGGAAAAATAGAGTTTGCCATGGCTATATTAGCGTAGGACTTACGTCCTTTAATGATCTGTACCACTTCATATCGCGTGATGCGTAAGCTGTCGACTTTGGCATTTATTGACATTTCTAACTTGTAAGAGGGGCACTCTTTATTCCTAGCCTCGTGGGCCATCCGACAGTTGGTGCATTTCATGGCCGTGGCCTTACATTGGGTGGTCACATGATCTTCACTACATTTTAGGCATTTAGTAGGGTTACGGCATACTTTACTGCCATGACCAAATTTGCCGCAATTCGCACATTGTCTCACTCGTTCTGTGTACTTTGCTACTGGGCATTGATAATAGTATAAGTGTATATAACGGGGTAATAGTTGGCTGCGGAAGGTTATTAAACAGGTCGTAGTGGGGGTGTATGTAATTTGTCCTTCGGGCGATATCACTTTCCTTTGAAATCTATGAACATGATGTATGGTGGCTCCATTGTCCGGTTTTGCATGTTTAAGAATCTCATCCTCTGAAATGTCTATATCTATGTGGCGGATGACACCTTTAGAATGAATATATTGAAAAGGGATGTATGAGACTGTATTCATGTTTTCGTCAAAAGACGACAGGAGAAAGTCGTTAGCTTCATGGTAGTATTGGAATTTAATTTCCAACTTATTGAATCCTGCTTTGTATATACTTAGGATGTTAAGATTGGTGTCGTTTGAGAACAGAAGTCTCCCTAACTTCATAGGGTGAGTCGTAAATATGGAGTTCGTTTGAAATTCAACGAGTATGACATAAGGGGCGGCGTCCCTGGCAGTATATGTAAATTTATGTTGTTTAGTATGCCCTGTGTTCGGTACGGCCTCCTGTACTGGTAAGGGGTTATTCACAGTGTCAGAAATCAATATATTCTGGATCTTGGAATTATCCATGTTTTCCTGAACCATAATCTGAGGTGTAGGAACCTGGTCCATTTGTGTCGGGAAAGATTCAGTAAGTATTATAGGTAAACTCTGGGGTGAAGGGGGCGTATCCGCTTCTAGCTTGTCCGCCATGATGGTATGAGCACTAAAGCAAATACTCTCAATAAGTAATACCGTCCACTCTACTGTATTCCCTTTGTTCTAAATGTCCACTGGCACAGAGGTGCCATCTGTTGAGTGGGAATGGGCAACAGTCTCAGAAGCTACTTAATGAACCTATATAGCTGCAGAAATAAATTTGTTTTTCAAAGTCCTGATGACACAGTAACTTATTTTTGTGCTTGATAATGCAGGAATTAAGTCGGGAAATAACATAATTTACACTACAGCTAAACTAACTTAATTAAATGACGATAACGATAATATTTTAAGTAAAACTTCTTTAGCGGAGGTAGGGGTAAATCGAGAGCTCAAAATCGTCACGAAATTAGAATTACGCTCAAAATCGTCATGAAATTACTGAGGTATGACGGAACGGACTGCACAGAAAACAATCAACTCAATGATTAGGCTTATCCAAAACTGAAAAAGTCCAAAAATCAAAATTAAAAAATCGAAAATCTGAAATTTTAAAAATAAAAAGAATCCAAAATAAAAAAACAAAGATCCAACATTTAAATAATCCAAAATTTCAAAATTCAAAGAACCAAAATTAATAAGTCCAAGATTTAAAAAAATAAAAATCCAAAATTTAAAACATAAATATCCAAAATTATAAAATCTAAAATATAAAAATAAAAAATCCAAAATTAAAAATAGAAAATTATAAAATCCAAAAACTAAAAAAATTCTATGATCTAAAATGTAAAAAAATCCTAAATTAAAAATCCAAAATTAAAGAATTAAAAGATCAAAAATTTAAAAAGTCCAAAAACCCAATATTAAAAAGTCCAACAATCCAAAATTTGAAAAATCCAATAATCCAAAATTTAAAAAAAAAAAAAAAAAAAAAAAAAAAGTTTCACTTCTGTCGCATGGCGTTTCACACACACTTTTTTTTAACAAGTTCCTACCAAAACTAATTGTTTCACTTTAATACATTTTCGTGAAAATTAGCTTTAAATTTTAATTCATAGGATTTGCAAAATATTTTGTACAGTATTTACTTTTTTTTCTGAAAGTTTGAAATTTTTATATAAAACAATTCGGGTAAGCCAATTATTATGAACATCTGAATGAGTTAGTCTTGTACACACTCTAAATAACGATTTTACTTAGTTCCTCTAAAACAACTCTTCATATTTTCATCTACACGTACCTTTACATCTCCTGAGAAGCATTTAATTTTAATATCCGTGTATACCAGGTACTGCACTCACAAGCTTGTTATAATATTTACGTAATGCTAGAACACGATACATTTTTCATAATTATGATTATTAAATTGTACTGTTAATGTATATGTGGATATTTGGTACTGTAGATCTTGTGATGAATGAAGCTCAAGGATTTAGAACTCATCAGCATATATACAATGTATATTGCTTAATGAGGTATACAAGTAGTTAGGCCTATGAATTTCATTTTTGCAAGCATTGACCAAAGAAATTCAAGTACTGATGAAAACAGTAAAGCAGGATAATGGAAAGCAGGCAGGATGTTGAGAAATAATACAGTACATATTTACAATATTTAGGCCTACACAAGGATAATTATATTTATAATGCTGTATTTACAGAAACGTACAATACTAGTAGAAGCCCTTGGCTTCGCCCATAATAATAAATTTAAAAATTAAGAGTATAATAAATATTAAAGCATTATATTTATTAACACTTGCACGCCATAAACTAAGCCATTAATAATTAACGAAACAGCTAAAATTCCGGCTTCAGAGTACATTCCGCGGTTAGAAAGCGCCGCCTGAAAAAACGATCTCAGATTCGATTATGCAGTTCCACAGCTAACTGTGAACACACAATACGTATTGTTTCTCAATTGTTTGTTGACAGATGAATATGCTGTGAATTTTATTTGATCAATTCAGTGTAATTTTAAGAAATTATATGTTTCAAGGGAAGGAATGGTTTGTTTGCATTTTTATTATCAGCGATATTTCAAAATATAAGATTTGAGATTTGAACTTTTCTCGGCGAATATTACATAAGAGTTCTTCACAGGCTGACAGCCGAGTCAAGGGTTTGATAAACTCCGAGCTTTCGGACTCCATATCTCTGAGTCCTTCTTCTGGGAAAGTGATGTGCATCACAAATTCTGTAACACTTGTACATCCGTTCTGTCCCTTCTTTCTTAAAGACATCGTCCAGATCTGCCCTCTTCGACTTATGAATCCATTGACGACATCTTCAAACAAAATGTGAACATAAAACATTAATATAATGGACATATCAGCTAATATCCGTTTTAGTTTTAGGCATACGTACAGAATGTCAGTACTTACTCATTTTTATCTTTCGGGAAGCGAAACAGAGATCTGGAATTCTTCTGCCACTTATAATTATTACAGCCATAGACGGCACATATTATGCCACCTACATAACCGGACATTTTCTTTAGGCCTATGTTGTATTTATTATTTTACTAGAATTTATATTACATTTTCGTTCACAAAACACAATAGACAAACGTTAACTATATCAGCTGACGAGTGACTGCCCATTCCTGCTCACTGGCGGCGCTAGTAGTAGCGTGTCCCGGAAGTAGACAGGGAGTGGACGGTATTACTATTGAGAGTATTTGACTAAAGTTAATGGGAACCTTTCATGTGCAGTTAAAAATGTGTCCACCAGAGCGCAGCAGGGTCTGAGGAGGTCCTGCAATCTCGTTTTGCCATATGCTTATGCGTATCAATAGATGTGAATAATGTTGGCTGTCCTATAAAAACTGGCAATTAATAACGTTTAAGTTATATTCCAGAAATCAAATACCTATATTCTGCTTAGGAGAATGTGAGATCGCCAGAAAAAGTATTGATTTGTTAAAAGAATTAAAGAATTAATCTCTGTCTGAAGTAATAATTGGTTGTAATTGTTATGTTGAAAAGAACCCGTGGGGTTTGTCAGCAAAAACAGGAACAATAATTATTTTGCAGTGGCAGAGACATGTGTAGCTTAGAGACAAATAATTCAAAATATTTAAGTTATTCCTGTATATCGCGGTGGCATTTTTATTCGTTAAATGGTGAAGAAATAATTCAAATTTTATGAAACGTATTTAAAGCTTGTAGTACAGTACATCACAAAGAAAACATCCCATCTTCTTTAGATTTATAACCATAGGCGTAAATATGTAAAAAAAATTCTTTATACTGTAAATCATTTGTAAAAAGTAATTTAGGTTCATGGTTGTTTGCTTTCACAATATTCTGTATGTATTTCAGCTTTCGGTTATGAATTTACTGTGTGGTAGACAGATGCTAGTATTTGATTAATATAACACAGTAGTTATAGAAAGTAAAGATTTGGATATAAATGTGTAAATATTTTGTTCCTATTATCATTAATATTTTATAAATAAATTTATGTTACGTTTGCTTGCTTCTAAATAATATCCTTTAGAGGCTTACGAATAATACATGCTCCAGAATTATAGCTGTCATTAAGTTTTTGTGTGGGAAACAAATACGAATAATAGTACAGTATTTGAATAGCGTATCATATTAGTAATAGAATGTTCTTTTCATGAAGTCAACGTAATTAGAAAGAAGCTGGAATGTCAAAATAAGGTAATAAGGGAATGGTTTTCTTGTGATTATTACTATAGGCCTAAATGCGTAATACTTTTAACGTCAACGCCCATCCATAATATAGGTTCATACTTTTTGTTTTAGAATTATATTACATAAGTTTCAGAATTATGGCTGACAGGAAATTGTTATTCATCGTACTGGGTTCTCATATGCTAATAATTCAAAATACTATGTTCTCTTCGATTTGAGTTAAAATATCTACGTGCATCGGTAATTCCAGTTCTAATATAGTGTTTTAATATAATTAATGTGCATTATAAAAGTGAGTTGTATATAATAACAGTGTAGTTGATTTATTTTATTTTTATTTTTTTGTATTTAGAGGGGAAAAATAGCCAGTGCCAATTGCCAGTATAGAAAGGAAAAATATGCTTTGACGTCTTCTTTATAATAATTTTTTTTTTAATCTTCAATTTACAAGAGCCACCAATGCCTGTAAGAATAATTTAGTTTTGCAAGTGTTTCAATTTTACGGTTTTTTTTAATGTTTGCAATGAAAAAACTTACAAATTCCGTTTAAACAAAATATTCATAATTTTATTATACAAATTATAATAAATGTGAAACAGAAATATGTGAATTTTTCTTATGAAGTTAATAAATTAAGTAAGTTGTATTTATCAAATACTGTCCATACCTTCTTAAGAAGTAATTTTGTATCGTAGTTTGAAAGAGAATAAGTGGTTGAGTTTCCTGCTGGGCGAACTTTCTGTTTAAAGCAACAGAACATAACTGAATCTTGTCCATTTGATGAAGATATTGGAAACATGACCTTCTGTTGTAGATAATGAGAATACTACTTCTTGTTAAGTTTTATTCTTTGTAAAAATGATTAAGATAATGAGTCAATTCTGAGGATCTGAAAGTGTTGAGCGAGGAGATTTGAAGGAACTCATAGACTATTAACTATTAGCATCCGTTTAATCCTCTTTATATTTTATAACCATATATTTCGTAAAGCATATGTGTACCCCTCTGTTTTACACAGAGGATCGCCACAACATGTTTTCTGGCATTCTGACTGATGTTTAAATAGTCTGTTCCATATGTTCAATGGACAGCAGACGACATGCTTGGACCTCTTTTGACCCTGCTGCCACCTATCGGGAGTCGCTGACAGAAAGGTTCCCATTGTACCTCACACACACTGTGTCCTATATCCCCTTCCCCCCGCGGGGAAGGTAAAAATCACTGAAAACTAGTCGAACACTTATTCGTTCACAGATGTTACACCCAAAGACGTTCTATATATCTACCTAGACTTACAATGTGCGACGCAGCAGTGGCTAAAATTGAACAACTCGCGCATCCGCCATCTTATGGGCATGTGTTATGCTTCTGACACACGTGAGAATGTCAACAGTGAGATTTTTTAAATATTAAAAGCTAAATGTAAGCTTAGAATTACAGATTTTGCGTTCATTTTGTTATCGTGAGCTATTTCATAATTACATGAAGTGTAGTGAGTTGTAAAACTGTGATTATTACTGCGGATACATTCCAATATCGTAGGACATGTGGGTTGGTTAGAATTGTTTCAATCTTGCCGTGTGTTTTACAGTGTTCCTGGGATTACTAAAAATATGGGACATTCTTGTGGTGCATACAACTGCACAAATCATCGTAAGAAGGATTTGGGGATTTATTTTCACAAGTAAGTAATATAATTATAGGTTAGGTGCGGCGTCACTTTATGTACTATTATAGGACTATATTCTACAGGTTGTGAACAGTAATTTTAAATTTGATGTTTTAATAACTAATGACGTTCCATAAAATGACAGAGATTATTATAAAATATTGAAACAGTTTGTAATTTTCTTATTTGGTAAGGGAATGTTTGGGGTTCCATGTGTTCTTAGGAATAACAGAAAAATATAATGTTAGGTTTTCTCTTCAAAATCCTGGACTGTTAAAGAAATGGTTATTGACTGTAAGACGTGAGAAATTTAACCCAACAGACTCTGCTCGGGTCGTTTCTGGAAGTCTAATGGCAATCGGCTTCTTAACCAGATGCAGTTCCTTCTGTGTTTAATTTTCCTCCTCATCTTAGGATATACTTTCAGTAATAGGCCTGTTAAAATGCTATTATATGTCTATTTAAAGATAACAAACAACCGCAAATTTATAGCATATTTTGCTTGTATAGCCTAATACAAACTGCCAAATCTAAATGCTTACTCAACATTTTTATAATACAATCTATAGGCCTACGGATATTCAGGATTATTATTTTTAGTTCATATATTATTTCAGATTGAACAAGAAAATAGTCCGACATCACCTCTCTGAATCAATTCTATTTAAGCCTATGAACCAATAGGTGAGCATTAGATTAATTTAATTTCTTTAAATTTTATTTAATTATAATTGCATTCATTCACTTAATCACAACATATTTCATTAATCCGAATGGCTATGTCCAAAGTTCTCTATGCAATTTATATTATTCACGAAAATTACTGACAAACTACTGGGAATGCCAAGATAGGCCTATGATCTTGTTATTGCGTCCACATGCGATAAATGCAGGTAATTACGTCAGTTCTTACATTTATTTATAATAATATTACTCTTAACTCATGTTTTATAAATTTTTTCGTTATTTATGAGATTAAATACTGGCTGGTTTATGTTTCCTATTACGTTAACATCTGTATGTCGTCTGCTAAATGATTTCTTGCCGTAAAGATGGCGGCGAGCGACCACTTCTATTTGGAGCCATTTCACGCCGTCTGCGCAGCAGGGGCGGTATTCTGTAACTTTCGTCACCAACGCATTGGTGTTGTTGAGAGCTCAACAACCGACAGCAAGATACCAACGGCCAGAGCGTGAGCGATTCTGTAACTACCTGTTGGTATCTGGAGAACCGTTGTTGAGGCCCACCAATAACTTTGTGAATTTTCGTGAATGTTGGCAATGAAAGTAGCTATGAGAAATCTGTCTTAACAAACTGCAATGAATATCATTGGCTGATGGAGTGCGGGAATGTGATTTCATAATTTCCAAACTGGGCGGGAGTTTAATTTCATGTATATATTTTGAAAGTGGGCGTTTATATTACACGTATTGTCATGTTGCAAGACGCTTATAGGGGGAAAAGGCGGATTTATAATAATAGGAGAAATTCGCAAAATGCCAATGGTTTTTAGTAATGTTTACTGTCATATATATATATATATATATATATATATAATAAGGAGGGTATCTCGGGGAATCCAATTAGCAAATTCCGCAATAGTTTGCCAATGTCTGATTTAAATTATGATTATAAAAAAATATGCAATCTCGAAGTAGTTATATATTTCCATTCCAACTCACCTTGTTTGTGTGAAAGTATTCATTTTAACGATTAACAGAAAGTAAGATGTAGCCCTTTTCAGAATACACATTTTAACAAAATGTTGCTGGATTCATACTCAGTGAAAGGAATGAACTTTCCAATTTTGTTCAAATAAAAGTTAGTCTCTCAGTATAATATAATTATTGTGTATGACATTCTTGTAATGTAAATTGGTTGTATAAATAAAGAGAATGTCCTTAACACATCACATCCCCGAAGGATACACAACCCAAATAAAATATATTTATTGTACTCTCATAACTTTCTTTACTTTAAGCATGCACAATACATTTTTCTCACTTCACATTCTGATAAAGACTACACTTTAGAGATTTTCTTCGAAAAAATATTTCAAATAAAACTTTTAGCACTACCCTAAAGAGAATTTCTTCGAAAAAAGTTTCAAATAAAGTTTTAAGTCCAAGTAACTTATAAGCAACCCATGTGCAAAATTTAAACAAATCGATAAAATCGCGAAAAACGAACATTTTTTCATGTAAAGTCCCTTTAAAAATAAGAGAAACTTGTCGCCAATCCTTGTGTCACATCTTCAGAAGGTACCCAACCCAAATACAAAAAAAAATTCTTACGATTTTCCATTCTGGAGCTAGGCTGTTGACACACTTCCACACAGACATGTTTCCGAAAATAGTATTTGGGGATTCAGAATACCTCAAAATGTGTATTTGGGCTAAAAACTCAACTTCAAAGTTGGGGTCGAAAACAATACTTCCTTTATCTGTATTACCTATGGTACAGGCAGAGAAAGTAAAAAAAATATTCAGTAGGAGTTTTTACTTAATTTATAGAACACAAGCCAATTATAAAATTATTTTTATATAGATAAAGCAAATAGTAAAGTTTAAGCAAATAAGAGTATCTTATCTTGCCTACTGCTTTTATGACATTTATAAAACCCTTGAAATAAATTAATTGCGTTTTAGGTTAACTTAAAATGAATTCATTAGTATTTAATTTACACAGTACTTTGAAACATTACAATTGGCCTCATAGTTGTTCATAATTATATATTAATTTAAATAACACCATAATATCACTGAAAAAGTGTCTTAAGGGGCTCATACACCAAGAGGCCATGCCCAAGCAGGCATTGCAGTAACTGTTCGATATCTTCAACACTATTTGCAATAATAAAATGAAATTTTGGACATTAGAAGTATACATTTGGGGGTTGAAATGAGCACAAAAATTATTACAGTGTCACAAATATGAAGGTTGATATTAGAAAATTATTTTATTTTTATTTTTCAGCATGCGATTAAGCCTAAGTAACATGATTTCATGCAAAAGTCAATCTGATTGGTGTAATATTTTTTTTTATTCACAGCTGACACTATAATCTCGAGGATAAACCATCAATTTATACTGTGGTATGCCTGATACAATTTTCAGGCATTTTAAAATTTCAATATAAAATTATTACAAATTTTTTCACATCATGTTCACAAGTGAAATAATCTTGTGTTGCAAATACATCAGATTATTTAGGTTTATCCTCTAGAACACACAAAAAACTATGGGTGTGCAAAGTTTCATGCAATTTGGACCATTACTTTAAGAGATATTGTGCCTTTTGTGTTGAAAATATCAAGTTATGGGAAAATGGCTCTGAAAATTCAACATGCATTTCAACTTACATAGTATAAGCCACACCCACTTGACGGAAAATCACAAGATACAATATAGCTCATATTATTATAAAAGGAATTAGAGGGAATAAAATAGATGGTTTAAATTAGACAAAAAATTGGTAAAGCCAATATTGTAGCTAGATTTAAATAATATTTTCAATTACAATAGGCTACATTGGCAGGGAGGCATATTTTTTGTGCAGTTAAAAACAGATGCTTCTCTAAGTGTGAAAAGTTTTATAAACTAGTAAACGCTATATAGGCTACCAGTATATTTAAAAGTAAGGACAATTATTTTGCTGAGTGATGTAGTACACACACACTTACAAAGTAAACTTTGGTACAAAAAAACTATTATATGTATCATGAGTTCATGGCACTTTGCTCAGTTCTAATAAGCACAGTCTTCGTCATTATTTCCTGAAAATTACAAAAAGCCAACAACATCTCACTACTTGAAGCATTGCTTGAGTGGGATGTTTTTCTCAATTGCAAATGACCTACTTGTGCACTGTTCTTTCGAATGAACTGAACAAAATTTTACACTAGGGTCAATCGGGGCTAATATGATACAAAAAAACAAACTTTTGTGATGGAATTCTTAATTTATAGTGTTAAAATAACTTTAAAAATACTGAAATGTACAACTTACCTTGTTCTTTCAAACAGTGCAACTCAGAGTAACACAAATTTTAAGAATTTCTTGAGAAAAAAAGAAAACTGTGTATCGTATTTGCCCCAGTAAATGGGGCTATTGTGATACATAGATGGGGCATTTATGATACAGCCAATTATTTCACATGCTATGTGAGATGGAGAGGTGGCTGGGGTATTTGTGATACACCTAGTGTCTAATGTATTATCAGGCAAAGTTTGGTTTAAATTGAAACAGGGATTCCTGAGATACTGGTATCAATATAAAACCATTTTTAAGAGATTAAAATATTTAATTTTTCTACGTTGCCTAGATTTGTAGAAATCAAAAGAAAAAATTATACAGAGGTATTAAAAATTAAGCAAACTCACACTAAAGATGAAAAAAAAAATTAAACATGTTTCAGTGTTCCTGAGGCAAGCAATTCTACAGTAATTGTAACTACTGCTCAAACACGTCTACAAATTTGTCAAAACCGTACTTAAAACGATTTCCAAGCAGAGTCATGTTTGGTGTAGGCAGTTTCCCCAACACAGCTGATTTATTTATCACAGACACATCTTTTTCATTCTGTTGAAAAGTTGTTTTGTCATTCACAGTTTACAGTCCCATGACTTCAAATTCATTTTCTGCGAACACTTGCGAACCGTTACGACATACCTATAAGTGGTGCTGTTTCTTTTTCCACCTTTAAAAGAGGCCAACAAAAAATCACCAGTTTTAACACTTTCTGGACTCTCCAGTGTTTCAAAATCCTCAGCCTGAAGTTCAAGGAGGTCTACATCATCTGCATCATCGTCTTTACTCGTTAATTTAGTTGGTAGATCTTCATCGCTTGTTTCTTGTACATCTCGGACTGTCCTCTTCCTCTGTTTTATTTTATTTTTATCATTCTCTAATGTGATCCATTCTTCTGAAGTTACAACTTTCACTCCAGGATCTAATCGCCGCCGCCGTTTTGTTTAGGGTTCTGTTCGATTTACCTGTATACTTGTCTCATATTTACCCCATGGGCTGTATCATATTAGCCCCAATATATGTATCACATTAGCCCCCTAACTTCAACACCTTATAACTCATTCACTTTTAACACCTCAGGAAGGATTCTTATATGCAAAAATAGCCCATTTTTTCATGAACATAATGATGCTTTTGAATTTAAAATATCTTCATTAGCATTCAATGTATGAGAAAAGTTCCGAATCAAAATATAAAAGTATTTTAGGCAAAAAATAAGTACCTGCAGATTTAATTTTTTTTTCACTATTAAATATTATGCTGTATATTTCTTCATATATGGGACTAACAAGTAGATAAAATTAACTCTTGGAATATCATTTTAACATTAATTTATTGGTAATATAACCCTTATTTTTTTTAGTGTATCATAATTACCCCATTATTTTGTGTGTATCATATTAGCCCCGATTGACCCTACATTAAAAAATTTAGGCCTACATAGAGGTGACACCCATAAGTGTTCGTTAAGCTTATTATTGGTGCATATTATGTTGTCCACTCTTTAATGCAGATCACATGGATTACAATTCCAAATCTGAAACAAGATAAAGTAAAATAATTAATATTATGTGCAATTATGCAAACATAACCTCAAACATGCTTGTTGCAAAATAAAATTATGTATTTAGTTTTTATATTGATAAAAACATATTAACAAATACTAAGAATCTATTCATTAATGGATATATACTGTACCTTCTCTGTTATTACGAAAATATAGCTATTGACACCATCACGAAGTCGCCCAATTAGGATATAAGCGGCCATTGTATCACAAATATGTCGATATTTCTGCAAATTTTGCGATATTTTGGTACTTTCGAGTTGTTGTTGAGCTCACCGAGGGGTTTGGAGCCGTCGGTGTGTCACCAATATTTCCAGCAATATATTGGTGTGATTTCAAGATCGATACTTGACACCAATAGTTACAGAATAACTTTTTCTAGTTACATTGGTGTAATCGTAGTTGAGAGCGTTGGTGGAGTTACAGAATACGGCCCCTGGTGGTGTGGGGACTTGGTTACACCACTTAGACGAGAGCACTGGGTTATACTCTATGACTCGAGAACTGTCGAGTAAGAAGAATTCAGCGGGGTCACTGCACGTCCTATCCGTACTACAGTTCGAGTCACTCTGCACCAAGATCTTAACCTTCTAGGTTGGCGCGTTTTTTTCGGTATGACAGGGTAGCCAACAAAATATGGCACTGTTGGGTGTGATTACAATATTTAAAAAATGATGTTATTTTATAATTATGTAGTCTTTAGAGTGAGGATTATATATGTGATTATATTACTGGTAATTTTACTGACATTGAGTATTTCAACTTATAAATTAATAAATAATAATAAAGTAATAAATTTTGTTAATTTGTGATTTGTTGGTAGGCGCTAAGGACAAGGGGGGGGGGAAAACCCTTCCTTGCGCAGGATTCACTTCATTTTGTTTTTAAAAATGGCGGAAAACGTCACGGGATGTAGTGAAGTTTCCTGGTCGTAGATGAATAGAAGTGGACTCATGTCGTTTCTTTCAGAAAGTTACAGTACCCAATGGCTGTGTTTGAGAAAAAAATTGCAAGAAAAGTATTTCTGGATGATACACAAGTTCTGACATGTTTGTTTGAGAATGCTCAAAATATTCAGGGCCACACGGTAAGTATAGACAATATTTTGAAAAGGCAGAGTTAATGATCAGTTGTTATAAGCAAATACCGGTATTGCTCTTAAGGTCATAGGATTTTCTGAAGTTAAATGGGTTTATAGTTGTTCTATACTTGCATAAGATTCAACATACTATCGAGCCCTGCTTTGTGCTAAAAGTTATGTATCCAAGCAGTGACCTTAGATATGGTATGATAACGGTGGGCTTGAAGAGAGTTTACAGACCTCCCGCACGTCAGCCTAAAAGGCTTATTGTGCTGCCCCTTTGGTAGAGAAGCTCTTGTTGGCTTCCTTCCCAAGTTTTTCCCGGATATATTTGCCGGGGTAGTGCAGTCAAGCCGGGTATTTGGATATCTCCTTCCTCCTTCTTACTTACGCTTTGCACCTCGTCCCATTGGCAGGCAACCAGATAACTCAAAGGTAGAAGAAATAAACAGCCGAATTAATCCCCCGGCACTAAGCTCACAGGGCAACGGTTCCTCTATCCATACCGAAGTGGAGGAGGAGAACGAAGCAGAACATCAAGAGGAAGTAGCAGATCACACCCAATGGACACAAGTAATAGGAAGAAGACAGAAGAATAAGCAACACGCATCGAGGCCGCCAGTAATAATTGGCACGAAACAAGACGAAGAACTACACGCTGGAAACAAGACTGCGTGGCTGTACGTCGGCCGACTGAACCAGAATACCACGACAGAAACCGTGATCCGTTTCCTGACAAAAAATGGTATCGGGGAGGACACCACATGTGAGGAACTCAATACCAGAGGCAATCTCAAAGCGTTCAAAGTTGGAATTCCTTTCAAGGATCTTAAGGTCACGGAGAACGCCGAGTTCTGGCCAGAAGGAGTAACTGTGCGGAGATTTCGATTTCGGAGAAGCCACTTCCAAGGAAGACAAGAAGAGGGAGGATATCTCATGTAAGATCATTAGGGTCCTGCTTTGGAACATTGAGGGAATCAAAAATGCACTACCATACGTACCACAAGAGACATTACAAAACGCCGATGCAATAATTCTCACCGAAACATTTCTCATGGAACCACTGGACCTACAAGGATTCTACGCAACGCATGCATACGCCAGACCAACGGAAGGGAGGCCTGCAGGAGGCGTCACTTGCTTCACAAGAGGAACACTAGGAGGTTTTGAAGTAAAGCTCAAGGAGGAAAACACGATAATTATCAGAACGGAATCAGCCACCTTGATCGGCATCTACATCCCCCCAGACACACCAACAGACGAAATAATAGACATACTCTCTATGGTAATAGAACAAACCAGGTATGATAAAAACGTGATCCTTTCAGGTGACTTCAACTGCCGAATAGACAAGCCAAACATAAAAACAGACTTAGTAATGGAAATCCTCGAAGAGGAAGGGTTCACACTGGTGAATAAGAAAGAAAATCCAACATACATAGCTCCAAATGGAACCAGTGCTATCAACCTCATATTTCACAGAGGAGACGGACTGCGAGCTAGCATACAAGAAGGACTATGGACGTCTAGCGCCGCACCCATAAGAAAGCACATCCCAATAGTCACAGAGTTCATCACAAAACCATCCCAAGCAGAAAGAACCGTTAGCAAGGAGAATCGATCCTCCAGGAAACTGGATCAAGAAATCCTAGAACAAGCCACCGGACAAATTGGAAAAGCAAGAGAACTGGTAGGGAAAGGAAACATCGACGAAGCCATGCGCATATCAATAGAATTAATAAACACAGCCTCCAAGACAAGGAGAAAGAGACATGCACAACTATGGTTCGACGCGAAATGCTACGACGAGAGGAAAGAAGTACTGCGAGCTCTGGAGAAAGCCAGAACACTTAAGACACAGGAAGATCTAGCCTACTACGCAGAGAAGAGAAAAAAATATAAGCAGCTAATAAAGAGAAAACGAGCAGAACATCTGGAGAACGAGGCAGAGAAGCTGGCTGAGGAAGCTAAGGCCGACCCCTTCCTAGCACTCAAGAAGAAAGCCCCACTCACTACAGGAGAAATAAGTGTGGAAAAATGGGAGGAACATTTCACAAACATCTTGAATAAGCAACAGAGAGATAAGGCATACGACATCTCCACAACAAGCATCCATAGGCACGCCCAAATAACTAAAAAAGAACTGCAGACAGCAATACAACAAGGAAAAAACAAGAAGGCAGCAGGACCAGACAATATCTACGTGGAACACCTAAAGGAATCCGCAAACATAATGCAAGATCTCTGGTTGGATGTGCTGAACAAATGCCTCGAAGTAGGGGAGATACCGGCAAGTTGGAGAACGGCTACCCTGAAGATATTGTACAAGGGGAAAGGAGACACCACAAACTTAGACTCATTTAGAGGAGTAGTACTGGAAAACACCACATTTAAACTGTTCACCAAGATCCTCAACACGAGACTCCTAACAATGACAGATCAATATATCCCAGAATGCCAGTTTGGATTTAGGAAGGGGAGAAACACCATCCAAGCAGTTGCATACCTATTGGACCAAGTAGCCGAAGCTCTAAAGACACCCTAAAGGGAAGTATTATGTGGTCTTTGTAGACTTCAAGAAGGCATTTGACCTGATCAACAGGCAAATATTGATGGGAAAACTAAAAGGAATGATTGGGAACGATCACCCTATATCAAAAATAATGGAGAATGTTCTGGCATATAACTATGTCCAAATTGACAACAATGTCGCAACGTCAAGGAAAATCACCCAAACAAATGGCGTGCTGCAGGGTGATCCAATCAGCCCTACACTATTCAATATTTACACCGCAGATGTCATGAAAATAATAACAGCAAATTCGAAGGCGACGATACTTTTGTACGCAGACGACATGATGATCGGGTCGAAAAACAAGATGGAGGTACAGGTGGCAATCGACGAATTAGAGAAATGGGCAAAGGAAAATGACCTAACGATCAACGAGGAGAAGACAGTGCAGATGACGTTCAGGAAGGGAGGAAAGATTGCAGCTGGAGATAGCATGTCACTCCTAGGCAACCCGCTAACCAACGTAAATAAATATAAGTACTTGGGCATAACGTTGCAGATGAGAGCAACATCCTTCAACATCCACATACAAGACAGGTCAGCAGCAGTTATCAGAGCCATGTACAATATAAAGAACATAACCAGTCTCTCAACAAGCACAGCGATGTCACTCTTCAACACAGCGATCGCGCCTATTATAACCTATGGGATCCAGATCATATGGGAAAACCTCACAGTAGGCGATTTAACCAAAATTGAAAAAGTCAAAGCAATGTTCATGAAGAAGACAATGGGGGTGGGGAAAACAGCGTCTTCGAGACTAGCATACGAGCTCATGAGGGAATCATACTTCGTGGAGGATATAAGAGCGCAACACCATCTACCGTCCACAGAGCCATACCAGAAGCACATAGAGATCAGAAACAGAAAAAAAGACGAGATCGAAATGGATTTCTACGGCACATCTGCAATGCTAGAGAGAACGTGGACCAAAGAATGTCAAGACCAAAGACATGTGATAACCAGACTGGCTATACACGGTTTTCATCACAAAATCTGTGTGAATACGAGATACCACAAACCCGATAATAACTGTGTTTGCATGCTGTGCGGCGAAAGCTGTGATACTTATCACATAACAAAATGCAAGAATAGACAAAAATCAATAACGGAAATCAGCAAAGAATAATTTATACATAAATGCTCACTTGAGTGCACCTTTCTCTTATTATTATTATTGGGCGAGAAGATCTCACTGTTTCCCAAAAACTGTCCCTTGAACAAGGTGTAGTATTTTGGTTCCAATGTCCTTTTCATTCCCTAGGTATTCCCTGGATATAGAGAGAGTAAACATCTTTCTTGCCAGGGCTGGGTAGTCAAACAGGATGTGTGAGCCCGTCTCTTCATCCTGTTTGCATAATCTGCAGATGGGATCATCCTCATAGAGTCCCACTTTGCGTAGATGTTTTCTGAAGTGACCATGTTCAGATATTAACGCAACCACTTTCCTTATTCCTCTTCTGTCCAATTTTAAGATAGATGAGGAGAGAGGGTTGCTTGGACCCAGGACCAGTTTCCTGGCCTGTCTTTGTCCTGGATAGGTTTGCCACCTAAGTTGGTGTCTTTCCCTGATCCATGTTTTAACCAAGGTTTTAGCAGTATTTATACTGATTCCCACCACGGGTTCAGGTTCGACAAAGGGTATCTGTGCACCCTTTTTTGCCAGTTGATCTGCTTTTTCATTTCCTACAATTCCCTGATGCCCAGGCACCCACTTTAGTTCGAGGCTATTGTGGGATGAAAGGGCAGTAAGGGAATTCAAACATTCCCATACCAGTTTTGATTTTACCTGGTCTGAGGAGAGCGCTTTTAAAGCACTCTGGCTATCTGTGAGGATGAGAATTCGCTTACCACGGTAGCCTCTCTCAATTCCTCTGACTGCACAGCTCAAGATAGCAATTATTTCTGCTTGAAAAACTGTGCAGTATTTTCCAAGGCTTATACTGACATTTGTCCTTGGAGATAGGCTGAATATGCCTGCACCTGATTGATCCCCTATGCGGGATCCATCTGTGAACCACACAAGTTGGTCCTGGCCTCTGGGTCATTCCAAATCAAATCATCCAGAGAAAACAACATTTTGCACCCCACCCCCTCAGATTTTCTTGAAATTTTTTTTACATCATCTATGGACAAATATAACAACCCGTATTTTTCATTTTGTGCAAATTCACTTTAGTTTTTTTTTTATGATTTTTTAAAAAATTGCGTGTTTTTAGACAATTTGTTGCTAGGAGTGCAGGTTGAAAGTGGCACGTTTTGGTAAAAAATTATTTGTAAAGTTGTTACTTAATATTAAGTCATGAAACCCAACTGTTCTTACTTAAAATTTCACCAGGATTCCAAATATCTTATTGAAAATAACATTTGACTCACATAAAACTTTGTTTTTACTCTTCAAAGTTGGTGCTTCTGAAGTTTTTTCTTCCGTGCAGTCATATAAGTAGAAGTTCATAACTTTTTTCTGCCTGGTGGTATCAGGCTGAAAAGGGTCTCATTTGAAAGAGGATGAAACGTACTACAATAGTATCAAATAAAATTCATGGGTATTTGATGTTATCATGTTATAAAAAAAAGAACAAGTTTTATGGATGAAAATTTCCATTTTAGCATTAACTGTTATCATTGCAAAAGTTAGATTAGTGATATTAATTTTATACAGCAATTAACATATAGATTTGTTCACTCTAATAGACCTAAAAAAGGAATCACAAATTTTGTTTTGAAATCTAGGGTATTGTTAAGAATTTTTTTAGGTGACAGTCAGGTGAAAAGTAGATCTGTAATATGCTAAAACATAATAATGTAAGACATATTTTTTGTTTGAATGAAATTTAACTTTTACATGTAATGAAAGATTTTATTTTATGACTCTTTAAAAACCCAAAAATGAAATGATGTAATAATAAAAATTATTACAGTAATTAAAATATTTTATTAATCCAACAAAATTGGCATCA
The DNA here is from genome assembly GCA_964059195.1 of Ectobius pallidus. Classification (NCBI taxonomy): domain Eukaryota; kingdom Metazoa; phylum Arthropoda; class Insecta; order Blattodea; family Ectobiidae; genus Ectobius; species Ectobius pallidus. The sequence continues at coordinate 47,905,837 of CAXKWD010000009.1, read as the reverse complement.
GATCATTTAAACATGATTGACCACAGGGTCCTGAATAAAATTAGTGCATGCCTCAACAGTTACAATACAAACAAATATAAATAGACACATAACATTAACATAAACAATGATTTTAACTGTTCACTTCTCTTGGAGACACAAGACCATTAAGTATAATATAAATGTCTGTGGAGAATACAAAGGGAGTCCTTTATTACTCCCAACAGGATGGTAGGTTTAACATTATCATAATACAGTGAGTCCCACGCAAGAGTTGGCCAACGACGCGGGTTCCTGCGGCGCGGCGTGTACAGCTCCAACTCCCGAGCGATCGAGTGAAATATCTACGCTAATAAAGCCGCGATGGGTATAATGATTCAGGTTCTCACATTTACAGTTAAAATTACAATGAAAATAAACACGTACCTCATCACAAGAGATGTTGGAATTGTTCTCCTCTTGCATCCACACAATACTGGCACATTTTTAGAAAATTTTCTTTCACGCGCATAAGTTCAGCTTCCGAGATAAAGTTAATTTCTCTTGTGATTTTGTCTTTAAGTTCTTCTAATGTATGGGAAATTGACCTATACACTTTATTTTTCAAGTTTCCCCATAAATAATATTCACATAGCCTACTGTTAGAAGAAATTAAAGACAATATCGCATAGGCCTATCACAAGAGAAATGAACTCTGTCTCGGAAGCTGAACTTATGCGCGTGAAAGAAAATTTTCTAAAAAGGTGCCAGTATTGTGTGGATGCAAGAGGAGAACATTTCCAACATCTCGTGTGATGAGGTACGTGTTTATTTTCATTGTAATTTTACTTTAAATGTGAGAACCTGAATCATTACACCCATCGCGGCTTTATTATCATAGATATTTCACTCGATCACTCGGGAGTTGGAGCTGTGCCCGCCGTGCCGCAGGAACCCGCGTCATTGGCCAACTCTTGCGGGGGACTCACTGTAGTAAATCATGTGACTCACAGACAAGAGACCAAACAAAAGAACTTGTCAGTACAGGTCAAGAGGAACATTGGCTTCTCTTACCTCAGTTAGTTTTGAAACTCTGTTGTGACAGTTCATCTTAGTTCATTATTAACAAGTATGCTAATTGTGAACAGTAGTTTTGTGAAATAGTTTTTCTAATAAGTTAGAAAATGTGAGTTTTGGATTTAGTTTTTTGTGCAGTGAGTAAATTAGAATTGTTGATGAATTACAATATAGGCTAATTTAGGTAGACTACTTGCTGTAAAAATGAGTTCAGATGAAGAGTTGATGTTATCACCTAAAGAACAGTGCAGTGTGGGACTGATAACTAATTCCCAATGTCATAGTAAATATTTTACAGATAAGGAAGAAAATCTGATGGTTTCAAATTTACCTGATCAAGTACAGGAAATTCTTAGTTGGAGGATAGCAAGAACATTGACTCCTACTTCTAATGTATGTTTGCACCACTTTCTATACTATACAGAGTATTATGAAAATAAACAAATGAAGTGTTGTGACCCAAACAAAGTCCACAAAAAAGTAATTAAAGCAGGGTTAAGACTGATTGCATTAAAATTTGCTAAAGAAGTAAAAAGCAAAAAAGGTATCGTATTAATTCCAGGCAAAAAGATTTGTGACAACTGCAGAAAAAAAGTTGTTTTGCATGATGATGATGAAGAAGAAGACAACGACCAGAAAAGTGTTTGTAGTCAGTCTTATGAAGGAGAATTTAGTGGCAGTAGTGTTTTAACACCTGCGAAGAAATCTAAAAAAATTTATACACCTTCAAAAGTTTTAGAAAAGTATGAATTAGACTCAAGTATGGCAACAATAGGAGTTTCACCAATAAAAGTTAAATCTTTAGCATCAGGATCAAAGGTAAAATATGCCAAACGAAAAATAAATGAAATTAAAAATAAAATGCAAACAAAGGTTGCACGTGTTTTGAGGCTACCAGAAAATGAACTACAATCTGATTCTTCAATTTCATCAACAGAATCTATATCTCCAGTAGCACAAAAGGCCCAAGATTTGGACCACCTAGTCAATGCCATCACAAACCTTTTTTTGGCCAGAACACAAAAATACTGGAAGAGAGGATAAGTTCTGGGTCCCTTTTACAGACATAATTTGCTCCATAGATATAGGCCTACCAGAATTAAGTTCTCAAGTAGGACGAATGATGTTCAGTCTTTCAAAAAAAAGTGAAAAAAAAAACATTAATGCTGCCTGGCCAAGGAAAGATTAGGCCAAACACATTGGTAAGTCATAAAATTGCATTATCTTTAAGCACACCCAAGCTATCTTTCTTTTTAATCCTACCTAAAAATATTAAATATTAGGCTATCCTTGATATCAAATTGAATTTATGACTAGTATTTTTAAGCCTAATATAGTGTACAAGCTGTATTAATTGTTGTATAAAATCAATATAACTAATCAACCTTTTGCATTGATAACAGTTTAACGCTAAAATGGAAATTTTCATCTATAATACTTTTTCTTTTTTTATAGCATGATAACATCAAATACCCATGAATTTTATTTAATACTATTGTAGTACATTTCATCCTCTTTCAAATGAGACCTCTTTCAGCCTGATACCACCAGGCAGAAAAAAGTTATGAACTTCTACTTATATGACTGCACGGAAGAAAAAACTTCAGAAGCACCAACTTTGAAGAGTAAAAACAAAGTTTTATGTGAGTCAAATGTTATTTTCAATAAGATATTTGGAATCCTGGTGAAATTTTAAGTAAGAACAGTTGGGTTTCATGACTTAATATTAAGTAACAACTTTACAAATAATTTTTTACCAAAACGTGCCACTTTCAACCTGCACTCCTAGCAACAAATTGTCTAAAAACACGCAATTCTTAAAAAAATCATAAAAAAAAAACTAAAGTGAATTTGCACAAAATGAAAAATACGGGTTGTTATATTTGTCCATAGATGCTGTAAAAAAATTTTCATGAAAATCCGAGGGGGTGGGGTGCACACCCCTGGATGATTTGACTTGGACTGACCCCTCTATCAGGTGTAATTCCTCCACTCCAGTCATTTCGAGAACCAAGAGTGATCTTAAAAGGAGGACAGGAACAGTGTTGAGTGTTCATGAGATCTGACCTCATATTCAACTCTGTAATATCCAGGAAGCTTAATATGGAGGTATGGGCAGTTGCTGAGCTGCTGTTCCTCCAGTTCCCTGTTTGCACTAAGCGATGGGCAGTGAGTCTGGCCTCTGCTTGTAAGTAAATGTCCATGGGTGGGAGGTTCAACAGAGTCTCCAATGCAATGGAAGGAGTACTTCTGAAAGCCCCCGTAATACATAGACATGCTAGTCTCTGTAGCTTGGTCAATTTTCCTGCTACAGTTATTTGTAGTGTTATGCGCCACCAAACGATGGCACCATAGGATATCTGGCACCTGACCATTGCAACATATAGCCAGTGGCTTATTCGAGGTTTTAGGCCCCAGGTTGTTCCAATAGTGCGTTTGATGGTCACAAGTGACCATCTAGCTCTACGAATGGTATTTTCGATATGGTTGTTCCAAGTCAGTTTCTTATCTACTCTTATACAATTCAACGGCCCTAAATAGCATGCTTGCTCGCTCGCCCGCTTCGTGAGACATCGGGTATACTCGGCGATGTTCGTCTCTTGCAGTGTATACTTTCATGACGACTACAAAATTAGGAAAACGTTTCTTTATTATATAAGGCCTAAGTGAAATGAACACAATGAACAAATATTCTAATTTTATTTTTACTTACAATTTTCATAGCTCTGAACCACAAACATTTTTAATAATCTACCAGTGTAAATTTCTTAAAAATCCTGGAGTCAATGAATAATGGCGGGCGAAGCCGTGGGCACCAGCAGTAAAATACTGATGGTTTAACTCTTGAAATATCGCTGATAATAATAATCCAAACAAACCATTCCTTCCCTTGAAACATTATATAATTTCTGAAAATTACACTGAATTGATCAAATAAAATTCAAATCATATTCATGTCAATAAACAGTTGAGAAACAATACGTATTATTAGTGATGGGTCTTACCAGCTCAAATGTGCGTGCTAGCTCTTTTGCTCCCGCACACAAATGAGAGTCGTTCAAAAGAGTCAGTTCGTTCATTGTGCTGGGTACAAGTTTGTATATTGAGGCAGCTCTTTTCAGTTCACGTAGTTCGCATGACATTTCATAGATGGCAAGTGCATCACGAGTAGAGGTGTACATATTCTGATTTTAGCTTGCCTGCCCCTTTGAAATTCTGCAACCACTCACAGCTTTTAACTTGCTTGACTTGAAAGCAAGCCAGATTACAACGATGATAAGAAATACTGTCGCTATGAGTCACAAGCTATTCATAACTTGGTGGGTTGCACAGGACCTAAGGAAACTGCAAGGCCTGGCGGAAAGAATATGAAACTGGGTATAGCAGTGCACTGGTAAGTCGTGCAGTTACGTAGTTGAGGAACTTCAGATGTGTTTAGAGAATTTTACCCTGAAAGAAGCCGAGGAGAAACTAAAATGTGGACAGTTTGAATTATCAATGAACAAAGGTACTAGTCCGGCATGGGAAAAATTTTCGAACATTTTCGAGAAAACATCATAAAATCATTAATAACAATAACAAAAATCCCTTTAGGCAAGCCTACAAGCTGAGGTAGATTTCGAAGTGCTTTTGTTTTAATTTACTGTCGCTGCGTAGCACTCTTCTTCTTTAGCCTTGGCATGACAAACCCGCAATAATAACTGCAAAAAAGAGGAAAGAGAACTTTTTCAAACATTCAAATCTCGCCTTATATGAGAACTATCAAGAAACTAGTTATTGATTTGTAGAGTACTCAAGAGCTTTTCAACGATACCCCACAAGACGTAGTTTCGAAAATTTCGAATTTCCATCCCCATACCCCCCCCCCCCCACTCGAAATCCCAAAACCCCCGAATCGTTGGTGTCACTGTGAACTCCATAAGGAGTACTCTAATTTATTCAATCAAAGTTTCCCTCTATACTTCATAGGGGCCGAGATATAAATGTTTTAAAATTTCAACCCCCTCCCCCGACCACCCCCTTAGGCCAATTTTGCTCATTAACGAACTTGTCTAAACGATTGGGCCTAGAAATAACATAATAAACTTTGATTCAAATATCTTGAAAATTACGGCCGCTAGCGTGTAAAGATGTATATGTATATATATATATATATATATATATATATATATATATATATATATATATATATATATATATATATATATATATATATATATATATACATATACATATACATATACATATACTGTATATAAATATAAATATCACAATTTTTTTAACAGGCGGTGGTTTCGTACTTAGGGAGGCATGAAACGTAAAGATATGAACTAATTTTTTTAAAGTCATTAGGTAGATTTTTCTGCGAAATCTACCTAATAATAAAAATAATAATTGTGTTAAGACGCTAAAACGATTTTTAATACTTTATCCACCTTTTATTTATCTGCATGGTGAATTTCTTCTACCAGCATGTAGAAAAGCAAGAAAGTATTACCTACAATTAGCAACTACAGTTGTTTAGCTGATAGGAATGTAGCAAGCTTATTCTGACTTGCCTAGTCTGGGTTTGACCTGACCCATCAAGCTTCAAGAAACCTGCCTGCTTCCTAGCTATGACGCTGGCAACTTGCTTGCCTGGCGTTCAAGCGGGTTTGGGCAAGCTAAAATCGAGATTTGTACACCTCTGATCACGAGCTGGTAAACGAGCTGCCTACTATATCTCCAGCTCGTTCTTGAACGACCTCGTTCATGTAGTTCACATGGTGTAACGAAGCAAATAGCTGCGTGCCAATTAGACGGTAGAAAAACCATTCCAAAACAAAGGAAGGGTTGGGGGACCGCAACTATCGATATTGAACATTTTCATGATTATCGATACTGCCCTGAATTTATTTGAATTGCAGAAAAAGGAGAAGTGCGCATGCGTGGACGGCGAGTCGACGGGAGAGGAGTTGAACCTGAAAAACGGTTGAGGATTACGTCTCTGACTACGAGAGAGAAAGGTTGAAGAAACGGAGGCGAGGAGACGAGATTGGAATGTGTGACAGCGGTAGAGGCGCCCTGACATGATGGTTTGTCAGACTTTCATCTAAAGAAATTCTGAAGGGGAATTTCACTGACGCGACTATATGGAGATAGTCGTTAGTTGGAAGAACACATCACGTCAGCCGGTACGAGAGACCGCTACAGCGAACACCAGCTGGGGAAAGAAGAGTGGGTCACGGTTGCTTAGCCTGGAATAAAGGAAGATGTGGACATCAGAAAGTGGATGGAAACAACTCAGGATCAGAGGATAAATTGGTCACCACCCGTTGATTATAATCATCTAAACATTTTGTTTTGTTGTTTTGGGAAGTGGAAAAGATTTTGAGGCATTGTTATTTAAGCCAGGTTCTAAGAAATGTGTGGCGACTAGACGCCGTAATGAAAGGTAAAAGAGTCAGGTTAGAAGATAGATGTAATTAGTCTAGGGTGAGGTAGTAAATTACAGTGATCCAATCAGTTTCCATTTCTGGTCTAAGTTAATTACACAAGGAGCAGTCAGGAGTAAAACCGTGAATAGTAAAGATAAATCTCTATACTTTAGGTTGCTATGGGTAATTGTCCCACGAATGAATACATAGCTAGGGGCAGTTGTTGATGCTCATACAAACCTTGTTTTTTTATAAGACAGGACGCGAGGGGAGTAAGGAAGAAGGGTAATAGGGGCTTACTTAGTATTGCTTACGAGGGCCTCTCCCACTTGGTTTTCGTTAGGTGACAGGTGATTATCTATAAGTGGATTTCATGCTGGCCTATAATGTTGAGTTGTTTTTTTTAAAGAGATTTATCGAAGAGAGGGAATTGTATGGAATATGATAGAGGGGGATAAGAAAGTGAATACTGAGAGGCAAAAGGAGGCCTATGAGTAGCAGTACATTAGGCGTATGCCATTGGAAAGCTTACTGGGTAGGATAGAAGTAGAAGTTCACTCAAGGGTTATAAAGAGAGTTACTGACCTGGGGCGTGAGTTAGTTTCAGCTAGAATTCTAGGGAATTTAGAAACAAGAAAATTAGGTGCCCATGGTGTAGGGTAGTAACTTGAAAAGTATGGAAACCAGAATAACAATAAGTAGGTAAATTAGAACAATGGTATAAAGTGCTTAAAGAGGAAGGAGTTAAAAGATAATAAATAATAATTGGTTAGATTAGAAAGAGGAGAAGAAAAAAAAAAGGCAAGGGTGAGGTGAGGGAACGCCGGAAGTGTCCCAAATAAAACAAATATAAATACAGTAGTAGGCGAAGCCTATGCTAGTAGAATATAAAGAGATTTAGGAGAATTGTGAAAGTCATCGGTGTTGGAGGCGAACAACGGCCCCACGTGCCTCTAGGAAAGAGTGTCAGGGACCTCTGACATCGATTGTTCAAAATTATATTTTTGTTTGCGGCCCATTAATATTTTCCCGGTTGCAGGAGGGGAGTCAGATTGTTTGTAACTCAAGATCTAGACGCCGCCCCTGTATCGGTGGTCTATTACCCCAGTCACTCTGTGGGTATAGGCCTAAACTTCCGTTTCTTTCTTCATAACATTGTCTTTCCTATTTATCTTTGAGTACAATTCTTCATAGACTACAATGACTAGTGGACTGGTATAGGAGAAATAGGTGGAATCATTGGGTATGATAGGTCAAGTCAGTGACTGAATTACGAATTGAAAATCTTTATTCATACGGAAGAAAGTATAATATATATATTGAAATGTTTTGAAATTGCAAATGGAAAAGATTACGCAAGTTAGTAGTAAAGTATAAGGGTAATCTGAGACGTTCTAGTAGATACCTGGAAATAAAGAAAGGAAAGAGATTAAAGTAATTAATTAAGAATTTGTCTTATATAACAAGGAACACATTAATACAGTTAAACTGGGCTACTAACCTGATAAATAGGAACTGAATAATAAATTTTCCAATAAAAGTGTTGAATGGTTAATGTTGTTCGGAACGGATGATCTAAAGATTTTAAGGATAAGTAGTTGTTAAAAAGGGGAAAACCCCAGAGTAAATGTAATTTATTGTAAATCAGATTGTTATTGTTGAAAAAGAAAAAAAAATATATATATTAAATAAATTATGGTTATTGTTATGCAAAGTAAATTTTCGTGAAGTTCATATATTTTGGCCCCTATCCTTGTAATGTTCTGAGAGCCACGGACAGAGCCGAATCCATTCCCATCTCCACTGTTAAATAAAAAAAAAGCTAGCCGAGAGGCCTGTAGGTACATAGCCTGTGTATCTATAATTAAATTTGTGATTGGGCTCGTAATATGTTCTGGCTGATGCAAAATAAAAAGAAGAGAGAAGAGTATTGATGATGGCGCCCTTAATATAAATTTTCATCAATATTATTAAACCTTGTAAATTGTTAAAAAAAAAGAAAGAGAGAGTAAGCTGGGTGTAGGGAATTTGCAATCAACCGGTAAAGTCCATCACAATGGCATCTCATAGATGGCAATCTTTCCGCATCTTACCTCCACGTTGGAGTATTTGTGGCTTTAGACATAAAACATAACTTTTCTTCGTTCTACTAGATGTTAAGATGTGTAACAAAGCAGCCCACATGAATGTCGAGAAAACAAATTGGCAAGTTCGGTTTCCTTCAATTCTCCAGGCATAACACTCATGTTAGAGCAGTCAAAGTCTCGTGTGTATTTACGGCCACCTTATTGGCTGTTCATGAGCTGGTTCACGAAATGAGCTGATACGACTCCTGCCTCATTGCAATTTCGTTACTTTTGTGTGCCGACTCTTATTTTGAACGACCAGCTCTTAGTAAACGAGCTGGTTCGTTACCAATTCAAAACAACGTGCCATTCAAAAGTGTCAGTTCGTTCATGAACGACCCATCACTACGTATTATGTGTTAATAGGTTCCTTTGGAACTGCATAATCGATTCTGATATAATTTTTCCAGGGGGCGCTTTCTAATCGTAGAATGTACTCTGAAGCCGGAATTTTAGCTGTTTCATTAATATTATTAATGGCTTAGTTTATGAATGACTCGCGTGCAAGTGTAATAAATATAATGCTTTAATAATTATTATACTCTTAATTATTAATTTTTAAATGAATTATCGTGGGCGAAGCCACGGGCACCTCCTAGTCTAGTACAAGGCCTAGGTATTTAACTGATTCGGAGTATTCCAGGATTGAATTGCCAAGTTTAAGTTCACCCAGGTCCTTCAAGTTCCTCCTGTTTGAGAAAGGGACTACAGTGAAATCTCGATACAATGATTTCGCAGGGACCAGAAAAATATAATGTTGTAGAGAGATATATTGTTGTATCGAGAATTTACAAAAAAATGTTCAAATTTTGGTAGTAGGCCTATATAGGAAACAACTTCAGTAGCTGAAATTCTTTAAGTGTTTAGAGAAATAAAGAATTTTATCACAAGAACTGTTATACTGTACTGTATTCACTCCACCCTTAAATTATTATACTACGAGCAAACACGTCATTTTACATTGCATTATAGCACAGCACCATGAACAGGTTGACTCATTTTTGCCCCTGTTTGTAAAAGTCAGAAATGACAGTCTGTTTAGCTTTTTTTTATGAATAGGGATACACACAATGCCCTTATTTGATTCGAGGTTCACTAAATGACATTCTGGCAGCGATGGATCACTCGACAGAAAATTCTGCAGAGCCTCGCAAGCACAGAACACATACATAGAGGCAATGGCTTCGAGTGCGGTTAAGGTTGGTAGATGCACACTTTGCTCTACCTCCTCTTCTTCATCTTCCGCCTGCTTGTTTTGGATTTCCTCAATGTTTTCTTCCGTTAGCTCCGGGGAGTTCTTGATTTGCACTTTCACGATCTATTTTTATTCTTGTACCGAGGAAAAGGCATTTTACGGGGATTCTAAATGTAATCGTAATGGAGAAGTTTATCGTTATTAAGAGTATCGTAAAACCGAGGGGAATTTTACATTATTTTAATGGAAAGAATGCCGGGACCAAAATATTTTAACGTTATAAAGAGTATTATTGTTATATCGGTAATCGTTGTACGGGGATTTCACTGTACAACTGTTTTGCTAGGATTAATAGACAAGCCTTCCTGCTTGCATCAGTTGTGAATTTTCCTCAGACCACGATTCATCATGTCTGAGACTGTGTTTGGAAATTTCCCAAAGACAGCAAGTGCTATGTCATCTGCATAGCTTTGTATGTAATATCCTTCCTGGGTCATTTCTTTGAGAAGATCATCCACCACGAGACTCCACAGTAGAGGAGAAAGAACCCCCCCCCCTGTGGGCATCCCCTCGTGGCGACAATTCCCATCGTAGCCCCAAGAAGGCTGGCTATAATTTTCCTGCTCCTGAGCATGGAGTTTATCGAACTACAAAGAGTGTCATTGACTCCATACGTTTGAGCAGCCAAAACCATAGAATCATAGGAGGTGTTATCGAAAGCTCCCTCTATGTCTAGGAAAGCCCCTAGGACTATTTCCTTCCATGCCATGGAATCCTCCAGTCTGCTAACAAGGCTGTGTAACGCCGTTAAGCAAGACTTGGATGGCTGGTAGGCATGTTGGTTTCTATGAAGAGGAGTATCTGATAGTACTCTTCTTCGAATGTATCTTTCGACCAGTCTTTCCAAAGCCTTCAGAAGGAATGATGAAAGACTGATTGGTCGAAAAGCCTTAGCCTCTGTGTATTTGTTTCGCCCGGGCTTAGGAATAAATACTACTCTGGTAACTCTCCAGGCCTGAGGAATATAACTAAAAGCTATACTGGCTCTAAAGAGGTTACAGAGAAGAATATAAAGCGAGTCAGGACCTTTCTGCAGTAATGCAGGAAAGATACCGTCTCCACCTGGCGACTTGAATGGGCTGAATTTATTTATTGCCCATCTGACGCTATGTGTTGTGACCACTTGACGTGCCAATTCCCATTCTTCCTGTGATGCTCTTGGTCTAGAGTTTTCACAGTGTCCTAGGAATTAACAGGTCTTGTCGTCATCATGTATGCACTCAGGGAAATGTGCCTCAAAGAGAACTTTGAGTGTTTCTTCGGCTGAGCATGTGAAACCACCTGTAGGCTTACAAATTGTTCCTACAGGACTGACTATACCATGGGCCAGTGCTCTTTGTAATCTGGCTGCCTCTGACAGGTTAGATATTTCCTGACAGTAGGCTTGCCAAGAAGATCTTTTGCCTTACGGATGCTTTTATTGTATTCAGTGAGGGCCAGGATTGTTACGAAAAAGCCGGCCTGGTTTTAACCAGTTTTATCCACTTGAAAAAAACCAGGCATTTTATCCGGCTGTAGGGAGTTGGGCTAGGTAGGAGTCTAGGATCCCTAACATATAATTAAATAAATTTCTCCTAATAAAAATATTCCTTCTGGTAGCTGGTTGAGCAGTGGTTGATATGAAATAATAGTATAATAATTCAAAGAACAGAGTTAACAATTTATTTGTATATAAATCCAAGTTGAATACAATATAGTTACTATATTGGTCCAGGTTTGGTTAGGACCAAGAAATATGTCCAAGACTTCGGAAAATTATAAATGGAGAAATTATAATAATTCTTTCAAAGTTGAGAGCTCTTCACATTCGAGCTATTACAATGGGAAATGCGAATCCTGCACATAGTGCCAAATGATTCGGTAATTATACAAGCTGCCAAGTTGTGGTCAGGTTATTATACCAGGTATTTAACCTTAATGTTTTACATTATGAGTACTTAACTTTTGATTTGTAGAGAGTATGTAGGTTGTCCTGGACTTGTTTGAGAGTATTAATAGATGCCTAAGATCCCATCGGTGAGGTTATGTAGAATGCTGAAGTTGCTGCTGGAGGCTGTGGGTAAAAGGCTTCTTTGCCTTAGAAGTCCAGGTCTAGAAGTTCTGGTAGACTACATCTTCTGTGTTGTGTAGAGTAGTACCATGAAGTCTCGGTACCCAAGCGTCGGTACTGGGATTAAGGCTAAGGTGCTTGCCTTAGTGAAGTTCGATGAAGAATGAAAAGAGTCAAACGTACCCCCTCTAAAATTACATTCGAGCGCTTTCAGTTTCTCGATCGAAGTAGCGTAGAAGCTTCTCGAGACTTCTATCTTGAAATACGGCGAATGTACAATATCTTCGTATTTCAAAAGATCTGTAAAACTAAGAAAAACTATTTATCAAATTGTTTTATAATTAATGTTTATGAGTGTCTGTAAACATTTCAAAACATTGCTAAGCTTTCGAGATATCGATAGAGACATCGATCGACTCATTGAATGTTTGGTTACTAATGTTTAAGAAGTATGTTCAAAAACAAATGTATAGAAAGGAAAATGCACAATGTGAATAGGTTAACATTTCTCCTGAAATGTTACACCGGCTAAAATCAAATTGAATAAAAATAATTGAAGTTCCTATCATGTTTTTATTTCCAAACATCACCAATTTAAGAGTTACAAGCTCAGAACCTGTAGTAGGCCTACTTAGGCCTACTGAGTGCAAATGCAGAGCTACCAGTTTTATCCACTTGAAAAATACCAGGCATTTTATCTGGATAAAATCAAATTGAGTAAAAATAATTGAAGTTTCTTTCATGTTCTTATTTCCAAACATCACAAATTTAAAAGTTACAAGCTCAGAAACCTGAAATTGTATTTAGTGTAATTTAATACAGTGAGTCCCACGCAAGAGTTGGCCAATGACACGGGTTTCTGCGTTGCGGCGGGCACAGCAAATAAAGCCACAATCGGTGTAATGATTCAGGTTCTCACATTTACAGTTAAAATTACAATGAAAATAACCATGTATCTCATCACAAGAAGATGTTGAAAATGTTCTCCTCTTGCATCCACACAATACTGGCACCATTTTAGGAAATTTTCTTTTACGCGCATAAGTTCAGCTTCCGAAATAGAGTTAATTTTTCTTGTGATATTGTCTTCAAGTTCTTCTAATGTATGGGATTTGACCTATACACTATTTTTGAAGTTTCCCCATAAATAATAGTCACATGCTGTTAGAAGAACTTAAAGACAATATCACAAGAGAAATTAACTCTGTCTCAAAAGCTGAAATTATGCGTGTGAAAGAAAATTTCCTAAAAAGGTGCCAGTATTGTGTGGTTGCAAGAGAAGAACATTTCCAACAGCTCTTGTGATGATGTACGTGGTTATTTTCATTGTAATTTTAACTGAAAATGTGAGAACCTGAATCATTACACCGATCGCGGCTTTATTTGCGTAGATATTTCACCCGATCGCTCGGGAGTTGGAGCTGTGCCCGCCGCGTCGCAGAATCCCGCGTCATTGGCCAACTCTTGCGTGGGACTCACTGTACCACTTCACTGTGTAATTCCCAGCAATAGTTAATTACCGTATTTACTCCAATATAATGCACACTCGAATTTAATGTGCACCCTGATTTTGAAACTTAAAATCATAAAAAAAAGAGTTTGTTAGCGAATGTAATGCGCATCAATAGGAGGATATTTTATTTGGAATTTTGTCACAGTATTTATAGAATAATGAACCAACACATAAACATTTACAGTTAACTGCCAGTTTTAGGCCTACAAGTAGGCCTATAGGCATGGCTCATCATTATTCACTAATGTGTTCATCACTGGAATCCTCGGAGGTGCTTATTTTTTATTGCTAAATGGACAAACAAAACGTTAAATGAATGTTTCACAATAAAAGCTGATACCGCTCTTAAATGAGTTTAAAATTGACAATGCACAATATTCCACATTTGCACTATAGAACTGACAAAAACAATTTTTTCATTATGTTTCAGAAATTAAATTTCATATGGTGTAGGCTAACGATAAAATGAACGAAGTCGAGAATTATAGCAATGCATTGTAATGTAGATCAATATTACCTCCGACCTACGAAATGGATTTGTACTATAGGCTAGTCCTCATTCTTTTTGGTAAAGGTTGTTAAAAGTGTCAGAAATGCTATGCCTAAAAGTTCTACAGAAAGGAAAGTTTTTTTTTTGGGGGGGGGGAAATATATATATATATATATATATATATATATATATTAGATTTTCCCCCCAGAAGCAAAGAAAATATGCTTCCAAAAGAAATAATTGGTGCAAAAATATGTTGCACAAACTTTCTCGCATATACGTGTTAACGGCTAGCACAGAAAAAAATTAATTTAAGAGACAATTAAATTTTACTTATTACATTTTCATAAAACTAACAAGTATCTAGAACGGAAAGCATCAGGGTCGATCTTTATGTTCAATGCTTTTACTGTGAAATAACAATAATAATAATAATAATAATAATAATAATAATGACGGTAATGACAATAAAAATCAACGGCAGTAAAACTGCATATTATTAGTACTACTACTATGGGAAATTTCAAATATAAGTCGCACCTTAGGATGAATTGGTCCCACCCAACCCACCCTCATTAATGCAGTTTCGTTTCTACCACGATCTAGCGAATTCTTCTGTCCTCGTATTATGAAGAAACTCGTCTTTGAACAATGGAGGTGTGACGTCATGCCGCTAGACGAGAGGTGACAGGCTGACAAACCATGCAGAAGATTTAATATGCCACATTTTCGAAACTTACAAACAGTGTGTCGTACATTATTAGAAAATGCAAGGGCGCTTCGCTACGGCTACCGCCTCCGCTTCACGCACTTAACTATGTGGTTAGTGTTATGCATTATTTAGCTATATGTAGAGGTGGATACAAGGCATTTGTGAAAATATACAAGGACAGATGGTCACTCTGCTTCGCTCAGAAACAAAATACATCACACAGTTCATGCAAATGTGAATATCGAATGGGCGGAGCTTAAGGGGCAACTTATATTTGATTTCGCAACTACTACTACTAAAACTAAAACTAAACACCGTGGCACTACATCCCTGGAGGGATTTGGCCTACCAACCGACCGCTGCGTCATCTACCACAGGCAGATGGTAGGATTGGGGGCATGTGGTCAGCATGCCGACTCCCACAGCCGTTATTGGTGGTTTCCATGACCGGAGCCACTACTTCTCTATCAAGTAGCTCCTCAGTTTGAATCACGAGGCTGAGTGCACCCCTACCAGACCTCCCTACCTCAGAAAAATCCAAGGATGTACCGGGGATTGAGCCCGGGTCGACGGATCTGACGCTAACCACAAGACCACGCCGGCGGTCCTACTGCTACTACTACTTAGGTTATATTGCACGCTTTAACTGCATTGTAGGTCATATAATGTGTTTAGTATGTTTGCGTGAACCATTAGTCTATAGTAACAACTCATTCGCGGCATCTGTTTGTATTGTTTAGTGATGTCTTCTTATGTGATATTCAGTTTAAATGATTATAATATCCAGTGACATAGCGGCGATGAGTTATGGAAAATAAGCAAGTCCTACATACCCGGCGTTTGCTTTTGCGAACGAGGAAACCATGAAAATCCCAAGTCGTGGGCGGCCACGAGGTTTGATTTGAACTCAGGACCTCTTCCCTGTTAGCCCATACCACCTCGCTGTAATTGGTTTTGGTGTGTTCATTGCAATTGAGCTAAACTGATTGCATTTCACAACAATAAGTACATTAGGCCTATAGTTTTCTTGTTACTAGGGGCAACAAAATGTCATTAATATTTTAATTTACATGTATGTTCTGAAATTCGCAGTTAAGCCGTACTTATTTCGTTTTTATCTGGATATCTATTAAATGTATAAAGAAACGTGTTAAACAAAAAATGTTCATTCTTATTTCTCTATAACTTTACTGTGGTAGGTTTTCGTGTATCGCCTACTGTAATGGATATAATCTAGAAAAATTGAAAATGGATACGAGTAAAGTACCCCTTAAGTCATTTTTGCAGAAATACAGATATAGCCATTATATTAGTCATAGATAAGAGTTTCCAATTTTAAATTTTTATTAAAATCGTTTGAGCCAATTTTTCAAAAATCAAGATTTAAAAAAAGTTTTCATGAAAAGTCCCCTTAATATTTCAGTTCTAAACCTAAATTTCTGGGTGGTTCGACAAAATTTCGAAAAAGTCCTTAATTCAAAAAATGAAGTAAATACTATGCCACCAAGTTAAATCTGCACGGCGATAGGGGAAGTGTTTTAGCGCTAGTGTCGTCTAGCTACCACTATACAGAAGGGATGTAGGGGAAGCAGGTGGCGAAAGATCATAACATGGTTGCCAGATTATTCATTTGGACAATGACTGTCTTAGGTGTCAGGTCATTTAAAAACACAGTAATTCTCAGCGCCCCTCTTCCAGCAAAATAACCCAACACAGTGGACAGGAAGTGGCAGCGTGGCGGCGGGGGTGAAAGAAGGGACAGCTCATTTTCCCCAGTTGGGACATGGTTGCCAGATTATTCATTTCGACGGAGATTGCCGAAGGTGAGAGGTCATTTAAAAACACAGGAATTCTCAGCACTCCTCTTGTAGCCAAATGACTTAACTCAGTGAAAAGGAAGTGGCAACGTCAAAGGAGGGAGATAGAGATGTAAGGCACATTCCTCACATATTTTCTGCATGCAGAGATAACTTGGTGGCGTAGTACAATGATGTTTACCAACTGTCTGTTGTCCACAGACAGACGGACAGACGTCATTCCAAAAATACTTTTTTCGGTTTCTAGGCTTCATGAAACATGCTCTCCCGGTGTTATCTCGACTTCGATTTTTTGTCACGATCACAATACTTTCTCTATACTACGTATATGCGAGAAAGTAAAAATATTGTGTTGAAATAGCTTTAAGACAGTGTGTTTCAATTTTCTGATAGGGATGACAGCTAGCACCATAAGTCTGCTAAAAGAGACTATATGATCAAGAAACTGGTCACAGAATTCACAATCAGAAAGAATTTTTCTTGCCTGTCTATACAAGAAAATCCAAATTAAAAATTTGAAAGTTCAGTTTTTAAAATTTAAGGTATATCATGTTCTGCCATATTCCAAAATGCCTACAAAATGTGTAAAATTCGTGCAAATATGCCATTATGAGGGGTTAGACATACCTAAAAGAAATGGTCAAGAGGAAGTGAAAGATTGCAGATTTGTTTTGGTGGGGATTGAATGTACCCCTGAGTTATCCAGTGGTTTGGTATATTGTGCACTAGTTGCTGGAGAGAAATCATTCAATGTATCAGTGTTATAGGCTATGTAGCAGTGTGGGAAGATGTGGATTTGGTAAGAACCATGTGACAAGTCACATCAACCACATGGTCAAAGTCGTTAATCCTCCTGGTCTTGTCAATAATTGGGGCCATTTTATATCCATGTGAAATCACTGTATATATTGTTAGGTACACTGATACAGAAGCTTAGCAAAGTGCTAAATTGATTAGGTCAGGCGTTGCCTATTCCGCGAAGTGGAGAAGAAGTTATAATCGACTATCGTGTAGAGGTTTTTTTTTAAGTATTATTTTATTTTATATTTTATATTATTTATTTATTTATTGAACCTAGCCTATGATTAAGTTATAATTTTGTGTATTTTGTTGAAAAAATTATTTCTTTTTCTTGATTTCCGTTGATAATATTGTGCTCAATGTAATAATAATACTGTAGTAATGTGTTCATTGATGGTTGTAACCTGTATTTTCAGACTGTTCCCCGAGCTTAACATTTTATTTTCCCGACCATAATGGTAATAAAAAAATAACTGAGAATAACTGAATTATACAATGATGTTAAAACTTATTGGGATACAGTCTTCATACATATTTTTACTAGAAAAAAATATTGTCCTTAAAGAAGTATCCTAAACTCACAGAACTCCAAGTTCAAGAGGTACAAAATGCAATATTTTTCTGTGTTCCGACCGTAACAGCCCTTTTAATATTAATTTTAAATATATGGCATCAATAAACAATTATGGAATTAATTTCTAGTACCGTACTAGTCTACTGATGAACTAATTCTTGGAATATTTTAAATTATCACCTAGAAAATGGTTTGGTTGTGGTGACTATATTAAGTTTCTGAAATGTCTCTATCACAACTATGGAATGGCTGAATAGTGAAAGTCACGTGAGAGTTTCCAGAGATGGAATAAGAGGAGAGAAAATAGTACTCTGATCGAGATATAGAAAGTTGTGTGAGTGATCCAAGAGCGGCAGGAAGAATTAAAGATGAAAAACAAATTGCTGTCTTGACTATGGTCATCCTCCACCCTCCACCCTCCACCCTACTGTCAGACAGTGGATCTACAAACAGAGGACTAACTAACTAACTCTGTGGCGCTAACATCCCAGAAGGGACAAGGCCTACCACCCGACCGCTGCATCATCTACCATACGCAGATGGCAGGATTGGGGGGCATGTGGTCAGCATGCCGACACCCACGGCCATTAATGATGGTTTTCATGACCGGAACCGCTGCTTCTCTTTCAAGTAGCTTCTCAATTTGAATCACGAGGCTGAGGGCACCCCTACCAAACCTCCCTACCTCAGAAAAATCCGAGGAAGTAAGTTACCAAGATCAAACCCGGGCCAATGGATCTGTAGTCAGCGACGCTAACCACAAGACCACGCCAGCGAGTGAAACATAATGTAGGCCTACATAGCTGTGTTAAGTATACAAGTTCGTATTCGAAACATACCTCAAAGTATTCCTCTACACTATAAAACGGATTTTTACCGGTGAAAATGAAGAACTGTTTTAATTCTATAACTTGCATATTAATACATGTGCAGCGTGAGGGAGCTTATTAAAATAGTAGAAGGTACGGCCTAAAATAGGCAGATATGTATACATCCTAGTGTGGTTTTATGTTGATGTTATGTTCCGCAGGTTTATAGCAGTCCTGATGTAACCGACCAGTATGAAATAATATAAAATAATTTGTTCAGCAATTAAATGATAAATAATTAATATAGTGCGATACAGCTTGTTTGGTATCAAAATACGCACAATTGGATGAATAGTTTATTACTTGTACTTATAAATCTCTTGAGTCTTTTAAAATGGATAAAAAGCAAAGAATGGAATATTTAAACATTCTGTTAAATGTTTAAACATTGACACCTATTTGCGCTGGTCTAAGGGTAGCCGGAAAGTCCAGTTCCATGGAATCGCCCAGCCGCTAACTAGGTCACGCGGCAGGCCCGACTATAATGTGTATTTCCAGACCGTGGGTTTCCCACTCTATTGAAATCTAGGTATAAGGGTTATTTCGTACAATGGCAAACTGATGTTATCATATCGGCTTTCTGTGAATTTGTCTAAGGGAAATACAGGGTTTCTGAGGAAGGATTCGGGAAATACTGAATTTCGTAGTAAAAGTGAAAGTAATGAGTAGTAGGCGGACTTAAGATTCACCCCATTCTATTGGCCGCGCGTCATAGGGTTAACTTCCAATTAGATATAGGTTTATTGTCACGTGGGGTATGTAGAAAGGGAATAGTGGGCTGTCCATATAAGGAGTTTAGTGGGTAGTTTAAATTTATTATAGAAGGAGAATAATCACTTACTCTCCATCACCAGTTGGAGGGAGACTTACTCTCCATCATCAGACAGAGGGAGACTTACTCTATCTTCAGTCCGCGAGGAGTACAGGAGAATACGGGACAGGTGTTCCCACAGTATCGCGAGGAGTCGCGAATTCTAATTAATTGACTTAGAAAATTTCTCAGCGGTCAATTTCGACACTCTAACATTTTTACGGATCTTATTTTATTAACTTAGAAGTATTTACTACAATATAGGACTCAAGTTTAATTATTACGAGCGAGCATATTAACCGGGCTTTAATATATTATAACGCCATCAGTTTGCTACGTACACATATATCAGGAACATTTTATTATTACAAGTGTAAAGCATTGTATTATTGTAAATTTTTTTTGTATCCACACCAATACTTCGGGATTTCAAATAAAAGTTTGTAACACAATCAAATAACTTTATTTCGCAAGTGGAAGAGTCTACAGCCTGCACATCACCATTCCCGCCCTGTTAAGAGAGAGGACTGCTTGTAACCGGCTAGGAGCTACCGGAGGATCGGCAATTAGTATTAGTGAAATAGCATCGACTATTTCTGGCGCCCAGCAAAAACATTAGTTATATTATATAAAGAATTAACAATCTTAAATAAACACCATCAACCGATCAGTTGCACATGGCGACCAACGTGGGGCTCGAGAGGGAGGAATCTGCACTACCAGAACTTCAAGATCGTCAAGAGTAGGCAGCCTAAATATACCCAGTTACGGCGTGGAGATTGGCAGGACTTCGAGACCTTCCAACTGGAACGTGGTACAACTATAGTAGGACTTCGAGACCTTCCAACTGGAACGTGGTACAACTATAGTAGGACTTCGAGACCTTCCAACTGGAACGTGGTACAACTATTACAGGACTTCGAGACCTTCCAGTGAACGTGAAACCACATCGCCAGGACCAGAGGACATCAGAACCAGTAAAAACAGTCAGATAAGCAAATTAAAATTAATTAAGTTCCAGAATAGAGGCCTTCAGCGTTTTTTTTTTTTTGATAGTAATAAATTAGTTAAAAAGAGATAACTTTATAACAAATTTTGGTATTGCTAAGCATATGTTTAAATCAGTCAGAAAAGCAATTTAATAATTCTGGAACTCAGTAAAATTCATTTAATAAATTGTTTAAATACTAAAGCCAGTAAAAATTTATAGAGCGTGATGTCATACTGTACCGGGTTGTAATGTATTAATGTAAATGTTGACCATCACAAGGTAAGATAGTCTTAAGAGTGCAGTTCAGTGTTTATGTGGCTGCGAAGTGGGAAATTAATTCGGAATATGGAGGGTTTGTATAGAGAGGGGCAACAGACTAATAATTATGTTCAGGTTGAGGAAGCTACGGAAAATTCAGGAGTAGCGATACGCACCGTGGCAACAGAGAATTCTAACATTGATTATTTATCAGAGGAAGGGCAAATTGCCGGTGATTATGGAGGTATTAATGATAATGTACAGGGTGTAGGTACTAATATTAATCCGGAAGGTGGTAATATTGTCGGCGAAGTCAAACAAAGGGGTGAGCATATTGCAGTTAATGAGGATAGGCCTAGCCAATTGAACACGCAGCAGGATATGTTAAGAATGCTGTTAGCGGAGATGCAGGACAATATAAGCAAAGAAGCCCAGGAAAATAATAGGAAAATGCAGGAAAATCTAAGCAAAGAAGCCCAGGAGAATATTAGGAAGTTAAGTAGAGATATTCAAGAAAATTGTAGGGAGTCTAGAGAAGGACAAAAGAAATTAGAAATTGGACTTCAGGAAAGTCAAAATAAATTAGATAATGCTGTACAAGATATACGTAGAGAAAACCAGGAATTTTGCAGGGAACTGAGAGAAAATAGCACTGTTCTTAGGGAGGAGCTTGCAGAAAGACACGAGAAATTAACAAGGGAACTAAACAAAACTGTAAATGCATTAGACAATAAAATAGATTTACAGGGTAAAAAGATTGACGAAAGGGTGAACCATAAAATTCAGGTCATTCAGGAGAAAGTTAGTAATACTGAATCCAAGCTAAATAAACAGGTCGGCGAGGTGAAGGTCGGGTTGGAGCATTTATCTAATGAAGTAGCAGTTAATTCTAAGAAACTTGAAGAGAATGTTAACAATAAAATGTCAGTATTGGAAAATAAAATGTCAGAAAAGGTAGGCCTAATCACCAAGGATATTATTTCAAAGGAGCTAGAGGGTATTAGGATAAATGCACCAACGTATGAGGGAGTAGGCCTAGTAGGAGGAAATGTACAGATTCCGACCAATTATTCAGCTTGTTCGCCTGGAAGCTTAGGTAGCGGCAGGGATAATTTGTGTAGGACACCTATTGAAAATGCAAGTTCGCATATGGCGGATAATGTGATTAGTCCCCCTATAAATCCTTTGACATACGACGGTAGGGTTCACTTAAGTCAATGGATAGGCGGAGATCTAAGTATTCCAAAGTTCAGGGAAGCAAACATGACCCCGCAGAATTACTTGAAAAATCTAGATAAATATTTTGAAATCAGAATGGTCCCATCACAGTATAAAATGCCGCTAATTAGCCACACGCTAGAGGGAAAAGCCCAGGAGTGGCATGACCTCACCATAGAGCCTAATTGTAGCTACGAACAATTCAAAGTGCTATTCATGGCTAGGTTCTGGAATGAGGCTAAAAGATCGCAAGCACGGAACGACCTATACAATGGACAATTTCCAGCGAGAGGTAACATTAGTCTTTCAGACTACTTCTTAAAAAAAGCTAGCTTGGCTAGATTATTAGATGAGAGGATGCCCGAGAGGGAAATAGTAAAGCTCATAGCATGCCATTACTCTACTGATGTGTATAACCTTCTCGTAGTCTCTGAACCGACAACATTCAGTAGGACAATAGAATTGCTGACGAGTTTCGAGTTGAAAGCGCAGAGGGGCAATGCAGGGGAGATATATAGAGGAGTTGGGACCGAACCAGCGTATAGGCCTAACGAAAACAACCGATATGCCAATGACAATAATTATAGAAATGGATGGCAGAGGGACAACGAGAATAGGAATACAAATAGGGATAACCCAGGGGACCGACAGAGAGATAATAGGCCGGAACAAGCATATAGGCCTAATGGGAATCTAGGTAACGGAAATAATGTGCCGGATAGAAATCAGGGGCAGAGAAATGGATATGACCGGAACCAAGGATCGAACAGAGGACCGGCAAGTAACATCGCTACTCAGAATAGAAACGATAGTAGCAGGCAAAATCAAAATTCAAATTGGAGACAGAACAGTAGCGGCCAAGTTAATCATGTTAGTGTGGCGGGGAGAGTGCCCGAACGCAATACGCAGGAGGTGAGATTTATTGCTCAGGATAATGGGGTGGCAGAGTCTTTGAATCCCGGGGCAAGTAACTTTGCGCCTGAAACGAGAGAAGTACATAACAGAAATGCTAATGGGGCTGGACCAAATCAGAGTGGAGATTTAAACTACTAGATGACGCCAAGATGGGACCGATTGACGTCACACACACAGATGGACCAATAGAGTTGGGAGGACCCGCTAAATCACAGGAGATGAACAGGGAGCTGCGGAATGCAGTGTATTATAATTCGTTATTAGGTGAGAATCCAAGCGAAAAATCGCAACTCACTATGCCTCCGCTAATAAGCGTAAAAATCAAACACATAGCAGCTAAAATGTTAGTGGATTCTGGAGCCACATATTCGCTAATAAGCGAGAGATTCTATGAGAATTTAAAAGCCAATAAAATCATGATGCAAACCCTTAAAGTACACTCGCTTTACTGCAGGACCGCCGTCGGAGCCAAGGCCTACAAGATCGAGCATCAGTGTATGATTCCGATACAGATAGGGAAAATGGAAATAGATATTTACTTCTTGGCTGTTAAACACTTAGTACATGATCTGATTCTTGGGTGCGATTCAATGTCCGATTTTAAGAGTAAAATAAACTTTGGAGAGGGATCTGTGTCTATTATGACAGAAAATAACGAAGAGATACGTGTACCATTTTTACATGAGGAAGCTGCCGTACAAAACCAGAAAGAGGGTGAGGATGAAAATGAATTGCTTCAGGAACCATTTATTGTAGAGAATGTGGAGTTATTAAGGGATAATGGCAGTAACGAAATGAGGCCGAGGGAATATAGACCAGCCATTTTCATTCGTTACGAGGAAGAGGAACGTGAAGTCGGCATAGAGGCCTACGGAGATTGCGATATGGAACAGGAATGGGTTCTTGATAATTGTTGCAGGGAAAATGATTTTCAGGAGAGTTATGGCCTAGAAGAATTAGATAAAAATGAGGTACACGTAAATTCTGTAAATGTCAGGACAGACAATCTAGAAAAAGAGAGAGAGCGCGACATTGAATCGATTTTGAGAGAAAAAGTGGATGAAATTGATAATATTTCGGGAGCTCAGAAACAAGTGCTATATGACATGTTATATAAGAATAAGTCCGTGTTCAATTCTATCCCGGGGCTTTGCCTCGCTTATGAGCACAGTTTCAAGCTGAGTCAAGAAATACCGGAGCGGCGATACAAGAGTAGGCCTATTCCAATAGCTATCAGGGAAGAGGCGGATAAAATGATTAAATCTATGTTAAATGAAGGCATTATCGAGGTCTCGGATTCAAAACATATTAGTCCTATATGTTGCGTTTATAAGCCCAATGGGAAGCTGAGATTAACTCTAGATTCGAGGTACACAAATCAGTTTATCGAACCGGACCAATTCAGAGCCGAACCGGTAGAAGACCTCCTAGCCAAAATGGGGGAATCTAAATACTTCAGTAGTATAGATCTCACCTCAAGCTTCTACCAAATAGGCCTTAGGAAGGAAGACAGACAGTATTGTGCTTTTAACCATTGCGGAGAAACCTACGCATTCCGACGATGTGCATTCGGGGTAAAAACCTCCGGTAGCGCCTTGTTAAGAGCATTGAAAATTATGTTTCCCGATGGCAAAGGTGATTGTGTGACGTCATTCGTGGATGATTTTCTTGTAAATACGGTGAATTTCAATGAACATGTGAAACAATTGGATCTGGTACTTAGCACGTTTTTGAGATACGGAATGTCGGTGAACCCCTCAAAAATAGCCCTAATGAAAAAGGAAGTGAAGTTCTTGGGGTATATTATTTCTGAGAATGGAGTAATGGCAGATCCAGAGAGGATAGAAGCCATTCAGAAAATACCTAGGCCTAATAGCGTAAAACAAGTGAGAAAACTATTAGGAATTTTTAACTATCAGGCGCGGTTTATACCGGGATATGCCGAGTTAATCACACCTATTAGGAGCCTGCTAAGTAGCAAGAACAAGAGATTTAGATGGGGAGAGGGGGAAGAAAAGGCATTTCAGGAAATTAAGAAGGCATTTCAGGAGTCCATTTTATTAGAAAGGCCTAAAGATGGCCTACCGTATGTGATTTTCACGGACTCGTCTTGCAGCGCCATTGGCTGCGTACTTATGCAAGAGCATGAGGACGGCAGCAGACACATAATTTCTGTAGCATCTAGGGCACTGAGCGAGATGGAATCCCATGGATCAGTTACATTGTTGGAAATACTGGGAGTATACTTTGGTCTTACTAGATTCCACCGATATATATTTAATCGGCATGTAACAGTATATACAGATCATGTAAGCCTGACGTTTATTCACAAA
This sequence comes from Ectobius pallidus, assembly GCA_964059195.1. Classification (NCBI taxonomy): domain Eukaryota; kingdom Metazoa; phylum Arthropoda; class Insecta; order Blattodea; family Ectobiidae; genus Ectobius; species Ectobius pallidus. The sequence goes on along the minus strand of CAXKWD010000009.1, from coordinate 47,880,652 downwards.
TGTAAACTCAGTAATAGTAAGATCAGTAGAATAATTCATGAGATAAGCCAGTACGATGCAGAGATAAAACACGTGCCGGGGCGGGAGAACCTACTCTGCGATTTTGTCTCAAGAATGAGGTGTGAGATCCCTGAGAGACAACAGTCTTCCAATAGTCAAATTGACGTAATGCCTATAGTGCTTGCTAGAGAGCCTTCACTGAAAATTCTATTTAAGAAAATGGCAGAATTGCAGCGCCAAGATCCCGACATCGAACATATTAGAAACAATTTGGAAATGCATAGAGAGAGAGGCGACGATATGCAGACACTTAAGTATATGTGTAATGAAGGCATTATTTATAAATTATGTGGTCTGGAAGTAAAGAAATGGCAAATGTATGTTCCGAAAGAAATAGAAACCACTTTGATACTGTATTAGGCCATAGCGGAACCGAACGGGTGTCCCTATATATTTCCTCTCGAGTATATGTTAAAAACCTGGGGAGAAAAGTAAGAAAATTCTGTAGCAGCTGTGATTTATGTCAGAGGGCCAAACCCCTGAATAAAAAGTTCGACAGGCCGCCCCTAACCATTACGAGGGAAGAGAAAGGTAGCCTAATAGCGATAGATTATCATGGACCTATTCCAGGTGGGAAATTCGGCATGAAATATTTGTTCATTGTTGTGGATGTATTTACCCACTTTGTCAAACTTTATCCTGTCAGAAAAGCAGATACGGCCCAGTGTGTTCGGAAGCTGGTAGGACACTATTTTCCTTCGTTCGGTCCGGTGTTGAATCTGATCTCAGACAATGGATCTCCCTTCGCTAGCGAAAGATTTAAAAATGCAATGCAAGGAGCAGGGGTCAATGTGTATAGGGTCACTAAATTTCACCCGGAAGCTAATGTTAGTGAAAGAGCACTTCGAGATGTTTTTCTGTACTTAAGGGCGTTGTGCCACAAACGGCATACGGCCTGGGTCCAACACTGCGAAACAATTGAAGATATCTTAAATTGCACTATTCACCCAGTGACCGGAGTGGAGCCATATAGGTTGATGGTAGGCCAGGAACCTAAAAAGCTAGTTAAAGGACTCCCTGATGCCATAAATTATGATCTAAAAAGCGAAAGTCTTGAAGACGCATGTAGGCGGGCGGTCGCTAGAATCAGGAAGAAAGCGGAGCAACGGATGAGGCGGGCTAAAAGACACAAGACAGTCTGGATCCCTCACGTTGGCCAAGAGATCATGATTAAGAGGAAAAACATATCCAGTGCCCTTAAGAAAGAGTACGCAAAGATGAACTTGATTTACGACGGACCATTTATTGTCACTCAGGTGTTTAATGAAATATCGGTGGAGGCCTACGATCCCAAGAAAGATCGGCTTATAGGCCGATACAATTTGTCATTCATTAAGCCATACATAAGGGCTGAGTAAGTAGTTTGGAGCATGTTTTAGACTGTGATGTGACCCCTGTAATTTACTATTGAGGCAGAAATTTTTCTGGTATTCTATGTGTCGGGTTACAGGATTTATGGGTATATATGTTCCACATTAGGGCCAATATAGGAGGTGTGAGGCATGAGGTATGATTAATGCCGAGGGTGTTGGCAAGCTATAATGCCATCAAATATTGTAATCACTGGTATTTTATGAACGTTCTGATGTGAGATTGTTGGCGTCATATACTTACGCCAAGAAGTGATTATATATATTTTGTTCTTTTTGTGCTAATATGAACAGTTGGAGTAGATTTACCTCTGTATATTATGCTTTTATTCGAGTCAATTTTTGTTGTGCTAATATGAACAGTTGGAGTAGATTTACCTCTGTATATTATGCTTTTATTAGAGTCATTAAGTTAAGCTTTTAAACCCTTTATTCGAGTCAAAACTAGTTGTTAAATGGAAATAAGTTGTTTCGCTTTTAATGTTTTGTTTGTTATAACATGTGCGTAATTAATTTCTTTTGTATATGGTCGATGAAACGGTCCAGCAAATATGTGTCCAGTAGTGAGGTGAAAGCGTAGTATTCTTGCTAGCAGGCATGGAAAATGTAAAAATTCAGATTGGGGGTGTCGTTCCCAACGAGATACCATACAGAGGAGATAAGTATGTATAAGAGTGGGAGATGAGTATGAATAATACTATGTATAAAGTGTGGAAGTCGCCTTAGTTACTTTAACTTGTAAAATGTGGAACATAATAGGGGAAAATCATTGCAATTCAGCACTGTACTTTAAGGTTGCCACGGTGGTAGGACTAGGGTAAGCAAACTGTGGAGGAAGATGAATTACGGAGTATCAAATTCCATCACAAGTAATTGTAATTGGATCCTCCATATCTCAGGGCATATATAGCAGTCCTGATGTAACCGACCAGTATGAAATAATATAAAATAATTTGTTCAGCAATTAAATGATAAATAATTAATATAGTGCGATACAGCTTGTTTGGTATCAAAATACGCACAATTGGATGAATAGTTTATTACTTGTACTTATAAATCTCTTGAGTCTTTTAAAATGGATAAAAAGCAAAGAATGGAATATTTAAACATTCTGTTAAATGTTTAAACATTGACACCTATTTGCGCTGGTCTAAGGGTAGCCGGAAAGTCCAGTTCCATGGAATCGCCCAGCCGCTAACTAGGTCACGCGGCAGGCCCGACTATAATGTGTATTTCCAGACCGTGGGTTTCCCACTCTATTGAAATCTAGGTATAAGGGTTATTTCGTACAATGGCAAACTGATGTTATCATATCGGCTTTCTGTGAATTTGTCTAAGGGAAATACAGGGTTTCTGAGGAAGGATTCGGGAAATACTGAATTTCGTAGTAAAAGTGAAAGTAATGAGTAGTAGGCGGACTTAAGATTCACCCCATTCTATTGGCCGCGCGTCATAGGGTTAACTTCCAATTAGATATAGGTTTATTGTCACGTGGGGTATGTAGAAAGGGAATAGTGGGCTGTCCGTATAAGGAGTTTAGTGGGTAGTTTAAATTTATTATAGAAGGAGAATAATCACTTACTCTCCATCACCAGTTGGAGGGAGACTTACTCTCCATCATCAGACAGAGGGAGACTTACTCTATCTTCAGTCCGCGAGGAGTACAGGAGAATACGGGACAGGTGTTCCCACAGTATCGCGAGGAGTCGCGAATTCTAATTAATTGACTTAGAAAATTTCTCAGCGGTCAATTTCGACACTCTAACATTTTTACGGATCTTATTTTATTAACTTAGAAGTATTTACTACAATATAGGACTCAAGTTTAATTATTACGAGCGAGCATATTAACCGGGCTTTAATATATTATAACGCCATCAGTTTGCTACGTACACATATATCAGGAACATTTTATTATTACAAGTGTAAAGCATTGTATTATTGTAAATTTTTTTTGTATCCACACCAATACTTCGGGATTTCAAATAAAAGTTTGTAACACAATCAAATAACTTTATTTCGCAAGTGGAAGAGTCTACAGCCTGCACATCACCATTCCCGCCCTGTTAAGAGAGAGGACTGCTTGTAACCGGCTAGGAGCTACCGGAGGATCGGCAATTAGTATTAGTGAAATAGCATCGACTATTTCTGGCGCCCAGCAAAAACATTAGTTATATTATATAAAGAATTAACAATCTTAAATAAACACCATCAACCGATCAGTTGCAGGTTTTGAGGTGATGTTTAAAGGACTCTGAACATCTTTTATAATGGACAGTAGATGCAGTTCTGGATATCAATGGGTGAAAGGCAAAACATCTTAACCGCCACTTTTTCTGAAACTGACTTTTTAACGTGAATAGAAAGAGGCAACCGAGTTTTACGTCCTGGCAAAAGATCTTGCACAAACTTCTTCTGTGGCGGCAGAAAAATGCTGGTGTATTTTATCTTAAGAACCAAATAATTATTTTAATGCCTGGCAAAACAGCTTAAAGAACGAACTGTTCCCACATTTTTATCGTAAGTGCTATCCCAAAGTGGCGCTAAAGATAAAAATATTGGCTCTTAAGATAATTCTTTCGGAACCAATTCTGTACACTGGCGCTTAAGATAATGTATTATTTTTATAATTAATACCACGAATGTGCTTAAAATCCCAAATTTTAAGTTAATATCAATCATATTAAGGATCAGTAATAATATGTATGTCGTAAATTACGGATATTTTTAATTATAACAATAGCAAAGTGACATAACAATGGTTTGGTTCACTTGGTGGATGGTGCGCGCCTTCCGCATTCCAATTTGCTTTATTATTCTAACAACAGCTGGAGTCAGTGGATGTTATTTCTGAGGAACCAAGGTTTAGCTACTTAATTAAGCTTCATGGGAGGATCCATTTTCAGATTCTGGTAAATCATGTTAGCCTAAAAACTTTTTCGTGGTAACCTATTTTCAAACCAAATTTAACAGAGGCTTTTATTTACAAGGCTTTCAATGACAAGAGTTCCCAATGTGAGATGTTCAAAAACAAAAGTTCTATTTCTGTAGAGAAATACAGAATGCAACAAGCAAATCTCAAAGGAAAAGATTTGGTTAAAGAAACATTCTTGGAAAACCAGGAAAAGTAAAAAAGGAAAACATAATTTTTTGTACTAGTTTCAACTTGCAGAGAGTATTGAACACTCCCCATGACGACAGTATGTTGATCTCATTGTACTAGAGTGGAAGCAGGAATGCATTTTGTTACATTTGGGGACCATCTGATGGTAAGAGAGCAAACAATGAAATACGTACAATTATTCACGGTTATTTGAAAATGGTAGATCACAAGAAGGACATAAGGAAATATTTCTATGCAGTACCAGTATTCAGATACCTGTACCGGTCAAAATAAGAACCGGGCAATGAAGCATATTGTATTATTTTATACAAATAAACACTTCCTAAAGAACAGGATAGTGCGGACTCCTTCAGCGTAGTCAACATTAATAAGAAATGAGGAACTATGAAGTTATAAAAATAACTCATCGCGACTTCCTTGATTAGAAAGGTTTTTCCTTATAATTCCTTCCTTCAAATGCAAGAACAGAGAAGGAGAACCCTCTAAAAATTATGTACATCAAAATAGCTCTTTCTAAGACAGAGAGACATACCACTGAAATAAACTATTCCTATAAACTGCTGATAAGGATAAGGAGGAGGGCGAGTGTGATAGAACTGAATTTTAATCGGGCTTATCAAACTCCCTTCCTTACCAATTTGATAAATCTATGCTCCAAAGGTCTAAAAAAAAGTGTCATGAAGAACTTAATTAAAGAATGTTTGCCAAAAACTGACAAAATAAGTAAATATAAATACACTGACCGGCAAAAAAAAACGATCACTTAAAGAAATTAAAAAAAAAATTATGTTTAAATAAAAATTATGTAGTAGGCCTAGTGCTTGAAATAAAATTACAGCAATTGTATACTTTTTAAGATTAAAATTTAATGACACATTTCACACTTAATTCCCCATGTTGCCTCTTGCACCGTGGTGAATGGTGAGCCTAAGGTTGCAGCGGCGTAACTGAGGCTGCGTCCATCATCAATTAGAGCAACAGCTTTGGCAACGTCTTTGGGACTGAGAGGCATAATTTCAACTAAACTTACTGACAGAATCACTTCGATGCGAAGGGAGACAGTTTCCTTTCAGTTTGGAAGGAAATGACGCAATGCAACAATGAAACACCTTGCAATGTGTATGACAAGCTAGTATAGATAATCACATCGGAAACGGCCTATCGCGATGTTTTTTGTTTTGTTTGGTGATAAAGTGATGCGATATTAAGAAAGCGGATATGCTATATCTATAGCTAATGGTTCAATAAAAATAATAATTCATCCTCACCAACAACAATTTATAAACATCCAACCAATTTATGTTTAATCTTAAAATTACAACAAATTTTACTGTGATCGGTTTTTTTTGCCGGTCAGTGTAGAATTGTGATTAACTTTTCTTTCAAACTTAGTAGGCCTACTGTAAACTATATCTAATGTTAAGTATATTTTGTAACTTTCTTGCTGGGAAGAATCCTTTCATTGGACACTAAATACTCGATTGAATAATGTTTGGCAGAAACTGATGAGGAGGAAAGGCTAATTCGAATTTAGTTTTATTAATATTTATTTCATTTATATTTATTTCAATCATACTGTATATTTATAATTTTATGTGTATTTTGTAATTGCTTGCTATGAAAAACTCTTTTCATTAATCATCGAACAATCAATTAAGAATGTTTGACAGAAACTGATGAGGAAAATAAATACACAAATTTAAATAGAATGTTAATTAATCTTTCTTTTAAAAATAGTACTTTATTTTATTTCTATAAATGATAACTTACTTGCTTTAATGCCTTAAAATTTTACACATTATAGGGTCAATAGACCGCAGGCATGGTCTGCGGTTAGCTTCGCTGACTACAGATCCGTCGGCTTGGTTCAATTCCCGGTACCTCCTCGGATTTTTCTGGGAGGTCTGGAACGGGGTGCACTCAGCCTCGCGATTCATATTGAGGAGCTACTTGATAGAGAAGTAGCGCCTACAATCATGGAATCCACCATTAACGGCCGTGGGTGTCGTCATGCTGACCACATGCCCACAATCCTGCCATCTGCCTATGGTAGATGACGCCACGGTTGGGTGGTAGGCCTTGTCCCTTCAGGGTTGTAGTGTCACGGAGTTATGTCAATCATTTAAATTGTATAGTTATATCAACACTATCATTTAAAACAAACTCATGAGATATTAAAATGATTTAGCCTAATACTTATTTTACCCCAGAAACTTATAATTCCTTAACAGACATGCAAGGCTATCAAAAACCATGTAAATATTTCATTAACTTGTCAAAATAATACTCTTGAGAGTAGTCCAGCAGAACATCTTAAGTGCTTGTCTGAAGAAAACGATGTCCGCCAAAACATCTTAAGAACCTTTTCGGCAACTAATAATCAGTTTCAGGAAACAGCGCTAATGCATATGCAACTGTGCTCCTCCCAGCTGCATACTGACATAATTTTATTCAGTTTGGCGTAATGGACATTAAGAAAAACGTTTTTTTCTCCTCCTGAAAAAAAATGTAAATGGCGCTTAAGATGTTCTGCCTTTCACCCATCGATATGGATCTTAAAAAACTATTTATATATTTTAGAGTAATATGATTTATTATTGTTACTTTCTGCATGTTTCTTCTGCAGGAGTACATTATACGAGTCCAGAGAGGTCCACTTCCAGAGAAATCTTGGCACATATACAAACGTTATAATGATTTTGTCTCGCTCCATAATGCTCTTCAGATTTCTGGGATTAATCTCCCCTTGCCTCCTAAGAAACTCATTGGGAATATGGAAAGAGAGTTCATAGCTGAGCGGCAAACTGGGTTACAGGTAAGCAGGTGATTACTAAAACCGCCTTCTTTTGAAAAGTATCCAACATACATTGAAATTTTCAGAACTTGCTCAAAAGTATCCTATCTCCTTCCAAAAAATAAATAATTTATCATGATTGAGCATGATAGATTTTGTACTGAAAAATAGTTTAAGGTGTGGAGGATCAATAAAAATATAAAAAGAAATATTGGAATGTATAACTTTTGTTGTTTTTATTCCATTTTGGTATTTATTTTCCGAACATGCTTCATGAATGATCTAGTTACCATAGGTGGACAGAAATGGGGGGAAAAAAAAAAAATCATCCAGAAATATTTTTGGGAATTAGACTTTGACTAACACAAAGTGATTTAACAGATTGCATTTGAGGAGAAAATAAATACAATGTTAATGAAAAAGAAAATTGAGTTTCATAATCACAGATAGGCCTACAAATATATTAAAGTTTTTAAAAACATTTATGTAATAATATTAGCAGTGGTTGTAAAATTAGTGGATTTAAATAATACATATTTTGCTTTGGAATTTTCCAGACTTGTTCTAGTTCTTTTCTGCATGTACTTGAATGAGATGAAAAGTATGACAGCTCTTGTAACTTAGTACCCCAATTACTGTTTCTGCTGTGTGTCATGACAGGTCTGTTATCTCAATAGTTATGTGTCCTTGACATCTAATCTTGTAAACTTAAATAGGCAATCACACTTACTATTAAATTATAAGTGCTTACGGCTTAATGTGTTGTACCAGACACGAGCTGTCCCAATAAGTAACTGTTTGTAAACACTGCTCCTTCATTACTTCAAATGTATATATTTTAATCTTTCTTGTGGTCTTTGTGTATCCTTAACTGCTATCTTTCATTTGATCAAAGTTGGAGCTCTTGAAATCCCAGTAAACAGTTTTTTAATAGCATCTAAGTGAAATGATTGAATGGAGATAAAATTTATCTTGTATGTTATTAAGATCTACTGTTTGCTAGTCCAGCAATAAAATTTCTTTGCAATGCATGCTGCAGTCACTTCATTACATAATGATCATTTTGAAGGCCATCCACGTGTGATGCAATGTGCATGTAGTCCAGTCAATGAAGGGGTTGTAGAGGACATGGAGAGGGGGAGAATTTTTTTCTTCAGGAATGTGTTGGGGTAGTTAAAAGGTAAACATACTAAAAGTCCCCGCCCCTACCCCTTACTCTTCATGGGGGAGGGGGTGGAGAAATCCCATTTTTTGGTTTTTCGCTTATAACTTGAAAAAGGTCCGTTGTAGGGAAAACATTTTCATATACCAAATTAAAGCTCACTTAAGTCTCTACAAGTTGGTTCATACACACTTTTGTAGTATCTATAATTGTTTTCGAGATATAGGCTGCTGGATATCACTAATTTTCCAAAAACTAATTTTTACCTCATGTTTCTCGTTAATTTTTTCTTTCTAACTCCTCAGCCTTTTGTTTTACAACAAAGTCGTCAGGAAAAGAGTTGTAGAAAATTAAATTCTCTTTAAATATGTGTATTGATGTTTAATTTATATTCAACAATATATTAAGAGATTATATTAGAAAGGCACCATAACTCAAATACGCTGTATCGGATTTCCATGAGACTTGGTATACGCATTTATGATATCCATGAGAAGTACCCTATTGAATTTGAACCTAATCTGTTGACCGGTACCGGAGTAAAACCGAATTTAGTGTCTATTTTAAAGGCGCAATAACTCAAATACGCTTTATCGAATTTTTATGAAACTTCGTATACGCATTTATAATGTCCATGGGAAGACGTCTATTTATATTCGACCAAATCAGTTGGCCAGTACCGGAATAATGCCCAATTTAGTGCCTTTTATGTTAATATATAAGAAGTTGTGAAACTCAAATATGCTTTATTGGATTTTTCTGAAACTTTGTACACCCATTTATATTGTACATGGGAAGACGTCTATTGATATTGGACAAAATCGGTGGACCGGTACCGGAGTAAAACCCAATTTAATGTCTATTTTAAAGATGCGGTAACTCAAATACGCTTTACTGGATTTTTATGAAACCTGGTATACACATTTATAATGTCCATGGGAAGACGTCTATTGATGTTGGATAAAATCAATTGACCTGTTTCTGAGTAATGCTCAATTTAGTGCCTATTTTATGGTAATATACATATTCGAAAGAATTTATGAAATGCAAATCATTTATCATGACAACATAGCCTATTGTTTTACTGTGATCTTATAAGGCTTTGGAAATTAAAATACAGTTAGCTATGACAAATAACACTAGTGCTTTGCATGCCCTTATCCAACTAGACCGTTAAACTGACCCAGGTGGCCGAGATGGTAACGTCTTGGCCTCACATTCTGGAGTTCCATGGTTCAAATCCCAAAACCAGCCAATTTGACTTTTTTTTTATTTATTCTTATTTTTATGTGAGTGTGCGATTGTCAAGATATCACAAATCTGTACACTTCAGCTGATGCTGGAAGATTTTAATCTGATTAAAAAAAAACTAGACCTTTGTTCTTCCGTAAGCCCTGCTTAATGAATAAATCTGGAGCTTAACTTGGAAATCAATTTAAAAAAAACATATTCTGTATATCATAATTGTAGTCATACCTGATTAAACAAAAACATACTGGCACTTTGTTACATCAGTTTACCTGATTTTATTTTTTTATTTTTTGTTACACTGAGTGAATTGTACATATCTGTTTTTTAATAGTGTTAATTATGTTTCTAATTACTTACAATTTCACTGTATTTCAGAATTATTTGAATTTGGTCCTAATGAATCCTATACTGGCATCGTCATTGTCAGTAAAAAAATTTGTGGACCCTGACAACTATTCAACTCCATTTCATGGTAAGCAACTTCTTGTTTATTCCATTTTATTATGTTTTTATATTAAATGAACCTTAAGACAGTGTTTTCACAGTGAAGTGATATTATTGGATGTTTTTACCAATTGTATAGTCATGGTAGGAGTATAATTTTTTAAAGTTTCATTAAGCTTGTGTCTGTAAGTTAAATTATGAAGTTATGAAAATTGCAGAGGCATATTCACATTTAAAGCTGTGCAAAAACATTCCTGAAAAGCTGTGAGGCTTGTGTGTGAATGTAATTTTGATCCATGTCAAAGACGTGCGAGCTTTCTGAGATAATATGGGAGAGTTAAAAAAGTTAAAAAAATGAAAATTAGTAGTCCAATGGACTAATATTAAGTAAGAAGTTAAGTGTAGACTCAAATCAGGAAATGCCTGTTTTTATGCAGTTCAGAAACACTTTATCTTCTCGTCTTCTGTCCAGAAATCTTAAAATAAAGGTTTATAAGACAATTATCCTGCCTGTTGTATTATATGGATGTGAGATGTGGTCGCTGACTCTTCGGGAAGAACATAATCTGAGAGTGTTCGAACAGGGTGCTTAGGAAAATATTTGGGCCTAAGAGAGACGAAAATAGGGACTGGAGAAAACTGCATAACGACGAGCTCCATGACCTGTACTCTTCACCAGATATAGTAAGGTTAATTAAGTCATGGGCTGGACATGTTGTGTGCATGGGGCAGGAAAGACATGCCTCAAAAGTATGTCCCTTTTCCCTTTGGGACTGGGAGACCCGAAGGGAAAAGACCACTTGGAAGACCTAGACGTAGGTGGGTGGACAATATTAGGATGGATTTAAAGGAAGTAGGATTTGCGAGGGATGATTGGATGGAGTTAGCACAGAATAGGATTGAATGACGAGCTCATGTAAGCGCTGCAATGAATCTTCAGGTTCCATAAAATAGATAATATTCCTTTAACTTGCTGAGGAATTGTCTATTGCCATTGAGTAAGTGAGTAAATAAAGACTGAAAAGACTGAAGTTAAAGCATTATCTGCCATGCTTCTCAGTTGTATTTGACTGATTGCATTTACTACTTCTATTTTGGCAATTGCCGGATATTGTGGAAGGAGATGGTGGAAGGGCCATTAGGTCTACACAATACTCATTGTTGCTAGGCACAGTGATACCCATTTTATTTTTGTTATCAATAGTGATTTTCAGGGGAAACACTGTGATATGCTTACCATTAACCTTGTACAGCGTGCGCCCATTAAATTTACCTGTTTTTCTCGTTTAATATTTCGTGAAGTTGGTAATATATCTCTCTGTTCTTTTCTGCACATTGTTGTGCAAGCCTGGGAGAAAATTCCACAGTGGTTTTCACTACGCCAGAGAAAATTATAATAGTCAAATGTTATTTGGAAACAAAATGTATAGTAGAGACACAGCGGAAATTTTGCAATCACTTCCATGTTCGAGAAGCTCCGACACTAAAGACAATTCGCAGATTAGTGAGGAAATTTTACGAACACAGAAGCTTACTTAACCAGAACAAAAGGAATTTAGGGAGACAAAAAACTGCAAGAATACAAGAAAGCATTGAAGCTGTGCAGCAGTCAGTAAATCGAAGTCCAAAAAAGGGGTATCGAAGACATGCACAAGAAATGGGGCTGCGTTCAACATCTGTAGAAAAATTATGAAAGAAGAGCTCAAAATGTTTCCTTGCAAAATTCACGTGGACATGCACTAACAGATAGGGATAAAGCTGAACGTGTTGAAATGTGTAATGCTTTCAACAGAAGGATGGAAGAAAATCATGATTGGATACGGAATGTGTGGTTTTCTGATGAAGCACATTTCCACCTTAATGGTTTGGTAAACAGACAAAATGTGAGATTTTGGGGTTCCAATCCACCACATGTCATGGAACAGCCTTTCCAAAGCCCCAAATGCACTGCTTCTTGTGCCATGAGCGCCAAAGGTACTATTGGTCCTCTATGGTTTGTGGATGACGATGAAAGGACAGTGAAAATAAACAAGGAACACTACCAGAATGTCATCAGAATGTTTCATGCTGAACTAACACGTTATGCCGACATCAATTCACAATGGTTTCAACAAGATGGTGCCACTCCACATACAGCCAATATGTCCATGGAGCTGCTGCAACAACTTTTTGGAGATAGAGTCATTTCTAAAAGAAACTAGTATCCTTGGGCCCTCGTTCACCGAATCTCAATCCATTGGATTTCTTCTTGTGGGGCTACACAAAAGACAATGTGTATACATGACACCCGAACACAATCTGCCAGCTCAAGAGAAGAATCGAAGAATTTATTCATGCAATTCCAGTGGAAATGTGTGCTAGAGTGATACACAATTTAGGGTTTCGTTTGAATTGTTGTATAGGCCTTGCAGGTGGACATATTGAACATGTTGTTCTTAACAGATGATTCTCCCATCTTTGTTCTCCATGTCTGTATTTTTACAAGTGATTTTTGTCATTTATTCTTGAACTTGTGTGCATTTAAAAACAGGTACATTTTATTGGCGCGCCGTGTACTTTGGCCTTAAAAATAAACATAAAATAAAAATTTTAAAAATAAAAACTTATAAGGGATTTTAAATTTACTGTTTCTGCATCTGTTAGATCCATGACATTTATGTAAATTAATTTGTAATCTTATTAGCTTTGCGGTGTGTAGACATTTAAGAATCAGAATTGAGGTTTCATTCCCAATGTGCATCTTTAACATGTTGGCATGGCTCGAATCCTTCTTTTGGTGCCTTTATCAGGATGAATTTTTTAAAAAAATGTAAAATATGTTATCATGCCATTTGAAATAAGATATTTACATTCGTGTGCAAAGTTTAATAAATTTATGAGATAACATTGTCAAGGACAAGTCAATCAAATTTAGGAATTTATTTTTTTATTTTTGAACACTAAAAGATACTGTAGATATTTCCTTTTTCATTTCCACACCCTGATCTCTATGTGCTGTGATATATTATTTCAGCTTGTTTGTTCCTTTCTTTTCTGGTCTGCTGGACATTATTAATGCAGCAGTAATTATTTCCAGTATACTCGAGTGCACGGAAACTTTCCAATGCTTCTGGTTTCTTCTGGTGTTTGTTTTTATTTAAACTTGACATTGAATCTCCTTATCATTGTGTTCCACACCAGCCCTGGGTGAGCCAAGCTGATTGGTTTGAGTTCAAGCCCGACCACATGCATCAAAATCTATGAACATCGCTCAGTCTACAGTCTGATTTAAACAACCTCTGACTTGTCACAGTTAATGGAGACATATGTTTCCATGGCTTTTCTGAAGATATGCAAGATGTTTGCAATTTGGAGGGCTGTTAAGCAGCTGAATGACACTCTAATACAAGTAATACAATGTAATACATCCCAGGTCTTCCACTTCTCCGCTTTGAGTGAACTGTCACAAGTCGCAGATTGTTTAAATCAGACTGTATAGTCCAGTCAATAAACGTCGAAAAACACCAAATAGAAAAAAAAAAATCGTGTAGTTTTGAAATTTTGCAGAGTTGTCAGAGGGAGTGTCCTGAACAACATACTAAAAGTCCCCGAAGGTGGGGGGTGAGCGGGGGACAGGGGGGCCCGTAGAAGGTCCCTATTTTAGGTTTTTCGCTTATATCTAAACAATGGTGCATCGTAGAGGAAAAGTTGCTATATACAAAATTCAAGCTGATAAAATTCCCTACAAGTTTGACTCTACACATTTCTTTCTATTCCCAATAGTTTTCGAGATATCCGCCAGCGAAAATAACGAATTTTCGAAAAAAGCTCTTTCGCCTCGCGCTTTTCGACACACTTTGCCTTTTAGCGCTTCAGCCCTTAGGTATACAGCAATGTTATCATGAAAGAAGTTGTAGGCAAATAAATTATCTTGAAAATGCGTAGTCATTTGTTACTTTGTCTTCAAATTTTCAAAAGTTATAACAATTTTAAGATTCGGTCAAATTTCGAGATTTCGAAAGAAAACAGTATATCGCACTTTCTCTATATTTAGGGGTTATATCTTTGTACATAAGCTGTATATTGTGTATTTACATCATGAAACAAGTGGAGAAACATCACACAACCATTAAAGTTGAAATTATTAAAAATCCGATCACGGTACAAGCACAGTACATGTAATGGAAAATACATTATATTGCAGGCAAGAAAGGAAAAATAGGGACAAAAAAAAATCATGTAGTTTTGAAATTTGGCAGAGATATGGGGGAAAGTGTCCTAAACAACATAGTAAAAGTCCCCATGGATAGGGGGTGAGCGGGGGGTTGGGGGCACTTTTACCGGTAAATGCAATTTCCCTCAGTTTTCCCTAAACACACAAAAAACTATGGGTTCTAGCAAAAAACAGTTTATGCACAAAATTAAAATTTATCTGAATGATATTTCTGTAGAATTAATAGTTCAGGAAATAGAAGGATATGAAGTATGACACAGTTCTGGAAATTCTGTTTTACATACACCTATATAATATATTTTTTAACAAAAAAGAGATCAGATGTTAATTAAATTAGCATGATGTCAAGCAAGCAAACTAGTTCTTAGAATAATATTTGTACTAAAGGTAAACATCACACATAAAATATGAATAATAATAATAAGTATTATAATTATTATTATTATAAAGCTTACAAAAATCACATGGTATGAGTGTACTTTATAAGAAATATAAATCAGGCCTATTAGCCGTTCTATTTTTCGCTTAAAATATCATTTGGAAAAATTGTAAGTAGTTGGAATTTGTAAATATTTAGAAATTATAAGACCTAGTAGGCTTACATAGTACTTTAAATAAATGTTTAGTTGTCTATTTTTTCAGTCTCCAATACTGGAATCCTAGTACTGTACATCGTATGATAAGTTAGGGTTATATTTTTCTATCTACCGACCACTCAGTATTTATACACATATATAATATGAATGAAGAATGTACAATTAACAGTTCAGGAAATAGAAGGATATGAAGTATGACACAGTTCTGGAAATTCTGTTTTAAATACACCTATACCCATATTTTTTAACAAAAAAGAGATCAGATGATAATTAAATTAGCATGCTGTCAAGCAAGAAAACTAGTTTTTAGAATAGTATTTGTACTAAAGGTAAACATCACACATAAAACTATTATTATTATTATTATTATTATTGGTATAAAGCTTATAAAAATCACATGGTATGAGTGTACTTGATAAGAAATATAAATCAGGCCTATTAGCCGTTCTATTTTTTGTTTTAAATATAATTTGGAAAAATTGTAGTTTGGAAAATTGTAGTTAGAAATTGGAAATATTTAGAAATTATAAGACCTAGTAGGCCTACATAGTACTTTAAATAAATGTTTAGTTGTCTATTTTTTTCAGTCTCCAGTCTCAGTACTGTACTCGTACGATATGTTATGATTTTTCTGTCTACCGGACATTCAGTATTTATACACATATACAACATTAATTAAAGAGTGCCTAAACAACTTATTTTGCTTGGACGTCATCAATTTCAATTCATCTTCTTCTTCTAATGGTATACTGTTGTATCAATACAGGTTTCACAAACGGATGCGCATTTAATACTAGCTTTTCTGGATCCATATCTTCCACCACACCGAGTTGCACAGTGACAAAATATGATGTGCAAATATTCTCAGGAGCCACATAGACAAGTAAACGTTTATTTAAAGTACTATGTAGGCCTATTATGTATTATAATTTCTAAATATTTACAAATTCTAACTACTTACAATTTTTCCAAATGATATTTTAAGCGAAAAATAGAACGGCTAATAGGCCTGATTTATATTTCTTATAAAGTACACTCATACCATGTGATTTTTGTAAGCTTTATAATAATAATAATAATAATAATAATAATAATAATAATAATAATAATAATAACACTTATTATTATTATTCATATTTTATGTGTGATGTTTACCTTTAGTACAAATATTATTCTAAGAACTAGTTTGCTTGCTTGACATCATGCTAATTTAATTAATACCTGATCTCTTTTTTGTTAAAAAATATAATATATAGGTGTATGTAAAACAGAATTTCCAGAACTGTGTCATACTTCATATCCTTCTATTTCCTGAACTATTAATTCTACAGAAATATCATTCAGATACATTTTAATTTTGTGCATAAACTGTTTTTTGCTAGAACCCTTAGTTTTTTGTGTATTTAGGGAAAACTGAGGGAAATTACATTTACCGGTAGAAGTGACTCTAACCCCGCTCACCCCCTATCCATGGGGACTTTTACTATGTTGTTTAGGACACTTTCCCCCACATCTCTGCCAAATTTCAAAACTACATGATTTTTTTTGTCCCTATTTTTCCTTTCTTGCCTGCAATATAATGTATTTTCCATTACATGTACTGTGCTTGTACCGTGATCGGATTTTTAATAATTTCAACTTTAATGGTTGTGTGATGTTTCTCCACTTGTTTCATGATGTAAATACACAATATACAGCTTATGTACAAAGATATAACCCCTAAATATAGAGAAAGTGCGATATACGGTTTTCTTTCGAAATCTCGAAATTTGACCGAATCTTAAAATTGTTATAACTTTTGAAAATTTGAAGACAAAGTAACAAATGACTACTCATTTTCAAGATAATTTATTTGCCTACAACTTCTTTCATGATAACATTGCTGTATACCTAACTGCTGAAGCGCTAAAAGGCAAAGTGTGTTGAAAAGCGCGAGGCGAAAGAGCTTTTTTCGAAAATTCGTTATTTTCGCTGGCGGATATCTCGAAAACTATTGGGAATAGAAAGAAATGTGTAGAGTCAAACTTGTAGGGAATTTTATCAGCTTGAATTTTGTATATAGCAACTTTTCCTCTACGATGCACCATTGTTTAGATATAAGCGAAAAACCTAAAATAGGGACCTTCTGCGGGCCCCCCTGCCCCCCGCTCACCCCCCACCTTCGGGGACTTTTAGTATGTTGTTCAGGACACTCCCTCTGACAACTCTGCAAAATTTCAAAACTACACGATTTTTTTTTTCTATTTTTCGTTCGTTGCCTGGACTAGTAGATTAGCGATGAAAGGGGCATACTCACAACCAATGTCTAGATTAGCCCTGGATGAGCTCATCTCTCTAGTGGTTTGATATAAGTCTGGCACTCAGACATTAACCTGTGAATACAGAATGGTTTCACGTTCAGGAGAGATGGATTTGGGGGGGGATAAGACATACATTACATGAAGGGTTGTATGAAATTGCCTTGTAAATAGTGTCTCTACGTGTTCAGTCATTTTAAGTTAACCAAGGACATGGACAATAAACTAATTAAGATAAGATTAAGATAAATTCTAAAATGATTATGTTCCCTCAATGAATCAAGAGGCTCTTAGCCATACCCACCATCACAAAAAAAGGGAAGGAGCAAAGGTGTGGAGTGGGCATAATGGAGCCAGTTTAGAATTCCCTTACCGATATAAACGGCTACGTATTATATCAGAACGATTCTGTGCACTCGAGGGTACAGTGTGTTCCATTTTAGTTTACACATATGTCCTTTTTTTCCTAGTTTGTCCTACCTTCTCTCTGTGTGCACCTGGTAACTCTAGGTTTGAGTTAGTCATATAAACAGTAGTGAATTGGAAAATAACACATTTATTTTCATCCACAAACAGCCATCTAGAGATGTAAATAAAATCAGGTAAATTGATGTCATCTGGTGTGCTGAGTTATTGTGTGGCTGCATATCAGGAAAAGCTGATTCATTTCCTGGAAGTTCCTTACTATGTTGCCCAGGAGTGTCCGGCAGATGAACATGGGTTTTGCAAATGTTAAGTAGAATATTTTTCCATTGAAGTTGTTACTGCTTGCTAACTACGTTAAATATTGCAAGCACCTTAGTCAACACAAAAGATAGTCAGGTTAAATACAGGAAGTTTACCTTCCATCCGAAGGTGTTTCACAAATTTGACAGAATTTTCAAAAATTACAATATTAAATTGGCGCCCCAGAACAAGTATACTCTTAGGAATTTGTTAAATCACCCGCTGAAGAACTTGACGGAAAAAACTAATGTATCAGGCATTTATCAAATGGAATGCGGTGATTGCCCCAAATCATATATTGGCCAAACCAAGAGGAATTTAAAAACTAGAATGGAGGAACATCTCAGGAATGTAAAAAATGGGGAGATTGATAAATCATCGGTAGCATATCACTGTCGATCCGAAAGCCATCACATCAAAAAGGACATTTCTTTACTGAAACGTGTTAGCAATCCAATGGACCTCAATACATGGGAAAAAATTTTCATTACAAAATATGGTAACATGGTGATGAACACTGACATCCCGCCTGTCAGCGAGGTCATCAAGCTTACCGGCCGGAAGAGAGAGGGGGAAGCAGTACGCAGGGTGGTATTACCAGCAGCCGAGAGTCCGACATGCCAGTAGACCAGTAGCCGAGGATGGGAGAAGGTCTCCCGAAACATGTCCTACTAATTTTATGTTTGACGTAAGTGGTGCTTAAGTGTTTTAAAGTTTTAATCTTATTATTCAGTTGTGCCACGGTTTTTAACAACTTCTTCGTAATTTTTTACAATTTTACTGCTTGCAATATTTAACGTAGTTAGAGACACTTCAGGGATTGTGTGGTCAAATCTTCGTGGGTAAATTATTATATAGGTATATATCCTTTTTACTAATTTATTGAAATCTTCAATAAAAGAGTATAATGATAGCGTTCCACTGGATACTACAGTATGCAGGCGGCGACGTAAGAAATATTACCAGATGTTGGCTGTAGCTCTATAGGCTATTGGCCTATGGTAATTCAGCTTCATGTGCTAATACTTCGGCTCTTCTCTGTCTAATTTCAGGTGGGAAGTCCTGTTGAATTTGGAATTGGCTCCTGCTAGCATCTTAGACCTTTCTAGAATGGTTAATTTAGTTGCCATATTTGTAAATTTCTACCCCTCTTGTCAACCCTAAACGCGGTTTCAATATGCCATTCTTCTATTTCCATGTTTAAATTTTACCTTAGGAAATCTACTACTAAGTGAGTCCTTTAAGCCATGTTTAGACCTGTGCGCCTTGCGCCTAGTTGCCGTGCCTCTCCAGTGCATCTGCGCATGCAATGGTGCAAGCTCACGCATGCACCTTGCCTCTTGCGGCTTGATTATTGTAGGCGCATGCCTCTTTCTGTTCACATCTGGTAGAAGTGCGCAGATGAAATGTCCGCTTTGGATTTAGGTGCCATAGCTGCTGCTGCAGCTGTAGTTATTTTGCGACAAAGACGAAACCGTAAGAAGCGTGAAAGGTGCAAATAATCCATTGTCGTTTCAACTTTAAAATAACAATTTGCCGACCAACGACAAATAAGTATATTAAAGGAACAATTCCGGGGTGCGCAGGCAAAGAGAGTTAAGTCCACCATCCTAAAAAATGAGATACTCCATAGAGTTATAGATAAAAATGTTCTCTACATTTGTGTTAAGTCCAGTAAGTCATAATCAAAATTGTATGGTAGTTATGGATGTGTGCCTCATGGGTTTATCCATCTCTAAAGCTATGTTGGGCTGGTATAGTGTGTTAAGTTACTCTAACTCTCAGTAACAAGAAAGTGGACTTAACTCTCTTTGCCCGTGCACCCCGGAATTTCAGTCAACTTATTTTTGTAGATAGGAAATGAATTGAGTGGGTATTGAATAATTGTATAAGGAATAGTTACTTGTTTATTTTGTATATAAAAAAAAAAAAAAAAAACTATAATCTCTCTGTCAAAATTATAATACAATTTTCGGTGCCATATTAGTGTCCATTATTATGTTTTACTAAGACGGCTAAACTCGTTTGTTAAAAAGCCTAAAAAGGGCTATTCGTTGAAATAATACTACTGCTGAAAGACGTATGAATGTCAACCTTTTATATTGGACTAGCACAGTTAATAATAATAAACATGCAGAATGCTGTGATGGCATAACAGCTTTTCCATTTAAGACGTAAGCGAGCAATCGCGGGTTAAAGTACTGTACTGTTCGAATTTGTACCTAAAATGTGTTCGTAGCCTATTTGTACTTTGCGCTAGTTTTTGTAAATTACCACATAGTTACAAATTCTGCTCACATATTGTGCCAATGACTTACGTATTAAAGACTACACTATTTCTTGGTATGAGTTAAAAATTGTTCCTCAAAATTATATTCCAGTAACACAAGGTGGAATTATAAGCAATTTTATAACGTGCCATTTTTCAAGCATTGAGTTCTTACCTTCGATTGGAAAATAATAATTTATCGTCAATTTATATTAATAATTATTAATAATAATAATTTAATAATTAATAATTGTTGCTATAAAATAATTGAATTATTTTAAATAATTTATTATGGAAAATAATAATATAAATAATTTATATTATTTATATAATAATAATAATATTTATAATTTATTATTACAAATAATAATTTATAAATAATAATTTATATTTTATAATAATTTATATTAATTTATAATTTAATGATTTATAATAATAATTTATAATAATTTACGTTTGCAACCAAAAAGTGGATAAAAATCTTAGTTCGTTCAGAATTGTACCATGTTCGAAAATGTACCACCTTACCCTAATCTATATTAATAAAAGGAAGTGTCAGTCTGTCTGTCTGTCTGTCCGCGATGCCCAGCGAAATCTACTGAACGCAGAGATCTGAAATTTTAAACATAGATGGACTAAGGGGTCGGAAAGTGCACCTCGAAGCCGGAATTTTAATTTTAGCTTTCCTTCGCGAGTTATGAGTGAAAAACGGGCAGAAAACTTGCATTTTTTGCGTTTTCGAAGCATCAGTTTTCAGTAATATATTTCAATGTCAAATCAATTACAGTTGGCTTTGGCTATTTTTGTCATACCTTGGAAATGAAACTTTCGTGATCACTTGAATGTTGTAGCTCACGCTGGTCGATTCATTTGTTTAAATGTCAAGGCACGCAGACATATGAAATTTTCAACCTACACCAAAGAGGATTATTATTATTATTATTATATTATATTATATTATTATATACATATGACATTTTCAACCTACACGGAAGAGGGATAATCAATATATGGTCAAACATTGTTCGATTTGGACGAAACTTTCTATACAGGGGTTTTCTGGGCCAAGGACCTCGAATCTGAGGTCGCTTTTACCAGGCGACGCTATCTAATCGTGGTATGTAGCCCACGTGATTTAGGTGTTAATAAATATAATGATTTAACTATTATGCTCTTAATTTTTAAAATAATTATCGCGGGCGATCGCATGATTTTGTGAGTCCATCCTGGACGATCATTTGTTTAGAATGACAAGGCCCGCAGACATAAGTTATGAAATTTTCAACCTACACGTAAGAGGGATAATCAATATAGGCCTAAATATGGTCAAACATTGTCTATTTGGACGAAACTCACTATACAGGGGTTTTCTGGGCCAAGAAATTCGAATCAGAGGTCGCTTTTATTAGGCGACGCTATCTAATCGTGGTATGTAGTCCACGTGATTTAGAGTTTAATAAATATAATGATTTAACTATTATACTCTTGATTTTTAATTTTTAATTTTTGAAATAATTATCGCAGGCGAAGCCGCGGGCACATGCTAGTGTTAACTGTTAATGACTGATAATGTGGTTTTGATTGTTTTCATTGATTACCTTTCTTTAAAAATTAATGTTAATAACAATAAATATATATTAATATTAATATAATATAAAATTATCCGTTCCGCACCCACTCTTCCTCTTTGAGAGGTGTTCATTGTGGACTCTACGAAAGTATGATCGGAGGCTTTTTATTTTATTTAACACCGCTTTCGTTGTTCTTAAAGCATATTTGTCTTTTAGAAACTGCAAGGAATCGTTCCTTTTTGTCTTGTCCTTGTAGTCTGGGGAGCTAGCCTTCCACAAACATGGACAAGAGCGATAATCCTCCACGAACTCAATATTCCTTTCGTTAGACCACTCCGCCTTGATCGGAGGCTTTTTATTTTATTTAACACCGCTTTCATTGTTCTTAAAGCATATTTGTCTTTTAGAAACTGCAAGGAATCGCTCCTTTTTGTCTTGTCCTTGTAGTCCGGGGAGCTAGCCATCCACAAACATGGACAAGAGTGATAATCCTCCACGAACTCAATATTCCTTTCATTAGACCACTCCGCCATGATGAAAAATCAGAATAGAACCTTGGAAGACGCACGACTGTTGCAAGTATCTCCCTGTCTCAAATGGAGAGCTACTTGCACCTACGTGCACCGGAGCAAGGTGGTCCGTGCGTACAGATTCCACGCATGCCTCACCTTGCACCGTTGCATGCTCCGGCTTGCATCTCCACGTGACAGGCGCATGCCTCTTGTGCGCACGAAATGTTGCACAGGTGTGAACGCGGCTTTATCCTTTCACCTCTCCAATCTTCAATTCCAAAAAAAATACTAGATTTTTTTATTCGAGATGCCTTCTCCAAAGATGTAAGTTTTCGTTCGTAGGTCTTATTATATTCTTTTACATGATCCTGGTCTTTCTTCATATTGTCATATTTCTGACGAAGGTCATCGATAGTCTCCTGCATTTGGTCGAGTTTTTTCCTGAAAGCTTCATATTTTGTATCGTGGTATTTCTTAGTTTCCTCATTGTCGGTTTTGCTTTTTTCACAAATCTTAGTCCACAGTTCTTGAATCGCCTTTATGACTTCCTGTTGAGTTGGTGGTCCAGGGTTCGGTTCTATTCCTCCAATCAGCAGCAACATTGCCAGAATGAGACCAGTAATCCATTTCGATCTTGAGCGATTATTAACTACTCCATAATTGCTTGTTGGTGATATAAAGTTAAGATTACTGCAGGCACTAAATAGGCCTATTTGTAAGCGATGGGTTACTATATCCACTCCCATATTCCCTGTTGCTCAGCGTCAGCAACTACACATCCGTTCGCATCCACTTCTTATGCTTGACTGTAAATTGATGTATCAAAGTGCCAGAGTGCTTTTGTTTAATCAGTGATAATTGCAATTATGATATGCAGAAAATAAGTTTTTTTTTGTTATCAATTTCAGAGTTAAGCTCCAGATTGATTCATTAAGCAGGGCTTACAGAAGAACAAAGGTCTAAAGTTTGATAAGCATATGTGAAGCATTATGTGGGTATTAATATTTGTCAAAGCTAATTGTATTGAAACTTCTAAAGCCATCTATGAACACTGTAAAACAATATGTTGTCATGAGAACTGATTGCATTTGATAAATTCAGTCTAATAAATTAGCATAAAGTAGCCACTGAATTCGGCATTACTCTGATACGGGTCAATCGATTAATCCAAAATCAATAGGCTTCTTCCCATGGACGTTATAAATGCATATTCCAAGTTCCATGAAAATCTGATAAAGTATATTTGAGTTATTGTGCATACAGACAGACGGACAGACATTTTCCTGTCCACCACACAATCTCAGAAAGTACCATTCTGGCACCTAATAAAATTAGCTAAAGCGATAGTGTGAAATTAAATAGGATCAGTCTAATAGTAGCTGAAGAGTGTTGGTGTTAGTGTTAAATAGGATAATAAAATAATAGATTTAGTGATAAGCAGGTCAACAAAATGTCACCTTGCTTGCAGTGGCTTATCAAGCGAGGAATAAGAAGCCACCCCTTTTAAAGGAAGCCTTGCCTTTTAAGGGATGTAATGGCTAAATTAATTAATTCGTTCCCACAGAAGCAGGTTAAAAGGGCTTTGCGACCTCGATGTTGGAGTAAGATAAATTATGAGTAAAGAAATTCATTAAATGAGACGAATCTACTAGAATTTGATTGACTTTTAAGGAAAAAAAAGTGTTTAAAATATGGAAAGTAAGCTATCTTGTAGCTATCAATTAATAGTATAACAACCATACATGCTAAAGTCTGTATACATTTGTAGCATTTAAATTTTGCAGAGTTGGCACTACAGCATGTATCAATGGCCTTTAGAAGTGAAGTGAATTATGAGGTAGTGAAGCCTGTGCCAGACATAGGTTGGAGGATACGAAAGCATTATTTTCTTGTAAAATGTCGAAGTAGTCCAAAGGAAGAAATGCTGCTGTCGTGGGCAGAACATGGGCCTGATAAGTATCTAGACGATCGAGACCTTCAAGCAGTCTTTAAGAGCATCTCAGTTCTTCAAGTAAGTATTCCTGCTATGATTTTTTATATAGTGACTATGATAACTAATAATTAATTTAATGCTGTTGTGATTTGAGCCGTGTGAAATTAAGAAGGAATTACTTGTTTCAGTTGTCCTTTAACATGCTTTTCTCACCACTTATTAATTTCTATCAGAAATGTTAAAAATCATTGTCCTTTCTTTAGCTAATTGTCAATAACTAGATTAGTAGTGATCCTATCTTATGGCGAATAAAAGTGATAAATTTTGGTTATATTGCATTGAATAACTTACTTTCAGAATTATTTTAATTAAAACCATTTGTCAAGAACAAGTCAATCAAATTTAGGAATTGATCACAGATAGGCCTACAAATAAATTAATAAGTTAGCCATCTAAGTTTTTAAAACCGTATATGTAATAATCAGGGCCAGGATTCTAACGACAGTTCATCTTTTTATTGATGCTGCATAGACATTGCCAACTTGTAGATAAATCCTAATCATGGTCTCTAGATTATAGAAATGCATTTTTATTAGGTCATTTTTTGTCATTTTATGCAATTTTATATTTTTAGGGCATTTATTTTAATTTTAGGTCATTATTTTGTCATTTTCATGTCATTTGCTTCCTTATTTAGTCATTTTCATGTATTTACATTGAGTGTATTAACTTTTTTTAGTCGCTAGCGGTGCTGTCTTTGAAGTGTTGTTTGTTTAATGCAAGAAGGAAAAATTCAGCGTTAAAGTGTTGACATGTCTCAGTCGGAAGTGAGAATCAAAGAAACCAGTGCCTCAGTGCCAGTATAAATTTCCGTGAGAAAAGAACATTCACAACAATACAGTTATTTACAGTTTTTAGAATTATGTACAAATTAGTCTATAACTTTGTGTGTACAGTAATAATTTTTTTATAAATAAAATATCACTTTTTAGGTAATTTTTTATAATTCATTATTAAGTCATTTTCTTTAAAATTTAGGGTCATTTTATAGGTCATTTTTCAAACAATTTTAGGTCATCAGAATCCGGGCCCTGGTAATGATATTAGTAGTGGCTGTAAAATTAGTGGATTTAAATAATGCATATTTTTCTTTGGAATTTTTCAGACCTGTTCTAGTTCATTTCTGCATGTACTTGAATGAGATCATGTACTGTTAATATTGCACAGTCTGTCCTCAAAACATTCACTTTAGCCAAATTTGCTGTAATGTTTGAATTAATAGAGATATGCACAATATTAAAAATACGCAAAAATAAAATCTGTTAAAATATGTAAATTAATAAAATATGCACAGTATTTTAATTTCAAGCAAATATGATGCATTATTGCAAAACTAACAAAATATGAAAGATGAAACCATTAATTTTTCTGTTCTTTCTATCATGTCATGTACACATCTTAACATTTCATGTAGAAGAATGCATTATTAAAAATGGACCCTAATTATTATCTATTGTCAATGTTTTTCAGCACCCCTATATACAGGGAGTGGAATTTCTCAACTGTAATGAAGTTGGAGGTTTTGTTGTGCGAGGCCTCAATAACGCTGGTAGTTTGCGAGACCTTATGTGCACTGCAAAGCCTAAACTGCCATTTATAAGGAAATATGGGAACCCTAAATCATATAAGCCCTTCTTAGGGGGTGAAATAGCCTGCTTTGGACGCCAGATTCTTGAAGCTCTTAAGTTTCTTAATGATAGAGGGCTACCTTATGGTAAGTTAGATTTATTTTGTTCATAGAGTTTGAAAATTTGGTGCAATATTATTGTAGGAATGAAATAATGTAACTGGTTTCACAGAAAGTGTTTCTCTTGCCAGAGAGGCAAATGCCAGATTTAATTCACTTAATTTGAATAAAATAATAGAAACAGAAATGGATGCTTAATATGTTCTTTAACTTTTGAAAGAGATCTTTTTACCAACAACTGGGCATGAAAGCTATGTAATAGCAGCCTTATTTTTATTTTTTTTATTTCCATTGTTGATATTTTAATTTTTTGAGGTACCGTACTTATTAATTTAAAATAATTTATTTCCCTCTGATATACTTAAGACATTTACTGTTAACCAGATATAGGTGATCCTAATAATGTGATAACAAATAATAACAAAATATGGATGATTATGTACTGTGGATTAAAATATAATTATAAATTGAGATAAAAAAGACATGTACAGTCGAGTACATGGAATCTTTCCGATATACTGCGCAGTGATTTATGTTGGTAAGGGAATACATAACCGGATCTGTGCATACTCTTTTTGGTGGATATGCAGCAGAGGCTAACCCTCCATTTAATGTTTGTCTTATTCCCTCACTCCTTTGCTCATGAACCTGTAACCGACCTGTGTTTCACTCAAATCAATATGAGTCAGGTTCATTCAGGGACTGGTGTGGGTAGTCAGTATTTACTCTGCAGTTTACTCTATTTGCCCAATATGCACTTTCTAAATTACGTTCTGTGTTCATTATTTCGGTTGCAATTTCACTGCTCCCTCTCCATAAAGCATGTTCACAATTTATTCTAATTGCTTCTAAAGTGTTACTCACTGTAGGCATAGCACTCGGGTTATTTCTTCTTCATCTCCCTCACTTCATGTGGTCACTGTGGTCACTTCACTCGCAATTTTGTGCTTCAGTTGTCATCGCCTATTGTTGCATACATTTTATAGTTGCACTGATGGAGAATATCACAGTTTGTTTCTTGCAGCAATGCAGATAACATCAGATCATCACTTCATCAAACATACCTTCAGTACGTAGGCTTCCACAGCCGGTGTCATACATAAACTGATTGTACTGGCTATCCGGGTTGGGCCGTGTCATGTTTTTAGCGTCTAATGTTTCGGACATCCTCTAGTGTCCTTCGGAGAAAGATTCACATTAAAAAGAAGTGCCTGTGAAGAATAAACAGTCGCAGTTGTCATGACGTCAGTGGGTGCATTCTTTAAAGTTTTAATTGTTTCCCGCCAGATGTCACTGATCTTGTTCCCATCTTCCCTGTTTATGTTATGGGGATGTTTAATAATTTCTATGGCTTCTGTAACAAGTCTAGGGAATCTTCTGTTTTCAAGTTTTAGTAAAGTTATATCATCGAAAAGTATTTTGTGGCCCATTTCATCCGAATGAGATGCTATGGTGGAGTAGTCAGTGTTGTTTTGTTTCTGGTGTTCTTTTCTTCTGGCATCCAGAGAGCGTCCTGTTTGTCCTATGTATACTTTTCCACACATACATCTTCCTATCTTCCTTACATCGCTGGAGTCATGGACCAGATTAGAAAAATTTTAAAGAAACATGACATTGAAACAGTTTTTACTCATGTTAACAAATTGGAAGGCTTTTTAAGAAGAGAGAAAAGCGAAATCAACATTTTACATAAAGCGGGGGTCTACTCAATTCCATGTATGTGTGGAAAAGTATACATAGGACAAACGGAACGCTCTCTGGATGCCAGAAGAAAATATATCAGACACCACAAACAAAACAACGCTGACTACTCCGCCATAGCATCTCATTCGGACAAAACGGGCCACAAAATACTTTTCGATGATATATAACTCTACTAAAACATGAAAACAGAAGATTCCCTAGACTTGTTACAGAAGACATAGAAATTATTAAACATCCCCATAACATAAACAGGGAAGAGGGTACAAGATCAGTGACATCTGGAGGGAAACAATTAAAACTTTAAAGAATGCACCCACTGACATCATGACAACTGCGACTGTTTAATCTTAACAGGCACTTCTTTTTAATGTGAAACTTTCTCCGAAGGACACAATAGGATGTCCGAAACGTTAGACGCTAAAAACACGACGCGGCCCAACCTGGATAGTTTATGAACATATCTTCAGTTTTGGTGGCGTTTATTTCTTCAGTTGATGTGTTTCCTGCATAGTGGAAACAGTTTTTGATAGTAACTGCTTAATTTTCGATCCGTTCTGTTCAAGTGCAACAAAACTTTTTTCCTTGTTCTTCCAGATCGGTTGTACTGTGAAATTAACTTGGCCAAATTGATGACATGCATCAGCTTTTTTTAATTCCAATCTCAATTCACGAATCACTGACTTTTTCTTGTAACATTAAAACCTTTCTTTTACTGGTCATGCTGCATTAAAATGCGTGCACTCTGTGAAAACTGACTTCAGGTAGTATTAGTGAGGTTAATGCATGCTGTGGTTATTATACTATTACGAGTGACCGAGGGTTACAATGAGGCGAGGAATCTACCTGCATTCCAGAGACAATGACAGAAGGAGAGGGTAAAGAATTTGCAAGGTTGCCAGATTTCACCAAGAGATTTTCTAAAATATGTTGAATCTTGGAAAATTTTATTGTAAACAGAAGCTGATAATTACGTTATATGCAAGGTAGATACATGTACATTTGTCATACTAAGCAAGGCTGAGAAACACATTCCTTATGATGAATATGTCTGTACCACAGAAAACATGATGCTATAGCCGAGTTGGTGCTGAAACTGATACCGTTATATAACAAAGTTCTACTGTATTATGTTTTTGGCATCAAACTAAGTTTATGAATTTTATAGGTTCCTCGAATATGACCATTTTTTGTGGTTCTAGAAAAAGAGCACAGCATGCAGAGTATTGTAGTATCCCCATAAAATCCATTGTTGTACATTGCAGTGTAATTGTACAAAATATCTTATTTTGCAAAATACCCACAAATCAGAAGGAAATTAACACCAAAATCAGCTGTTTTATTTTGCCAAAACAATATGGTCCCTAGTAATAAATAGGTTGCCACAAAAATGGACACACATTCTTTTATTCTTGAATACTTTTGTTTGAATACTTTTCTCCAGAATTGAATTGTTGAACAGTTTCAGTTTTAAACTGATTAAATCCTTCGTTTTCTTGAATGCCTTGTTGCTCAAACTCTACAGCTGCCAAATCAAGCACAATTATTCTTGAATATTTAATCCTTGAGATATGATATAGTAAATTCCAATCTGAATCTGGATGGAATCCATAATTCATTACATCAGTGAATTTAAAATCATGCCTATGACTGAAATTAAACCCCTTAGTTTGTGTCATTTGCCACCTGTGGTAATTTCTTGAACCAAGTGTGATCCTAAAGTGCTTAACTTTTCAAAGTTATTGATATTTTAATTTTATTCTTGTCAACCATGATTTTCTCTCATTAACAATTTATTACTTTTCTCACATAGTTAAGCAAGTGGGATCATGTTTGATTTTGTGAATATAGTTCCGAAAAGTGAGGCTCCTGCAGTTGTGTTGCTTCTTTAGCAAATTGTTATATGTGTTCATCGTGTTGTTTTTTGTTTATGTTTCTAAAGTATACTCTGTCAAGCTAAAATTGACCACTGTTCCAAAACACAAGTGATAATCCTGTACTTCTGTGTCCTTCGGAAGTTCCAGTTTTTGTCAAGAATGCACATACTTCTCACGATTATAAAGATCCTGCACAAAATCTGTGCTGATTGCCTACGTCATTGCAAGTGATGTGCTTGATGTGACATCACTCAACTGATGGCTACGAGACACACTACTAACTGTTATAAAAACTTTATGAAAACCCTGTATGTACCTACAGCTCCTCGATCCCCGAAAGATTGTCATCACTATTAGGTGCGTCTTCTTCTTCTGGTTCACTTTCACTGTCTGGTCCACCTAAACGAATAACCACTTCATCAATTAAGACATCCATCATGCAGTCGGTTTCCCATAATTCGGCTTCAACCTTCTTCACATGGTCACAAATGGTTTTCCATTCATTCTCTCCTATACTATTTCCAACTAAAGAATAAAGTAGATGTAAACAAACACACTGATATGTATTACTCCGCGACCACGTGTTCGTTGACACATTGCAGACGTCGCAATTTCAATGCAAGAGGAACTGGTTAATATTGATCAAAGTAAGCTAGCATCTACAGAAACAAAGCTGGATTTCACAAATAATACATAAGCCTACGTTTAAAATGCTAATGCATTGTAATATTTCAATGTCATAATGAAAATCTACCTACTGCAAAATGTATTAAAAAACATTCAAGATCACAGTTTTTTCGCCACTATTTAACGGCTTTCCCCGCTTGTGCTTAACAACACGAGGTGGTGAGGCCTGATTAGCTTCAGCCATTGAACTGTATTGCTGTCTTTTATTATTTATAATAGCTGTGGTAAGCTTGTTTTCACCGTATGAATTAAACTTTAACTGTCTTCGAGGAATATATGACAAGTGACTGTGTTATTTTTTCATACCTTTGTTGTCTTCAGGCATGCGCGTCGCATTACATTCAACGATAATATCAAATAATAATATTGGTATTGCTTAAATCACATAGAAAGTGTTGAAACAAACTTGAGAAACGTGCTTAATTTAGTCTTACATCAAATACATTACTTACTTTTTATGTTTTGAAGAAACTACATTAATACTTGGAAGAAGACGACAAGCAAGAGCCTGGAGGGGTTGTGCGTACAACTGCCAATCAGAACCCATCATGTCACGTGGTTTTGTTTACATCTACTTTATTCTTTAGTTGGAACTAGTATAGCATTTCAAATCTTGGTTCACACAGAGAACGAACATGATCGAGTGTCTGCAAAACATTTCGAGGCAGAACCCAGTTCTTTACAGCAGCCAATGGTGGGAGGCATAACATAGAATGATTGAATCTCTCAAAAATGGCATCTATTGTATATTGTATATTGCCTATAACTTGGTTTGTGTAATTGTATTCTGGCCTTAACATGGTATGTTCAAAAGCTATGCTTTTCTCTTCTAACCACCGAATCATTTGTGTTCTAGTAGAATTACAATTAGAAACTTTTTCAAGAAAAACATTGTGATATCGCGCATTATCTAACACAATGACTGAGTGCGGGGGAAGATTAGGTATTAATTTTTTTCCTGTACCCATTTCTCATAGTTGTGTTGATTCATGTTGTTGTGGTGGTCTCCTGTGCTCTCATTTGTTTTCCACATGAGGAGAGCGTTAGGTATAAAGCCTTTGTCACCTCCTGCGTGAATCATGACCAACATTGGCCCTCGGGAGACTGGTGCCAATGATCCATTGTTGGTGTTGATGGATCTGAGAAAATGAATTCTCTTTGCTCGCATTTCTTGTGTTTCGACCAGCACCGCTCTTTTACTTTTCATTTTTTGCCATTTAAAGCCTAGTTTTTAAGCATTTTGCGCTATGTCGTATCACCTCCTTTGTAATTGATTGTTTTTTCGAGTTTCATTCTTAGACCAGAGACAGTAAGTGCCCTCTTTTCCGTTTGAAAGAAGTTGTAAACTGTTCTCCTTACAGTTTCCAAATCAAAAGTATCCAAATCTAACATGGATTTAACCCTGTTTTCCCTTGTTTTGTCAGGAGTTCTAAATGAAGAGCCAGCACTTTCTGCTTTCCTTCCTTCCTTCCTGTTTTAACTTGCCAATCATTCTTACAGATACTCCTGTTGGCTGTGTTGCTCTCATATGACCTTTCTGAATGAGGATAATGGGTCTTCCTTCTTGTGCTTCTTTCTCCATAAATTTCAGGACGTTGTAAGCCATCTCCCTACTTTGACTGTTCAGTTTCTTGTTTTTCAGCTTTGATTGAATTGGAGGCATGTTTATGAAATAACCGAGTGTTTTCAATGAGACAATTAAACTGACAAATTAAGAACCACACACGACACACATTGAATCCACAATAATCACACACTATCTACATTAACGCACTGATGAACTATCCGCGTTGTGGTAATGCTTCATACACTACTGACAGACTTATGTATTCATGGGGACTGTAGCGTATACTGGCCTGCTACCTATCTCTCTCGCACAACAGTACCTCCCTTTCTGTTTGTGAAGGCCAAGCTACCCCTCTCTCTTGCACAATAGCATGACTCTCTCTAGCGAGTAACGGTTGTCATCGGCACAAATTTTGTGTGAGATCTTTAATGGTAGATGGCTATGTATAAAATATCAAGAATGTGTGAATAACTGTCTCATAAATGCTCAAGTTTCATTTTGACTAATTATTTATTAAACTAATTTAAATAATTTCCTTTGGTTTTTCAGGCCATCTTCACACAGGAAACATATTATTGGAAAATGGCAAAATAAAGCTATTGGACATTGAGAATGGGGTTCTGGGGTTGCCTTCTTACTATAGGCCATATTTTGTGCAGCATAAGAAAATTCAATCTCTGGAGGATGTAGATGTATATTGCTTTGGCCATGTTTTATATGAGATGGCATTTGGCCATCCTCTTCATGAATCTGTCTGTGATATTTTACCTTCTAGTTGTCCTGCATCGTTAAGTAAGTACAAAATTCTACCATAAAGTGTCATTATGTAAGCAGGAAATGGTGTCTGAGTTGGGGCACTTGGCCTGTACCTGGTAACTTGTCAACTATACCTTCTCAGAGCTTATTTTGACTACTGAAGTTGTAGTGACAGATAGAACTTAGTTGGCATTGTACCCCCTTCCCACCCATGGGTCAGGAACATGTACAGTGAGTCCCACGCAAGAGTTGGCCAATGAGGCAGGTTCCTGCGGCGTGGCGGGCACAGCTCCAACTCCCGAGCGATCGGGTAAAATATCTACGCTAATAAAGCCGCTATCGGTGTAATGATTCAGGTTCTCACATTTACAGTTAAAATTACAATGAAAATAAACACGTACCTCATCACAAGAGATGTTGGAAATGTTCTCCTCTTGCATCCACACAATACTGGCACCTTTTTAGGAAATTTTCTTTCATGCGCATAAGTTCAGCTTCTGAGATAAAGCTAATTTCTCTTGTGATATTGTCTTTAAGTTCTTCTAATGTATGGGAAATTGACCTATACACTTTATTTTTCATGTTTTCCCATAAATAATATTCACATACTGTTAGAAGAACTTAAAGACAATATCACATATGCCTATCACAAGAGAAATGAACTCTGTCTCGGAAGCAGAACTTATGCGCGTGAAAGAACATTTCCTAAAAAGGTGCCAGTATTTTGTGGATGCAAGAGGAGAACATTTCCAACATCTCTTGTGATGAGGTACGTGTTTATTTTCATTGTAATTTTAACTGTAAATGTGAGAACCTGAATCATTACACAGATCGCGGCTTTATTAGCATACATATTTCACCCGATTGCTCGGGAGTTGGAGCTGTGCCCGCCGCGCCGCAGGAATCCGCGTCATTGGCCAACTCTTGCGTGGGAACCACTGTATTATTATTATTATTATTGTTATTATTATTATTATATTAATAACAGTAATAATAATAATAATAATAATAATAATAAATATTTCATTGTCATTGAACTTGTAGTAATAGACAACGTCATTCTTAAAATTACATTACAAAAATTACATAAATGAGAGAAAATTAAATATCACAAGAAAAGCGAATCAAAGTTCCTATTCTTTGAATAAAATAGTAATATTAAATCATTGTTATATTAACATCAACTTAAACCTAAGACACTAAAATATATTCACATTCAAAAAATTCTGTCACAGAGTAAAAAGATGTCTTCATTAACCAACTATATAGTTCATTTTTAAATTGTTTTATTGGTAACTCTATAAATTTTATTGGCAGTTTATTAATCATTTTTAAGCCAAGTATTTCAAAACTGTTTAATGATTTTGAGAGTCTTTGAAAAGGCACATCAATTCTTTTACTATTCCCTGTATTATGAGTATGTACTTCATTTTACAATGTTCTAGTTTTTCCGAATTTGTAATAATCCTAACAACCTTTTTTTGTAGTGCAAGAATCTTTTGAATGTAACTGCTGTTTCCCCAAAGTAAAATTCCATATGAAATAATACTTTGGAAAAAGGTGAAATATGCTGATCTTACATAACTGTCAGGCACACAGTTTTTCAGATTTCTTAATAAATATATGACCCTTGATAGTTTATTAGCAATGTACTTAATGTGAGGTTCCCATGATAACTTGCAATCCATACATAAGCCTAAAAATTTAACTGTGTCATCGCTGATATTACATGGTACATCTATAAGACTAAAGCATATTTTCTGTCTCTTACTGTCGTTAAGTAAAAACCCATTTGCTCTAAACCATTGTGATGCTTGTGATAAAGTATTTTCAGATAAATTCAATAGGCTATTAAAATCAGTATTACATTTAAAGAAAGATGTATCATCTGCATACAATACCGTATCCATCTGAGCCACCTCCCGGGGATTATGACTTACCCTTGGATTTCCCCATTAGATTTATATACATTTAGCTGTTCATAAAAGGATACAGTAAGCTGGCTTTACCATCAGCTCTAGACGGCCTGAAGAATACAGCAGTCACAGGCCTATCGGAGACAAGAAGACTGGCTGCGAAGTTCTCTTCTTCCTTCACAAGCAGCCAGTAGGAAGCAAACTGAAGCACCCACCCAAAGGGTACTTAAAACTAACGTGCCCACCCCAAAAGATTAACCAGGAACAGACTGTGGGAGGTTACCCAATTAGAACATGCATTTTCATCTAGGATGAAATTGCATGGATAAAATAAAATAATATATTTATTTACAAAGAGTGGAAGTTCATAAGAGGAGTTTATTTCAATGAAATAAAATTGTGAATCAACAAATAATTAGAATTTACAGTTCATCCTAAAAGAAACACTTAATAACATATTAAATAAGACATCCCTATAGCTAACAACATAAATAGAAGTTGACGTCAATAAATATACACCCCTTTTAAATACACGTAATTAAGAAGCCCCCAAAAAAAACACATTTATTTTAAATTAAAACAAATACCCTACGGATGGCCTATAAATTTTGTTTAAGTACGCCAAAAACGCCTTTCAACTCCCATCCATTGAATTGAAAGGGGAAACCTGGCTTATTTCCCGCCATGACGGACACGCTATGTCTGAAGCCAAAAAAACAGCTATCTGAAATACAGGTAACGAAAGAACAAAACAGAAACTAATTTAAAGGAGAAAAGAACAAAGGGAGAAGTT
This sequence comes from Ectobius pallidus, assembly GCA_964059195.1. Taxonomy (NCBI): domain Eukaryota; kingdom Metazoa; phylum Arthropoda; class Insecta; order Blattodea; family Ectobiidae; genus Ectobius; species Ectobius pallidus. The sequence goes on along the minus strand of CAXKWD010000009.1, from coordinate 47,845,286 downwards.
ACTTTACATACCAAAAAAGGGCCTGAGGCACTATATTATAACTCAAGACCGATGGCGTCCCCACGCCAAAAGAAGCTACATTAGAAATAAGAAGAATTATGAAAATAACGAAGGGAAAATCAAGATTTATTATTTAACTCATACTGAGAAAGAAAATCAAACGCTTACCTGTGTTTCAGAAGCAAAAAAATAAGAATTTACCCATTTTACAAGATTTCGAAGCTGAGCTTCAGAATAGTGGGTCGTCCGCCATGGCTGCCAGAGGTAGAGAGACCGCGTCCTGATGCCTAGGTCCCGCGTCAACCTAACTTCAACCAATCCACGACATTCACACATCCACTTGACAACCCGGCACAGAAGATGTCCAATCACACCCTACATAGGATGATCACGAATGCGGTACTGTCTATCAACTGTCCGTACCAATCACATGATGACTATTACTGGCCTAAGCCAAACCAAAACACTTTGTTACTATGTACACATAAGACGACGCCATTTTGTTAATCTCGACCCCAATGCTTCAGCACAGATCAGAAGAATGACCAACCGGCCCGAAAATACACGAAGCAGCTGTGTGCGAGCGAGAGAGGAAATATTGCCGTGAAGTAGGACAGTAGGCCATCTCTTAGCGAACGCTATAGTTTGTAGCTTTCGCGGACGACACTAGGTTGCGTGAAAGAGTTCTTTAGATCACTGGTACTAGTTAAGTTCACAGAAAGCTCAACAGATGCCGTTAAAATGCACAATCACAGTTCTGGGCTTAGAGAAAAGGAAAGTGGGCGGGAAAACTGTCTGACACATGAACCATCGTGAATAATCGGTTCACACTCCCACACCCGGAATTGAAATATGGTTCTTGAGCCTTATTTCAATAGTTCAGAATAATTTTAGACTTGACCAAGTATATATATGAAGTTCATGTGGAAACGGGAGCACAGCACAGAATTTACTAATTTGTAATGAGTTCTTGGATATGTGATTCACTGTTGTGTAATAGAATAGATGATTAGAAAAGTTATTGTCCAAAATATGCTTAATAAACAACACCATACATAGTAGTACCAGCTGAGATGGGTAGACATCATAGGAAGATCGAAGATAACCAGAGAGACAGCCATCAAGCATAGGAAGTGGCCAGGTTCCATGAAGATGGACACAAGTCTCCAGATATCAGCTGAGATGAAGGTCATTGGCTGGCATCAGCTGATCAGCACCAGAATACATCAGCAGAACAGGAATAGACAGGCATCAGCTGAGCAAGGCATTGCTCGGCTCCAACTACAGCTCACAACCAGGACTCAGCAGGTCAGCTGCTACTCAGGAAACGGTTGAGCAAGATACTGCTTGGCAGTAGAGCATAGGCAGCTTGGCAGACATCATCTGAGTAAGGTACACTTGACGCATTATATTTCCGAGCTTGTGCCACGTCACAAGTCTAAGGGTTTGTTAGAGTGAGAGGACCAAGAGAGGGAGCAAGACGACAACATATTTTGTTAGCTAAAGAAAACATGAAAACATCAGGTACTGCAGTCAAGTGGAGTGATGCCTTCTATTTCATCGTCGCTTTCCGTATTTTCATCATCGGTCTCGTTTTCCATTCCTCCCAAGGATATCACTATTATCAAATTGAGCCTCCCTGTCATAATAGTCATCTTCTAGCTTCTTTACGTGTTGACAAATTGGGTACCAGTTTTCTTTCCCCATGCTACGGAAAATATCTTCACACAATTGCTTAACATCTGTTAGTTTGCAGGTAACATTCCTGGCAGCTACCTGACCCTTAACTTTAGCCCATATGTTATCAATCAGGTTAAAATCAGGATGGTATGGTGGTAATCGTAACACTGTGTGCCCGTGGAGATTCAAGATATTGTCTACAGAATACTGCGCACGAGCTGGTTTATTTTCCCTCACAAGTTTGGCTAATGTGGGTTTCAACATATCCTGTGAAAAGGGAATATTGTTGCTTCTTAACCACTCTTGCAATTCTTGTTTTGATTTATTAGAAGATGGGGCCCTATTTATTTGGACATTATGATATGGGGCGTTATCTATCACAACGACACTTCTGTTTGGAAGATTAGGAATTAATTTTTCCAACAACCATTTTTCGTAATTAATTTGATTCATGTTGTGATGATAATCCCCTGTCGCTTGGTTTGATTTCCATATTGCAAGAGCATTCGGTACGAAACCGTCTTCCCCACCTGCGTGAATTATTTTCAAGCGCTGCCCCTTAGAAACAGGTGTTAGCAGCCCGTTCACAGAATCGTCACTCCACGATTTCTTTTGGACATGAGATGAAAGTACGTATGTTTCATCCATGTAAATAATAGGGCGATTTTCACTTCGGAATTTTTTTATCATTCGCAAATATTCAACCCGTTTCTCCCGAATGTCGGATTTCTCAATTAATACCTGGCGCTGTGATTTGGTCTTTCGCCACCTGAAGCCGAGTTTCTTAATTATTTTTCTCAATGTTGTGTTGCAACCATCAAAATTAATAGTGTCTTTTAATTTGAGTCGCAACGTTTCGATGGTGGGCGAACGCTTCTCTGTAAAATAAAAGTCATAGATTGTTCGACGAATGACTTCTTCATCAAATTCATCTATATTTATTTTACACGTTTTCTGTCTTTTTTTGTCCGGCGTCTCAAATGAGGTTCCTTCACCCGCCTCCATTTTTTTAGCTTCCCTTTTTATTTCTTGCACCGTAGTACTTGAAACTTTGGTCGCTGCCGAAGCTCGCAATTGTGCTTTTTTAATTGGAATTATTGGTTCCCCATTTTTTTATTCTTCTTCCATAAAAAGTGTGACATTATAAGGCATTTCTCTAAATTGTGAATTTAATTTCTTTCCCTTCAATTTCGATATAATAGGCGGCATTTTACTGGGTATGCACGCACACGCACACGCACACAAATACACAATTTTACACAAGTGGTGGTGTTAATAAATTACGATTATTGAACCTTACGCTAAGAACAGAAAATGATTTTCACTTTAAATCTAACTGCCACAAGACACTTTTCAATACTGATGTGATGCTTTCCTGTCACACAGTAACACAGGCGGGAGCTCGAGAAATGCCAGGTAGTTGACCCTCCCACCCTAATTTTTGTCCTTATCCCAACGGTCATGCAAGCTCGGAGATATAATGCGTTAAGTGTACTGCTTACTTCCAAAGTAACGGCAGCAAGTCAGGCATCAGCTGTGCAAGGTCAAGTCCCGTCCACAGGTCAGAGGTCATCTTAACAGCTCAAAATATCTCTGAAACATGAGTTACAGCGGCAGAAATATTTTTCTCTTTATACAGTGTCTCTCACGGTCCTCTTCTTTTATGCAGTGTGATAGGAAGCACGGCGAGTGTCAAGTGAATTTACAAAATTTTAATCATACCTCATACCCATACTACATTCTACACATTTTAATTGCACGCATACTCCATACTTTATTCTTAATAATTTCATTTCTCCATTACCGCAATATCACATAACTTATCCTAATTTTGATATTTCATAATAACAGATCATAAAGTTAATATTTATTTATTTTGACAACCATTTCGAACATCTTATTAAACTTTTACAATAAACTAAATACATATTTCTAATATTATACATATATTTCTTAACGTTTCTTTTTAACAGATTATAAAATCAACTTACTCTCTTTCAACACTTGTAATAAACTCTTCTGATAAATTATATATTTTAAACAACTAATTATTATCACACATCTTAATATTAATTTATATAGCAATTAAAATCTTGTCTAATTAAAATTCTCTTTATGCTATTCTCTCACAGTCTAAGTCCTTTCTGTTACTTTGACTAGATTCATTCGGTCAACAGTATGTCTTCTCTGTTATACTGCCTAGCTTTACTTGTCCTATCGAATCCATATTTTCCTTTACATTAGTCACATTATTAGTTTAAGGAGAGTATTTAAGTATTTATAACATCCTACCATTCCTGACATTCCCTCAGCCCGGAGAGAAAACTAGGGAATCCTGCGTCCTAGCAATTATCGGGGTATTCACTTATGACTTGGACGTTCCAAGTGTGTAAAATGGGAGAAAGGGGAGGAAAAATATAAAACTCTAACATCTTCGCTTCATGAAAATACTACCTATTACTATAAGGTTGACTCCACACTAGGAATTCTGTACGTTAGGACTTTTTTACATTGGACACATGTGCCTTAACGGTCTTATTTGTTCCAATTTCTCTTGCTTGTATGGTAACAGGTGTTAGAAACTTCTCGAGGAGATACGGGCCCACATATCTCTCGGCAAGTTTAGCACAGAATCTTTCCGCAGCATTGCTCTTGGGAAAGTTCTTTATAAACACCTCGTCTCCTACCTTAAAATCGACTGGTCTACGATCTGCATTGTAACGCCTAGCCGTTCTATTATGTGCCAATCTCAAGTTTGCGGAGGCTCTGCGCCACATCTCTTGGACTTGGGCAGCATCTTTGGCTTCCGGCAGCAGATCATTAATTGACCACAGATTTGATAGGGGATTATTAGGTGTGAAAGCGAACATCAGTTTTAGAGGAGTCTCTTTGTGTGCCTCATGCCGGGCTGAATTAAAGGCAAACTGTAGCCAATATAAATCAGAATCCCACGATGCATGATCACTAGAGTGGTAAGCAATGAGCGCCGCCCTTAGGTTCCTATTAAAACGTTCACTGTGATTGGGTTTCGGGTAGAACGGAGAAGTCTTGATATGTCGGACCCCAAGATGGAAACAAAAATGCTTAAAAGCTCTTGATACGAAGTATGAGGCGTTGTCCGAATCGATCGCCCGGGGAAAACAGCAAAGATCTTCTTTAAGCATTCAATGGTAATTTTGGTGGTGGCTTCCCTGACGGGGAACATCCAGACAAACTTAGTGAAAGAGTCCACCGCAACTAGAATATATGAGTTTCCTGCTCTTGATCTAGGTAGTTTTGTAATGAAGCAAATAGCTGCGTGCCAAATAGACGGTAGAAAACCATTCCTAAACAAAGGAAGGGTTGGGGGACCGCAACTAATCGATATTGAACATTTTCATGATTATCGATACTGCCCTGAATTTATTTGAATTACAGAAAAAGGAGAAGTGCGCATGCGTGGACGGCGAATCGACGGGAGAGGAGTTGAACCTGAAAAACAGTTAGGAAGTACGTCTCTGACTACGAGAGAGAAAGGTTGAAGAGAAGGAGGTGAGGAGACGAGATTGGAATGTGTGACAGCGGTAGAGGCGCCCTGGCATGATGGTTTGTCAGACTTTCATCTAATGAAATTCTGAAGGGGAATTTCACTGACGCGACTATATGGAGATAGTCGTTAGTTGGAAGAACACATCACGTCAGCCGGTACGAGAGACCACTACAGCGAACACCAGCTGGGGAAAGAAGAGTGGGTCACGGCTGCTTAGTTTGGAATAAAGGAAGATGTGGACATCAGAAAGTGGATGGAAACAACTCAGGATCAGAGGATAAGTTGGTCACCACCCGTTGAGTATAATCACATAAACATTTTTTTTTGTTGTTTTGGGAAGTGGAAAAGATTTTGAGGCATTGTTATTTAAAGCCGGTTTCTAAGAAATGTGTGGCGACTAGACGCCGTAATGAAAGGTAAAAGAGTAGGGTCAGAAGATAGATGTGATTAGTCTAGGGTGAGGTAGTAAATTACAGTAATCCAATCAGTTTCCATTTCTGGTCTAAGTTAATTACAAAAAGAGCAGTCAGGAGTAAAACCGTGAATAGTAAAGATAAATCTCTATACTTTAGGTTCTATGGGTAATTGTCCCACGAATGAATACATAGCTAGGGGCAGTTGGTGATGCTCATACAAACTTTGTTTTTTATAAGACAGGACGCGAGGGGAGTAAGGAAGAAGGGTAATAGGGGCTTACTTAGTATTGCTTACGAGGGCCTCTCGCACTTGGTTTTCGTTAGGTGACAGGTGATTATCTATAAGTGGATTTCATGCTGGCCTGTAATGTTGAGTTGTTTTTTTTTGCTAAGAGATTTATCGAAGAGCAGGAATTGTATGGAATATGGTAGAGGGGGATAAGAAGGTGAATATTGAGAGGCAGAAGAGGGCCTATGAGTAACAGTACATTAGGCGCATACCATTGGAAGATTTACATGTTAGGATAGAAGCAGAAGTTCACTCAAGGGTTATAAAGAGAGAGTTACTGACCTGGGGCGTGAGTTAGTTTCAGTTAGAATTCTAGAGAATTTAGAAACAAGAAAATTGGGTGCCCATGAAGTAGAGTAGTAACCTGAAAAGTATGGAAACCCGAGTAACATAAAGTAGGTAAACTAGAGCAATGGTATAAATTGAAAAGGAACTCTGCGGAAAGGAGATAAAAGATAATAAATAATAACTGGTTAGGTTAGACTGGTTAGATTAGAAAGAGGAGAATTGGTAATTCTGGGTAGTGAATAGATGATAAGTGGTTTCAGTAGCACGTACTAGAAATTACTCCAAGAGAAAAAAAAAGAGAACAAGGGTGAGGTGAGGGAGCGCCGGAAGTGTCCCAAATAAAGTAAATATAAATCTAGCATAAAAAGATTTATGAGAAATTGTGAAAGTCATCGGTGTTGGAGGCGAACAACGGCCCCACGTGCCTCTAGGAGAGAGAGTGTCAGGGACCTCTGACATCGATTGTCAAAATTGTATTTTTGTTTGCGGCCCATTAATATTTTCCCGGTTGCAGGAGGGGAGTCAGATTGTTTGTAACTCAAGATCTAGACGCCGCCCCTGTATCGGTGGTCTATCACCCCAGTCACTCTGTGGGTATAGGCCTAAACTTCCGTTTCTTTCTTCATAACATTGTCTTTCCTATTTATCTTTGAGTACAATTCTTCATAGACTACAATGACTAGTGGACTGGTATAGGAGAAATAGGTGGAATCATTGAGTATGATAGGTCAAGTCAATGACTGAATTATGAATTGAAAATCTTTATTCATTCGGAAGAAAGTATAACATATATATTGAAATGTTTTGAAATTGCAAATGGAAAAGATTACGCAAGTTAGTAGTAAAGTATAAGGGTAAAGTGAGACGTTCTAGTAGACACCTGGAAATAAAGAAAGGAAAGAGATTAAAGTAATTAATTAAGAATTTGTCTTGTATAACAAGGAACACATTCATACAGTTAAACTGGGCTACTAACCTGGTAGATAGGAACTGAATACTAATCTTTCCAATAAAAGTGTTGAATGGTTAATGTTGTTCGGATCTGATGATCTGAAGATTTTAAGGATGAGTAGTTGTTAAAAAAGGGGAAAACCCAAGAGTAAATGTAATTTATTGTAAATCAGATTGTTATTGTTGAAAAAAAAAGAAAACAGAAAAAAAATATTAAATAAATTATGGTTATTGTTATGCAAAGTAAATTTTCGTGAAGTTCAGATTTTTGACCCCTATCCTTGTAATGGTTTGAGAGCCACTGATTTTTGGGCTAAGTTACAGATTTTGGTAATGGTCATTGAAAAAAAAAAGAAATAGAGTGGAGTAGTATAATAATAAAAGAACAAAGCCGAACCCCTTCCCATCTCCACTGTTAAATAAAAAAAAAAGCTAGCCGAGAGGCCTGTAGGTACATAGCCTGTGTATCTATAATTTAATTTGTGACTGGGCTGATGCAAAATAAAAAGAAGAGAGAAGAGTATTGACGATGGCGCCCTTAATATAAATTTTCATCAATATTATTAAACCTAGTAAATTGTTAAAAAGAAAGAGAGAGTAAGCTGGGTGTAGGAAATTTGCAATCAACCGGTAAAGTACGTCACAGTTTACCGACATAATCTATATGAAGCTTGTCCATAGGAGCACTTGGCACTTCAGAAGTTAAATATCCTAACTTAGTGCAGCGAGCTGGTTTTGAACAGGCGCACTTCTGGCAAGCCTTAACCATTGCTCGAATTGTGTCATCCATACCCTCCCAAGTGAAGATTTGTTTAATTTTGCTCTTAGTTTTCTCGAATCCCAGATGCCCTCCTACTGCAGACTCATGATAATACTTAAACACCATATCAATGAGTGCAGCAGGTAATACTATGCGGGTTGGGGATCGACGAGAAAGAGCACTATATAAGAGGTTATTTTTGAAAACATACTTAGGTACGTTTTCACCACCTTGTACACGAATAATGAGAGGAGCTAACGTGTCGTCGCTCAACTGGTGATCCTGTAAGGACTTGAATGCTAACGGGAAATCTTCCAGAATATTCCCTACCATACCAAATAATTCTACCGGGTCTTCCAAGTTCGGGACACCACTACCAAAGATTTCCTGAGGACTGAACATGCGCGTTAAACAGTCCGCTACTACATTTTCAGTTCCTCTAATGTGTCTTGCTTTGAACTTAAAAGCGGACAGACGTACGGCCCACCTAGCTATCCTGCCAGTGGTTCTAGGCTTAGCTAGGACCCAGCTTAAGGCTTGGCAATCCGTCTCCAGCAGGAATTCAACATGCTCCACATACAAACGGAATTTCTCGACTGTGAACAACACAGCCAGAGCCTCCAGTTCGTACATGGAATACACGCGTTCAGGAGGAGTCAAAGTACGAGAAGCATACGCAATCGGCCTTCGACCCTCCTCGAATTCCTGCAGTAGAACGGCTGCTACTGCTACAGGCGAAGCATCGGTCTGTATGAGGAACTTTTTACTGAAATCTGGCATGGCTAAAACAGGGGGATTCATGATAAAATATTTTAGTTTCAGAAAAGCTTCTTGGCAAACAGGAGTCCAAACAAATTTAGAATTCTTTTTTCTAAGATCATTGAGGGGAGCTGAAATTTGTGCCATGTTGGGGATAAACTTCCTGAAGAAATTTATCATGCCAACAAACCTTGCCACACCCTTGGCATCTTTAGGAGGGGGAAAATTTTGAATAGCTTGAGTTCTTTCTGGGTCGATAGAAACGCCATCGGCAGAGATCAAGTGACCCAGAAAAGCCAGTCTCCGAGCAGCTATATTAACTTTATTTGGATTGACTGTGAGCTTCGCGCTTCTGAGGCGTGAAAGCACTTCCCTGAGGTGTTCTACATGTTCCTCGAAAGATTCTGATTAGACTACTAATTCATCAAGGTAGTGGAAGACAAATTTAAACTTTACGTCAGAAAAAATATGATCTAGCAGACGAGAGAGGACTTGGGCTCCTGTCGCAAGCCCAAACGGTAAAGAATTAAATTCATACAAATTCCATGGTGTCGCGAATGCTGTATATCTTTTAGACTGTTCAGAAAGGGGAATTTGATAGTACGCCTGATTTAAATGTAAGGAAGAGAAAATTTTGGCGCCGTGAAAGAAACTAAAAGACGAATTTATATCAGGAATAGGGACAGAATCAATTTTGATCTTCTCATTGAGATGACGATAATCGATCACCGGCCGGAACCGACCCTCAGACTTAGGCACCAGAAAAATGGGGCTTGAGTAATTTGATTTTGAAGTCCTTATGACTCCAGAATCAAGCATCACTTCAATATGTTCTTTCAATATTGCCATTTTCGGGGGACTGAGCCTGAAAGGGGGCCTGCGGACTGGTTGCGTATCAATCAGCTCAATATCATACTCCAGAATATCAGTGAGACCTAGCTCTTTGGTTAAAACATCGGGGAATTGGTCAAGAAGAGAATCTACCTGGATTCTATCAGAATTACTCAAATGTGATAAATCAATGTCAACAGTATTGATACAAGAATCTGAATTAAGGGGTTCGAAGTTCAAATCCACAAGTTCTGGGAGAACATTAACTTCGCTAGGTTTGACAAAGCTAGGACCAGAAAATAAATCAATTCTAACAGATTCGGCAAATTTAAAATGAATTTGTTTAGTAGAAAAATCCAAAAATAAACCAGAGTTAGTCATAAATGGAGATCCTAATATCATAGGCATCACTAATTCATCCGTAACAACAAACGGCAAAGACCAGATAAAGTTTCCTATTTTAACCTTTAACTTTACCTTCCCAACTGTTTTAAGAAGATTATCACCAGCTGATTTATATTTCGCTTCACTCTCTGTAAGTTTGGGAGTGCGTTTATCTAACAAACACATGCTCCGGTATGCATCACTTGAAATCAGATTTACCACTGCTCCACTGTCTAGCAGGGCAGACAATGTGTGCTTGCATACTTCGACGAGAACCATAGGCAACTTGGAGTCGCTCACTCCACTTACGTTTTGCGGCGGGAAATGGTTTTCTCTTTTCACATTTTTCCTACGCCTCTTTCGCTTTACCGTACGACGCTTACCACTCATGTCAATATTAGGTTTGTCACATTCAGGGTTATGTAACTCTTCCTTGAGGTTATGTTTCTCTTTAACAGGTTTAGGCTTTACTTTTTTCTGGTTATGTTGCTCTTTGCTAAGGTTTGGTATTTCTTTAGTAAGCTCCGGAGCTTTTAAATGTATTTTCGGTATCAAATCTGCAGGAGTAAGTTGGTGAATGTAGCCGTGCCTCCGGAAAAGTTTGTTTACAAAAATTCTGGTGGGAAAAGTCTTGTCAGGCTTTAGCCTCTGGTCCGTAACGTCAGTCTTCATCACAGGTACAGTCGGGATCCTACGACCAGCGTGATCACCCAAGTCAAAATTGTCTGTAACGTCAGTCTTCCCCACCAAACTTATTAATCTAGCGCTTTTGTCAAAGTCAACTCCCTCGGCACCACCACACACACGAACAGCACCACCCCGACGTCTAAGGTGGGCCACTCCTCAATCAGCAACACGATACTGCCCTCTACCTCTACTGGAGCCTCTCTGCGCTCCACCGCGTTCAACAGTTCGAGAGTTGCGCACTCTGCAATCTCTTTTAAAGTGACCAGGCATTCCACAATTATAGCACGACGGCCTAGAGTCACCACGATTATCAACATAACCTCTATTACTCGAAGCGCCTCGTGGCGTCTCAAAACGTACAACTCGGGTATCGTATTCATTGCCACGAAGAGAATCAGAATAAGAAATGACATTAATATGGGCACACAGCCTTTCTAATTGTATGAAAGTCATAGGCCTAGCCTCAAAAGCTACCTGACTCCTTGTTTCAGGTCCCATACCTTCCAAAATGCATTGAATAACTTCGCCCTCAGACAATTCCATTCGGAAAACATTAGCAAATGTTCTAATTGATTTTACATAGGAGGAAAAGGATTCGCCAAAATTTTGCGTTCTATAAAAGTACTTGTTTACAAGAGAAGCTTTAGCACTGATGGGAACATAAATGCTTAGAATTTTACTATGAAATTGGTCTAGGCCTGCACCGGAATTCACAAGCTCTAATGCTAAGTCCTTAAGGGAACCGGAAAGTTTAGATGAAAAGTATGCTAATAAATTATTCTCATTGAAACGGAAGACACTGATTTGGGTTTTTAATTCACACAGAAATTCAAGAAACTTAATTATATTGTCTAGGGAATCATCGGAAAATTTATGTAACATTTCAAGACTTGAAGCAAGGGGATGGGGAAGACTACTAAAATTAACTAAACCACTTTCAAAAACTTGCGAAGCATTATTCATATCACTGCGAGGCCGACCAACACACCTAGGCTTCGGTACCTCCATTAGATGCCTACTAACCTCTTGAGAATCAATTATTATTTGAAACTAACTGAGTGAAGCGCTCCTCTTTGTTGGGTTCACTGACCGTGACTGTCTCCAACAAAGAAGTAGCCAACTCCACTGCTTGATCATCTGTCGCATGATCTACCATGGGCGACACACGTCTGGTGCTCGTTTCTCCCATACCATACTTATTTGAAATCTCCATGTTCACCTCGTTCACTTTCACACTCAAACGCCTAACGCTTTCCTGCAACTCGTGCCATTTAGCTTGTAAAGGGGAATCAATAACAAAAACTTTCAAATCTAACAACCTATCTGCCACATGCAGTAAGCGATTATTAATTCGCTCTACTTGATTAGCTGATAAGCTAGAGGAATCTAAAATGGTGCTTAAGTTTTCAAGTTTTTCTTCAACTTCAAACAAAAGATCAGATGGAATTAACTCACCGATAATCTCAGTTTTTACCGGTTCGTCCTGGTTTTCCTTTAGACTTGCCTGAAGACGTGCGACTGAATCCTTTTGGTTAATCACAATTCCTCTAACTTGTATTTCATAAAGGACATCATCCTTGAGGAGGAATACCGCACTCACATTATGTCGCTCCATATTATCAGATTTCCATGTAACACATAAAAACAGACACTTTAACCAGAGAACAGCATAAGAGACCTAACACACATATAAATACACTTCTACCCCAACTTAGTTTCCTAAAATCATTTGTTATTACAACTGGTACAAATTCATTATTAAGTGTCAAGATAAAATCATTAGTTATCTTTTAAGTTCATTAATACGTTTTATCATTAACTTCCACTCTATCAATATTGCAACTAAAAACACAGGTGAAAACAGATGAGAAAACAGATGGTTTTCACAAAATCTGTCACCGAATCAATGTTTAAAATCTTATTTTACACAATATATTTACAACAAAGAACCATGGAACTTGAAGAGAACCATGCGATGCTACCATTAATTCTGGTAGCAACAAGAGAACGTGTTTCTAGAAGAGAACCACGCTCTGCATATCATTAATTGAGCCACCTCCCGGGGATTATGACTTACCCTTGGATTTCCCCATTAGATTTATGTACATTTAGCTGTTCATAAAAGGATACAGTAAGCTGGCTTTACCATCAGCTCTAGACGGGCTGAAGAATACAGCAGTCACAGGCCTATCGGAGACAAGAAGACTGGCTGCGAAGTTCTCTTCTTCCTTCACAAGCAGCCAGTAGGAAGCAAACTGAAGCACCCACCCAAAGGGTACTTAAACCTAACGTGCCCACCCCAAAGGATTAACCAGGAACAGACTGTGGGAGGTTACCCAATTAGAACATGCATTTCCATCTAGGATGAAATTGCATGGATAAAATAAAATAATATATTTATTTACAAAGAGTGGAAGTTCATAAGAGGAGTTTATTTCAATGAAATAAAATTGTGAATCAACAAATAATTAGAATTTACAGTTCATCCTAAAAGAAACACTTAATAACATATTAAATAAGACATCCCTATAGCTAACAACATAAATAGAAGTTGACGTCAATAAATATACACCCCTTTTAAATACACGTAATTAAGAAGCCCCCAAAAAAAACACATTTATTTTAAATTAAAACAAATACCCTACGGATGGCCTATAAATTTTGTTTAAGTACGCCAAAAACGCCTTTCAACTCCCATCCATTGAATTGAAAGGGGAAACCTGGCTTATTTCCCGCCATGACGGACACGCTATGTCTGAAGCCAAAAAAACAGCTATCTGAAATACAGGTAACGAAAGAACAAAACAGAAACTAATTTAAAGGAGAAAAGAACAAAGGGAGGAGTTACTTTACATACCAAAAAAGGGCCTGAGGCACTATATTATAACTGAAGACTGATGGCGTCCCCACGCCAAAAGAAGCTACATAAGAAATAAGAAGAATTATGAAAATAACGAAGGGAAAATCAAGATTTATTATTTAACTCATACTGAGAAGGAAAATCAAACGCTTACCTGTGTTTCAGAAGCAAAAAAATAAGAATTTACCCATTTTACAAGATTTCGAAGCTGAGCTTCAGAATAATGGGTCGTCCGCCATGGCTGCCAGAGGTAGAGAGACCGCGTCCTGATGCCTAGGTCCCGCGTCAACCTAACTTCAACCAATCCACGACATTCACACATCCAGTTGACAAATCGGCACAGAAGATGTCCAATCACACCCTACATAGGATGATCACGAATGCGGTACTGTCTATCAACTGTCCGTACCAATCACATGATGACTATTACTGGCCTAAGCCAAACCAAAACAGTTTGTTACTATGTACACATAAGACGACGCCATTTTGTTAATCTCGACCCCAATGCTTCAGCACAGATCAGAAGAATGACCAACCGGCCCGAAAATACACGAAGCAGCTGTGTGCGAGCGAGAGAGGAAATATTGCCGTGAAGTAGGACAGTAGGCCATCTCTTAGCGAACGCTATAGTTTGTAGCTTTCGCGGACGACACTAGGTTGCGTGAAAGAGTTCTTTAGATCACTGGTACTAGTTAAGTTCACAGAAAGCTCAACAGATGCCGTTAAAATGCACAATCACAGTTCTGGGCTTAGAGAAAAGGAAAGTGGGCGGGAAAACTGTCTGACACATGAACCATCGTGAATAAGCGGTTCACACTCCCACACCCGGAATTGAAATGTGGTTCTTGAGCCTTATTTCAATAGTTCAGAATAATTTTAGACTTGACCAAGTATATATATGAAGTTCATGTGGAAACGGGAGCACAGCACAGAATTTACTAATTTGTAATGAGTTCTTGGATATGTGATTCACTGTTGTGTAATAGAATAGATGATTAGAAAAGTTATTGTCCAAAATATGATTAATAAACAACACCATACATAGTAGTACCAGCTGAGATGGGTAGACATCATAGGAAGATCGAAGATAACCAGAGAGACAGCCATCAAGCATAGGAAGTGGCCAGGTTCCATGAAGATGGACACAAGTCTCCAGATATCAGCTGAGATGAAGGTCATTGGCTGGCATCAGCTGATCAGCACCAGAATACATCAGCAGAACAGGAATAGACAGGCATCAGCTGAGCAAGGCATTGCTCGGCTTCAACTACAGCTCACAACCAGGATTCAGCAGGTCAGCTGCTACTCAGGAAACGGTTGAGCAAGATACTGCTTGGCAGTAGAGCATAGGCAGCTTGGCAGACATCATCTGAGTAAGGTACACTTGACGCATTATATTTCCGAGCTTGTGCCACGTCACAAGTCTAAGGGTTTGTTAGAGTGAGAGGACCAAGAGAGGGAGCAAGACGACAACATATTTTGTTAGCTAAAGAAAACATGAAAACATCAGGTACTGCAGTCAAGTGGAGTGATGCCTTCTATTTCATCGTCGCTTTCCGTATTTTCATCATCGGTCTCGTTTTCCATTCCTCCCAAGGATATCACTATTATCAAATTGAGCCTCCCTGTCATAATAGTCATCTTCTAGCTTCTTTACGTGTTGACAAATTGGGTACCAGTTTTCTTTCCCCATGCTACGGAAAATATCTTCACACAATTGCTTAACATCTGTTAGTTTGCAGGTAACATTCCTGGCAGCTACCTGACCCTTAACTTTAGCCCATATGTTATCAATCGGGTTAAAATCAGGATGGTATGGTGGTAATCGTAACACTGTGTGCCCGTGGAGATTCAAGATATTGTCTACAGAATACTGCGCACGAGCTGGTTTATTTTCCCTCACAAGTTTGGCTAATGTGGGTTTCAACATATCCTGTGAAAAGGGAATATTGTTGCTTCTTAACCACTCTTGCAATTCTTGTTTTGATTTATTAGAAGATGGGGCCCTATTTATTTGGACATTATGATATGGGGCGTTATCTATCACAACGACACTTCTGTTTGGAAGATTAGGAATTAATTTTTCCAACAACCATTTTTCGTAATTAATTTGATTCATGTTGTGATGATAATCCTGTCGCTTGGTTTGATTTCCATATTGCAAGAGCATTCGGTACGAAACCGTCTTCCCCACCTGCGTGAATTATTTTCAAGCGCTGCCCCTTAGAAACAGGTGTTAGCAGCCCGTTCACAGAATCGTCACTCCACGATTTCTTTTGGACATGAGATGAAAGTACGTATGTTTCATCCATGTAAATAATAGGGCGATTTTCACTTCGGAATTTTTTTATCATTCGCAAATATTCAACCCGTTTCTCCCGAATGTCGGATTTCTCAATTAATACCTGGCGCTGTGATTTGGTCTTTCGCCACCTGAAGCCGAGTTTCTTAATTATTTTTCTCAATGTTGTGTTGCAACCATCAAAATTAATAGTGTCTTTTAATTTGAGTCGCAACGTTTCGATGGTGGGCGAACGCTTCTCTGTAAAATAAAAGTCATAGATTGTTCGACGAATGACTTCTTCATCAAATTCATCTATATTTATTTTACACGTTTTCTGTCTTTTTTTGTCCGGCGTCTCAAATGAGGTTCCTTCACCCGCCTCCATTTTTTTAGCTTCCCTTTTTATTTCTTGCACCGTAGTACTTGAAACTTTGGTCGCTGCCGAAGCTCGCAATTGTGCTTTTTTAATTGGAATTATTGGTTCCCCATTTTTTTATTCTTCTTCCATAAAAAGTGTGACATTATAAGGCATTTCTCTAAATTGTGAATTTAATTTCTTTCCCTTCAATTTCGATATAATAGGCGGCATTTTACTGGGTATGCACGCACACGCACACGCACACAAATACACAATTTTACACAAGTGGTGGTGTTAATAAATTACGATTATTGAACCTTACGCTAAGAACAGAAAATGATTTTCACTTTAAATCTAACTGCCACAAGACACTTTTCAATACTGATGTGATGCTTTCCTGTCACACAGTAACACAGGCGGGAGCTCGAGAAATGCCAGGTAGTTGACCCTCCCACCCTAATTTTTGTCCTTATCCCAACGGTCATGCAAGCTCGGAGATATAATGCGTTAAGTGTACTGCTTACTTCCAAAGTAACGGCAGCAAGTCAGGCATCAGCTGTGCAAGGTCAAGTCCCGTCCACAGGTCAGAGGTCATCTTAACAGCTCAAAATATCTCTGAAACATGAGTTACAGCGGCAGAAATATTTTTCTCTTTATACAGTGTCTCTCACGGTCCTCTTCTTTTATGCAGTGTGATAGGAAGCACGGCGAGTGTCAAGTGAATTTACAAAATTTTAATCATACCTCATACCCATACTACATTCTACACATTTTAATTGCACGCATACTCCATACTTTATTCTTAATAATTTCATTTCTCCATTACCGCAATATCACATAACTTATCCTAATTTTGATATTTCATAATAACAGATCATAAAGTTAATATTTATTTATTTTGACAACCATTTCGAACATCTTATTAAACTTTTACAATAAACTAAATACATATTTCTAATATTATACATATATTTCTTAACGTTTCTTTTTAACAGATTATAAAATCAACTTACTCTCTTTCAACACTTGTAATAAACTCTTCTGATAAATTATATATTTTAAACAACTAATTATTATCACACATCTTAATATTAATTTATATAGCAATTAAAATCTTGTCTAATTAAAATTCTCTTTATGCTATTCTCTCACAGTCTAAGTCCTTTCTGTTACTTTGACTAGATTCATTCGGTCAACAGTATGTCTTCTCTGTTATACTGCCTAGCTTTACTTGTCCTATCGAATCCATATTTTCCTTTACATTAGTCACATTATTAGTTTAAGGAGAGTATTTAAGTATTTATAACATCCTACCATTCCTGACATTCCCTCAGCCCGGAGAGAAAACTAGGGAATCCTGCGTCCTAGCAATTATCGGGGTATTCACTTATGACTTGGACGTTCCAAGTGTGTAAAATGGGAGAAAGGGGAGGAAAAATATAAAACTCTAACATCTTCGCTTCATGAAAATACTACCTATTACTATAAGGTTGACTCCACACTAGGAATTCTGTACGTTAGGACTTTTTTACATTGGACACATGTGCCTTAACGGTCTTATTTGTTCCAATTTCTCTTGCTTGTATGGTAACAGGTGTTAGAAACTTCTCGAGGAGATACGGGCCCACATATCTCTCGGCAAGTTTAGCACAGAATCTTTCCGCAGCATTGCTCTTGGGAAAGTTCTTTATAAACACCTCGTCTCCTACCTTAAAATCGACTGGTCTACGATCTGCATTGTAACGCCTAGCCGTTCTATTATGTGCCAATCTCAAGTTTGCGGAGGCTCTGCGCCACATCTCTTGGACTTGGGCAGCATCTTTGGCTTCCGGCAGCAGATCATTAATTGACCACAGATTTGATAGGGGATTATTAGGTGTGAAAGCGAACATCAGTTTTAGAGTCTCTTTGTGTGCCTCATGCCGGGCTGAATTAAAGGCAAACTGTAGCCAATATAAATCAGAATCCCACGATGCATGATCACTAGAGTGGTAAGCAATGAGCGCCGCCCTTAGGTTCCTATTAAAACGTTCACTGTGATTGGGTTTCGGGTAGAACGGAGAAGTCTTGATATGTCGGACCCCAAGATGGAAACAAAAATGCTTAAAAGCTCTTGATACGAAGTATGAGGCGTTGTCCGAAACGATCGCCCGGGGAAAACAGCAAAGATCTTCTTTAAGCATTCAATGGTAATTTTGGTGGTGGCTTCCCTGACGGGGAACATCCAGACAAACTTAGTGAAAGAGTCCACCGCAACTAGAATATATGAGTTTCCTGCTCTTGATCTAGGTAGTTTTGTAATGAAGCAAATAGCTGCGTGCCAAATAGACGGTAGAAAACCATTCCTAAACAAAGGAAGGGTTGGGGGACCGCAACTAATCGATATTGAACATTTTCATGATTATCGATACTGCCCTGAATTTATTTGAATTACAGAAAAAGGAGAAGTGCGCATGCGTGGACGGCGAATCGACGGGAGAGGAGTTGAACCTGAAAAACAGTTAGGAAGTACGTCTCTGACTACGAGAGAGAAAGGTTGAAGAGAAGGAGGTGAGGAGACGAGATTGGAATGTGTGACAGCGGTAGAGGCGCCCTGGCATGATGGTTTGTCAGACTTTCATCTAATGAAATTCTGAAGGGGAATTTCACTGACGCGACTATATGGAGATAGTCGTTAGTTGGAAGAACACATCACGTCAGCCGGTACGAGAGACCGCTACAGCGAACACCAGCTGGGGAAAGAAGAGTGGGTCACGGCTGCTTAGTTTGGAATAAAGGAAGATGTGGACATCAGAAAGTGGATGGAAACAACTCAGGATCACAGGATAAGTTGGTCACCACCCGTTGAGTATAATCACATAAACATTTTTGTTGTTGTTTTGGGAAGTGGAAAAGATTTTGAGGCATTGTTATTTAAAGCCGGTTTCTAAGAAATGTGTGGCGACTAGACGCCGTAATGAAAGGTAAAAGAGTAGGGTCAGAAGATAGATGTGATTAGTCTAGGGTGAGGTAGTAAATTACAGTAATCCAATCAGTTTCCATTTCTGGTCTAAGTTAATTACAAAAAGAGCAGTCAGGAGTAAAACCGTGAATAGTAAAGATAAATCTCTATACTTTAGGTTGCTATGGGTAATTGTCCCACGAATGAATACATAGCTAGGGGCAGTTGGTGATGCTCATACAAACTTTGTTTTTTATAAGACAGGACGCGAGGGGAGTAAGGAAGAAGGGTAATAGGGGCTTACTTAGTATTGCTTACGAGGGCCTCTCCCACTTGGTTTTCTATAAGTGGATTTCATGCTGGCCTGTAATGTTGAGTTGTTTTTTTTTGCTAAGAGATTTATCGAAGAGCAGGAATTGTATGGAATATGGTAGAGGGGGATAAGAAGGTGAATATTGAGAGGCAGAAGAGGGCCTATGAGTAACAGTACATTAGGCGCATACCATTGGAAGATTTACATGTTAGGATAGAAGCAGAAGTTCACTCAAGGGTTATAAAGAGAGAGTTACTGACCTGGGGCGTGAGTTAGTTTCAGTTAGAATTCTAGAGAATTTAGAAACAAGAAAATTGGGTGCCCATGAAGTAGAGTAGTAACCTGAAAAGTATGGAAACCCGAGTAACATAAAGTAGGTAAACTAGAGCAATGGTATAAATTGAAAAGGAACTCTGCGGAAAGGAGATAAAAGATAATAAATAATAACTGGTTAGGTTAGACTGGTTAGATTAGAAAGAGGAGAATTGGTAATTCTGGGTAGTGAATACATGATAAGTGGTTTCAGTAGCACGTACTAGAAATTACTCCAAGAGAAAAAAAAGAGAACAAGGGTGAGGTGAGGGAGCGCCGGAAGTGTCCCAAATAAAGTAAATATAAATCTAGCATAAAAAGATTTATGAGAAATTGTGAAAGTCATCGGTGTTGGAGGCGAACAACGGCCCCACGTGCCTCTAGGAGAGAGAGTGTCAGGGACCTCTGACATCGATTGTCAAAATTGTATTTTTGTTTGCGGCCCATTAATATTTTCCCGGTTGCAGGAGGGGAGTCAGATTGTTTGTAACTCAAGATCTAGACGCCGCCCCTGTATCGGTGGTCTATCACCCCAGTCACTCTGTGGGTATAGGCCTAAACTTCCGTTTCTTTCTTCATAACATTGTCTTTCCTATTTATCTTTGAGTACAATTCTTCATAGACTACAATGACTAGTGGACTGGTATAGGAGAAATAGGTGGAATCATTGAGTATGATAGGTCAAGTCAATGACTGAATTATGAATTGAAAATCTTTATTCATTCGGAAGAAAGTATAACATATATATTGAAATGTTTTGAAATTGCAAATGGAAAAGATTACGCAAGTTAGTAGTAAAGTATAAGGGTAAAGTGAGACGTTCTAGTAGACACCTGGAAATAAAGAAAGGAAAGAGATTAAAGTAATTAATTAAGAATTTGTCTTGTATAACAAGGAACACATTCATACAGTTAAACTGGGCTACTAACCTGGTAGATAGGAACTGAATACTAATCTTTCCAATAAAAGTGTTGAATGGTTAATGTTGTTCGGATCTGATGATCTGAAGATTTTAAGGATGAGTAGTTGTTAAAAAAGGGGAAAACCCAAGAGTAAATGTAATTTATTGTAAATCAGATTGTTATTGTTGAAAAAAAAAGAAAACAGAAAAAAAAATTAAATAAATTATGGTTATTGTTATGCAAAGTAAATTTTCGTGAAGTTCAGATTTTTGACCCCTATCCTTGTAATGGTTTGAGAGCCACTGATTTTTGGGCTAAGTTACAGATTTTGGTAATGGTCATTGAAAAAAAAAAAGAAATAGAGTGGAGTAGTATAATAATAAAAGAACAGAGCCGAACCCCTTCCCATCTCCACTGTTAAATAAAAAAAAAAGCTAGCCGAGAGGCCTGTAGGTACATAGCCTGTGTATCTATAATTTAATTTGTGACTGGGCTGATGCAAAATAAAAAGAAGAGAGAAGAGTATTGATGATGGCGCCCTTAATATAAATTTTCATCAATATTATTAAACCTAGTAAATTGTTAAAAAGAAAGAGAGAGTAAGCTGGGTGTAGGAAATTTGCAATCAACCGGTAAAGTACGTCACAGTTTACCGACATAATCTATATGAAGCTTGTCCATAGGAGCACTTGGCACTTCAGAAGTTAAATATCCTAACTTAGTGCAGCGAGCTGGTTTTGAACAGGCGCACTTCTGGCAAGCCTTAACCATTGCTCGAATTGTGTCATCCATACCCTCCCAAGTGAAGATTTGTTTAATTTTGCTCTTAGTTTTCTCGAATCCCAGATGCCCTCCTACTGCAGACTCATGATAATACTTAAACACCATATCAATGAGTGCAGCAGGTAATACTATGCGGGTTGGGGATCGACGAGAAAGAGCACTATATAAGAGGTTATTTTTGAAAACATACTTAGGTACGTTTTCACCACCTTGTACACGAATAATGAGAGGAGCTAACGTGTCGTCGCTCAACTGGTGATCCTGTAAGGACTTGAATGCTAACGGGAAATCTTCCAGAATATTCCCTACCATACCAAATAATTCTACCGGGTCTTCCAAGTTCGGGACACCACTACCAAAGATTTCCTGAGGACTGAACATGCGCGTTAAACAGTCCGCTACTACATTTTCAGTTCCTCTAATGTGTCTTGCTTTGAACTTAAAAGCGGACAGACGTACGGCCCACCTAGCTATCCTGCCAGTGGTTCTAGGCTTAGCTAGGACCCAGCTTAAGGCTTGGCAATCCGTCTCCAGCAGGAATTCAACATGCTCCACATACAAACGGAATTTCTCGACTGTGAACAACACAGCCAGAGCCTCCAGTTCGTACATGGAATACACGCGTTCAGGAGGAGTCAAAGTACGAGAAGCATACGCAATCGGCCTTCGACCCTCCTCGAATTCCTGCAGTAGAACGGCTGCTACTGCTACAGGCGAAGCATCGGTCTGAATGAGGAACTTTTTACTGAAATCTGGCATGGCTAAAACAGGGGGATTCATGATAAAATATTTTAGTTTCAGAAAAGCTTCTTGGCAAACAGGAGTCCAAACAAATTTAGAATTCTTTTTTCTAAGATCATTGAGGGGAGCTGAAATTTGTGCCATGTTGGGGATAAACTTCCTGAAGAAATTTATCATGCC
This sequence comes from Ectobius pallidus, assembly GCA_964059195.1. Classification (NCBI taxonomy): domain Eukaryota; kingdom Metazoa; phylum Arthropoda; class Insecta; order Blattodea; family Ectobiidae; genus Ectobius; species Ectobius pallidus. The sequence goes on along the minus strand of CAXKWD010000009.1, from coordinate 47,823,038 downwards.
AACAAACCTTGCCACACCCTTGGCATCTTTAGGAGGGGGAAAATTTTGAATAGCTTGAGTTCTTTCTGGGTCGATAGAAACGCCATCGGCAGAGATCAAGTGACCCAGAAAAGCCAGTCTCCGAGCGGCTATATTAACTTTATTTGGATTGACTGTGAGCTTCGCGCTTCTGAGGCGTGAAAGCACTTCCCTGAGGTGTTCTACATGTTCCTCGAAAGATTCTGATTAGACTACTAAATCATCAAGGTAGTGGAAGACAAATTTAAACTTTACGTCAGAAAAAATATGATCTAGCAGACGAGAGAGGACTTGGGCTCCTGTCGCAAGCCCAAACGGTAAAGAATTAAATTCATACAAATTCCATGGTGTCGCGAATGCTGTATATCTTTTAGACTGTTCAGAAAGGGGAATTTGATAGTACGCCTGATTTAAATGTAAGGAAGAGAAAATTTTGGCGCCGTGAAAGAAACTAAAAGACGAATTTATATCAGGAATAGGGACAGAATCAATTTTGATCTTCTCATTGAGATGACGATAATCGATCACCGGCCGGAACCGACCCTCAGACTTAGGCACCAGAAAAATGGGGCTTGAGTAATTTGATTTTGAAGTCCTTATGACTCCAGAATCAAGCATCACTTCAATATGTTCTTTCAATATTGCCATTTTCGGGGGACTGAGCCTGAAAGGGGGCCTGCGGACTGGTTGCGTATCAATCAGCTCAATATCATACTCCAGAATATCAGTGAGACCTAGCTCTTTGGTTAAAACATCGGGGAATTGGTCAAGAAGAGAATCTACCTGGATTCTATCAGAATTACTCAAATGTGATAAATCAATGTCAACAGTATTGATACAAGAATCTGAATTAAGGGGTTCGAAGTTCAAATCCACAAGTTCTGGGAGAACATTAACTTCGCTAGGTTTGACAAAGCTAGGACCAAAAAATAAATCAATTCTAACAGATTCGGCAAATTTAAAATGAATTTGTTTAGTAGAAAAATCCAAAAATAAACCAGAGTTAGTCATAAATGGAGATCCTAATATCATAGGCATCACTAATTCATCCGTAACAACAAACGGCAAAGACCAGGTAAAGTTTCCTATTTTAACCTTTAACTTTACCTTCCCAACTGTTTTAAGAAGATTATCACCAGCTGATTTATATTTCGCTTCACTCTCTGTAAGTTTGGGAGTGCGTTTATCTAACAAACACATGCTCCGGTATGCATCACTTGAAATCAGATTTACCACTGCTCCACTGTCTAGCAGGGCAGACAATGTGTGCTTGCATACTTCGACGAGAACCATAGGCAACTTGGAGTCGCTCACTCCACTTACGTTTTGCGGCGGGAAATGGTTTTCTCTTTTCACATTTTTCCTACGCCTCTTTCGCTTTACCGTACGACGCTTACCACTCATGTCAATATTAGGTTTGTCACATTCAGGGTTATGTAACTCTTCCTTGAGGTTATGTTTCTCTTTAACAGGTTTAGGCATTACTTTTTTCTGGTTATGTTGCTCTTTGCTAAGGTTTGGTATTTCTTTAGTAAGCTCCGGAGCTTTTAAATGTATTTTCGGTATCAAATCTGCAGGAGTAAGTTGGTGAATGTAGCCGTGCCTCCGGAAAAGTTTGTTTACAAAAATTCTGGTGGGAAAAGTCTTGTCAGGCTTTAGCCTCTGGTCCGTAACGTCAGTCTTCATCACAGGTACAGTCGGGATCCTACGACCAGCGTGATCACCCAAGTCAAAATTGTCTGTAACGTCAGTCTTCCCCACCAAACTTATTAATCTAGCGCTTTTGTCAAAGTCAACTCCCTCGGCACCACCACACACACGAACAGCACCACCCCGACGTCTAAGGTGGGCCACTCCTCAATCAGCAACACGATACTGCCCTCTACCTCTACTGGAGCCTCTCTGCGCTCCACCGCGTTCAACAGTTCGAGAGTTGCGCACTCTGCAATCTCTTTTAAAGTGACCAGGCATTCCACAATTATAGCACGACGGCCTAGAGTCACCACGATTATCAACATAACCTCTATTACTCGAAGCGCCTCGTGGCGTCTCAAAACGTACAACTCGGGTATCGTATTCATTGCCACGAAGAGAATCAGAATAAGAAATGGCATTAATATGGGCACACAGCCTTTCTAATTGTATGAAAGTCATAGGCCTAGCCTCAAAAGCTACCTGACTCCTTGTTTCAGGTCCCATACCTTCCAAAATGCATTGAATAACTTCGCCCTCAGACAATTCCATTCGGAAAACATTAGCAAATGTTCTAATTGATTTTACATAGGAGGAAAAGGATTCGCCAAAATTTTGCGTTCTATAAAAGTACTTGTTTACAAGAGAAGCTTTAGCACTGATGGGAACATAAATGCTTAGAATTTTACTATGAAATTGGTCTACGCCTGCACCGGAATTCACAAGCTCTAATGCTAAGTCCTTAAGGGAACCGGAAAGTTTAGATGAAAAGTATGCTAATAAATTATTCTCATTGAAACGGAAGACACTGATTTGGGTTTTTAATTCACAAGGAAATTCAAGAATCTTAATTATATTGTCTAGGGAATCATCGGAAAATTTATGTAACATTTCAAGACTTGAAGCAAGGGGATGGGGAAGACTACTAAAATTAACTAAACCACTTTCAAAAACTTGCGAAGCATTATTCATATCACTGCGAGGCCGACCAACACACCTAGGCTGCGGTACCTCCATTAGATGCCTACTAACCTCTTGAGAATCAATTATTATTTGAAACTAACTGAGTGAAGCGCTCCTCTTTGTTGGGTTCACTGACCGTGACTGTCTCCAACAAAGAAGTAGCCAACTCCACTGCTTGATCATCTGTCGCATGATCTACCATGGGCGACACACGTCTGGTGCTCGTTTCTCCCATACCATACTTATTTGAAATCTCCATGTTCACCTCGTTCACTTTCACACTCAAACGCCTAACGCTTTCCTGCAACTCGTGCCATTTAGCTTGTAAAGGGGAATCAATAACAAAAACTTTCAAATCTAACAACCTATCTGCCACATGCAGTAAGCGATTATTAATTCGCTCTACTTGATTAGCTGATAAGCTAGAGGAATCTAAAATGGTGCTTAAGTTTTCAAGTTTTTCTTCAACTTCAAACAAAAGATCAGATGGAATTAACTCACCGATAATCTCAGTTTTTACCGGTTCGTCCTGGTTTTCCTTTAGACTTGCCTGAAGACGTGCGACTGAATCCTTTTGGTTAATCACAATTCCTCTAACTTGTATTTCATAAAGGACATCATCCTTGAGGAGGAATACCGCACTCACATTATGTCGCTCCATATTATCAGATTTCCATGTAACACATAAAAACAGACACTTTAACCAGAGAACAGCATAAGAGACCTAACACACATATAAATACACTTCTACCCCAACTTAGTTTCCTAAAATCATTTGTTATTACAACTGGTACAAATTCATTATTAAGTGTCAAGATAAAATCATTAGTTATCTTTTAAGTTCATTAATACGTTTTATCATTAACTTCCACTCTATCAATATTGCAATTAAAAACACAGGTGAAAACAGATGAGAAAACAGATGGTTTTCACAAAATCTGTCACCGAATCAATGTTTAAAATCTTATTTTACACAATATATTTACAACAAAGAACCATGGAACTTGAAGAGAACCATGCGATGCTACCATTAATTCTGGTAGCAACAAGAGAACGTGTTTCTAGAAGAGAACCACGCTCTGCATATCATTAATTGAGCCACCTCCCGGGGATTATGACTTACCCTTGGATTTCCCCATTAGATTTATGTACATTTAGCTGTTCATAAAAGGATACAGTAAGCTGGCTTTACCATCAGCTCTAGACGGCCTGAAGAATACAGCAGTCACAGGCCTATCGGAGACAAGAAGACTGGCTGCGAAGTTCTCTTCTTCCTTCACAAGCAGCCAGTAGGAAGCAAACTGAAGCACCCACCCAAAGGGTACTTAAAACTAACGTGCCCACCCCAAAAGATTAACCAGGAACAGACTGTGGGAGGTTACCCAATTAGAACATGCATTTCCATCTAGGATGAAATTGCATGGATAAAATAAAATAATATATTTATTTACAAAGAGTGGAAGTTCATAAGGGGAGTTTATTTCAATGAAATAAAATTGTGAATCAACAAATAATTAGAATTTACAGTTCATCCTAAAAGAAACACTTAATAACATATTAAATAAGACATCCCTATAGCTAACAACATAAATAGAAGTTGACGTCAATAAATATACACCCCTTTTAAATACACGTAATTAAGAAGCCCCCAAAAAAAACACATTTATTTTAAATTAAAACAAATACCCTACGGATGGCCTATAAATTTTGTTTAAGTACGCCAAAAACGCCTTTCAACTCCCATCCATTGAATTGAAAGGGGAAACCTGGCTTATTTCCCGCCATGACGGACACGCTATGTCTGAAGCCAAAAAAACAGCTATCTGAAATACAGGTAACGAAAGAACAAAACAGAAACTAATTTAAAGGAGAAAAGAACAAAGGGAGGAGTTACTTTACATACCAAAAAAGGGCCTGAGGCACTATATTATAACTGAAGACTGATGGCGTCCCCACGCCAAAAGAAGCTACATTAGAAATAAGAAGAATTATAAAAATAAGGAAGGGAAAATCAAGATTTATTATTTAACTCATACTGAGAACGAAAATCAAACGCTTACCTGTGTTTCAGAAGCAAAAAAATAAGAATTTACCCATTTTACAAGATTTCGAAGCTGAGCTTCAGAATAGTGGGTCGTCCGCCATGGCTGCCAGAGGTAGAGAGACCGCGTCCTGATGCCTAGGTCCCGCGTCGACCTAACTTCAACCAATCCACGACATTCACACATCCACTTGACAACCCGGCACAGAAGATGTTCAATCACACCCTACATAGGATGATCACGAATGCGGTACTGTCTATCAACTGTCCGTACCAATCACATGATGACTATTACTGGCCTAAGCCAAACCAAAACACTTTGTTACTATGTACACATAAGACGACGCCATTTTGTTAATCTCGACCCCAATGCTTCAGCACAGATCAGAAGAATGACCAACCGGCCCGAAAATACACGAAGCAGCTGTGTGCGAGCGAGAGAGGAAATATTGCCGTGAAGTAGGACAGTAGGCCATCTCTTAGCGAACGCTATAGTTTGTAGCTTTTGCGGACGACACTAGGTTGCGTGAAAGAGTTCTTTAGATCACTGGTACTAGTTAATTTCACAGAAAGCTCAACAGATGCCGTTAAAATGCACAATCACAGTTCTGGGCTTAGAGAAAAGGAAAGTGGGCGGGAAAACTGTCTGCACTTGAACCGTCGTGAATAATCGGTTCACATCCCAATAAGATGGTAAATCGTTAATCATTAAAATGAACAATAGTGGTCCCAGTACCAGTCCCTGTGGTACTCCATATTTCAGTTGAACAATGTTTGACCTATCTTTACCTACACAAACAATTTCCTTTCTATTCTTCAGAAATGATTCAATTAGTCACAGAATGTAACCTCAGCAAAACACCTGTTTTCAAATGCATTCGGTATTTTCTTAACAAGTGCTTCCAAGGCATCTGTTGTCGATCTACCTTTAGTGAAGCCAAACTGTTCGTTACAAATGGTGTTATATTGGTTCAACAGGGTGTCCACATTCTGGAAAGTCAGTGAAAAGTCAGTGAAATTGGTCAGTGAAAGTCAGGGATTTTGAGATTGGTCAGGGAAAGTCAGGGAATTCTTGCAGAAATTTCAGAAAGTTTCCCCAGTGATAGTAATTTGAGGGAAAAATTATGTGCGCCAGCCTGCCATAACCCAGGCTGTGTTAACAAATTTGATATAAAATTTATTGCGTAAAATGGCACACTGCGTATTGATATGTCTGCTTTTGCAAGTGTTCAGCTTTGCCGGTAGATGGTGTCGATGGGTCACATGGTGCAAAATCAGTGCTGCCATCTTGTAGGTCTGTAGTGGTCAGTCACTGCCTTGAATACCATTTGCATCGGGGTACGTCTTAACATCCTCAATTCCCTTTTTATTTATTAAACCTAACATCTCTTGTCATATAAACTTAATTATTTCTTGGGGAGATCACATGTCTTACACATACGTAAACTAGTCTGAAATTGCATCATGAGCAACATTTCCTGCATTTCCCATTCGAAATATATTGTTGGCAGAACCATGAGGATAGGACCAATCACGTGCAAGGTCGTCACCAGCCAATGAGAGCGTTAACGCCCAACCAACGGCTCGCACACCCAGCGGGAAAACATTGCGTGGACGCAAACAGTTAAGAAACTTCTAAATAGTGTTTGTATGAACTTGTGAATTTCTGTTTCCGGGTTTGAATGGATGTTAATGTTTGAGGAACAATATGGCCAAGAAATGTATATTTAGTAAACAGTGGCTAGACAATAAATCGAATCCTGATTTTGCTGGATGGTTAGATTTGGTGCCTGAGGACTCTTCATCAGCTTACTGTAAAGTATGCTTTAAATCTTTTAGGCTTAGTAACATGGGAAGACAAGCTGTGGTGTCACATGCTAAGGGGCCAAAACATGTGAAGAATTTGACAAGTAAATGTTTGCAGCCCAGCATTTCATATTTTGCTAATAAAACTATATCTGTCGAGCAGTGTGTTGTGCCTTCTACAGAAGATTCAACGTCTACAACAATAGCAGTCTCTGTTTGTACTTCAGTTCCAGTTTTGCACCAGACAAAACTTTCTCTGTGAATGAAGATGATGTCACATCAGCAGAGATCATGTGGGCTCTGGAGGTTGTGACAGGAAAGATGTCCTTAAATTCATGTGATGGAAGTGTTTCGGCTTTCAAGAGGATGTTTCCTGATAGCCAAATTGCGCAGAATTTCGCAATGGGAAAAACTAAAGCGTCATATATAATTAACCATGGACTATCTCCTTATTTTAGAGATTGTTTGGAAACTGACTTAAAGAATTGCAATGATTATGTAGTATGTTTTGATGAATCCTTAAATAAGGTTGTGCAGCGTGGGCAAATGGACATAGTGGTGCGGTTTTGGGATGTTAACCAGCAAAGAGTTGCTACTCGGTATTTCAACAGTGTTTTCTTAGGACGGTCAACTGCTGATCATCTGTTGGAAGGATTTGTTGAAGGCCTCTCTCTCCCCTTTGACAAAATTCTACAAGTTTCAATGGACGGGCCAAATGTAAATCTTGGTTTTATGAAGAAACTTGAAAACAAATTGAAAGTTGATAACCCAGATGGAAAGACACTTCTTGACATCGGTGTCTGTGGTCTGCATACAGTGAATGGAGCCGTGAAGACAGGCCTTCTGACTGCCAATTGGGATCTGTATCACAATTTAAGAGCCATGTATGGTCTATTCAAAGACAGCCCAGCTCGCAGAGCAAAGTACACTGAAACTACAGGCAGTACACATTTTCCCTTAAAGTTTACCTCTATGAGATGGCTTGAAAATGGTGTGTGTGTTCATCAAGCATTGAAGATATATGGTCATGTTGAGAAATTTGTTAAGGGAGCTTGTATACAAGGCAACAAGAACCTTGAATATCTCAAGGAGTCTATGAAGGATCCACTTCTGGAAGCAAAATTAGCTGCTTTTAAAAGTGTGATTGCAGAGTGTGAACCCTTTTTAAGAAGGTTTCAGAGTCAAAAACCTTTAGTACCTTTCCTTTACACAGCACTTCAAGAAGTTATAAGGAACCTCATGGCCAGGTTTGTGAAACAAAAAAGTATTGCTGAAGCAAGTACTGCTTACAAACTTATGACTTTAGATCTGTCAGACAGTGAAAACCTCATTCCAGTACACAAAGTGGACTTTGGATATGGTGCCAAGAAGTTGTTAAGGAAGGTTAAGTGTACCGACAAGGACAAATCTGTATTTAAGCATGAGTTTCGAAAACTTCTTATCAGCATGGTTGAAAAGCTGAAAGCCAAAAGCCCGTTGAAATCTCATCTTGCACGAGGGTTAACCTGCTTTGATCCAAGAGTCATTTTTTATCAGTCAAGTTTGGGTGTGAAGAGAATAGATGTTGTCCTAGAAGAATTGCATTGTAACAAGAGAGTGAGCGACGAGTTGGCTGAGAGGGCAAAAAAACAGTATACCCAACTGCTAGTTGAAGCTCAGTCTGAAAAATGGCAGAAGCAATTCACTGATTTTGCATGTGATGACAAGGACACAGTTGCACTTGACAAGTTTTTTTATACACTAATTGGAAATGACAAGAGATTTGATGATTTATGGTTTGTCATAAAGCTGCACTTCACTTTATCATATGGTAATGCCTCGGTTGAAAGTGGCTTTTCCGTAAACAAATGTCTCTTAGTTGAAAATTTGTTAGAAGAATCTCTGGTGGCTCAACGTATCGTATATGATGCTGTGAAGAGTATGGGTGGATCAAAAGAAGTGACTGTTACAAGAAGTATGCTAACTTCTGTGAGAGCTTCCAGGAGAAGATATCAGGCTTACTTAGAAAAGAAAAGACAGATAAATGCTGAGGGAAGACAAAAAGAGGAGAGAAAAAAGAAAAATTCAGCAAGAACTTAGAGAGCTAGAGGAAAAGAAAAGAAAAATGAATTATGAGCGCAAAAAAGATGTAGAAATTCAACAGAAGAAGGCAGTGCTTGAGAAGATGTTATGAAATGATTTTTGAAACTTGTAGTTCCTTTATGGTTGTGTTTTGAAAGACTGAACACTGGTGTTATGAAACTTGTAGTTCCTTTGTAGGTATGTTGTGGAAGACAGAACGACGACTATACTTTGATTTATCTGTATAACAGAGGTCTGACAAATGTTCTTTTTGTGAGTCAGGGAAATTGGTAACTTTGGTCATGGAAAGTCAGGGAAAAGTCAGGGAAATTTATATCAAAATTTGTGTGGACACCCTGTTCAAGTATCTGCACATTTGAGATGCTGGTTACTGAACGTTGGAGTCCATTCCCGAAGAGGCTCTGAAAAGTAGAACTAGGATAATATTTAACGATGAGACCTGCAAATAAATACAGGGCTCCTCGTGAAATGTAGTTTATAAATTGTACCTAGGTAAACTACAGGTGGAAACTTGGAGGAAAACATATGTATTGACTTGAAATGGCACACAAGGCTATCCGATTACTAAACAAATGTGCAATTAAAAATAATTATCACAGAACAATGGAAGCTTCGAGTAAATTAAAAAACAATACATTGTGGTGTGAAGCACCATTGAATTTACTTAGTAAATATCAAAATGTCATATATTAAAAGTACAGGTCTGTGTGAAGCACCATGAAAGTAATTACAGTCATTACTAGTACAAAAGTAATAATTAATTCAGCTAAATAAATCAATTTGTTTATAAATAAATTTGACAACAACAGTGTGAAGCACCAGGATATTTCTTTGTTACACTACTTAGCATACAATATTCATTAAATTAAAGGGAATTCATATTGAGTTTATACATAGGCCTATATTCAGTTAACATGTAATATATATTGCACTTAATTTAAAACTGCTGTTAACACAATAAGAGCTCCGTCAAACAATTTTATTAATAATTCATTTAAAAGAAAGGAACTCCTTCAGAATAGCGTAGCCAGCCATGCTCTGCCATTAGCGACCGTGCCCCTCTGAGCCGCGGGGAACAAAAGAGAAATGATCGGTGCAATGGTAAAATTTCCCGTTGCAGAAAAGATTCAATGCGAGACATAATAAACCCTGTGCTATTCAGTATATTGCTCCTAAACTAATACAGATGTTCCTAACCTAACATAACCTGTCACTGACCTAGAATTTGACTGTCACTACTTCTATAGAAGCCTTATTACTCTTCCATGCCTTTAGTAAATCATCATTACATGGCACGAACCCCGCGCTATGCAGAATACTGCTGCTAAACTAACATGACTGTTCATAACGTAATATAACCTGTCACGGACCTAGAATTCTTAATGCAGAAGTTTTTTTTACCCTTCCACATCTTTCATAAAACATCGCTACATCAGTCGTTTATCTGCCAAATTCAATCAGCATGAAATCATATTCATAATATTGGCGACATTGTAGACTTGGTCCCACTCAGTACGGCCCAGTTGTGACGGCGGTCACCTTATTCTCAAGTTTAGCGAAAAGAAATTATTAAGGTCAGAGCTCTGTAAAATCTACAAGAATCTTTAAAGGAGAATGTACTATTTCATAGCGTTGAATATAGATTGATTACAAAATGTCACTCATTTTAAAGTAACATGAAACTGCTTGCCTAGCACTAAGTTAACTAATTACACAAAAATATTTACATACCTGACAAGCACCCTTCCAAACATCTTGCTGATACTCACACAGACCTAAAATACTATTCCACCTTCGGCGTAGGCAGAATAGCTCAGATGGGAAAGCTCACATGCTAAGACAAAAAATTTACTTTAGAAAATCATGTTCAGTTTGAGGAAGAAGCGTAAGACTGCACAAGAAAATCAACTTAATATCAAATGAAATAAAATTAGAAAACCCCCAACAAAGAAAATATCAAACATCCCCACACTGCAGAATGGCCTAAGGCAGCGTTACATACAATGTGGGAGGCACAACAGACTATCTACAGTGGAACCTCGTTAACATGTTTCTCTAAAGACTGAAAAAAATAGACGTCTTAAACGGGAAAACGTACTACTGAAAATTTAAAAAAAAAATCGTAGGGAGTATCTAGATAGGCCTATGTTTTCTAAGTTGCTCAGAACCACCCAAAGTGCATCCTTATGACTCAGAAATACCCATATTGACACACAGGAGCTTCTATGCCAAGCCATTAGTTATGTGAGATTTATATTATGTAAACGAATGCATAGGCCTAACGATTTTATTTGAAAAAAATTGAATAAAAGTTGCAAAAATTGAAGGAATGTATGGGAGCCATATTTAATGAAAAACCATATGAAATTCACAAAAAAAGCATCCACTTTATTCTAAAACATCACACATGAAACAACTTGCACTCCACAATCTATTAACAAACATAAAATAACTGGTAGTGTAATTGTTCAAAATTTCAGACGTGCCAAAATGTTCAGCGAACAAAGTCAAATTGCTAATGAAATGCGATCCAATACCCACGTGAGAAGCATGATCTGCTTTTTTAGCCTACATTTCTTCAAACATTCTAATATTTTCTTCTCGACACCACACGAACCGTAAGAAATTTGAAACATAATTCACTTAGAGAACACAATAAAATTATCACAAAAAAAATATGGCGGCTATACAGCTGATGCTGCAAAATCCACGCAAAACAAAATGACCAATGAGAAGCAACTACAGTGGCTGAAGATTGGTGTCCAAATGACCAATGAGAAGCAACTACAATGGCTGATGATTGGTCCCATAGAGCAGAGAGTACAAGAATTCTGACATAGAGATTACGCGATCGGATGCGAAAACAAGGCTTGTGTTTGGCAAAGTGTGGTTGGCGAGCCAAATACAAACTTACTGAGTGTTAAACCAAAAGTGTTAAGAAACATTTAAACATGTATTTAGTAAGATTGGGACCAGGAGTTCAAAAACCCGACGTACTATGCGGGAAAACGTAGTAATGAGGAACGTGCTAACGAGGTTCCACTGTATTTACTTTAATGCCAAATTTATTACTTTTCTTAACAACGACACTTCTCCCCAGTCGGTATTTGAACCCATGACCCACACAACACAGTTGCCTAAGGCATTACACAGTCTTCCACAAGCAAAAATGAATGAAGAATTAACTAGATAATAAGAGATTAAATTTCCACATACCTGAACATGATCAGAATGCCAGGGACCGAAAGAGGGACGCCATCCTTTTGTGCCAGTTTTTAACACAAAGAACTATGCATTACATGACAAATGAGGGCGAAACTGGGTTGCTGCCCGCTTTATATAGGCAGCCACCCCCAACTGCTCACACATGTAATGATTTCTTTACCAATCTAGCGATAAGTTACATATTTAACCAAAACAAGAGAACGTTTAATCGCATTTAAAATAATAACAGACCAAGATGCAAGTGGGTTGGGGACAGAATGCTCCTGCAAGCGCTGCTCTCGAGGGAGCACTGAGAGAAAGCTGCACTGACAGCAGTGTTGCAACATCTGCCTGCACTCAGTGGGGAGGAGAGGAGAGCAGGAAGGAGGGGGCAGTTTCCACAGCCTGTCCAGAGCACCTTTCAATTGTTTATCTAGACTCATCATTATAACAACATACCATTCATTCATCATTATAACAACATACCATTCATTACATGCCACACAAGTTTCCCATTGTTGCATAACATGCCTAGACCAGGCCCATGTGTTCCTTCATTGTTGCATCATTAACTGACCTAACTGTTGTAACAGACTTACTTTACTTTATCTAAATAAAGTTCATTTTACTTAACAACTTATTTTATTACTCTGTCTTCCAATAGTATATCTTTACGTGATCTGCTCTGACATCTGGTAAACTATCGTAACAGTGACCCAGTTACTCGGTGACGTAAATACACCTGTCTTAACATTTCAAAGTACGCCACGCGTACTCCAACATTCCAATGTTACTATCAATGCACCACATCTACAGAGTGTTCTCAAACTCCTTCATCATAATTTTACTATTATAAGAATTCTCTTTTATTGGTAGAAAAATTTGTATAAGGCGCCATCTACCAATTCATTATCTAATTCCCAAGTTAATTTATCAGCATTATAAATTTCTCCATTATTTACAATTTTTTTTCCTGTTTAAGTCCAGTCACAAAATCTTTTATGTATATACAAGGTTATATATACAAATACCTCGGCTTAGCCTTTAAACAGTGGAGATAGGGTAGGGTTCTTACTATTTAAAAGGGGTTAATATGTTTATTTCATCACTTGAAAAATAAAGCCACTTTAACTGAATTTTCTTTTCAACAAATAACAATAATGATTTATTCAACAATATTCAGGTTATTTCTATTAATTTTACAGATTTAATTTTAATTTACACTAGTTTTAATTCTTTATATCAAAGATCTGCTCATCAACAATATATTTACTACAATTATAACTATTTATATACCATTATGATCCAAAATCAACATTTACAGGATGAGGCACTATATTAAACTTTCTGCTCTTAATAAGGTTAGTATTCTGAATTAATTTCAATGTTATACTGGTTTACTACCTTCCAACCAAGTAATTTCTAAATTTTATGTTACAGGTTGATTTCCGAATTCTACATCAAATATTTCTTTCAACAACCAATTGGAGGTATCAATAGTTAAATTTCACAACAAAGAAACCTTATAAAATCACACACTGTAATTACTTCTTTTAATAAATGTTCATTTTCAATTATAATGTATTTTATTTTCCTTTCTCACTGTACTAGATTGTCTTTGTCTGTCCCGTCAAAGAAGAAGTTTTTTTAAGATAGATAGTAAAGACAATATATGGAAGAATGAAATGGAAATTTAGATCTATATCCACAGACTGAACTGTGGCGATAAACCTCCGATACAGTGGCGGGGTCTAGGTTCTGAGTTACAGGAACTATAAAAGAATTATCAAGTTCTCTCTTCTAACCTTACTCTCATCTCTACATTCACCTTAAGTGATTTTTCGACGATACTCGACCTTTCTCTTAAATTTACTTCAACGCACAATATTTTGATTTATGGTCGATAATTCATTCAAATTCTTATCTACTTCAATTTCACTAGCCCTTCCACGGTATAACTATTATACTCTCTTGTTACTTACTTTTGGTTTTGTGTACATCTGTGTTTCTAAATTCCCCTGAATTCAAATTTGAAACCCATCTACACCCTTTTCAGTAACTTCTGTCTATCCTCCAACTTCGTGAAATTCTTTTCTATTCTACCCTAACTTTGAATTTGAACTATACATTCTATTCTTCTAACTCAATTACATTTGAATTATCTTAACCCAACGTACTGTATTATTCGGCGTAGTTTATTCAAGTTCCTTCCAATTACAATTCACAAAATTAATTTCCTTTTACAATTTTGTCTTCCCGTTACTTAATTTCACTCTGTGCCCATTAATGTTTCTGAATTCCCTGTGAATTCCACTACGAAACTAATTAACACCGCCTAAGTGACTTCTCTTTATTTTCTCCCTCTCTCACTTCTTTTTCTTTTCTTTTTATTCTCTTTTAGCCTAGAACTTGAACTACACAACCGATAATCCTTACTTTCATTCGTAAGCGAGTCACTATCAACCAAGCTACCTTTCTTTTACACTTGCTCTACTCTATTCCAAAACCATCTCCTAATAAATCTCTTTGTTCATAAAGCAACTAAATATTACAGGCCAGCATGCCATCCAACATGTAGATATCCATCTGACACCTGAACAAAACCCAAGTGGGAGAAGCCCAAATAAGGATTACTTTCATGCCCCTTATAATTTCTTCCTTACTCTTCTCACGACCTGTCTTAAAATTATAAAAGCATTTATAAGCATCACCAGCTGAACCTAGCTTACGATTTCGTGAGTGGTTCAACCACTTAAAAACACCCAAAGTATAGAGATTTATTTTTACTGTTCCCTTCTTTCTTCTCAACTACTTCTATCCTAACTTTTCCAACAGGAAGTGAAAACTTTGGATTTCTGTATTTCTGTTAAATCTCCTAACCTTCTACTAATCTTGTTTTACCAACATTTCTCCAATTCAAACTTTCCTTGTTCTTTTAGGAATCTATTAGTCAACCATCCCTTAGAAACTACGGAAATGTATTTATCAATTATCTTTTCCCTTTACAGAAATTGAAGAAGTGTCTGATATTAATAGTTTTTATACTCAACAAGAAGTAGACTAGTGTTGTTCTTCATTCTTCTGTCCGGTGTCCATTTCCTGTAGGATTCCATTCGTCATCTAAGCCTCACTTAGACTCGGCCCATTTCTTCTCTTCGCAGCGGTTGTTCGCTGTCGGCAGCCACGACATAAGCCAGCTACGTTCAGGCTCATTCCATCCACAGCTATATCCACATAGCCTCCGATCGTTGATTTCCAGTTGGATGGTTACCTCCCAATTTACGTCTGACAGGGAACGTCAGGCCACTATGTCGTCACTCCCGTCGTCCATCTCAGGCCTCGTCCGCCAACTCCACAACCTTCTACTTCAGCCTCCCAGTTCTGACTCTCTCTCGTCGACTCTCTGCTGCTTACTCCCCTGGTGTCTCCCTTCTTTCCCTCTCTACCCGTTAACGGTCTTCTTTCTTTTCAAATTCCTGCGCGCGCATGCGCACATTCCTCTTCCTGCAATTCAAACAAAACTGACACAGTATCGATAGTTTCTATGGTTTCCTTTGTTTATGAATAGTTTCCTCGTGGTCCATAGCACTTTTGATACGTAACATATTTACAACGTTACACTGTCCTTGCTTCGAGCCCCTCAAATAACAAATGTGACTATTCACTTTCCCTTAAAATATCGTTGATATTTTGAATTGTCAGAGCATTCATTGTTGCATTATCATAAGGAGGGGTTTATCATAAGTAATCTCACGAGAGATTACGAGTTTATTGATATATTTGCAAGAACGAAGTTTGAGCAAATTTATCTAATGAAACTCATAATCTTCTGTAGGATTTATTAAGACTATTCCATGAATAAAATGTAACTAATTTTGTAAATAATAATAATAATTTCCTTACTTTATTGTCTTAATTTATTGCTGCGAGATCACGGCATACTAAATGAATGGAGAGTCCATGCATTGATTCAAGTTCCCAATGCTACCAATAGGTGGAGAGACTCTGCATCAGAACGCTATAAAAGCACATGAACTGGCTTGCACCGAATCAAATTAATTCAATTTCTAAACAAGTTTTGTTGTATAAAATAATGTGTGCATCCTGTTCACTGGCAGCATGTGGCGTATTAATCATGGCATGTCGATTCCTTACGTATCCAGTAATGAGCTGACGTTTTATCTTATAATATTGCCTCCTTTCGACCCTAGGAAGCATATTACAAGATAAATGATTGTGGTTGGTCTATATTTGAAGAATTGCTGAAAGTTATTTGTCAATATCAAACACACGGCATATGAATAGAATAGTTTATCTTTGAAAACCCCATGCGCTCTCACAAAGTGAACTCAGACGAGCAATTAGATGTGACATCCCTGCAATACTCTGGAGAGACAGTCATTTGGAAATCCCTGGGAGCTCTTTTATTAGTCAAAAGTTGTTAAAGCACCAATTGTGTAATGCAGTCATTTATTGATTGCAACAAATATCAGCAGGATTATTATTGAAGCTGGATTTGATTAAAAACGTTATGCGTTGGGTACAAACATGCAGCGCTTCACATCCAAAACAGATATCTTACAAAATTTTTTTAGCATTATGGAATTTGTGTTATGTCTTCCTGGTACAAATACAGCAGTCGAGTGTGTGTTTTCTTTGATGAATAAGGTATGGACAGCTGAGAAAACTTAACAAAAGTAATATTGATGGTGACAGTTACTTTGATATTCAGTTGTTCAGAATTCTATGACTCATTTGGCATTAAGAACTGAGTGTTAAAAACTGTGTATAGGTACTAGTGTAAGCGTGGTGTCCTGTGTAGTAACTGTTAAGTGTATTATTATAGAGTAACTTTGAATGTTCCTATGTTTTAGATTGTTTCTGTTACATTATCATTTGGTGTCTTTTATTCAGTTCATATTAAAATGTATTAATGCACATGAATTCAGACTTGCCAACTCTCACATACTGAGCATGAGATACATGCTTTCGAGGTCAATCTCATGCACTTGAGCTGCAATCTCAAGCATTTTATCTATTAAAAGTGTTAAGATTTAATTTGGAATTTCACTTAGGTTTAACTCGTTTTTAGTGTTACACAGCCACTGAATACCCTCATTTTAGTATTGATGTCACAAGATAATCATAGATGACAGAGTGTGATAGTCTTTATCAGATGGCAGGAGCGTCTCTGCTCTATTTCAGGTAATGCGTATGTGCAGGATTTCATCAGTTCTTGTCTTCTCAGAATGTGTTTTTTTCTATGACAAGGAAAAGCAAAACAGCTTTTAGACTTTCATTGAACGTGGAAGGTAAATGGTACTTTATCATCTATCTTGACCATGGTATTGGCCATCCCTGAGCCATGCCAATTGTTGCCTCACTCATTTTCCTTGAATCTCACTCTTCCTGTTCAATATTCTTATCCGATAACCGTGGGGACCCTTGGCAGCTCTGTGATTTACTGTGCAATGTTGCATTCTGGGTGGAGAACATTTATTCAATTGGTGCCGTCTTCAACTCCTAGAAGTATGGTCACCTTAATTTATATGCAAAAATTGAACCAGTATTATTATGTGGTGGCTACACTGTGCTGTTCCAATATTAATTACCACTATCTACAAAGTGTATAAAGTCAACTCATATAATATTATATAATGTATTTAATTTAATGTACCGTACTATACTGATTTATTTCAGAACCTATATTGGAATCTATACTGTCCACTCAGGCATGTAAAGGTGGTGTGCCATCAATTTCAGCATTACTAGCTCATAGTTTCTTTAAAAGCACAGAATATTCTTCACAACAAGTGACTGATCGACCACATCTCAAATTTTCATCTCATCTAAAGGAAGCGTTGAAAGTTTGCCATCAAAGGATTGAGAGTCGCTTGAAAGAAGAACAAAAAATGGTATGTTACTTTCAAAACTGAACAAATGATAGTTATTACCATATTAGTATTATAAGAAGATGACATTATCTGTGAGGGAGGTGTTTATGATATGAGTGTGGTGCATTCATTTTTTCTTTGTCACATGTGGCATATATAGGTCCACTCCTAATACAAATTCAAATTCAAATGTTACTGAACAACATGAACAATGAAGCTGTGTTTTAAATCCCATTGCTAACAAATCATAATGTAGAGAAGAATGATGGATGCTTCTACATATTTATGTTTATATACAATAAATGGACTTAAAAATTCACTTAAAAAGGTTGTTCTAAAGTAATTATTGAAATAGCACAAATGAGAACTTGCATTGCTATCTTAGGAAACCTATGAATTACTTATAAACAGGACCTGTATATTTCATCTTCTTAACATATGTTTTTTCTCTATGCTAGTTAAGAAAATTTAAGTTATTTTGTGATGAAAGGGTTTTCTGTGCTGGTGAAGTAAGTTTCCAATATTTCCCATATGGTTGTTTCCATTATTACTTCCTCTGTCCATGTCATAATTATGTACTATAGGTGAAGGAGGTAGGCTATTGGTTTTGGACCCTAAATTCAAAGTTGAGTTTTTAAC
Organism: Ectobius pallidus; assembly: GCA_964059195.1. Classification (NCBI taxonomy): domain Eukaryota; kingdom Metazoa; phylum Arthropoda; class Insecta; order Blattodea; family Ectobiidae; genus Ectobius; species Ectobius pallidus. The sequence continues at coordinate 47,804,699 of CAXKWD010000009.1, read as the reverse complement.
ATAAATACATGTTTTGATGTTCCCTGAATCCAAAAATACTATTTTCAGAAGCATATCTGTGTGTGAGTGTTTGTGTCTGTGAACAGCCTAGCTCCAAAATGGAAAATCGTATGAATTTTTTAAATTTTATTTGGGTTAGGTATCTTCTGAGGATGTGAGATGAAGATTGGTGACAACTTTCTCTTATTTGTAAAGGGACTTTATATGAAGAAATTTTCGTTTTTCGCGATTTTCTTTAAGTTTTGAACATTGGTTGCTTATTCCAAGAGCTAAATCTTTTATTTGAATCAATTTAAAAAAAAAAAGAATTCTTTGAAGGGTAGTCATAAGCCACCCACTCTGAATACGTGCTCTTTCAGGGTGTCCACTGGTCGGGAAAATCCGGGAAAAGGCCAAGAATTTTGTATGGTCGGGAAAATCCGGGAAAAATCAATGAATTTGTTAAAATATCCGGGAAAATTCGAAAAATTTGTGGCCCACATAAAACAGGTGAAAATGAATGCAATTTTATCTTCTGCCAGCTTCCAAAAAATCTCAGCTCCTCTTGAAGATAAACTTCTCCTGCCTTATCTTTAGCAGAAGATTTACAACCAATTCTAAAAGAGTTTCAAGCTGACACTCCATTGGCCCCTTTCCTACATAGTGACCACCTGAAAATTGTAAAGAGGCATAATCCATGTCAATTCAGGCAGGGGCTTACCTTCATAGTTTCAGATGTTAATGAATTTAATGTATATTAAAATTCAGGACAAAGTAAGAAACCCATTTTCTTTGTATTGCCCAACAAAATTCCAGGGCCGAGATACAGGCCACCAAAGATGGCGTCTCAGATGCCATTTCTCGAGTGTGATTTTCGGAAAAAATTTCTGGAACGCTGGAACGGTTCAAGATATTTTGTTGTTTATTTTTTATTTGAAAGGTGATAATGTTCTGCTTCAGATGATATCCTAAGTTTGGAAATGAAGTTTTGTTTTAGCCTTCTGAATTTTTTTGTGATAAATCAATTTTTTTTTTTTTTTTCAAAAATGCCAATCCCAAAAATTCTGATTTTTTTACTGTTGATCAGTACCAAACAGTACTACATTTCCTGAAAAGGAGATCTTCCACTTTTCAGTGTAACAGGTTTTATAAAGAATTGAAAATTTTTTCATAAAGTAAGAAGTGTATGGAAAGAGTTGTGAAAGACGACATTCTAAAAAAGACTTGTCTTCAAGACATCGACCTCAACAAATTTGAAAATTTAAGAGCCCAAGATGTTGACATTGGTTATGGCACAAGGTCTGAATTAAGAAAGTGTCATGGACTTAAGGATTTAGGTGTGTTAATGTTTCGATGTTGACATTGGTTATGGCACAAGGTCTGAATTAAGAAAGTGTCATGGACTTAAGGATTTAGGCGTGTTAATGTTTCGAAGGAAGTGCAGAGACTGTCTGAAATGTGTTGTTGACAAGCTGAAGGAGAAGTCACCTTTGAAGTACCCCTTAACTCAGGGTTTGTCTTTTATGAGTCCAGACAAAATTGTCTTCACTCCAAAAGATGCTGTTTCACAGATGGTATCGACAATTTATATTTTGATTCAGTCGAGTTTGATTACTCCCTCTGTTGCTCAGAATGCAGATCATGAGTAGGCCTATAGGGATCTTATTTCGAAGGAAACTGCAACAGTCGAGTTCAAATCTTATTCTAAAAACACAAGGTTGGAAAAATTTTGGATGAAAACGCTTCATACAGTAGTTATGACACTCCTAGTTTAAGGAAAGTAGTTTGTTTATTGCTCCCAATTTCACATGGAAATGCTTCAGTGGAACGTGACTTCTCTGTGAAGAGTGACATTTTGATGGAAAATCTGAAAGAAGAATCCATAGTTGCTCAGCACCTGGTATATGATGCAGTTGCTCAAGAAGGAGGTTCAGAGCATCTTTCCATCAATAAAGGCATAATTCTCTCTATGAGAAATGCCAATGCAAGATACAAAGAAGCACTTCAATAATAAGTTGAAACGTACAGAAGAAGTCAAGGCGAAAGCAGAAAAAAGGAAAGCAAATTTTCTGGCCAGAGAACTAGAAGAGAAGAAATGAAAAATACTCCTAAGAGTCCGAAAAAACTGCAGCTGCTCTAGATGAACAAATTAAGTTGCTGAAGAAAAAATAAGTGGGATCAAAAAGACTTCTAGACAATAATAGGCCTATATGAAGGTATATTAGATTTATTTTACTTTTCCTTACTTTTGTATCTGTTATAGCCTAAGTAATTATTGTTTGCAATTACTTTTGTTACTAAAAGCTTTTCTTATTTAAAATATGTATAATCCTATAATTTTCATAGTAAAAGATAAAATGCGTGGTCCTACTTTCCACTAAAATCACAATGACATAAAAGTGATGAACACTTGATAAAAACACTTAGTTATGATAGTGGTTAAAAAATCGGTTAAAAACAATAAAAACACATAACACAAGACGTTTCAGCCTGCCCCCCAGGCCTTCCTCAGTCTACAATCTAACAATTTCTGGACCAATGTTTTCTGTATTTCCATAGTAAAAGATAAAATGCGTGGTCCTACTTTCCACTGAGGAAGGCCTGGGGGGCAGGCTGAAACGTCTTGTGTTATGTGTTTTTATTGTTTTTAACCGATTTTTTAACCACTATCATAACTAAGTGTTTTTATCAAGTGTTCATCACTTTTATGTCGTCCTATAATTTTTCTTACACAGTTATTAGAAAGTGCTTCATAATCATATTTTGGTCGGGAATTTCTGAAATGATCAATGAAAATCAGGGAATAAGTCGGGAATTGCTTCAGCATTATTAAATGATAAACAGGAACCAAGAATGGAACTTGAGCATGAAAACAATAATGCTCACAAAATACCATTTCGGAGCAAATGACTGATATGCTAGTGGTACACGTATTAATTTTTATTCCCATTAAGTAAGTTAGTAAGTAAGTGTACCACGCATTATAACCGGGCTCCAATATCAGTATCATATGAATTCCTGTTACCATGGCGACAGCTGGGGGTTGGTTGTCTGTTCGTACTGATGATTCTGGCTGGACTTGAAATTGGGTTGGTTTGCAGAGCAATACGCTCTTGTAACGGAAAATTGTACAAAAACAAAAATTTTGTATTTGGGTTAGGTACCTTCTGTGGATGTGGCACAAAGACGACTTTCTCTTATTTTTAAGGGGACTTTACCTGAAGAAAATTTCATTTGTTGCGATTTTCTCGAAAACAGCTCTTGATTTGTTAAAATTTACACTAGGGGTTCTTAAACTAAGAGCTAAAACTTTTATTTGAAACATTTTTTTCAAAAAAGTTATCTAAAGGGTAGTATGATTATGTGCTCTTTGCAATATGGCCTCTTGTTCTTTATTAAATTTTGTGAAGTGAGCAAAATGTATTGGCCATGCTTAAAGTAAAGAAAGTTACGAGAATACATTAATCAGATTTTATTTGGGTTATGTATCCCTTGGAGGTGCAATGTGATGTGGTAACAACATTCTCTTAATTTTTACAACCAATTTACATGAAGAGAATGTCATACACAATAATTATATAATGCTAACAAGGCTAACTTTTATTTGGGAAGTTTTGTGTTCCACATAATATTTTCTTTTTCCCTGTTGATCAGACTGTTATTTATTGTAGTCATTTTGTGTTCTTTAGTACATAATTTAATATGAGATTTTTTCTTTGCTCTAGGTTAGGCATCAGAAGAGACTTGCAAGAGTTCAAGAGCTCCTGAGCAACGAGGAAGAGAAGAAGAAGAGAAAACATAAGGTAAGACGATTCCTTTCCATCTTGCTAACATCCTCTGTAAGTTTTATAGAAATCATGTAATATTTCTTTTTTAGTAAAATCCCTATTCAACTGACAATAGGATTTTCTTGGTTTTTGGGTATCTGCCACATCATGTCGTCATATTTAAGATGTCTGCTGATGTTTCGACCATCTTGCCATAATCTTTATCGAGGCTATGCAGCTCGCTACAAAAAGTCTTCTGTATATATAGGGGCAGTATGCATTTCCTTGCCAGCCAATCAAATCTCACTATTCAATGCTCTGTTGTGATTGGTCTCGTCACATGGAAGGAAAAACGGTCCTTTTCAGGAACAGTTATTTTCAGTAGGACACAGATGTTGGGTCGATATCCTTGATAACTTCTGGCCCTCATCCCGATTGATGTTGTTCGGATACTTGATGATCTCTATGGTCTCCCTTATTTTCTTGTGATTACTGTATGTGACCCTGGCCAGAATCTTTACTGTTCTATTCATATGAGGGTTGGTCAATAAGTAAGGTCTCCAACACTCTAGCCCAAGCTCACAACGTCGGAAGAGAGATTTGGTGCCACTGTCATGTCCCGCTATCTCCCCTCTTTCAAATGAGCCATTGCTCCAATCACTGAACCTATTAGTGTCTGAGCTAGAGCTGTTTGAAATGGATCTCCCGATTTCCGTCCCTGGCAAGTGCGCCTACGCGAAGTCACAAAGTTTCTTACTGCAAAAAAAGTTCCGCTGATTGAAATTCACAGACAGCTTTGCAAAGTTTATGGAGAGGGATGTATGGACATAAAAAATGTGCGTAAATGGGTTCGTGAGTTTAAACAGGGCCGGACAAATATTCATGATGAAGAACTAAGTGGGAGACCAACAACAGCCGTCACAGATGAAATGGTGGCAAAAGTCTGTGAATTGGTGCGACAAGATCGACGCGTCACTACTCGTGAACTTTATTGCTTCCTGACATTTCTAAAAGTTCCATACAGACCATTGTGAGTGACAAATTGATGTTCCATAAGGTTTGTGCGAGGTGGGTTCACGGAGGCCGCACTTGGTGGGACGGAAATCGGGAGATCCATTTTAAACAGCGTTATCGCGGACATTAAAAGGTTCAGTGGCTGCAGCAATGGCTCGTTTGAAAGAAGGGAGACAACTGGACATGGCAGTGGCGCCAAATCTCTCGTCCGACGTTGTGAGCTTGGGCTAGATTGTTGGAGACCTTACTTATTGACTTGGCGGGGTCGGAAATCGGGAGATCCATTTCAAACAGCTCCATCTCGGACACTAAAAGGTTCAGTGATTGCAGCAATGGCTCATTTGAAAGAGGGGAGATAGCGGGACATGACAGTGGCGCCAAATCTCTTGTCCGACGTTGTGAGCTTGGGCTAGAGTGTTGGAGACCTTAGGTATTGACCAACCCTCGTATTACTAAATGAAAAGTGAATGATAACCTAATAATAGTTATAGTGTAGCCTATTAGGCAGACTAACAAGGAACCCTTCACTATCCTCATATCGAAACATGCCTCAATATTTTTACTGGGTCATCTAGATGCTGTAAGAAGTCCACGCTCCAAAAATTAGCTGCTGGTTTCAACTGCAAGTACCCTAAAATGCTTTGCAAATATCTTGGAACGTATAGGGAATATAACATGGTAATCTAGAGATGGGACTGGACAACCCTGACTGGCGGGAGTATTACGTCATCCATTCATTTTGAGAATGGAAGTCCATGTAAACATTGCACTGGTATCATTCCGCCCTTATCTGTATTTGATTCATCAACTGTTAGCCTACGTCAGTCATCTCCTTCCTGCAGGCAACGAAATATTTCTAGTAGGCCATGTTTCCTTGCATAATAAATATCCGTGAGGGCTACTTTCAGCTGTCATATGCGTTAAAAACAAAGACATGTTTATTTGCTTATTTCGTTGTTCAAGCTGAAATTGAGTGCTAAATGAATAATGGTATGTACAGAATATTACTGTGAAATAATTAGGCCTATGTACATTAAGCGGAGTTCTCCGGCAGTGGTGTAATTCTCAAATCAGAAACATATCGGAACAAGCCTTCGAACTTTCACCTAATTATTCACAACAATGCCTCTTGCAAACTGAAGGATTATATTTCGAATGCCACGTTTTGCAATACGCTGAAACATTTGTAATAAGTTAATATTGTTATCTTAATAATTTTCATCACATATTATTAGTTTTTAATTATATGAAAATCAAATGTAGTACCTCACTATATTGTCTTTAAGCATGATGTGTGCTGCTGTTCAAATCACATGCATTTGTTTACATGGGCTTGGATTCGCAAATGAAAGGATCAAGCTTTTAACCTAGCTTCTGTTGTCTGTCTAGTTGCAATCAAATATACAACTCAACGATCAAATTCTGTCTACAGACAAATGTGAAAACATGTTAAGAAGAATGTGATAACGACGTGATTATTTGCTGTGCATGGTGCAGAATGAACTTGTGCTTTAATCACTGCATCAACACCAGTCACTTCTGTTTTGTTTTCGACTGTCAATCGTCTCCGCACATCCGGAACTTGGAACTGCAGATAAGGGTTGTCCAACTTCTCCCACTGCACTGCTTCAACCCGACATTTTCCAGGTTTGATTTAAGGTACTTGCAGTTGAAACCAGCAGCTAATTTTTGGAGCGTGGACTACTTACAGCATCTTGATGACCCAGTAAAAATATTGAGGCATGTTTCGATATGAGGGTAGTGAAGGGTTCCTTGTAAGTACAGAGTGTGAAAAATTTCTGAACAGATTATTCACTTGAGTCTACCTATTACAAATTTACTCTAAAACTATCATTGTTCTTGATCCTGCAAGAAACAATTAATTATTGTTGAAAATATTACTACAGTTTATCTTTGACATAATTTTAATATAGTAGTATAGATTTTGAAGAACTGTTTGATAAATTTATGAGTGTTGAATTTACTAGTCCTTGGTTCCATCTGTGCTTATTTTTTAGAAGGAGCAACTGCAGAAACAACAGCAACAGCAGTTGGTGGTAGCAAATGGAAAATCTCCTGAGCGCTCTGAAAGTCCCAATAGTACCAGTACTGCTACATCAGCTGGAACAGTTACCCCACCTTCAGGTAATTTTTCTTCATTTTGTGAGTTGTCTTACTAAACACCCATGCAAACACTATTTAGCAATTATTATCTGATTTATAAGTCAGAATTCTCATTTAAGTTTTAGCTGTGTAAAATATAAATTTTAAAATTGTTTTATCTGTTTGAGTTGAGCTCAATTTTAGTTTGTTACAATAAATCTAAGCTTAAGAGTTATGTGTGAGTAGAGTGGCATGTGACTAAAGCAGATCCATATCAAAACCTTTTTAATCAGAGTCATTTTCCAGTTCCTGTATATTTCAAGATCCATAACCCTTCTGTGGCTGGGTAGGGTGTAGCAGATACCTCAGTCATAAATTTTATTGAAAATATCTTCAGTAGAATTTTCCTCTTCTTTTTCATTTATCAGAGTTATTATTCATCTTCCTTCACACATGAAAGAATGCACCTAGAAAATAATCTTCCTAATATGTTTATTAAAAAAAAAAAAAAAAATTGAAGGGCTGTGACACAAAACCTACACCGCCTTTCAGTGCTGAATAAATCTCTTTGTTTCATTTTGACAGTTTGTGTTTACAACCATGTATCACGATAACCATTTCGTCTAAACAGTATTTTATTTAAGAAAGTAATGTTTTCAGGTAAATGTATTAAAATTTGATATGTTCAAGTTATGCGAAATTTTTATTTTATTTTTTTGACAGGTAGTATGTTTAAGGGTACATTTATAATATATGTGTCACCTTTAAGTGGTCTTGTGTGTTTTTTTTTTTTTTTTTTAAATAAATTATTAAGGGGAATAACATTTTTCATAAAATGACAAATAGAAATAAAAATGCTTGGAGTATCGAAATAATCTCACACCCACTGATGTCATGTATGACAACACAACTACAGAAGGGTTAATGACGGAGGATTCAGTCTATTATCCGTGAAAGGAGAATCCAGAAGTCTTCGTCTTTCATAGAGTTCTTTAACTTGTAGTTGGCACAGGATCATTGGCCTTACATCCATTTTGAAGGAACATTTGCATATATAGGGGGAGGAGGGACAATTTGTTTTTTTCTGCAAGAAGGATGAAAACGCCAATGGAATAGTTGCATATAGAGGGCTTTTTTTATTTTCCCATCATTCTTTACTGTGACAGAGATGAAAATCATGCTGCATGCACCACTGTTACCTACAATGCTTTGTGCTTTGAGTATAAACTAAAAAAGGATCTTGGGTGCTCTAGAAATTTTTGAAGGGACTTATTGTTTAAGTAACAGCAGTAACAAACAGAACAGTGGTTAATTGCTGTTTGTGTGGAACTTGGACTGAAAAGACTAAAATATAGCTTTTCACGTAAGTACAAAAAACAAACTTGCAGCAAGATAACGTGTGGGGCAGTACACGATGAAAGGTGGATAATGTGAGGACTGGGATTTATTCGGGAAAAGTACCTGGTTCGAAGCTTCGTTGGAGTCCTCTGATTTTGCACCCAAACTTCCACGGCTGCTGTTGCTCAGGGTATCACACGAATCATCTCAGGGATATTGTTATAGCTAGTTATACCTTGTGAAATGATAACCACACTATAATCATGCAGCAATCATCTACGGATTCCTTTGTGTTATCTAGTTAACCTATCATTTAGCTCAGGAACTTTCCCAGATGCACTTAAAACCGCAAAAATTAAACCTCTATTTAAAAAAGGATCTAAAGAAGATGCTAACAACTACAGGCCAATAGCGATACTCTCTGTCTTCTCCAAAATACTAGAAAAAGCTATGTATAAAAGACTGTTATCATTCTGTAACAAATTCAAGATCCTTACTGAATGTCAATATGGTTTCCGTAAAGGCAGCTCCACAACCACGGCACTGCAAAATGCTCTTCAAAACATATACAAATCTTTAGACAGTAAAGAAATGTGTTTAGGTATATTCTTAGATCTCTCTAAGGCCTTTGATCTGGTTGATCACAGCATTCTACTCGCTAAACTAAACTCTTATGGCATTAGAGGATTATGTCTCAATTGGCTAAGATCCTATTTGGTAAATAGAGTCCAGTTCGTACAAATAGATTATATAGATAATGAAGTCAATGAGATCAAATCCAAATCCTCAAAAAAAGAACTAATTCTTCAAGGCGTTCCCCAGGGTTCGATCCTGGGACCGTTGTTATTTTTGCTTTACATAAATGACTTAGGTGAAAGCCTTAACTCGACAACAGCGAACACAAAACTTACTCTTTTTGCAGACGATACGAGCATACTTATGAAGGGCAAAAACACAGTAGAACTTGCAAATTGCATCAATATGTTTAATTCAAAAATTTTAACATGGTTCCATAACAATAAATTAAAAGTAAATGAAGAAAAAACTGTCGCCATAGGTTTCCACCACAGATTAAATACCACTCTCCAATTCCCGGACATACATATAGACAACAAACCATTATGCTATGCACCAGCGACAAAATTCCTTGGTATATGGCTAGACCAACATCTAAAATGGGATGTACATATTAAGCAGTTATCACTAAAATTGAGTTCAATCTGCTTTTTCATAAAATCATTGAGGGAAGTTGTAGATGTTCATGTTTTGAGAATTGTATACTTTTCATATTTCCATTCAATAATGTCATATGGCATTCTAAGTTGGGGCAGTTCAAGAGATGTTTTAACGATATTCAGATTACAAAAAAGAGCAATGAGATCTATTGTTAGAATATCATCCTCAACCAGTTGCAAACCATATTTCAAAACTCTGAAAATACTACCATTTCCATGTGTGTACATATATGAGGTCCTCTGTCATATCAAATCGACTCATTCTAAATTCAAAACAAATCTACAGAAACACTCATATAATACAAGGAACAAAACAGATCTATGTATCTTGGCCCACAATACCTCCCTATTTGAAAAAAGTTTTGAACACAATGGAACTCACTTTTACAACAGACTCCCTAATTACATAAAATCTATAAACTCAATCAAAAGATGTAAATCAACCCTAAAAAATTATCTAGTGCAAGGATGCTACTATTCAATAGAAGAATATTTATCTGAACCATAGGCACGGCGCATCTTTTGCTACTCCTAACTAAGCATATAGTAGTACTGAGTTTTATCAGTAGTGACCTGTACATGATTTTATCATTTTACCAGTTTGTTAATTTGTCTTGTAGGTTAAGGTATTCTTAAATCAGTTCATTATTTAAGATTCATAGTTTATAGTTTATAGTTCATAGTCTAAGATTCTCTGTATTACTGTTCTAGTGTTAATTTCTATCTTAGGTTTAAGCTGACGAATCCTACATCGATGTAAATTGATTATACGGATGAATAAAGTATCTTATCTTATCTTATCTTATCTTATAACTTTTGATTATCGGAATTTATTCATTTGAACTGTAAATTGTGTAACTGTCTGCGTGTCGTCACCACTTTTTGTTTGCATTTGCCACTTACTTACGTGAATTATGTTCTTCTTATTTATCACAATATAAAATAAAACTCACACGTTTATTTATCTTGAATAAGTTGTGTTTCATACGTATTTGTGGCAGTGAGAATCGCCATTGCTAGGTATAGGTTTTACGCGACTTCTCCACGAGAGCAAGATACGTAGGTCTGCCCTGTTTGGCGAGTGATGATGGAGTGTCGTTTTAGTAACGCTCTCTTTCGCGGTTAAGGATGCTTTTCTCCCATTGGCTACATGTTTCGTTACGTAAATCGTTCTTATTGGTTAAGCCAATTCGCGGGTTAGAATATATGAATTTAGTACGTTGTACTTTAAATACATACGTTTCTTTTACAGTTGAGATTTTGGAATTTGGAATTTGCAAAATAATAATAATAATTGAATTTTGAATACATACGTTTCATTTACTGTTAATGTTTCGAATTTGGAAACATAAAATCATAATAATAATCGAAATGAGAATTTTGATACCGAAAATAATAATAATAATAATTTGGATAATAGAATAAATATTAATTAGCTATTGTTTTATAAATAAACCGAAAGGGTGGAATAATTCCAGTCTCAGTGTATATCACTATGAAGACCATTCAGTCGATCAGTAATTGATATGCTTGTTATAAATATTATAAAGAGTTTGGAACTTAACACAGTGAAGTGAATCAATATTTTATTAATATGAGTTGATCAACACACTTGAACTTCACTTACCACTCATTTGGTAGGACACGTTTCACAGGCCATTCGTCTGTATCTCCAACTACATGTCAACTGTGGGATATGCTTGTGTTTCTGTCTGTGAGAAGAGTGAAGAAAATAAATTATTTCATTGTTGTCACTCTTCTCTTTCATCAACACTTTTATCTTTGCTCCAGCATTAACACCTCAGTGCCAATTAATGCTATCATTCTCCTAGTAGAACAGCATTGTTTCTTTACACAAGAATAAAATAATGGAATATCCAGGGGTATATTCCATCTCATGTTTGGATTGTGATAAATTTTACATTGGCGAAACGGGTAGATCATTTAAAATCAGACTACGTGAGCACGAGAGGGACATTAGGTATGGAAAAACTTCTACTGGTCTTAGCCAACACTTGATCGAGGATAATCATGGTATGGGTGCTTTGAAGATTTTAAAGGTAGAGGACGATGTCATTAGGAGAAAAGTGTGCGAAGCGTGGAAAATTGGGTGCAATCATGATTTCGTTTTGAACAGGTTTGACGGTGACTTGAGTGACAAGTGGTTGGGGGTCATCAAGAGAACAAAAAAAAGTAAACGTGTTGTACGCTTTCCACTTCCCCCTATGGATGTTATGGAAGAATCCCCGTATGAGATACCTGGGGATTCGATTGACAAGCATTTCCGGAATACCAATTTTTTATTTATTCCTAATTGTGCGCATTCTACTTATAACGGAAGCGGTTGTTATGACACGGACAATTGAGAGCCTAATTCTCTTGTTTTTCTTATAAACAGTCACCTGAAGAAGGTCTAACGGTTATGACCGAAACGTTGTGTGTTTTGTAGTAAAGACAAATAAATACATTTGATCCACTAGAAATTATTTTATTTTATTCTTGTGTAAATATATTAAACGGTGGAAATTAGGACCATCATGACAGAATTGTTTCTTTGTTCGTTTATCATTGTTCCAACATGTACACGGCCTAACACATATGGAAAGTGAAAAGCATATGAGAAAATGGCTTCAATTCTGTGTGAAGCTGATGCCTCGGCTATTTTAATGGCCTTATCTCATAGTAAAGAATTTGTCTAAAATCTGTAGGAGATCTAATCACCATTGGTGAAAAGGCTCATAGCCTGCAATGATAATACGGTGAAGAGAATAGGTAAAAAAAAAGGGAAAAAATGCATTTATGCTGTATAGAAGGGATCTGTGCTGTTTCATAGCATATTTCCGATATTATTATATCACCTAATTAAACCTAAATTTTTGTCATTTCATTATGAATTTTTCAGCTATGTTAATTAACGTAGTAAGGAATTCTTTCATGACTTCATAAATTTCTTTTTGCAAAGATCTGTGTATATAGCATATCTCATGAGTTTCTGTGCAGTAAGTTATTCTGAATTCCCATTTGCCTGACCAGTTTGAAGTGAATGTTTATATTGATCTAAAGAATGAAAAGACAGTGTTGTTGCATAACAGAAACCTTAAGCTGTTTCGTTTTATTGGCTTAATGCATTTTTCAGTTAGAAACCATATAAATAGTGCTGCTTAGTTTTGTACTGTGTTTTCTTGATTATTGCATGATAACATTGAATAACACAGGATTTGAAAAACAGATTTTTCACATCTGCTGTTAATAATCCTCTACAATGTAGTCATACAAATTATCCTAAAATATACTGTAAGTAAAATTGCGTTTGCCATGAGAATCATTGCAGGGGGTAGAAGGGAAGAGAATCATATGATGAAGCAGGATAGGAAACTTGACATTTTTTTCCCAACCAACAATTACTCATATAAACAGCAAGGGGAACTTTACTTTTTTCCAACTAGAAATGTGTGAAAAGACATAAAAAAAATTCTGACAGTTATAAAAAATAAGTGGGGGAACCCAACCTTATAATATCTTATTGGCATGTAAAGCTCTTGGCAGCAATGAAAGTGTTTATAAGGAAACCTACATGTTACATAATAGTAAGAAGCATCTTGTGCAGCATGTGCTAGAAGCCGGGTTCACAAGTGTCAGTACTCAAGCCTAATTCACAAGTGAATTAAAAAACTGAGGGGGGAAAAGAAGAAATGGAGATACACAAATAACCTGCAAACCAGATAATCTGCACATGAATAATCAAGTGTTCACTGTATGTAATTATTTATGCAACTTCTGTCGGTCAAGGCTAATGCTGTTTCTGGAACTGTTAATTATTCTGTCTCAGAATTATTTTTTAATATTTTATGACATAAGTTTTTAATTTGTATTTACGCTATGAAAACATTATATGTGATATTTTGTGTATGTTGGCAACCTAAAGAACCAAGCAGATTATTTTAAAATAATAATAAAATACCGATTATAAATAATATCAAGGCTGCTCACATATCTTAGTTTTGCTTTTGAAAAAAGTATCCACTTCTTAAAGGCTGGTGATCCTGGAGGCCAAGACAGACTTGTAAGCCTGAATGACTAGATGCATACACACATATTTCAATGTGAACACTTACCATTATAGCTCCCGCTTCTCTGGGTTTAGGATTTAATCAAAATGAGTAGAAAAGAATAACATTTTGTGACAGGCAGGCAGTAAATAGGCAAAAAAACCTGCTTTAGCTTGGGTTACCATGAACAATTTGAAAAAGAGTACACTTTTTTTCATAGGTAATACCATGAGAGTTTACGAGTTTATCGATAGATTCACGACTGTGAAGCAGGAGTGAATTTATCTGATAAAACTTATAAACTCGAGTTGGATTTATTAAGACTATTCCATGAATAAAAATGTAATGGATAATACAGATAATAATTACTTTCTTACTTTGTTATATAAAAATAAAACTAACAGCTGTGAGATCATGGCATACTATGAATCAATCATCCATGAATCGATTTGAGTTACCATGTTGTGACCAATGCATATAAGACATAGTTAACCTAATTCAGGGAAGCTAACAGCAGAACAGAATAAAAGGACACAAACTGGCTTGCAACAAGGTATGTTGTATAAAATAACATGTTTTTATTGTGTTGACTGGCAGCATGTGCCATATTAATCATGGCACGTTGATGCCTTACATGTCCAGTAATGAGCTGACGATTTTATGAGATAAAATAGCATCCTCATATTAATAGCAAGCATTTTATAAGATAAACAATCATGATTGATCTATATTCAAGGAATTGCTAAACATTTTTGGCCATTATCAAACACGCAGCATATGAGTGGAATAGTCAATGAAATTAATGTACACTAAATCCTAAAACAACACAAAAATGTTATAACAAAAGTGCATATTACAAGTTGACGTCAGAAAATAAAAATTTTATTAAATTATTGACTCTCATCCTCATCACATTTGTAGATTATTTCACCATTATCCTGTTCAGTCTTGTCCTTGCACCATAAAAAAGCAATCTTCTTTAGAGGTGTTTTATTTTCCAACAAATACTTATAGAATTCAATGCAGCTGAATTGTTTTAAGTTGTACTGAACACACACTTTCAATTGTGAATCTGTTTCTTTATTTGTCCACTGTGTATTGTTCAGTGAGAATGCAAATTCAATGTTTGCAAGCTAAACCACAAACATCAAACCAAAGAAGTCATCAAACAGTTGAGATTCCATTAGAGGAGCAAACTGTTCTACAGACAACAGAATGACTCTAAATCTTAGACATAGTCAAAATGTGTATATTACTCATGTTCTTATTGTGTTCAAAATGTAGAGACAATGGCACTGCAGTCACTCTTGCAAACTACAATATTGCTATGTCTCCAAAAAAAGAGGACATTTCTCCATTTTTTTTTTTAAATCTTTCCGGACACTTTTCTTTAATGCTAAAAGAGGATATGTCCGGAAAAAGAAGGGACATGTGGTAACCCTAGCTTTTACTATTTTACGCCTTGAGTCCTTTTTCAAGAAGAGTCAAATGCTTAACTCCCCTAATAACAAACTGAACTGTTTTTTTTAATGGTTCAATTAATATGCAAGATAAAAAATAATTTGTTTCCTATTCATTACATTTGCATCTAATATGAATTTTATTTCCTGCATTCACCATTAAATATTGTAGCAATTCCCCGTGTAATGTTTAACCTTTTCACTGCTATTGACGTACAAATTTGTTCCTTCAAAAAATTGTATAAAAGCAAAAATATGAGGATATTTATCCTCGTGTTATGACTTTCGTGGAAACCAGCTGTTCCACTGAAATTTTCATAATTATTTTAAAGCTTACGGCTCACTGATGATTGCTTATATTAATAATAAATTCAGCTGTGAAAGGGTTAAACAAATTTTTACTTATCCTTGTTTGTGAATATTGTCTCCTTTTCCTAGGACTGAAAAGCTGATCATGGATGATAGCAGCTGAAATCAGGTCTATTGTACCATGTAGGTGTAGACTCATGTAGTTGCATGAATCATGCATATTACTGCTACCCTTTATCCATAATTGTTGTTATTATTATTATTATTATTGTTGTTCTAGATGTTATTGTTATAATTATTTGTGTCATGCTTCTGATCTGCAAGAGTTTTAAAGTGAACTCTGAGAAGCATGAAAAATGCAGTGAATGTATTTTAGATGGATAGTGATCTTGATAATCGTTTTAAACTTCCTAGGACCTGCACATCAAAGTTTTAATAAAGGAATGTGAATTTTTATTATAATAGTTATGTACAGAGTGATATATCTTAAGATTTTCCTGATTTTGATGTTGCACACAGTTCTCCTAGGATTCTAACCAATTTTGAAAATAATTAATTTTTACTTTTCAGAGCCAAGCATAGTGTAGAAAAGTCCTGTTAGGAAGTTGGTATTAATAAAACTATTCATGAGTTCCATTTCCGGGTCCCTGAGAAGGCATCGTATATCCCAAGACTTGTTGAAGACACAAAATGCTAAATATGCAATCAGACTCTTAGCCAGAAAGAGGACTTGGAGGGGGGTAATGCCTCCAGGGAAACATTGCATGCCCCCCCTACATCACACTACTAAAATATATTTTTTATAGTTATCTTACAATAAACATTTCGTTGTAATAGGTAAAATTGGACAGGAATATCTAAGGAAATAAGAGTTGCGTGTTTTATTCTGATTTAGATACAGTTTTAAATGAACTAAATCTGTGATTTTCAAGCTATGAAGAACTTTTAAAGTCGATTCAAGCAGTAGAGAAGCTTGAACATGTGAAGCTATTCTATCTCAGGTGCTGGAAATAACCATTCCTTCTGAAGAGAAAATAGTTGTAATGAAGGATTTGGAAAAGATGGCAACCATACTTTCAAGCAATTTATAAACCAAAAGCATATTGTTTTATAAGCATTATGTGTTCCGTAGTGCAAAGAACATTGTGCTGTAAGGTTGGAGTTGAAAATAGGTTTCATGGCGGAGGAAAAACGTTTTCTTAGTGGAGTGGAGTATTATTTTCGCTCTTACGGAAATGGCTATCATGCCAGGCCCCTCTGCACCTTCAAAAGTTGATCCTGGTTGCGGCGCCGTATATAATCAGGAAGACTTTCTAGTTCTATGTAGCTGCCATACCCCAGCTTTTCACTGCCACATAAAGGCAGCCAGCAAAAGCCTTCATAAGGGCTTATAGGCCACAGTGGGCTTGTCTGGAGGTTTCTGTGCATGGTTCCAAGTAAATGGACCACCTAAGTATGTGTTTGTTCAAGATTAGAAAAATTAGAATACCAAAGGAAGTCAGCTGATAAAGAGAATAAAAATAAAAATGAAAAATGTAGAATATTGGATTTCATGAGGTTCAATACTAAGGAAAATCAAACAAAGCTACACAAATGTAGGCAGTTAAAGTCACATAACCTAGTTATCCCATGGCCAATTTGACTTAGATTTTTTCACGGATTCCCAGTCTCAAAGGCTGATGTCTGATTTGATATTTACTTATCATGACTCATCGTTTCTATTTCACAATTATCATAATCATCAGAATTAAGTGGAAGGAAAGGAAATAGACATTAAATCCATGTCTGGGATATTAATACAAGTAAGAATCAGCTTGAAAAATTTTATGTCATAACCGGGATTTGAACACGGATCTTCGGCTTAACCCGCCGATGCTCTACCATTGAGCTACCATGACAACATGCCAGTCTGACATCAAATTCCTCAACTGATTCAGAAGACAAGGCAAACCACGGGAGGTTTCTCTCCGTCGAGAACACACATCCAAATGGCGTCCTACCCTTGTAGGTACTTTGAAGCCTAGTTATTATTTAGATACTATTAATTAAGTGGAAGGAAAGGAAATAGACATTAAATCCATGTCTGGGATATTAATACAAGTAAGAATCAGCTTGAAAAATTTTATGTCATAACCGGGATTTGAACACGGATCTTCGGCTTAATGCGCCGATGCTCTACCATTGAGCTACCATGACAACATGCCAGTCTGACATCAAATTCCTCAACTGATTCAGAAGACAAGGCAAACCACGGGAGGTTTCTGTCCGTCGAGAACACACATCCAAATGGCGTCCTACCCTTGTAGGTACTTTGAAGCCTAGTTATTATTTATATACTATTAATTAAGTGGAAGGAAAGGAAATAGACATTAAATCCATGTCTGGGATATTAATACAAGTAAGAATCAGCTTGAAAAATTTTATGTCATAACCGGGATTTGAACACGGATCTTCGGCTTAACGCGCCGATGCTCTACCATTGAGCTACCATGACAACATGCCAGTCTGACATCAAATTCCTCAACTGATTCAGAAGACAAGGCAAACCACGGGAGGTTTCTCTCCGTCGAGAACACACATCCAAATGGCGTCCTACCCTTGTAGGTACTTTGAAGCCTAGTTATTATTTATATACTATTAATTAAGTGGAAGGAAAGGAAATAGACATTAAATCCATGTCTGGGATATTAATACAAGTCCCGGTTATGACATAAAATTTTTCAAGCTGATTCTTACTTGTATTAATATCCCAGACATGGATTTAATGTCTATTTCCTTTCCTTCCACTTAATTAATAGTATATAAATAATAACTAGGCTTCAAAGTACCTACAAGGGTAGGACGCCATTTGGATGTGTGTTCTCGACGGAGAGAAACCTCCCGTGGTTTGCCTTGTCTTCTGAATCAGTTGAGGAATTTGATGTCAGACTGGCATGTTGTCATGGTAGCTCAATGGTAGAGCATCGGCGCGTTAAGCCGAAGATCCGTGTTCAAATCCCGGTTATGACATAAAATTTTTCAAGCTGATTCTTACTTGTATTAATATCCCAGACATGGATTTAATGTCTATTTCCTTTCCTTCCACTTAATTAATAGTATATAAATAATAACTAGGCTTCAAAGTACCTACAAGGGTAGGACGTCATTTGGATGTGTGTTCTCGACGGAGAGAAACCTCCCGTGGTTTGCCTTGTCTTCTGAATCAGTTGAGGAATTTGATGTCAGACTAGCATGTTGTCATGGTAGCTCAATGGTAGAGCATCGGCGCGTTAAGCCGAAGATCCGTGTTCAAATCCCGGTTATGATATAAAATTTTTCAAGCTGATTCTTACTTGTAATAATCATCAGAGTTTAATAGCAGTTAAAATTAATAGAAGCCGTAACACATCAACAATTGTAACAGTTGCACATTAGTAGTTACCCCTCAGATTCAAACACATGATATGACCTTTGAGTTAAAACGCTACAAATAATGCTTTAAACTTGTTGTGGTTTATGCTACATTTTTTTAGTTACATATGACGTTTCCACGTGGCCATAAAATTTATCACATTGTTCTCACAATGCAGTGTTTCTCTCCAACAATGAATGGACAGCCTGTGTCCATTAAAATACATAAGCATTTGTATTTTTCAGAGCTTCTGGAGTTCATGTAGTTATTTGTAGTATTTAATTTTGTGTTTTTCGCGGTAATTGTATACTGTTATTTGTGATAAATATTATCATATAAGTTATTCAGCTAGTGAGTAACATTGATATATTGCAATCTATAGAGGAAAATTTTGTCTTGGACAGAAATCGAACTCAGGTTTTCAGCTTGATGCCTAGACTGTTATGCTCCCACAGAACATTTTGCTTGTTTCAAAGTTTTCACATGAGTGTCTTAATTACCATTATAGGCAATTTGCATACTACTGTTTTTGTTCAACCATAATTAGATGCTTCCTTAAGTTTTGGGTTTTTAGAATACCACGTAATTGATGAAGCACATAACTCTCGGACAATAATCTGGTAGTAGTTCTTGTCTTTTCCGATAGATGGCAAGCTAAAGTCATACAGGTCACAGGGCTTCTCTTAAGCTTTAACGTCAAACAACGCACATTCAAAACATACGAAATGAACTCAATTTAGTATAATATTAAAATTAACAAGAAAGAATTGATTTTATTTTAAATGCAGGCTGTTTGTTACATAATCTGATTTCATACTCTCAAGGTTTCAAGATGGTTCCGTGTTTGATAATAATAATAAATGATACAACGCCTGTGTTATATTGAAAATCTGTTCCAAAAATGGTTATCATTATGATACTGTTATGTCACATGTAATAAGCGTATTATAGTAGGGTCGAACAACAGATATATATGTTATTGGCACCTGCTAGAACTGCACCATTATAATGGTATTTTTCAGAATGATTAAATTTTACTTTTAATGCATTTTGATTTGGAGAATATTGATTAGCAAAATGTAGGTATTGATGCTGTTTTATGTTTTAAACATTTAATGTCTTTTAGAATTTATTGTTATTGTAAGAAAGAATTATGTTTTATTAATGTTATTCTAGTGCAGTCAACATAACAGTTTTACACTTAATGCACGTTTTACTCTATAAATTAATGATTTATTCAAATTTTGTAGAGGATGACTGTAATGACATTGCATGATATGAAGGTTTTTATGCTTAAGTATCTGCTGAGATTAATGAATAATTTTAAATGTTAGCAGATATTATTTATTGTAATTGTTATAAATTGTCTCATTTTTGTAGGAGGTTTTCCATGTCATTTAAAAAACCTTTTAGTAAATTACTTACCATATTTTTTGGACCATAAGATGCATTTTTTTTTACCTAGCATTGAAAGTTGGGTGCATCTAACAGTCTGAAGTAAAAGTAAAAATAAAAACTATGGTAATTACTGCCGGTAGTACCATAGTCATAAAAAAAGGTGTTTTATAAGATAAGTTAGTTGCAACTTGTGGCACAGTACATTTGTCACAACTGTAAAATAATGGTAGTGGGAAACCAATGCGAAAAGAAAGGAATCTGAGTTGTGTTTCTGGGGTGGTCTAAATAAAACCATATTCTGTTACATTAGCATATACCGTGTTGACGGTGAGACGGTATAAAAGTATTTTAAATCTTTTATTAAAAATCAGTTGTGTAATTGTTCGGTAAGGGAATCTTAAAGAGTATAACATCTCTTAAAATTTAGGCAATGCCACCTGTACAGATGCACTGATTCCATTTTAAAATCTTCCCCTTAAATTTTCATCCTAAAAATCCAGGTGCGTCTTATGGTCTAGAAAATATGGTAAATGTTCATTACAATGAATTAAGGTGTGAAGCCTTGTTTTATATGTGATATAAATTAATATGTTTGTAAAATTTATAGTCTTATGCAAGGTGCTATCATTTTTAAGTGGTATTCCAAGATACCGTAAATATTTCAATGAAACTAGGCAAAATCATAAACTTTCTATAGTTGTTGCTGTGTGGGCAGAGACCCAAACTCAATGTGCTTTGATCTGATCACCACTGTGGAGTTGAACATTTCACTGTCCAGGCCGGTGACCTTGAAAATTGTCCTGGGCCCTATACTATAAAGCTACAAGAGATCACTAGTACAATTCGCTTTACAGTTACTAGAGTGAAAATATGGTATACTATAAAGATATTACTGTTTTAATTTGTAGTAAGTAAAAGCAAGCACGCCCTTCACAAGCCACGTCATTACTGACGTCATGACCGGGAAGAGGAAAAGCCGGTCTTGCATTCACTCTGCAAACTCTCTTCTTCTCATATTTCTCTTTTTAAACGAATTAGGTCTCGATATTAATGTTATCAGTATCATCATACCATTTTTCCGAACTGAAAACTAAAATAAATATTATATAAACACATCTCATAGACCTATAAAGACAATTTAAATTCTCGAGGTGCGACATGGAGAAGCCTTAACTGTTTCACATTGCCAACATTCGTGCGGTGTCCTTAATGTCATTCGTGGCTGAGTGGTTAGAGTACTGAGTTGTGGTGCAAGAGGTCGCAGGTTCAAATCCTGGTTGCTACTGATTTTTTTTCTTTTCATAATATTTTTAATTTTAATTAGTGTACCAGTATTGTATGAAATTTTAAGAATTCACTGTCACTGCCCTGTATAATTCTTGGTGAAGAATTATATAAGGTAATCACAGAGAATTCATAAAGTTTTATTCCGTAGACTGCAGTCTGAATCATTGTGGCAATTTATTATATTATATAAAGACAGTGGGCGTGAATTTTTAAAATGTTATGCAGTAAACTATATTTACGTTTTTAAAGTATTACAAAAGAAAAAAATACACACAAAGCAGTGGCAGGGAATTCTAAAAATATTGTAAGAATCACTGTATTTCAGTTTTTAAATAACTAAAAAACATAATAAGGTAGTGGCAGTGAATTCTTAAATAATGTTACACTGAATTTAAGTTTTAAAACATTATAAAAGCAAAAAAGTATGAGACAGTGGCAATGAATTCTATAAAATCTTATACGGAATACTGTATTTAAATGTTTTAAAAACAAGGCAAAAGAAATATAATTATAAGGTAGTGGTATTGAATTTTTACAATGTTATACGGTACACTGTATTTACTGTATTTAAGGTAGTGGTATTGAATTTTTACAATGTTATACGGTACACTGTATTTACGTTTTTAAAATACACGAAAGCAAAAAGTAATAGGGTACAAGATAGTGGCAGCTAATTCTTAAAACACAAGTACGGAACATTGTATTTACGTTTTAAAAATATTATGAAAACAAAAAAATATAAGCGTGTGGCAGTGAATTCTTAAATTTTATACATTTCACTGCAATTAGGCTTTAAAAATATTATGAAAAAAAAAAAGGCCACGACCGAGGTTTGAACCTGCGACCTCTTGCATTATAGGTTAGCCCTATAACCACTGAGCCATGAACGACACTGGGAATAACGCTTGAATATTGTTGATGTAAAGCGGTAAGTCTTCGCCTATGTCTCACCTCAAGACTTTAAATGATCTTTGTAGACCTATGAGACGTGTTTCTGTAAAATTTATTGCACTGTTCATTTCGGAAAAATAGTATCACGATACTGATAACATTATTACTGGGACCTAATTCGTCTGAAAGAGGGAAATCAGAGAAAAGATGCTAGAAGCCAATCCTCTAGCTCGAACAGCCCAAAGGCTGACGTCTGCTTGGGCACTGGTATTTCCTTCTACGAGTCTTCATCCATTTGTAAAAATGCTGCTCAGTTTTACTAGTGCCGAGCTACAGTAGTAGTTATATAGGAAGCTATCCAATTCAACAGTGACGTATTCGTTTGTCTCCGATTCTCTTGTAACTAGTATTAAGTTTACAGTTGTAAAACTTTATAAAATACTATACTTCCGAATCGCTAGTAAATAGCACTTGTAATACAAATCCATACTTTTATAGGATAGGGCCCTGGTCTGAAAGTGTTCGTTAACTGCAATGAAATTATCTGAGATCGCCATTAGTCACAGCTTAGGCTACATTGGTGTGTGGTTCCCTATGCATTGAAACAGTGATAAACTTAAATTCGATTAAATATATCTGTATCTGTAACCCTATGATCCCCAGGTGGGGCGAAGGGGCCTCCAATGGAGGTTTCATTACCTATACTAATTTTGATATGCTTATTTTCCGAGAGAGGGTAGAGGGACAGGTGGTAAGCCCATCGCCTCGCAACCCCCCTCTGGAAACTAAGTATTTCGTGGACGTGAAAGGGCCGAGAAATTTTGTCCAGAGGCTCTAATTTAGGCTTGGAGTTCTTTTACGTGCCGTAAATCTACGACACGGGACCCCCAGCTTAAAGTCCCTCCCGGAGGACTCCGTGCCCAGGATTTTTACGTCCTGAAAAATCCATCGACCGCGGCCGGGTTTGATCCCGCGCCCTGCGGATCTAGAGGCGGCCACGCTACCTCTAGACCACCGCGGCCGACGATTAAATATATAATAGAGTAAAATATAGGGGGACAGAATTTATTTTCCCTTAAGAGGGAGTGGGGTTCCTTAAAGGGGGTTTGCTTCAAATGGACTAAAAAGCTCTGAAATATAGGAAAGTATTTATTTTGCATTTTTTTTATTACATTTAAAATTTATAGTTTTACATCAGATACTTCCAAATAAGCTACTGCTTGTGGCCAGGAGTGTTATTAATAAAAACACATTTCAACATTTGTTGTGAAATCCTTGTTATTTTCAACATTTTTAATTTAAATGCAATATTCTATATTTTTGAACATTTGTTTATTGTCTTAACACAAGTCAACAAAATTGGCTTGAAAACAAAGGGCAGTAGGACTACGACTGTGCAGAATTTAAGAAATCAAAAGCAGAAGTTAAGTTGTTCATGATTAATGAATTATGTTGCTTTACCAAGATCTATATAAATAAAGTTGACCTATTATAAATTTTGATAGTGGGTGATTTCCATCAATTGTGAAGTTACTTGAAGTCTTCAGACACATTAAAAGGTGGATTGTTTTTTGCCATGTTGATGGGTTAGATTTTTTTTTTACCAGTTCACTATTATGGGGAAAATACGAGGGCTGTCCAGAAAGTAACAAGTTTTGAAATAAAAAAACAAAGAAAGTGAAAAAGAAAAACAAATTTTATTAGATACATTTTGAAGGTAGACTCTTAGGCAATTTTTCTATATAATCGCCATTCAAATTAAGGCATTTATCATACCATGGCACAAGCTTTTCAATATCCTCTCTGTAGAAATCCACCGCTTGCGATTTCAATCATTGGTTTACACCGGCATGCAGTTCAGCGTCAGTGACAAAGCGTTGTGTAACGAGCCACATCTTCATCGCTGGAAATGGGTGGTAGTTGCTCGGCGCCAAATCTGTGCTGTACGCAGATGATCAAACACCTCCTGTCCAAAACCATCCAAGATCTCTTGGGTACGTTTGGCCGTGTGTGGATGAGCGTTGTGGAAAAACACAAAACACAAAACTTTCACTCTAAGTTTTCTCTGACTCTTGTTTCAATTGGTTTGTGATTTTTCGCCAGTAAAAACCTTATCACAGACCACACTTCACAACTGGAGGGATTTTCAATTGCAGCGCTCATTTTAACACTCCACTGCAGACAAAGTATGAAAGGCACGATGCTCACACTAACACAGCGTGTAGAAATGCTCTGATGCTAAAATGATGGCGCTAGCCCCGCCCACTGCCGGGCCAGGCCAAAACGTCTGTTACTTTCTGGACAGCCCTCGTATTTATAAATTCTCAAAATATTTATTCTGTAGAAGTGGGATTTTTGTATTTTGCTGTTTATTATATGATACTTCGGTGTTGGCTAATATGTTTCGGAGTGACTTAATTCATTCTTATTGTTTGTCTCTTAGGTTTAATAGAGTTTGCTCCGCCCCCACCACCCCTTCCAGTGCAGCCCTCAGCACCATCGCCTGTGCAGTCTGTACCAAGTGCTCCACCCGAAAGAGCAGCTCTTCTGGGTTCCATTTGTAATTTCAACAAAGCGTCTCTTCGTAAAGCAGTTACCACAACGGCAGTAGAGAGGAGTAATGGAAGAGTTTTTCCATGAACTCTCTCTCAATAATCCAAGTATTTTACACCAAAGTTGTAATTGGGAGCTTTTCAAAGTCAAGTTGAAGGTAAAAGTCATTCATTTTTACTTTGTTAGTGATGAAATTATTGGTAAAATCCAGTATTGGAGTACAGTTTACTCTCAATTATCCAGGGTAGGGCCGGGGACAACATACATGGATAATTAAAAATCACGGATAATGCAAAATGTACACAGTAATGCAGATTTTAAAACTTCAAGCAGAGCAACTATATTTATTGCTATATGAATATGTAACTTTTTTAAGAGTACAAGACAACTATAAACATAAAAAAGGATATACTGTACAGTAAAATATTGTGTAATACATTTTACAGTATTCAGGAAACTATGTCTTACAAACTCGTAGCTTTAAAGAAATCTGTCATCTTCTTTTGTCTTTTGGATGCATTGTCTTTCTTTTGTGTATCACTACGCAATTTCCTGAGTATTAGTTTGTTTTGCAACAAAGAATCACTTCACAGCATTCAATGCCTCCCCATGATGCACACTATCAGCAGAGACTATAATAATCTTCTCCATTTCCACCCAAACTCCTTCAATAGCAGGTAGCTGTCTGCATCCTTGAGTGATGTCGAGATCTGTATGATAGTAAGGAAAAGGTCAAAACCCTCAAAATACAATAAAAATATGAACCTCAAGCTAACGTTACAAACTGAGCTTGGTTCACAACCATAAAATATAAATGTAGTACAGTAAATAAGAAAGAAAAAAATAGGCCATGATTAATCCGCAAACCAGATAATGCCCCATGGACAATCAAGAGTCACCTGTATGTCAGCTTCTTAATATCACTGTTTGAAGCACGCTGATGTAACTAAATGGCTTCAGCTCCTGTTATTTAAATTTTTTCTTGATTAAGAGTTATATATCCGCTCTGCACTTTAAGTAAAAATATGAACCTCAAGCTAACGTTACAAACTGAGCTTGGTTCACAACCATAAAATATAAATGTAGTACAGTAAATAAGAAAGAAAAAAATAGGCCATGATTAATCCGCAAACCAGATAATGCCCCATGGACAATCAAGATCCATCTTGGGAAAGTAAAAATTATTGAATTTCATAAACATTCTTCTCTGGAATTGTTAAAGTTACTGTGATTAGAATTTTAGCAACTATTTTTAACATCTTTATCCTTACAGTTAAAGCTCATTTGGTCTACCTTCCAGTGAAAAAGAAAAGTCATATTTGTTATATTTTATTATACCTACTAAAATGCTCATATTCATGCATCATTGAAATTTTTATTTTTTAAATTCAACAGCACTTCAGCCTTTACCTAAAGCAGTTTATTAGTTAGGAGTTATTTAAGTAAAATGGTTTCTTGGGCTTTTAACCGAGTAAGTAGGAGGATTGATTCCCAGCATTCGGTAGCTTGCTCTGCTGCCAACTTCTGGGAAGAATCCTCCTCCTTACCCACTTGGAAGCCTGAGAAACCATTATACATTCTCAACACCAGGGAAGCCTCAAGTTATATGTAAGAGTTAAATATTTCTGAAAACGTTCAAAATTCTCATATTCATTTGTCATTGATGACTTTAGTAACTTATGTAAAGAAACTTTTATTTTATGAGTATAAAAGAACTTCAGCCTTTATCTAAAGCAGTTTATGAGCTAAGAGCTAAATAATTAGAAAAAAAGTTAAAAGTTGAAATTCTCCCTTCCCCCCCCCCCCCCCCATGAATAGTAAATACAGTAAAAGCTCCTTATTCACAGGGTATATGTTCCATAAATATGCCGCGAATACAGAAACCGTGAATACGGAATGGTAATTTATATGGGATTATAGGGGATACGTTCCTAGGTGACAAAATAAAAAAAAACAAATATATGCAGTAAAAAATCAATTTAATTGAAGTTTTTGAACATTTTGATTAATTATCTTAAGGTTTAGGCAATGGTTTGAAGAATTTTGTAATTGTCTCTTGCTTGGCAGTTTTTAAAAGCTCCTTCAATTCAGACTGATACGCAGCAGTCGCATTAGCAATTTGCCTCTTAAAAATAAGACTTTGTTCCATAGACGGATCAATGTTCATAAAGAAATAGCAAAGCTCATTTGCCATTCTTAAACCTTCACTAAGATTTTTCAAATTAAATGTCACGTTTCCAGTGCTTGTTGAAGCCTCGTCTTCAATGGGCTGTGAATTTAATATTTCCTCCAAGTCGGTTTCAGTCAAATCTTCATCTTGCGATTCAAGCAATTCCTGAATGTCACTTGATTCTATCTGTTCGAACCCATCTCGTCCTATTCCATTTGCGATTTCGGCTATGTTTGCAGTCAAAGTTTGAACTTGCACAGATTCTTCGTCATTTTCCGCAGTCGGAGCAGGCCACAGTTTTTTCCAGCATGACTTCAATGTGTGTGGCTTCAGTTCTTCCAATGATTCTTTTATGTTTACGATTCATTTTGCTATGTCAAATTTCTTCCAGCATTCCATAACATTCATATCAGGATTACATTCCATATTATCCAATATGATTTTGAAGGTTCGTCTAATATAATGGAGCTTAAAGGCCTGGATTATTCCTTGGTCCATAGGTTGAAGCAAAGCCGTCGTGTTGGGAGGTAAAAATGTCATTTTTATATTTGGATGCATGGTTTCAAGTTCGTGAGGATGACCTGGTGTATTGTCCAAAACTAGAAGTGCTTTAAAGTCTAAATTCTGTTTTTTTTAAAAATGATTTTCAACTTCAGAAACAAAACAATTACGGAACCAGTCACAAAAAATAGCGCTTGTAACCCATGCTTTCTTATTAGCACGCCAAAACACTGGCAGGTTGTCCTTCTTTTGATTTTTTAAAGCCCGAGGATTAAACGATCTGTAAAGCATCAGTGGCTTAATGACACAATCTCCAGATGCATTAGAACATAGCAGCAGTGTAACTCTATCCTTTGCTGCCTTAAATCCAGGAGCAGACTTTTCGCTTTTAGAAATGAATGTTTTGTTTGGCATTCTCTTCCAAAACAGTGCAGTTTCGTCTGCATTAAATATTTGCTCAGGTTTGTATCCTCCATTAGCTACTAGGTTTGCAAATTCTTCTAGATATCGTTCTGCTGCAGCAGTGTCTGCAGATGCTGCTTCTCCAACGATTTTAATGTTATGCAATGATTGTCTCACCTTAAATTTATTGAACCAACCTTCCGATGCTTGAAATCCTCCACCTGTACCACTACAACTACCATCAGGTTCTTTAAAATGAGCGTAAAGACGCTTTGCCTTCTGCCGGACCATTGGACCACTCAGGGGCACCCTTTTTTGGTTGCGGTCTTCGATCCATAATGACAACGCCACTTCCATTTTTTCTATTGCTGGATCACGAACAATTTTTGCTGAAGTGAAGTTGAAGCTACACTGAACTCCTGAAGGGATGAGACAAGGGTAGCAGCAACACTTGGAAGGTCAAGTTAAGCTAGAACTCGCTCTCGCTGCACCAGGATAAGTGACAGTCAAGATGGGACGGATCCTTGAAACGGTGAAGGCATTGGTTTAGGACTGGGCAGTACCGTGCTTCCAAACACCCGTTTTGTTTTTTAATTTTTTTTAAAATTTTAAATACTTCTATAACTCATAATATATAAATAAATTAGCTGTGGAAGGGTTAGAGGTCCCCTGATGGGGAAGGATTATGGTTTAGAACGAGGCTACTATACGCCTGTTGAAAGTTTTACAATTTAAATAAGTTGCAAAATAAGAAAAACGCTAAAAATTAACTGTGTTGTGCCCTCGCCCTGGAGGTGGCACATGTCAGGAATAGTCGGTCTTGCTGGGAGGCAGTTCAGTTCGCAACGCTTTCACGGTTAAAATTGATTCGACTGGTCGACTGGATTTTTTTACAATGGACGAAAACAGAAAAGGCAGGAAGCTCTACACCGAGGAAGAAGACAAGGCATTGGTTTATTTCATTATGACAAACGACAGATATATGAACGCAGGTGGCAACAGCATTTGGAAGTTCATGGAGGAGAAGCAAGCTGTCCCAGGTCGTACCTGGCAGAGTATGAAGGAGAGGTACCGCAAACACTTGGTCAATAATTTGAATCAATATTTACCGCAACAGCAAGTGGATAAAGTAAAAGAGCATCTGAATAAGCGAGAGGAAGAGGAGAAATCAAATCACAACAAATATTCCACCAGAAGAAATAATCTTAACAAACTGATCCATCCGAATTAATAGTTTTATTTAAGTTAAATAACACAGGGCAACAAAAAAAAAACTTTTGGAAAATTGTCCAGGGTTTTTCAGCTGAATTAGACTAATTTTGATGCCCTGAGTCCGAAAATGACCTTGGTTTTGCTCAATCAGGTCAGGATTTTTTTCTACAGAAATTTAAAAAAAATCTGTTTTTCATAAGAAAATCTCATTTCTGCTGATAAACCCCTGACGATTTTTTCCGTTTCCCTCAAGAAATAAAAGTCAACGTATCCAAATTAATTAATTATTTATTTACTATATGAAATTTGATAAGCATAATTATCATAATATAATAAGAATGAGCGTTACATGACACAAAAGTTCAGAGTTCAAGGCAGATTTCGGCGTTTCTTCGATTTCCGTGTGTGAGCAGCTGCTGGGTTGTCTCTCTTCAGCAACCAGCAGTAGTCCGCCAGCATGACTGCGTCCCACCTCCCCTGGTACCTCTCCTCCATTTGGTGCATGTCCTGATGGAACCTTTCTCCCTGCTCGTCGCTCATCGCCCCAAGTTTTTCAGGAAACTTGTCCATGTGTGAGAAGAGGAAGTGCATCTTTATACTCATCAAACACCCGAGTTTTTGGAAGGCCTCTATCATGCTGCTGATGAGTGTGGCGTGGTTTGCTGCCTTTGTGTTCCCCAGGAAGTTGTTCACCACCTGCACAAACGATTTCCAGGCGGCGCACTCAAGCGTGTTCATGGAGTTTTGGAACTCAGTGTCCTTTATGAGCTGCCGTATCTGTGGGCCATCAAAAATGCCGGCCTTGAGCTTCTCAATGGTCAGTCGCGAAAATGCTCGGCACATGTAGTTGAAGCACCTCCCATCCTTGTCCAGAGCGCGCGTGAACTGTTTCATTAACCCAAGCTTCATGTGTAGCGGTGGGATCAATATCTTCTCCCGGTCAACAAGAGGTTCGTTTATGATGTTTCTCGCCCCAGGTACTAACTGCTCTCGCGCCGGCCACTCTTTCTTTACATAGTGCTGGACTCTGTCTCGACTGTCCCACATACATATAAAGCATGGGTACTTCGTGAACCCGGACTGCTGACCTAGTAGAAAGTTCACCATCTTGAAGTCGACGCAGATCATCCATTGGTGCTGCTTATATTGGATTTTGTCAAGCACATACTTCACTGCTTCATATTTCTCTTTGAGAGTTGTGGAGTGCGCAAGAGGGATTGAGGCGATCTGGATCCCGTTGTGGAGGAGCACACACTTCAAAGAGCGCTTGCAGCTGTCAATGAAGAGTCGCCAATCTGTCGGATCGTATGTAGGAGCGCCGAGTTTATGAAGAAGACCAGCGACGTCTCAGCAGTACACGAGGTCTTCCTCCTGGCAGAAGTAGCCCATGTACTCCTCATGCCTTCTACGGAAGAAAGTGATATGCGCATCCTCGCCAAGTAGATTTTTCTCTTTGAGTCTGGAGGCCAACAGCTCTGAGGAAGTCTTCGACAAGCTGAGATCCCGAACCAGATCATTAAGCTCACATTGTGAAAAGGGCTGCGAACCGTCTTGTGTTTCATACTCCTGTTCTGTATCTCCTACGTAGTCTGAAGTGGTGGCCTCGTCGTCGATGTGAGGAAGCTGTGTGAACGCTGGTACAGGTATTTCTTCGCAGTGAGCAACTGGACGGCGGGCAGATGGAAGGTCGGGGTACTGGAGGCTGTGCCGATTCTTCCGGTTGAAGCCAGTAGTATTGATGGCGCAGAAGTAAAAATCCGATGCATGGTCAAATGGGTCCCTCCAAACCATCGGAATCCCAAACTTCAGTGAAGTTTTCGCACCCTTAGTCCACCGCCTGAGGTATTCCATGCACGTCTTGCACACCGTGTGCGGTGCCCACGACTTATCTTGGTCACCTAGCTTGACTTTAAAGTAAGCCTGGTATGCGTGCTTCACAATTCTTGTGATGTTCTTCCTGTCCACTGACAGCGTGTATTCTCCGCAGATGTAGCAGAAAACGTCAGGATTATTCCTGCATGAACGTCGCGCCGAAGCCATCTGAAAGTAATAATAATATTATTATATTATATTATAATATTATAAAATAATAATAATATTAATAATAATTGTGATTATTTTCCTGCTAATTTTTATGCAGCGAATTTAGAGAAATGACTGAACTCAAAACCCGAGATACATACATATGATATTAGCATATGTATGTATAGCTCGTCAGGCAGGTTTATGGCTGTATCTCAAAAAGTTGACCTGATTGAGCAAAACCAAGGTCATTTTCGGACTCAGGGCATCAAAATTAGTCTAATTCCGCTGAGAAACCCCGGACTTTTTTTGGCTGTTACCCAGTGTAATTAAAAGAGTAAAATTATAATTGTTGGTGTTAGAAATAATGTTTATTTCAGAAACGAATGAAAGGTAATTAAAGAAGAAGATAACGAACGTAGAGCCGACCGTTCGAATATTCCAGACATGTGCCACCTCCAGGGCGAGGGCACAACACAGTTAATTCTTAGCGTTTTTCTTATTTTGCAACTTATTTAAATTGTAAAACTTCCAACAGGCGTATAGTAGCCTCGTTCTAAACCATAATCCTTCCCCATCAGGGGACCTCTAACCCTTCCACAGCTAATTTATTTATATATTATGAGTTATAGAAGTATTTAAAATTTAAAAAAAAATTAAAAAACAAAACGGGTCATCCCATCTTGACTGTCACTTATCCTGGTGCGGCGAGAGCGAGTTCTAGCTTAACTTGACCTTCCAAGTGTTGCTGCTACCCTTGTCTCATCCTTTCAGGAGTTCAGTGACAGCCCCCACAGGCAATACACGTGCTACCGGTGAACTACACACTGACCTGGCCAGTGTAAGTGTGAGCCACCCGTAATAGGGACTGGACATATATAGTACGTATTCTTCGCGCCATAGCATTAGCGAGTAATAACGTTTGAATCATTCAGGGAAGTTTCAGTACAGCATCTGTGTTTCATTAATTAGTTATTTCATACATGCATATAATTCTGCAGCAATTAACGTAAAATGGATGGATATGGATGCAAATAACTCTCCAAGGCGTAAACGATCAAGCATTTCTATTTTCACTTTAAGCGGTAATACAGATTTTTTTCGTGTCAAAACTAGATTCTCAATTTTTTTACTTGACATTCCTGTATAGCAGTAGAGACGTGTTACTCAATCACAATTTTTGTAACGAATATGAAAGACGAAACAATAAAACACGCAAAGCGGCTTTTGCCATAGACAGCAACATTTAAAAATATACTTTATTCATTGAGTAATAAGGTTGCATTCATTCTTTTTGTTTACATTCTTAAAAACACCTATCGTGGCGAAGGCGGCTTATGTCAAAGTCCTCGGCGATATCATTTAACAACAAAGGAAAAGTTGTAATAAGAACTACAGTACTGTATTTTACTTTTTTTATTAGTCCATTTGACGGCATTTACAAAGGATATTGGGTTGGATACCTATTGGACTCTTTTTATTATTATGTACTGTATGTACTTATTAGATCCGCGAATAAAGAAATTTTTAGCCCCGAATATAGGAATTGGGTCGCATTTTTTTCATCCGCGAATAGTGAAAACGCGAATGAAGGAAGTGCGAATAAGGTGCTTTTACTGTAGTCAGAACTTCAGTCTAAAGAAAACCACATGTAAAATTTTGAATCGGTACCTTAAGTGCAAGTGCACCTCATATCATTGATTTAATTTTTCCTGGATTACAATCTTTGGGTGCCCTTGATATTAAACAATGCACCTAAATCTTGGAATTTCTCAGTATATCAATATAAGGTGACCAGACATTGTGGTTTGGCTGCTCAGACAATTCCGGTTTTGGTTCGAGACCCCTTGTCCTATCGGGTTCTGCCGGGACTCCCAAATGTTTTGTTTTTTATAAACCAAATTGAATTCCTGGTCATTTGAAGTTTAAACATATTTTTCTTGCAATATCAGTCATGAATTCCATTAAGTTACTTGAAAAATTGTACCATAACATCCCATAATATGAAACTCGCTTCGCTCATTGGGGGCTCGGGAAAGGTTTTTTAAAAGATGAATAAAGAGTTTGCCAACATTCCGTCATTTCTTCTGTCCAAAACAGTGATGTAGATTTTGCTGACTAATGGTGTCCTTTCATTGTTAAAATTATTAACAGTTATAAGTTCATTAAGATTATTAAAATAAATGAAGCTCTGAAACTAGTAGATTCAAACTGAGATATGATGGTGGCCTGGGAAGAATAGGTGGAGGCAGCGACTTGTTAAGCCAATCATTCATCATCACATAAACTCATATCAATTACTTCCACGTTGTCATAATCTATATTCTTTCTCGGCTCCAAGTTGGTGTAGTTTTCTGTATTCTATCTGGGAGATTTGTTAAGATTATTTCTTCTGGTGGAATATTTGTTGTGATTTGATTTCTCCTCTTCCTCTCGCTTATTCAGATGCTCTTTTACCTTATCCACCGGTAAATATTGATTCAAATTATTGACCAAGTGTTTGCGGTACCTCTCCTTCATACTCTGCCAGGTACGACCTGGGACAGCTTGCTTCTCCTCCATGAACTTCCAAATGCTGTTGCCACCTGCGTTCATATATCTGTCGTTTGTCATAATGAAATAAACCAATGCCTTGTCTTCTTCCTCGGTGTAGAGCTTCCTGCCTTTTCTGTTTTCGTCCATTGTAAAAAAATCCAGTCGACCAGTCGAATCAATTTTAACCGTGAAAGCGTTGCGAACTGAACTGCCTCCCAGCAGCAATATTTCCTCCAAGTCGGTTTCAGTCAAATCTTCATCTTGCGATTCAAGCAATTCCTGAATGTCACTTGATTCTATCTGTTCGAACCTATCTCGTCCTATTCCATTCGCGATTTCTGCTATGTTTGCAGTCAAAGTTTGAACTTGCACAGATTCTTCGTCATTTTCCGCAGTCGGAGCAGGCCACAGTTTTTTCCAGCATGACTTCAATGTTTGTGGCTTCAGTTCTTCCAATGAATGTTTTATGTTTACGATGCATTTTGCTATGTCAAATTTCTTCCAGCATTCCATAACATTCATATCAGGATTACATTCCATATTATCCAATATGATTTTGAAGGTTCGTCTAATATAATGGAGCTTGAAGGTCTGGATTATTCCTTGGTCCATAGGTTGAATCAAAGCCATCGTGTTGGGAGGTAAAAATGTCACTTTTAAATCTGGATGCATAGTTTCAAGTTCGTGAGGATGACCTGGTGTATTGTCCAAAACTAGAAGTGCTTTAAAGTCTAAATTCTGTTTTTTTTTTAAATAAGTTTCAACTTCAGAAACAAAACAATTCCAGAACCAGTCACAAAAAATAGCGCTTGTAACCCACGCTTTCTTATTAGGACGCCAAAACACTGGCATGTTGTCCTTCTTTTGATTTTTTAAAGCCCGAGGATTAAACGATCTGTAAAGCATCAGTGGCTTAATGACACAATCTCCAGATGCATTAGAACATAGCAGCAGTGTAACTCTATCCTTTGCTGCCTTAAATCCAGGAGCAGGCTTTTCGCTTTTAGAAATGAATGTTTTGTTTGGCATTCTCTTCCAAAACAGTGCAGTTTCGTCTGCATTAAATACTTGCTCAGGTTTGTATCCTCCATTAGCTACTAGGTTTGCAAATTCTTCTAGATATCGTTCTGCTGCAGCAGTGTCTGCAGATGCTGCTTCTCCAACGATTTTAATGTTATGCAATGATTGTCTCACCTTAAATTTATTGAACCAACCTTCCGATGCTTGAAATCCTCCACCTGTACATTCACCACTACAACTACCATCAGGTTCTTTAAAATGAGCGTAAAGACGCTTTGCCTTCTGCCGGACCATTGGACCACTCAGGGGCACCCTATTTTGGTTGCGGTCTTCGATCCATAATGACAACGCCACTTCCATTTTTTCTATTGCTGGATCACGAACAATTTTTGCTGACAGTGAAGTTGAAGCTACACTGAACTCCTGAAGGGATGAGACAAGGGTAGCAGCAACACTTGGAAGGTCAAGTTAAGCTAGAACTCGCTCTCGCTGCACCAGGATAAGTGACAGTCAAGATGGGACGGATCCTTGAAACGGTGAAGGCATTGGTTTAGGACGGGGCAGTACCGTGCTTCCAAACACCCGTTTTGTTTTTTAATTTTTTTAAAAATTTTAAATACTTCTATAACTCATAATGTATAAATAAATTAGCTGTGGAAGGGTTAGAGGTCCCCTGATGGGGAAGGATTATGGTTTAGAACGAGGCTACTATACGCCTGTTGAAAGTTTTACAATTTAAATAAGTTGCAAAATAAGAAAAACGCTAAAAATTAACTGTGTTGTGCCCTCGCCCTGGAGGTGGCACATGTCAGGAATAGTCGGTCTTGCTGGGAGGCAGTTCAGTTCGCAACGCTTTCACGGTTAAAATTGATTCGACTGGTGGACTGGATTTCTTTACAATGGACGAAAACAGAAAAGGCAGGAAGCTCTACACCGAGGAAGAAGACAAGGCATTGGTTTATTTCATTATGACAAACGACAGATATATGAACGCAGGTGGTAACAGTGTTTGGAAGTTCATGGAGGAGAAGCAAGCTGTCCCAGGTCGTACCTGGCAGAGTATGAAGGAGAGGTACCGCAAACACTTGGTCAATAATTTGAATCAATATTTACCGCAACAGCAAGTGGATAAAGTAAAAGAGCATCTGAATAAGCGAGAGGAAGAGGAGAAATCAAATCACAACAAATATTCCACCAGAAGAAATAATCTTAACAAACTGATCCATCCGAATTAATAGTTTTATTTAAGTTAAATAATTAAAAGAGTAAAATTATAATTGTTGGTGTTAGAAATAATGTTTATTTCAGAAACGAATGAAAGGTAATTAAAGAAGAAGATAACGAACGTAGAGCCGACCATTCGAATATTCCAGACATGTGCCACCTCCAGGGTGAGGGCACAACACAGTTAATTCTTAGCGTTTTTTTTTTATTTTGCAACTTATTTAAATTGTAAAACTTCCAACAGGCGTATAGTAGCCTCATTCTAAACCATAATCCTTCCCCATCAGGGGACCTCTAACCCTTCCACAGCTAATTTATTTATATATTATGAGTTATAGAAGTATTTAAAATTTAAAAAAAAATTAAAAAACAAAACTGGTCATCCCATCTTGACTGTCACTTATCCTGGTGCGGCGAGAGCGAGTTCTAGCTTAACTTGACCTTCCAAGTGTTGCTGCTACCCTTGTCTCATCCTTTCAGGAGTTCAGTGACAGCCCCCACAGGCAATACACGTGCTACCGGTGAACTACACACTGACCTGGCCAGTGTAAGTGTGAGCCACCTGTAATAGGGACTGGACATTTGGGGTATATATAGTACGTATTCTTCGCGCCATAGCATTAGCGAGTAATAATGTTTGAATCATTCAGGGAAATTTCAGTACAGCATCTGTGTTTCATTAATTAGTTATTTCATACATGCATATAATTCTGCAGCAATTAACGTAAAATGGATGGATATGGATGCAAATAACTCTCCAAGGCGTAAACGATCAAGCATTTCTATTTTCACTTTAAGCAGTAATAGAGATTTTTTTCGTGTCAAAACTCGTTTCTCAATTTTTTTAGTTGACATTCCTGTATAGCAGTAGAGACGTGTTACTCAATCACAATTTTTGTAACGAATGTGAAAGACGAAACAATAAAACACGCAAAGCGGCTTTTGCCATAGACAGCAACATTTAAAAATATACTTTATTCATTGAGTAATAAGGTTGCTTTCATTCCTTTTGTTTACATTCTCAAAAACACTTATCGCGGCGAAGGCGGCTTATGTCAAAGTCCTCGGCGATATCATTTAACAACAAAGGAAAAGTTGTAATAAGATCTACAGTACTGTATTTTACTTTTTTTATTAGTCCATTTGACGGCATTTACAAAGGATATTGGGTTGGATACCTATTGGACTCTTTTTATTATTATGTACTGTATGCACTTATTAGATCCGCGAATAAAGAAATTTTTAGCCCCGAATGTAGGAATTGGGTCGCATTTTTTTCATCCGCGAATAGTGAAAACGCGAATGAAGGAAGCGCGAATAAGGAGCTTTTACTGTAGTCAGAACTTCAGTCTAAAGAAAACCACATGTAAAATTTTGAATCGGTAC
This sequence comes from Ectobius pallidus, assembly GCA_964059195.1. Taxonomy (NCBI): domain Eukaryota; kingdom Metazoa; phylum Arthropoda; class Insecta; order Blattodea; family Ectobiidae; genus Ectobius; species Ectobius pallidus. The sequence goes on along the minus strand of CAXKWD010000009.1, from coordinate 47,767,453 downwards.
CTTAAGTGGCAAGTGCACCTCATATCATTGATTTAATTTTTCCTGGATTACAATCTTTGGGTGCCCTTGATATTAAACAATGCACCTAAATCTTGGAATTTCTCAGTATATCAATATAAGGTGACCAGACATTCTGGTTTGGCTGCTCAGACAATTCCGGTTTTGGAATCAAGACCCCTTGTCCTATCGGGTTCTGCCGGGACTCCCAAATGTTTTGTTTTTTATAAACCAAATTGAATTCCTGGTCATTTGAAGTTTAAACATATTTTTCTTGCAATATCAGTCATGAATTCCATTAAGTTACTTGAAAAATTGTACCATAACATCCCATATAATGAAACTCGCTTGGCTCATTGGGGGCTCGGGAAAGGTTTTTTAAAAGATGAATAAAGAGTTTGCCAACATTCCGTCATTTCTTCTGTCCAAAACAGTGATGTAGATTTTGCTGACTAATGGTGTCCTTTCATTGTTAAAATGATTAACAGTTATAAGTTCATTAAGATTATTAAAATAAATGAAGCTCTGAAACTAGTAGATTCAAACTGAGATATGATGGTGGCCTGGGAAGAATAGGTGGAGGCAGCGACTTGTTAAGCCAATCATTCATCATCACATAAACTCTTATCAATTACTTCCACGTTGTCATAATCTATATTCTTTCTCGGCTCCAAGTTGGTGTAGTTTTCTATATTCTATCTGGGAGATTTGTTAAGATTATTTCTTCTAGTGGAATATTTGTTGTGATTTGATTTCTCCTCTTCCTCTCGCTTATTCAGATGCTCTTTTACTTTATCCACTTGCTGTTGCGGTAAATATTGATTCAAATTATTGACCAAGTGTTTGCGGTACCTCTCCTTCATACTCTGCCAGGTACGACCTGGGACAGCTTGCTTCTCCTCCATGAACTTCCAAATGCTGTTGCCACCTGCGTTCATATATCTGTCGTTTGTCATAATGAAATAAACCAATGCCTTGTCTTCTTCCTCGGTGTAGAGCTTCCTGCCTTTTCTGTTTTCGTCCATTGTAAAAAAATCCAGTCGACCAGTCGAATCAATTTTAACCGTGAAAGCGTTGCGAACTGAACTGCCTCCCAGCAGTAATATTTCCTCCAAGTCGGTTTCAGTCAAATCTTCATCTTGCGATTCAAGCAATTCCTGAATGTCACTTGATTCTATCTGTTCGAACCTATCTCGTCCTATTCCATTCGCGATTTCGGCTATGTTTGCAGTCAAAGTTTGAACTTGCACAGATTCTTCGTCATTTTCCGCAGTCGGAGCAGGCCACAGTTTTTTCCAGCATGACTTCAATGTTTGTGGCTTCAGTTCTTCCAATGATTGTTTTATGTTTACGATGCATTTTGCTATGTCAAATTTCTTCCAGCATTCCATAACATTCATATCAGGATTACATTCCATATTATCCAATATGATTTTGAAGGTTCGTCTAATATAATGGAGCTTGAAGGCCTGGATTATTCTTTGGTCCATAGGTTGAATCAAAGCCATCGTGTTGGGAGGTAAAAATGTCACTTTTAAATCTGGATGCATAGTTTCAAGTTCGTGAGGATGACCTGGTGTATTGTCCAAAACTAGAAGTGCTTTAAAGTCTAAATTCTGTTTTTTTTTTAAATAAGTTTCAACTTCAGAAACAAAACAATTCCAGAACCAGTCACAAAAAATAGCGCTTGTAACCCACGCTTTCTTATTAGGACGCCAAAACACTGGCATGTTGTCCTTCTTTTGATTTTTTAAAGCCCGAGGATTAAACGATCTGTAAAGCATCAGTGGCTTAATGACACAATCTCCAGATGCATTAGAACATAGCAGCAGTGTAACTCTATCCTTTGCTGCCTTAAATCCAGGAGCAGGCTTTTCGCTTTTAGAAATGAATGTTTTGTTTGGCATTCTCTTCCAAAACAGTGCAGTTTCGTCTGCATTAAATACTTGCTCAGGTTTGTATCCTCCATTAGCTACTAGGTTTGCAAATTCTTCTAGATATCGTTCTGCTGCAGCAGTGTCTGCAGATGCTGCTTCTCCAACGATTTTAATGTTATGCAATGATTGTCTCACCTTAAATTTATTGAACCAACCTTCCGATGCTTGAAATCCTCCACCTGTACATTCACCACTTCAACTTCCATCAGGTTCTTTAAAATGAGCGTAAAGACGCTTTGCCTTCTGCCGGACCATTGGACCACTCAGGGGCACCCTATTTTGGTTGCGGTCTTCGATCCATAATGACAACGCCACTTCCATTTTTTCTATTGCTGGATCATGAACAATTTTTGCTGACAGTGAAGTTGAAGCTACACTGAACTCCTGAAGGGATGAGACAAGGGTAGCAGCAACACTTGGAAGGTCAAGTTAAGCTAGAACTCGCTCTCGCTGCACCAGGATAAGTGACAGTCAAGATGGGACGGATCCTTGAAACGGTGAAGGCATTGGTTTAGGACGGGGCAGTACCGTGCTTCCAAACACCCGTTTTGTTTTTTAATTTTTTTAAAAATTTTAAATACTTCTATAACTCATAATATATAAATAAATTAGCTGTGGAAGGGTTAGAGGTCCCCTGATGGGGAAGGATTATGGTTTAGAACGAGGCTACTATACGCCTGTTGAAAGTTTTACAATTTAAATAAGTTGCAAAATAAGAAAAACGCTAAAAATTAACTGTGTTGTGCCCTCGCCCTGGAGGTGGCACATGTCAGGAATAGTCGGTCTTGCTGGGAGGCAGTTCAGTTCGCAACGATTTCATGGTTAAAATTGATTCGACTGGTGGACTGGATTTCTTTACAATGGACGAAAACAGAAAAGGCAGGAAGCTCTACACCGAGGAAGAAGACAAGGCATTGGTTTATTTCATTATGACAAACGACAGATATATGAACGCAGGTGGCAACAGCGTTTGGAAGTTCGTGGAGGAGAAGCAAGCTGTCCCAGGTCGTACCTGGCAGAGTATGAAGGAGAGGTACCGCAAACACTTGGTCAATAATTTGAATCAATATTTACCGCAACAGCAAGTGGATAAAGTAAAAGAGCATCTGAATAAGCGAGAGGAAGAGGAGAAATCAAATCACAACAAATATTCCACCAGAAGAAATAATCTTAACAAACTGATCCATCCGAATTAATAGTTTTATTTAAGTTAAATAATTAAAAGAGTAAAATTATAATTGTTGGTGTTAGAAATAATGTTTATTTCAGAAACGAATGAAAGGTAATTAAAGAAGATAACGAACGTAGAGCCGACCGTTCGAATATTCCAGTCATGTGCCACCTCCAGGGCGAGGGCACAACACAGTTAATTCTTAGCGTTTTTCTTATTTTGCAACTTATTTAAATTTTAAAACTTCCAACAGGCGTATAGTAGCCTCGTTCTAAACCATAATCCTTCCCCATCAGGGGACCTCTAACCCTTCCACAGCTAATTTATTTATATATTATGAGTTATAGAAGTATTTAACATTAAAAAAAAAATTAAAAAACAAAACGGGTCATCCCATCTTGACTGTCACTTATCCTGGTGCGGCAAGAGCGAGTTCTAGCTTAACGTGACCTTCCAAGTGTTGCTGCTACCCTTGTCTCATCCCTTCAGGAGTTCAGTGACTGCCCCCACAGGCAATACACGTGCTACCGGTGAACTACACACTGACCTGGCCAGTGTAAGTGTGAGCCACCCGTAATAGGGACTGGACATTTGGGGTATATATAGTACGTATTCTTCGCGCCATAGCATTAGCGAGTAATAACGTTTGAATCATTCAGGGAAATTTCAATACAGCATCTGTGTTTCATTAATTAGTTATTTCATACATGCATATAATTCTGCAGCAATTAACGTAAAATGATGGATATGGATGCAAATGACTCTCCAAGGCGTAAACGATCAAGCATTTCTATTTTCACTTTAAGCGGTAATACAGATTTTTTTTGTGTCAAAACTCGTTTCCTAATTTTTTTAGTTGACATTACTGTATAGCGGTAGAGACGTGTTACTCAATCACAATTTTTGTAACGAATGTTAAAGATGAAACAATAAAACACACAAAGCGGCTTTTGCCATAGACAGCAACATTTAAAAATATACTTTATTCATTGAGTAATAAGGTTGCTTTCATTTTGTTTGTTTTCATTCTCAAAAACACTGATCGCGGCGAAGGCGGCTTATGTCAAAGTCCTCGGCGATATCATTTAACAACAAAGGAGAAGTTGTAATAAGATCTACAGTACTGTATTTTACTTTTTTTATTAGTCCATTTGACGGCATTTACAAAGGATATTGGTTTGGATACCTATTGGACTCTTTTTATTATTATGTACTGTATGTACTTATTAGATCCGCGAATACAGAAATTTTTAGCCCCGAATATAGAAATTGGGTCGCATTTTTTTCATCCGCAAATAGCCTAGTGAAAACGCGAATGAAGGAAGCGCGAATAAGGAGCTTTTACTGTAGTCAGAACTTCAGTCTAAAGAAAACCACATGTAAAATTTTGAATCGGTACCTTAAGTGGCAAGTGCATCTCATATCATTCATTTAATTTTTCCTGGATTACAATCTTTGGGTGCCCTTGATATTAAACAATGCACCTAAATCTTGGAATTTCTCAGTATATCATTATAAGGTGACCAGACATTCTGGTTTGGCTGCTCAGACAATTCCGGTTTTGGAATCAAGACCCCTTGTCCTATCGGGTTCTGCCGGGACTCCCAAATGTTCTGTTTTTTATAAACCAAATTGAATTCCTGGTCATTTGAAGTTTAAACATATTTTTCTTGCAATATCAGTCATGAATTCCATTAAGTTACTTGAAAAATTGTACCATAACATCCCATAATATGAAACTCGCTTGGCTCATTGGGGGCTCGGGAAAGGTTTTTTAAAAGATGAATAAAGAGTTTGCCAACATTCCGTCATTTCTTCTGTCCAAAACAGTGATGTAGATTTTTCTGACTAATGGTGTCCTTTCATTGTTAAAATTATTAACAGTTATAAGTTCATTAATATTATTAAAATAAATGAAGCTCTGAAACTAGTAGATTCAAACTGAGATATGATGGTGGCCTGGGAAGAATAGGTGGAGGCGGCGACTTGTTAAGCCAATCATTCATCATCACATAAACTCATATCAATTACTTCCACGTTGTCATAATCTATATTCTTTCTCGGCTCCAAGTTGGTGTAGTTTTCTATATTCTATCTGGGAGATTTGTTAAGATTATTTCTTCTGGTGGAATATTTGTTGTGATTTGATTTCTCCTCTTCCTCTCGCTTATTCAGATGCTCTTTTACTTTATCCACTCACTGTTGCGGTAAATATTGATTCAAATTATTGACCAAGTGTTTGCGGTACCTCTCCTTCATACTCTGCCAGGTACGACCTGGGACACCTTGCTTCTCCTCCATGAACTTCCAAATGCTGTTGCCACCTGCGTTCATATATCTGTCGTTTGTCATAATGAAATAAACCAATGCCTTGTCTTCTTCCTCGGTGTAGAGCTTCCTGCCTTTTCTGTTTTCGTCCATTGTAAAAAAATCCAGTCGACCAGTCGATTCAATTTTAACTGTGAAAGCGTTGCGAACTTAACTGCCTCCCAGCAAGACCGACGCTGGGTGGTTTTTTAAAAGATCTATGGGAGATAGAGTACGTGTATTTAGTCTGCTGTATTATTGGCCATTAACGGTTTTGGCACAACAAACCTGAAAAAATAAATGTGGGAAGACTGGGTTTTTTTGGAATTTTCCCGTCGGTTGCAAGCTAAAAGGTACCAGTTTGCCAAGTCTTAATTTTCTAGATCAACTGGCATTGTACATACATTTATGGTGCTTTGTAATGCGTAAATTTCAACTGATATTATTATCATTTAAATGGACATGGTACAAGATGAAATAGTGACTAAGATTCATGGTAGCCTATGTAAATATTCAATTTGGCATTTGCCTTTACGACCAGGGAAATCATAGAAAAATACAAGTAAAACTGGTTATAATCTATACATATAAAAATGAATATATGTGTGTGTGTGTGTGTTTGTGTGTGTGTGTGTGTGTGTGTGTGCGTGTCCTTTATGCATTACTACACCATTCATTCGATCGCCATGAAACTTTGGGAAGTTGTTGGGTACATTCCCGGGAAGGTTTCTGTCATACTACATTTTTAATTTTAGCCTTCGTTCGCGAGTTATGGGTGAAAAACGGCAAGAAAACGTGCATTTTTACGCTTTCGAAGCATCAGTTTTGAGTTATTCATTTCAGTTGTCAAATCAATTGCAGAAGGCTTTGTCTATTATTGTCATACCTTGGAAATAATATCGTCGCGATCGCTATGGAAGGCAATGGATATCTCAGGTTATTATAAAAGCTATAGATGTCGATAAGGTAATGTTAAACATATTTTATTTGACATGGAATATAGTTTACAGAAAATTCCGGGGAAGTTGCTTAGTTCGGGGTCCTGGCTACAACGTTTTTATATGTAATCGTAATTAAAATATCTTATGTAGGGTCGTTAAATCTGCCTGAAATGTAACGGAATTATAAGTCTGGACAAATGAATATAGAAATCACGGCCTCAGTAGGCTTATTCCATTCTTCACCTATATAAATAAAAACTAATGTACTATGTCTGTCTGACAAATACATTTACGCACTTTTTTTTTATCGTGAGTTTAATCGATTTCAATTCTCATAATCTTTCGAATACTGCATTTTTCCATTTATTTTCTAATCGTGAAATTCACTTCAAAGCCAGATTTATAGCTGTTTCATTAATTAGGCCTATCAAATGTTTAGTTTACACCTATGAATGTTTCGCGTGCAAAGTGTTAATAAATATAATACTTTAATTATTTTGCTCTTAATTGTTAATCTTTCAATTAATTATCTTGGGAGAATCCGTGGGGATCTGCTATAAGCTATAATAAGCTATAGCCTATCTAGCGTTTTCTGAGGGAATAGTTTGTGTGTGATTAGTCGTTCTTCCCCATTTCAAATTCTTAATACCTATATAAAGACCTTAAAGACCTAGAGTTTGAAAATCGAAAGTCCTTCATAAGTTATTTTCGCATTAACAAAATACAAAACCCGAGCGACGCCGGGCCTTTTAAGCTAGTATGTTATAAAGAATACGAGACTTCATCTACGAGTTATAATTAAAGAATATAAATTATGAAATTTCTTTAACAGATAGAAGATAATCTTGTAAGTTCAGGACAAAAAAATGTTAATTGGATTTAATTATTATGAACCTGAGACTTCAGAATGCAAGTCCAAGACGTTACTATCTCGACCACCCAGCTAGATTTACGGAAATAATCATTTCTAAACTTTCAGAGCCATACGTGAACACTGTTTGATAATACCGTTGCCATGGAAACCGAGACCTTTTTCGGGGGTTTTTAGGGCTAAAATTTTTTTAAAATTTACTTTTTTGAATTTTCCTGTGGTTTACAACCTAAAAGCTATATGTGTACCAAATTTCAAGTATCTAGCTCATCTGGAAGTGGGCAAACATTAATGTCAGTGAGCCGAACCGAGCCCTTTTTCGGGGGTTGTTAGGGCTAAAAATTAAAAAAATAAACTTTTTGGAATTTTCCTGTGGTTTACAGCCTAAAAGCTATATGTGTACCAAATTTCAAGTTTCTAGCTCATCTGGAAGTGGGCAAACATTAATGTTGGTGAGCCGAGCCAAGCCCTTTTTCGGGGGGTTTTTAGGGCTATACATTAAAAAAATAAACTTTTTGGAATTTCCCAGTGGTTTGCAGTCTACAAGCTATACGTGTACAAAATTTCAAGTTTCTAGCTCATCTGGAAGTGGGCAAACATTAATGTCGGTGAGCCGAGCCCTTTTTCGGGGGGTTTTAGGGCTAATAATTAAAAAAATTAACTTTTTGGAATTTTCCTGTGGTTTACAGCCTAAGAGCTATAAGTGTACCAAATTTCAAGTTTCTAGCTCATCTGGAAGTGGACAAACATTAATGTCGGTGAGCCAAGCCGATCCCTTTTTCGGGTGGTTTTTAGGGCTAAAAAATAAAAAAATTAACTTTTTGGAATTTTCCTGTGGTTTACAGCCTAAAAGCTATACGTGTACCAAATTTCAAGTTTCTAGCTCATCTGGAAGTAGGTAAACATTAATGTCAGAGAGTGAGTGAGTCAGTCAGCCATGTGGCTTTATATTATAGGGATGTGTTCACATCTACATGAGATTCAATAATACTTGCACTGAAGTTGGTATTATTGGGCTGGATTTTTGCTTTAAGAATGGTACGCGTTGGGTACAAATGTCCAGTGCTTCACATCCAAACAGATATCTTATGACAATATTAAAATATTGTGAAATTTGCATTACTCTTCCCAGTATAAATAATACAATTGAGTGTCTGTTTTATTTGCTCAATAAGGCATGGACAGATGAAAAAACTCAAATGAAATTAAGCGTTTTGTAAACAATATTGACGCTGACAGTTAATTTGATATTTGATATTTGATTGTTCAGAATTCTGTGACTTCTCAAAGGGAAGCAAAATCTCTCGTATCAAATCCATCGTCACAGAAGTCTGGGGGCATAAGAACTTAGTGTTAAAAACTGTGTGTATTTACTGAAGTAAGCGCTGTGTCCTGTGTAGTAACCGTTCTATACAGTATTTATGAATGTACCATGTTTCAGATTATGTTTTTGTATTATTATCATTTGGTGTCTTTTATTCAGTTCATCGTAAGATTTAATAATGTTGGACAATTATTGTTCATTATTGCATACCAGATGGAGAGCAGTTATTCATTCGATCCCAGCTTCGACTCCCAGAACTGTGGTTACCTTACTCAATATAAATTTGAATGTGTACTACCTTGCGTCTTCTTGCAGTGTACAGAGGTTTGACCCAGAAATCTGAAGGTCCTGCGTATTGTATACATATCAACCAAGCAGACAGGTGCCCACTGCATGTTTTAGCCTTGCTTGGATGTTGAATTAATAAATGCTTCAATACTAAACAAAATCATTTAGGATGCACTAAGATGGAATTGTTTGGCTGAATTGCTCTTGCAATGAAAACCAAAACTGGATTTTACTGGTATTTTTCTAAACATCAATCTTGCAAATTTTCATTTTTAACAATGATCAACTTTTCATTACTTCTTTGTAATGGATTTATTTTAAGTTTTTACAGAAAGTCATAAGGGAATCTATGAACATAAGCAAAGAGGAGTAGATACCAGTAATGGAGTTATAGCAATTGTGATATTGTATGCATTTTATATGTTTTTTACTTGCCAGTACATTATTGAAAAGTGTGTTGTATTTACTAGTTTAGGTTTTAATGGCTTGCTTCAATGGGATAGTTTGTTCTAGGTCAGGAGGTCGTAAGTGTTGAGTTCTTTGTGACAGCTATTGGAAAGTACTACATTGGCAATTGTATATACCATACATTTAATACAATTAGTAGAAAGAAATTAAATCCTTGTGTCATCAAATTCTCAGTGGAATAAAAATAAAAATTAAAGTCCTCCTGGCTAAAAAAAATGCTGAAGTGGTAACCTTCCAACAGAGATTATCCATTTGGCAGTTAATCACTAATTAGAGCACCAGTACCATCTACTGGTCGTTTTTAATATTTTTGTCTTGATTGTTCATAATCTTTAAGAGATGGCACAGTAATCTGCACTAGCTTAGTGCAAGAATCTTTTTTAATTATTAAATATTGTATTTCTTGCTTTTCCCCCTCTCCATAATTATATAGTAGTCATACAGAACTCTTATTCCAAATAGTTTTCTCCTTATACCCTCTACTATTAATCAAAGACAACACACTGTATTCTTAAAGGAAAAGTAAACTAAAAATTCAGTATCATTTTCTTCATACGGATTGAAAGAAAATGTTTTTAAGAAATGATATTCACTGTTAGAAATGTTTTACACCTTCACATTTAATCACAAAACGAATATGTTTATTGTAACGCGGTGGGCGTGTGACGTCACGCTTGATGAGTGCTTGACTCAGTCTCGCCCGGTGAAAGATAGTTCACAGCATTCTGTCTACTGTTACAGTTTTTTAGTATCTGTTCAAACAATGGTTCATTGTTGTGTTGTGGGGTGTACATACTCATCGTCGAAGAGTGATAACACACTTAAAATATCTTTCCATTGATTTCCCAACAGAGATAAGTCACCCGAACGTTATAAGCAATGGCTGATAAAAATAAAAAGAGAAAAATTTGTTCCTAGTAAATACAGTACGGTTTGTTCACAACATTTTGAAGAAAATGATACCGAGCTTTCGGTACAGTTACGAAAACAGTTAACTGGAGAAACCCCGCAATCTGTTTAAAAAAGAAGTGGTGTGCCATCACTTCTTTTGCATGGGAAATCTGAAAAACCGCCAATGAAGAAAAGAAAATCGTCGTACTTGAGGAAGAAGGAAATGAGAGAGTTGTTGCAAGATTCGATCAGTAATCCATCAGTATCCGGGAATGGACAAATCATGAATGTGGAATCTAGTACTTATGACGAAAATTCAGTTTCTAACAGCGTAGGCGTTCAGTGTGAACTAGGAAATGTTTGCACAGATTCATTGAATGTTTCTTCTAGAAATTGTGATTTAGATAGCTCTTTTAGCATTTCAGACATTTCTACTACCGCAAAAGATGATTCTGAATCTGAAAGTGACTCTGTTCGTATCTTGAAATTTGTTTTCTTTTTGAACTGTATTAGCTCTAAGTATTAACTGATAACGACTGGCAACTAGTGTATCTTTATTTATGATAACTCTATTTATAATAACTCTATCGAATGAGGCATGTTGTGTTATACAGTCTACAACCCCCTTCTGTTCACAAATTACTTCACATTCCCAACAACACACACTCTCGTGGCCCGTTTTCATATGTATACACAGCCCACATTTACACCATTTCGTATTGTCTTTTCTTCCTTGCAATTCTTTCAATAATTCCTTGTCATTTTCTTTTCGTGTGATATTAATTTGTGAATACCGAGATTTGTCCTTATAAGGTAACATTGCAGACATCTCTATCAACAACAAACACAAATGAGACTTTGTGGTGTACTAGAAACACATGCACGAGCATTACAGCAGCTGTCGTCCTGTCAGCGAGTTAGTCAATCGTGACGTCACAGGAGCTTTTTACTTCACCTGTACAAAGCGTAATATTAGGCACCTGAAGTTCTCGAGATCATCATTCATTTCGTAATTCAAAGCTCCATGCGATGAGATTAAAATAAAAAAATGGTATTTTTTTAGTTTACCCTTCCTTTAAGGAGCTGGACCTAATTTATTGTGACAGCTTACATACGATAACATTCAAATTAAGCACTAGGCCTACATATATATAGAGAAAGTTGTGTGGCTCAATGGGAGGCCAATTCAAATAACTAAAATCAATATAATTAGCTAAAAGATAAAATTACAATAAAATAATTGGGCCTTATAGACTTACCAAACTTAATGGAGTGTCTATACAGTGTATAAATTATTTTAGGCTTGGGAATAATAAGAAACAGTAGCTTTATTAGCACATGGATATAGATTTTCTGTCTCTTAAATTTTTTGTAATTTGATACTAAATTGATTATGGTTTCCCCATATTCAGAAATACAAAACTGAAGCCTACTCCCAAATGTTTACCACAAACTCCCAAGAGTAAACGAAGAGCCAGTCTGACGTCAGCACCATATATGAGCAGTGATTTCTCAGTAATTAAAATTATCAGAACAACAGCCAATCTCCAAGATCGCTCTGTAACATGAATGAGTTACGACATGTTACCTTCTAAAGAATGCTTATTACTGTTTGCATTAAAATATCATGCCAGCAGATTAAAACACTATAAACTCAGTCCAGAAAGATTTGCTAGTTGTATTACTTAATTTACTTTCATTGCTATTAAAGCAAGAATAGAGAAATTTATTGACTTGACATTGTTGATCAGAGGTAATGAGTGCCACACCTGACAGAAAGAATGGTTGCTGAAGTATCTTAGTTTTCCATTTTTTTAATAATTTTTTTTTATATATATTTTTTTAATATTCCGAATTGCGCTTTCTTAGCTGCTGTAGCACCCTTTGAATTAGTTTTGTACTTCAAGCATATTTCGTGCATTTTTTCTCCCATGCAGGCTTTCACAGGCTAAAGTGATATACTGAGGACTTATTTGATTTTCTTCTTATATTGAGGTTCTGTTTTGATTCATCTGCACAATCCAAAGTTCAAAAATTAAAAAAATTACTGAATTGTTCATTTAAATTATCTTGCTTACTAAACAAGAGCCAAAATGTTTTTCTTGATCTATGGTTGGTGATGGAACGATACATATGAAATATTGAAATCTGACATAGGAAAAGGAAACATGCCAGAAAAGTTGACAGAAAATTACTTTTGGGAAATTTAATTGTTATCGGTTATGTATTCTTTGACATAAAAGAGGAAAAGCTTTTACAGTATAGAGAAGAGTACTTACCTTCTAGTTTACTTACTGCCTGACTTGTAGTAATATTCAAATTTTTAAAATGTTTTAATTTTAATTTTGAATTTAATTTTTCTGCAGTACTTAGCTGCAATTCATAATATGGATCATCACTTGTGGTATTAAAACATTCTAAGTTTCTACCTGTATTGCCTTTCTCCAAAGGCAAGAACTTGGTATGACCCTTTGGATTTTAAGGTTCTTTGCTTACCAGATAGTTTTCACTTCAGCAGAAGAAATTTGTTTATGAAAGTGCACTGAAGCTTTCATTCCCATCTTGTTCATATTCATTAGAATTTTTGTTGTTGTATGTGGTGCAGGATAATCAGAAAATTATTCAATGTATTTTTAAATCTTGCCGTTACAGCTACTCTTTAAAAAATCAAATAAGTGTAAAACAAGACACTTTTGTGGCAATATTTACATTGCTTTTATAGTTATCTAACATACTTTTGTTTTCAGTGTTTTAGAATTTTCTGTATAAATAAGTGGACATGAATTAAGTAGTTGAAAATGAAAAGATCAAATACAACATTGGTGCAATTTTTATTGTTGTTTATGTACAGTGTAATTAAATTCTGTAACCTATATCAAGAGGTATGAGTTTTGTTAGTTTCGAGGAGATTTTTTCATATTGATGCTATTTTACAGGAGAAACCAAATAGAAACTAAGTTCTAATGTGGGCAAGGAAGAACCATAAAAAGTCACATGAACTTACTTAACTGTGGGATGATACAAACAAATACATCCTACCCCACCTACAGATTGGTTCCTAGCTTGGCCATATGATTCAAAACATGGTGCTTGGTCATTTATAGGCCCTACAGATAGCAAAGTCCCATTATATACCCTTAGATGAATAGAAATAGTTAATCTCTCAAGCCAGCATTGAAATGAAACCCTATTGGTTAAAATGGCAAAATAGTTATGGTGCTTAATCATAACATTAGGTTGTTAATTCTAATTCCGCATGACCTAAAATTGTGGATAGTATTTTTACCGTTTTGTTGTCGTGAAAACTAACCTGAATTTTATTATCATGTAGAGAAAACCACAATTTATGCATAGATTAGAATATTTTTTATTAAATATTTTCATACATAGTTATGTACCAGTTCATCAATCTTACATGGTTTAGTTAAAATCTAGCACTACCCTTGCAGGTCCCTTCATGATTTAACCCCTAGGTTCTATGCATGACTAGGGACTCAGAATATTTTACCAACAAATTTACTATTGTAGCCTATTCAATCTTAATCCTACTTCCTAATTTTTCTCATCCGCTTCTCTCCAACTCTTCTTAAATACTGTTCCATTTTCATTGTCTTGACTGCTTCCCTGTCTTATTACATCTTAATGGCTATAATCTCATCTTATAAATTACCCCACTTTGCCTACCAGGCTTCTTCCCTCCAATTTTTAAACTCTTCACATTCTGTTAGGTAGTGTGGTATTCCTTCTTCTCAACTGTAGATAGTACAGCCTTCTTTGTTGTCTTTCCTTAAACCTGTTAGTAATATAAATTATATATATATATATATATATATTTTTTTTTTCATTTTTCATACGCCTCCCATCTCTTGTTAGCAGACATTCTCATTCCCAAATAATTAGGCTCCTTCACTACATCCAAAAGGTCTCCATTCATATACCACCTCTCCTGCTTCTTCAGTTTACATTCTTTTTTGAATACCATTACTTATGATTTACTTTTGGTAGTAAGGTAATGGAGAAATGGAAAAAGAGGAAAAGCTAGCTGCATGTTTATATTTACATAAAGCATTCAACATTCATGTTTTTGAAACTCTTTAATAAGCTGATCATGGCAAATTTCATGGTTATGGTTACTTTTCTGTGTGAATGGCCCTAACTCCAGTGAAGTAAAGAATTGGGTTTGTAGTTATACTGACTTGAGGAGTTAACTTTCATGCTTAACTGAAATAACATTTTGATTAAAATATTTGTAAAGTAACAAAGTTCAGCCAAAGGCTCAAACTTTTATATAATGCCATTAGTAATATCTTGCAGTATGATATGTATAATTGATGTTAAAGATGTGCTACGTATTCTTACTTTCATTCTTAATACCATAAAATATTATAACTTTTGTTGATAGATATGTAATCACTTGTTAATTGTTGAATACAATCCAGCAGCTCAGTTGTTGTATAACAAGATCTTTATTTATTATAACATTTATTAATTTATTTTATGTAGTCTGTTTTGTTATAAATTACCAGTATTAATCAGAATCATTCCTATCATTGAAAAGGCAATAAGTATAGTGAATATAAGGCAACGTTTTTTGGTTTTATCACTTATGAAATTTATATGGTCTAGAGCAGCGTTTCTCAACCTATGGACCACCAGTGGTCCGCGAAGATGGTGCAGATGGTCCGCAGACATAATTAAAAAATATAAAGCAAGTGGAAAGTAAAGAAGTAAAATTTTTTCACATTTTTCGTTATGATGACCTATAATTTATACCCCAAATATTAAGAATATAGGCCTTCTTTTAAAAATGGGATGTAAAATTAGGGGTCCGTAAACATTTTTTAGACATTTTAGAGGTCCTCGGGTCCAAAAAGGTTGAGAAACGCTGGTCTAGAGGAAGATCCTGATGGGCTGAGGTAGCCAGTGGTATTGCATCCACATACTAAGCAAAAAAATATTGATTGCCAGCTTGTGATAGATTTTCCTTTAGATTTGTAAGTTAGTCCTAATTCATTAAAGAAATTAAAGAAAAATTCTTGTTCCTATCATATAAATAATTCTTTATTTTTTCATAAAATATCGTGTTTGCAAAATCGTTTCTTGACTTAGATAATATAGTAAATTCCAGAGTGAATTAAATGTCAAGGAAAACTCTCATTTTGGAATTAAATTTTTATTTTTATTTTTCTTCTTGGTTAACGAAACATCTCTCTCCCCCTACCCAAAAAAAATTGAATTCAATTTAAATTCTCAATAAAATTCAGTTTAAACAATGCAATAGTCATATGATCTGTCACTATTCTTAAATTGCCATGCTCTATTAAAGAATGCAGCTCAACTCTGACAGGTCTTGTTTATCCTTTGTTATATATGAGGAATAAATTTGGTCATTGATGGCTACTGTAGTGCTATTGCAATTGCTCCCTCCCTTCACATGTGCCCAAAGTCCTACAACCCTGACAGAAACTTGATCATAATAAGAACAGAACAAACTACTACTTCACATTTCCATATTTCTTTCCCTGCTAAACAATGAGACCCTCCTTTTGCTCGTATCCTTCATTTTCCTTAAAAGAATATGTACAGTGAAAGCCCCTTTTAACAAAACTAAGGAGGACTGAATTTTGTCCCTTTACCTGTCATTTGTTGCTATATGAGCATTTTGCTCACATTGCTATGACTGTGTGAAAAACCAGCAACATCAGCAAAATCTTCCTGTTCTTTCTAGCTAGTTTTGAACCATACGAGGGGGGATCAATAAATAATCAGAAGCGAACTGTTGCGTGCATATGCTTCCTAGTTACGAGTTGTGCTATTAGGTGATGTTAATTGGGAGTCTCCCACAACCATTAGTGAGCTGGCGTGAGTCTGAGTTAAGTGGCTTGGTTGTAGTGTGCTGTTGTGTGCATTCGTGTTTCAACCTGTTGGCGATTAGTGAGATGGCCGACCACAAGCAACAAAGACCGTTGGGATGCGTAGGCAAGCCTTTCATGATGATGCTTTGGGGAAATCACAGGTCTATGAGTGGTTTTCCTGTTTCAAATCTGGCAACATGTCAACAGAGGACATGCCACGCCCCGGGCATCCTTCGACAGGAAGAAGTGACTAAAACATTGCCAAAATCAAACGTATAATTGATGAAGATCGTCGAAAGACCATTGACCAAATTTCTGAGGAAACGAACATGTCATGGAGCACGGTCCAGCGAATTTTAACCAAAGTTTTGAACATGAGACGGGTGTCTGCAAAATTTGTTCCTCGCTTGCTCAGAGATGACCAAAGAGAAAACTGCGTGAATGTTTGCCGCGACTTGAAGAGTGAATTGCAGAAGCATCCCTTCGGTCTCAGCTGCAGTTTTCCCTAACAGAAAACAAAATTTCACACACACTCTTTGTTCCTTGTGGTCGGCCATCTCACTAATCGTCAACGGGTTGAAACATGAACACACACAACAGTGCACCACAAACAAGCCACTTAACTCAGACTCACGCCAGCTCACTAACGATCGCGGGAGACCCCCAAATAACACCACCCAGTAACCCATTATGTTTTGTTCACCTAACACCACCTAACAGCACAACTCGTAAGTAGAAAGCATGTGCGCGCAACAGTTCGGTTCCAGTTATTTTTGGGTCCCCCCTCGTACTTGTTGCAGCTGTGTCACAAATGTGAGCATTTTCCCCATTAAGCAACAAGCTGTGGTATAAAACTGAAATATGCAGTTTACCCCTTTCTGAGTTATAATTTAATAATATTAACAACAACAACAATAATAATAATAATAATACTTATTACAACTTTTTTACAAGTTTCTGGCATTGTCGTGTTTATCTTACAGAGTAAAAATCAGTATATTACAATAAACTTAAGGTGAGTGTAAGTTTTAGATCTAGCTATAATAGTAAGCTAGTTAGATCCATTTGATGTCTTGCATTGTTTTGTGGATTTGCAGTAACTTATCTTTAGTTACAGTATGTTTAATTTTATTTTGACAGTTCATAAACAATGAGCCAAGGAGAAAAAATGGCCCTTTTAGCCTTACAATAAGCTAAGGAGGAATCCGAAAGTATGTTTATCCTCATTTTTTATTATATATGCATGCATATAAAAGCGATGGAATTTTTCTGGTGAGTAAAATTCGAAAGGAGGTCTTCCCTTGTATTGAAAGTAATCGTAGGTTCCTTGACATGTAACAATTCATGGCACCCAACAGAATGGTTATCATTCTCAGGCAAAATTTAACTTATATAATTAAATTTTGTAATACTGTATTTACTCAAATCTAATGCACATCTCAATTTTGAAACTTTAAATCATAAATAAAGAGTTTGTTGCCAAATGCAATGCACATCCATAGTAGGATATTTTATTTCATATTTTATCTTAGTATTTTATTTTATACTACAATGGATTTGTGAATGCCAATGAATAAAGGTCTGTATTTGAGTAAAAACGGTATTTCCATCAGTTAATCTCCTTTCAGTTGAGTATAATAGAGTAGTGTGAGCAGAATGCTCACTTGCAAAAGGCCATGTCATAACCCACCAATAGAGGGTTAAAAGAGGTTTCACTGTTTCTTTCCTTTCTTGCTTTTCTATATTTCTAACTTATCAGTATTCCTTATTGATATTATGTCTTAAGTACTTCAATATTCACAAACAGCTACCATCTTTATTGCCTTTTATGTTAAGAAAGTCTTACATTCTTATTTCTGTTGTAATGTTGTTACATAAACTGAGCAGCATGGATAACTCCAGTACCTCTCTTCATGTTATTCCAGATAATTCTGGGTGTAGTGTGTGCCAAGTTGTGGGTAAAGGAGGGTTTCTGCCTCTGGTGTGTTATAAAGGACTCACAAATTGGAAGTATTTTAACTGCCCCATTTTGTTTACTCCATTTTCTCTATCCCTAGTTGTGGTACAGAAAATATGATTTGATTTGAAATTAAAATCAGCATTTGCAATTTGTTTTCAATTGAAAACATCTGGCTCATTGGTTTTGTTTGAACTTTGATAATTGTGACCCGTAACTTTATTTGAACATTTTTTACATAGACATTGTTTGAACTACAGTAAAACCTCTAAATAAAGGCCGTCATTTCCTCAGTAAACTGGTTTTTCTGAGGATGATCTCTTATTTGGTGAAATACATTTCTATTTATTTACAGAACTTGGTGCAAAAGGTAGTGTAACACGTCTTTAAGTATTAGATATTATTGTCCATTTTAAATTACATATACGGTGCTTTCAATTATTCATATCAATCCTGTTAATCATTCTTGTCATGGTTTAAATGACCTACAGTGTTGACATACGGTACAGTAATTTCTTTCAACTGCTAATATTAATTCTACTGTAGAAATTACTTTGTGACTTTGGTCGGTAAAAAGGGGTTAAAAGCAAAGAAACCCCTGGTTTTTGTTAACCCTTTCTGAGTTGAATTGAATGTTCAGATCAAGTAAGTAATCATGACATGAAAACATCAGTGGCTCTAAGTTTGAATTCTGTGAGAAAAATTTTAATGGAATAGCTTCATGCATAGTAATCCTCACATTTTATTAATCTTATTGCTCCTTTTTCAAACAATTTTTGAGGTGATGAGGCCAGTTATAGCAGTGAAAAGGTTAGTACGGGTGCAAAGGGTATTAATATTGTGGGCTTTGAAATTGGTTCCTAGGAAAATTAAGGTGACCAGATGTTGGCGTTTTGCAGGATACTTATCCTGCGGCTTGCCAAAAAAAAAGGCTTGGTAATCTCTTTTTACTGTGAAAAGTTCTGCAAAATAGAATTTTATCTGAAATTAACTATTTTACCATTTCTGTAAATTCCTATGTATATATATATATATATTTACGTATGTATATATATACATGTAATTATTTGACTGAAAAAGAATTAAAACTAACATCCATAATGGCAACTATATCTCATTAATTACCTAAGAGATCAGTATTCATAACACTGTGTGTGTCTCAATGCCTCAATGTAAAAGACTAAGGTAAATTAATAGTAATATAATTTTATATGCATTGTCTTAATTTTAATGCAGAGATTTTTTCACCTTTTAGTTGCATCCAATAAAGGGAGTATATTACCATTAACGTGGATGCTGTAAGACTTTCTTTATGATGACCTGTTACGTTCATTAGATGGAAAAAATGTCTAGCATATCATTATCACTTTATCGATTGGGTCCTGCTTTTTGTATCTGAAATTCTGGTCACCCTAAGAAAAATTGGATTTTAAGAGAAGTGGTCATTAAAAAGGAGTGGTCTTGAGTAAACATTTTACTGTAGTTATTAGGGATCTGTTTCATCCATAACTCTGAAAGTACAAGTTCTATTTATATGCATGCAACTTGACTGTACGAATGGGCTGGAGGCCAGTTGAGAGCATAGGCGTACCGGGGGGGGGGGGGGGGGGTTTGGGGGTTTGAAACCCCCCCCCATTGATTATAATTGTATAATTTTTTTAAGTCTGCCCATAAATTACTTAATACAAGTATAAAGCGTGGGAAGCTTAAAACTCGTTATTTTGCGTCTTAATTTTTAAAATTTTGGGGGAGGGGGAGACCCCTGGACCCCCCTCTCCCAATACCCCCCAGACCCCGCGGATGGTATAACCCCCCCATATGGTTGGCCTGGTTACGCCTATGGTTGAGAGTACAGTAACTGGAATGTGAAATGAGAAAATCACAAGATGAATACTTAGGTTAGAGATACTCACATGACTCTCAAATATTAAAACATTCTTTATTGAGATAAAAAAAGTTATATCATTTGATATAAGAACATACAAGACAATACTGTGTGTTGTATTACATTGTTTCATGGGCAAAAAAAGTGATAATGATAGGAACATTCTCATATAAGACCAGTCTTTGTTTCTTCAGAGGCTAGAGTTGAATGAGTTGTGGAATCAGAGTGTTCTTAAGTTTATATCTGATAGACGCATACATTATCAGTGGTAATTATTAGTACTTGATTTACTGCTTTGTGTCATAACTTTAAAACTCTTTCTTAACTGTTCAAACAATTGCCTAGAAAGTGATAGCGATCTATACCACAGAAACAAGAAATTGAAGTGTTTAGTTTTGTGTTTGCCTTCATAGAAAAAAAATTAGCATGTTAATGTACAATTTATTCAGTCCTAATTAATTATTCATTTTGTAAATAAACATACAGAATTGGAGTGGAATTTTTCAACAAAAATATGTCACAGTTCATCTTACCTGAAGGCAATTTTACACTTCAAAACCAAAACTCTCTGAAATTTTAACCTCATGCTAAGATAAGTGTAATCTAGTTTGAAGTTATTATTTCATATAAAAGATTTACAAAAAATAAAGCATAGCATCACATAGAATATTTAACATTTAAGTGATTTTTTTATTTTGGTATCAAATAATAGAATTTGACTCATTGAGTTTTTTTTTTATTTTTCCTCTTGAATTACATTTTTGTTGTGTAATTTAGGGTATAAAATAGAATTATTTTGCTTTACATAGTTTATTTTATAAGTTGGAAAAAATGGAAAATATATCATACTATTTAGGAAATTTATACAATGAAGTATTTATTATATAAAAATAATAATGAGATGGAATGTGACACACTAACTTCACTATGTTTGCCTGGACTAAGGCCTATAGCACATTCTATTACCCTCCTTGCTCTTTTGTGTGCTGTTAAGAATCACTGTTGGCTTGGATTAGCGACATCTTGGATCACCAGAGGAATGAACCAATGGATAAATAGTCTCACCTAGCAGAATGCCACCCGGGTCTCCCATTAGTCATTCTACTAAGGCTTTCGCGGCTGGCATTCAATAATATTTCCATTTCTGGGCTGTATGGTTCTGGTCTATCTGTTGATATTGCTGACGTTTCACCACGAACTACGTCTGGCATCTTCAGAGCTGGTTACAGCTAGGTGGTTGGCTGCGAACTGCTGGCAAGCTCTCAAACCACTGGTATTTATACCTCCTCCTCGCACTCTGGTTGGTCGGTGCTCAGCTGATGTGAGCCATCCTCTCTTCTGATAGGTCCGGGTTGTGTGGGCCTGCATTTGGTTTTAGAAATGAAGGAATCCATGTTCTGTGTACAGAAAAGAAGAAATGCAAAGAGTACACAGAACATGGATTCCTGTCATTTCTAAAACCAAATGCAGGCCCACAAAATCCAGACCTATCAGAAGAGAGGATGGCCCACATCAGCTGAGCGCCGACCAACCAAAGCGCGAGGAGGAGGTATAAATACCAGTGGTTTGAGTGCTTGCCAGCATTTCGCAGCCGATCACCTAGCTGTAACCAGCTCTGAAAATGCCAGACGTAGTTCATGGCAAAATGTCAGCAATATCAATGGATGGACCACGGCCATACAGCCCGGAAATGGAAATATCATAGTCATTCTGTTGTTCAACCTACATAACCTCAAAACTCAGGCATCACTTAGGGAGCATTCAAACCGAAGTAGCATGCCACTTGCGACGTGCTACCTGGATGCACGCTGCACGTTACTCATTTTAAATCCCAAATAAACAAGTTCAAGTCTTCACACCGAAGTAGCGTGGCAATAGTGCAGCTCGCAGAGTGCGACATTCATTTCTTTAGATGGATCTGGACTTATTTCATGCGACGCTACTCGGAATGATGCATGCGTACAGTTGCCTTTTCAGCTGTTTTCTAATTGTTAAAGAAAATTCAACACATATATGCTTGTGTAGCGGTAGATTATGACAAAGATGCAAGTTCACGGAAACTAGCAACTACTTCGCCACAGTCAGCAGGTCACCAAACAGCGTTCTGAAGAAGAATCTGGTTTATAGCAGTAACGGTTCTGCACACAGTTGCTTTTGAAACACCATTCATATCAGACACACAATGATACTGACCCAACCAGTGAAGAGCAATCTGAAGCTGCTGCTTTGGTGATAGTGCTTTATTCTTTGCTGTCGGATGCTCTAAGTAGTTCCCAGTTCTATCAAGTACATATTGAAATTATCAAAACCTAACCTAAATCTCTCATTACATTCATATTGTGACAAAGCCTAGAAACTGATAGAAAGAGGAGTCAGCCAGAAAGAACTAGAACGACGGAGTCTAGAAAGATCGCGCTCCCCTAGTGGATGGGCGGCAGACAAGCGCCAGTGGGCACGAGTGCTAGTGGGCGTGACAGCGGCACGGCTATTGGGGCGCGGTGAGTGGACAGTGCGCGCTCGTGGGAGAGGCCGGAGGAGGAGCTCGCGCTAAGGGGTGTGCCGCGCAGCGCAGCGCACATTCCAGATTCCGCACGGGCAGAGAGCTTTCCAGACCTCGACTCTGGAATATTCGTCGGCCCTATATATAGGGCCGTGAGCAAGCGGAGAGTGAGTCAGTACATCAGAGGAGAGACAGTCCGTGAAGAGTCAGAGAGTCAACGAGGGAACAGTCAGAGAGGCAGTCCGTGAGTAGCGGCGAGCGTCAGCGTCAGAGTGTGAGCTGAACGGAGAGGACTGATCAGCGCGGCCTCAAGTGAGTGTGTCTTGGGGAGCTGAAGAGCCGGTGACCGTAGAGGCTAGTGAACGGAGGGACCCGCGAGCAGAAGAACTAGTCAACGGGGAACTAGTGACCGGAGAGAAGGGTGAACGGAGGAACTAGTGAACGGAAGAGCTGGTGAGCTGATCTGGGCTGAGGCAGTGCCGTCCCGGGGGACTCTGCGCGACGGGTGGACCGTACAGTGGCAGCGAGGACTGTGGAGTTGACCGGCGCGACGTGGAATCATCTCGACTGGGAGTCCGCACAGTGTGTGCGAACGGAACAGTGCTGTAATTAGGACTGAGCACAGTGAGAGTGAGCACTGAACAGGACAGTGAACTGGCGAATAGTCTGGAGATTTCTAACTGTATTGACAATTGTTGTAGGAAATAAAGAAACCTCCATCCTTCAATTATAAACTCGGTGTTCTCATTTTGAACCCCGACGAGCCCTTGTTACAATATCTTTGTTCCATAAGATTATAGGCTATTCCTTGACCTAAAATTCCTTGGTCAGAGAACATATACTTCTTCATCCTGTTACTTAAATCAGAATCAGCCATTTTCTTGATTTTCACACCTTTGATGTCACAAATTCAACTTTTCTGCTAATCTTATGGGAGAAAATTCACTCATAGAAAAACAACTTATATTATGAGCAAATTCTATTACCATTGGTGTGTATGAAACAGTTCACTAATAATATTAGTAACATTTACTAATAATTTAGGACCATGACTTCATAACTAACAATATTAGCTAATATTCCTATGAAACAGAAGACTAATACAATTAACTAATGTTATTATCTTTTTGCTAATAATATTAGTGTAAAGGTTCTATGAAACAGGGCCCAGGCCATTTCTGAAATTTGTGTGGCTGCTAACTGTGGTGTGAAGTGGCCGTTAAAAGGAGGGGATATTAACACAGGCTTTATAGGAAAATTATTCGGTTCCAAAGAACAATGATTATTTATGACCACAAATTGAAGGAGGCCGTTTAGGCAGGCTTGACTGTGTATACATATTATATTATGCTATTTACTACTATTGTTCAAGAAAACTTAGAGTATAACAAGCATTATGACAAATTTAATAGCATTTACAAGCAAGTATCAATAATTATTAATGATTATTATTACATATTTTAAGGGTACTGGGAAATAAGAAAACAGTTTTATGAAACTTTTGTTATTGACTTTGAACATAGAGACCGCTGGTGATTTCACTTGATGATTGATTATGTTAATATTTAAATTCAGCTCTGAAAGGGTTACAGCCATTTATTTCTTGGCCTTTTATTTATTATGTCATCTCAGGGTCATTTGTATTTTGTGATATTTGTCACTTTTACTATAAACATCTGAACATACAATAATAAGATTAACTAATTTGTGAGTCCTTCATGCTGTAATATGTCCTTTTGAGATTAGTGGTTATGTGTTCATTTTATATCTGAATATAGTATAATTTCTATTAATGTTCTGTGTGCGTATATATACACACACATACACACCATTATTAAGGAATAGACAATATTATAATTGTTATATTAGAGGACAATATGAAATATCAGAATAGATTTAAGGGAAGTAGGATTTGCTAGGGTTGATTGGATGGAGTTAGCACAGAATAGGGTTGAATGGCGGGCTCAGGTAAGCGCGACAATGAACCTTCGGGTTACATAAAATAGATAATATTCCTTTAGCTTGCTGAGGAATTGTCTATTGCCATTGAGTAAGTAAGAAAGTTAGTAAGTAAGTAAGTACACACCACTATGTAACTTTGGTTTTATGACAGGTAGATATAGGGTGTCTGAGGGGCATTGTTGTTATATCAGTTTTGAGCATGTGGTTATGTACATACAGGTGAGGAGCTTTAAAACACTTTGAGAAACACTTGCTTACCACGTGTTACGAGCTCCAAGAAGCAGCAACGTATAGCCATCCTGACTTCCCTCAACCAACTGCCAGACTACCCTTAGTAATTTAAATAGCAGTATACATATAACTTTGCTCAATTTACAGTATAATGCTGTTTTTGTTGTTGTTGTTGTTGTAGCTTTTTTTTTTAGCACGACTTACAGCTAATATTGTATGTGGAACATTAAAACCGGAGAAGGATATCATTCTTTTTAGTTTGTTTTAAGCAGATGGGAGGGGAAAAACAGGAAGAAAAAGAAAGAAAGCAAAAGAAAGAAAGAAACTTCAAGGAATGAACAGAGTAAACCATTGACTCAGCCATAACTGACACTTGAACCATTGTTTGGGTGTCTCAAATACCTTTTTTTAATTTTTTTTTTAAGTTTGAGTAGTTGGAAAAATCAGTAAATGAAACATCTACCAGCAGTCACTTGTACATGCAGTGAGTATGCACTTTTTAAAATAGTTAATCTTGGTAGCATATATCCAGTTATTACGGTAGTTGTTCATATGGAATTGCTTCCTGTGAGTCATAGTTTTGTGTTCCTTAAAGATAAAAGCTGTAATTGAAGCATAACCATGAACATTGTTTTCGTGGGTTTTAACAAAATGCACTCCAAAGCCTTTGTTGCTTGTTGAGTCAGGATGCCAAGATTAATGCAACATAGACATAGACCTTCGTTTCATAGAAATTATACTACTATTCTCTCAAAAAAATATTATCTAAAGTGCACAAGGTAATATTGCGAGAGGTAAAAACATCAGCACAGAATAAAACTAGCTACATATTGAAGATTAGATGAACGATATGATGGTTGTAGCTTGGCACAAAGAAAGCAGGCACGTTTCTTTCACGTTTGACATATACCCCTGTTCGACGATTGCCAATGCACATTTCGCTTCATAATTTTCTGTATAGTGATATCATCTATTATTGTAGGGTAAAACTGGGTGCATAGGTAGATGGAAAAGCCATCATAGACACAGAATTCAGTTTTTATGAAATTGTAACGTAGACCCTTGTTTGTGGTTATGCTTCAATTATCCATAAGCTGGCTGTGCTCAGACATGCTACAAACAATTTTCTTCTTCTTCTTTTGTTGGGGATGTACACCTGAGCAGGATATCTTCCAGAGTCCCCTCATTCTCATGGCAGATTAGACAATTTGGCGAGCTTTCAAGGTTAAAACAATGTAGATATGATTGTGATAATGTATGGTCGAGGCTTGATGTTGAGATAAACGATTACCAATACTGGAATATAACAGTTAAGATTAGGAAAGATATACAGTGTGTCAGGGACAAAAACTAACAAGAAAGTTTAAGAACTCGATAATGAACCTAAGAACACTCTGTTTGCAGTACATGACATGTGAACATCTAAAGTTTTTAATAATCACATTATGAATATCTATGTGTGCACCCCAAGTAGCATGACAGACTTCCAGGCAGTACTCAGTTTCTACCAAAGAATTTGCTAGCGTCTGTGGAGTTACGGTTGCAGTAGCAGCTACAGTTCTCCTATGTAAATCATCCAAATCTATGACAGGAATGCTGTAAACGATGTCCTTCATGTGTCCCCAGTAAAAGAAATTCAGAGGGTTAGATCTAGAGACCTTGGAGGCCATGCTATGATTCCACCCTGGCCAATCCAATGCTGTGTCCTGCATAATGTGGAGGAGCTCCATCTTGTTGGAAAAACGATCTGTTACATATCTGGGGGATGGCATAATTCTCCAGCATATTATGATACACATTATTATTGATACTTCGATCTACGAAGAAGAATGGACCAATCACTGTTTCCCGTGTGAGGCCACACCAAACATTAAGTTTGGGCTGTACCTCTCAAACTCCCTTGCTACACAAAGGTTTTCTAAACCCCATATGTGGGAATTAGACAACCCCACACACATGAAAAGTGGGCACATTGCTGCTAAAAACTACCGTCCTCAGGAATTCCTTGTCATTATCGATCTTTGATAACATGTTGATGACATGACATATTTTCATTGCCTATTAAAACAGGGTATAATGTTTTGGGGGGAATGAAGATTTCCAATAGAGTTTTCAGGGTACAAAAAAGAGTAGTACGAATAATCTGTAATATTCCAAGATTCGAAAGCTGTAAACAATATTTCAAAAAGTTAAGCATTATGACGTTACCATGTATGTACATGTTCTATGTTATTTTGCACGTAAAATCGTTCATTAATAAATTCACAACAAATTCAGCAATACATTCTCATAATACAAGAGGAAAATCGAATTTAGCCTTAATCAGTCACAATACAAAATTATTTGAAAATTCTCTCACACATAATGGAATACAACTTCTCAATAAATTACCTACCAAAATTAAAGAAATTGAAAATTTTACCAAATTCAAGACTCAATTATCTGCTTTCCTATGTAATGAATCGTACTATTCTGTAGATGAATATTTGTGTTATTAGATGGGTAAATTGTACAGTCGAATTTGGTTAATTCGACGTTGGATAATTCGAAATATTGTATAATTCGAATAAATACTCATTCCCCTTGAAATTCCTATATAAATGTATGTTGAAAAATTACAATTAATTCGAATTTTTTAAGCTTCATTTGGATAAATCGAAGCCAAAATTTGTCTCTTGTTAATGTTGTAAGGATTCCAAGAGTTCATTGCTTCCACGAATTCCAGAAGAATTCTCTATTTCACGGAAGAATCCTAGTTGCAGGTACCGTACTAAAGTGTATTTTTAACCACCGTTATCTTCCTCCTGCTGAATAGATGTTCAATGGAATGCGAAGTTCACCCCCTCCGCTACCGAATTGGAGGGATTTAACAGTTCTGTGAAAATGTTAGTGTTCATTCTATCCTCAAAGTGTGACTGTGTTTGAAAATGTCAAAGCGTGGAGCATACACCAATTCCTTTATTAAATTTAGGGTTACAGTTTTAGTATGGAAAAAATGGTTTCATTTAACATCCTAACAACAGGATGGCAGTCATTAAGGTAAGATTTGCTATACAATTATTATTTATTGCAATGATCTTATTTTTAACATTTTTACAGTATTTTTGTTTAAAAAGTCACAGTTTTGGTTAATTCGAAATTTGGATAATTCGATTTTTTTCTAATTCCCCTTGGGGTTCGAATTACTAAGAGTCCACTGTATATGTATTTATTATATTCATTAAGTTAAATTATTCTATGATTATTATTATTGTATTATTATTCTATGATTATTATTGTATGACGTGTCCCATATCATGTAATGATATATTGGACGAATAAAACAATTCAATTCAATTCATAATTGAATCATTGTAGCACCAATAGGATCTTGTATGCTTGAAGTTGTAATCTTTTATGTAGAACATCATGGACAGTTGGCTTTGGCAGCCTTAGTTCCCTGCTGCAATGACAAACCAATTTAGGTTCACTGTGCTAGAATGCTGCCTGAATTGCATTGACTTGCTGTTCTGACTCACTCTTCCCATGTGGTCGATTCTCTAAGAGATACCCAGTTTCATGCATCTGAGTATGCCAAGCAGTTATTGTGTGTCTCAGGTGGTCTTTGTTCGGAGTATTTTCGTTGAAATTGACGCTGCACACACACCAGGAACTTCATTTCAGCAAGCCCTGAAGGCCATGAACTTTCTGCTCACCGTATACACCATTTTGATGTTAAGTTCTGAAACAAAACACAAACATCAACAAAATGTTATCAACATAACTTTAGATGTTCCTTCGTCATGTGCCACAACAGCATTATTGAGTTATTAAACTTTCTAATTATTTGTTTTTATCCCAGACACGCAATGTAGACAGAACCACTTGGCTGCCTATTTCTATTGTTCTACAAAAGGGTCTATCAATTTCTTGAATATTAATCTTTGGGAATTTCAGAAATACTGGCAGTTGCATCTCTTGTATGATGGGAGATAATGCTGTAACACATAGACTATACTTAAATGAAGGGAATAGGTAGCAAATAACATTCACAATATAAAAGCATACTGTAAGTATGAGAAATTGTGAGATTCATAAGATTTTTTATTTTGTAATAACATTAAGTATATGTTCGAGAATATAGATTTTATTTACAACTGTAACCCACTAGTTTCAAAAGGGCTTCTTCTTGATGTGATAATGAAAATCTTGGTTGTCTTTCACATTATCTTGTGTGGTCATAACATTCTTTTTGTATGATATGACAAGTATGACATGAGTTTGAACAGTGTTGCTTGTTAGAACTAGTCATAATTTTTGTTACAATTTATTTCAGCATGCTAAATAGACTAGGGACCTGATTTTTTGGTTAAATAAAATGGTTAACTTCTTTCCATTTTGGTGGATATTTCACAAAATAATTTATTCTATACTACACTTAACATAATAAATGCTCCTTCTGTGTTTACTTTAATACTTAAATATAGCAGTGAGAAATATAATCAAAATTATTTTAAAACATTATTTTGCACTGAAAATAAATTTTACTTTCAATATTAAAAGATAAATAGTTATTTATACAACAAGTATAGAAAACGAAATTTTTTTCAAAGTGTTCTGAAAACTCGCAAGTTCAAAAAGAAGCTTTCTATCAAAGTTGCATACATAATTTTTTTCTGCTACCTACCTCAAAAGTGTGTTATTGTGTCCATAGTTTGTCATTTTCAAGTGTAGGAGATGCAATATGAATTAATGAAGCCTACTGATACGAGGGGCATACTGAAAGTCATGAGAAACAGTTTTTCACAACCTTAATCGTTATTTGTAAGTGAAACCAAATATATCGCCTCAATCTACAGACCTTTCTTTCACTTTTCCACATAGTCTCCGTTTTTTTGCACACACGTTTTCCATCGTTCTGCAAGTTTGAAAATACCCTTGCGATAGAATTCCATTCCAGCTAATACCCTTGCGATAGAATTCCGTTCCAGCTGCAAAACTTGCAGTTGGACATAGTGCGGTGCAAGAAATGATTCACGGCTTAGGTTATCGGAAGGTTTATGCCTGTTGGGTCACACGTTTATTGACTGAGGACCACAAACGTCAGAGACGAACCATTGCCCAAAACCTTCAGAGATTTTGAAATGAAGGTGATGAATTTTTGACAAGATGAAAGCTGGTTCCATCATTATGAACCTGAAACAAAATGACAGAACGATATTCAGCAAGCAGTGCGTCAGTGTCTATGGGCATCTGAAATGGAATTATATCGCAAGGGTATTTTCACACTTGCAGAACAATGATAAACATGTGTGCAAAAAAACGGAGACTATGTGGAAAAATGAAAGGAAGGTCTGTAGATTGAGATGATATACTTGGTTTCACTTACAAATAAAGATTAAGGTGTGAAAAAATGTTGCTCACAACTTTCAGTATGCCCCTCGTAATTAGCAGTGGAGTTAGTAAGAATCGATTTAGTGAAAACTACATTGCTAGAGCCCATTGCCATGGTAATACTCGTAAATAAATTTCTGTGCGGTTGCCATTTTACAGTTATTGTAACATTAAATTAAAATTTAAACAACATGAGCACGGAAAGCGATGAGAGTGTTATTCCACATGACATACTGTAATCAGCAGATATGTAAAAGATTGTGTTGAACAAAAGTTGAAGACCGCAAATGAAATTTTTGATTGTGAAAAGACACAGATGAGCCATGCAAAAATGACCAACTTTCGTAACTGAAACTAGTTCAAGAATTACATACTTATGATGTAGGTAGCAGAAGAGCATAATTACAGTATGTCTTATGGAGGGTTTTTTTAATTTTTGGATCAATATATCTGTGATATTTCATTCTTCATTTTAACCTAAGTTCTGTTGTTTGTATCACTTTATTGTGGCAGCCCCTAATGAGACAAGTTTTGTACACAAAATTACAGATAGTCCTTTTTTCAATTGTATGTGCGATAAAACTTAACATATTACTATGGATGTCACTTATAACATATTATTCCAATGTTTCAGCCCAACCACTAGGCCTTCTTCAGGTACAGCTAAAATGTTATAATAATACTGTTATAAGTGACATCCATTGTAATAAAAAAAAATTTGTATTGATGTTTTGTTTTGTGTTGAAGTTTTATTAGACAAGTTTTGTTACTAAAAAGACTATTTGCAAACAAGTTTAGTGATATTTCATGGATATAATTTTATTAATAGCGATATTTTAAGCATCTACAAAAACTAAATATAGCTAAGGAAAGCTGTTTTATAAAATTTTACGCCTATCGCTGTTACCAAAAAATATGGTCCCTATAAATTACTGTAGAGTGTGCATTTTGCTCGTAAGATAAAACAATGTAATCTTTCTACTTTATTTTATCGTTTTTCATTCACAGACATTTATATAAAACAAGAGAGAATTTACTGGAATGATGAAAGAAACCATTTTGTTACAAGGTCACAATGTATGCAATGAATTATATATATACAGTATAAAATGAACTAAGTGTTAGCAAATATTGTATATCGGAAATATATAATATTCTTAATATGTCTATGGCTTTGATTGCAGGTGAAATCATAGATACCTTTTCTGTCTTTCCACTGATCCAGACCAAAATACAGAGCCTAAGTTCATTTAAAAGAAGAAGGACGTCATGTTGAAAAAATCCATTTCCATGCCCCATTATGGGGGACATACAGGTCTGAGAAAAAAAGTAATTTTTAATTTTTTATTAAATTAATTGGGAAAACATTGTGAAGTGTCAGTATCATATATTAAACTTTAAAACGTTCTGCTTCACTTAATTGTTGTAAGTAAAAAGGTACAAAGAGTGCATGAGAACTATAAATAGAAAATCTGCAGTGGCTCATCATTTCTGGTGTACAGGTCATGATTTCAATAGTGAGGCAAAATTACTGAAATGTGTTCAGAAACCTCTTGATTTAACTGTTTGGGAAGAAGAATACATCCAAAAGAAAGGAGAGAGACTTATAATTTTTGACATCACAATGACCTCGTTTAAAATTCGTACAGCCTGGAGAACATCTGTTGGACAGAGAAGCAAACTTGCCAGTAGAGATCAGGTGATGATGACTGGGAACCTGTCGAAATGTACGTTCTAATTTGGTAAGCTTTTAATTACAACTGTTATGTGAAAGTAGAATGTTGTAAAGTTTAATATAAGTAATTTTTCAGTTTATTTTTGTCATAAATTTTGGATGATTTTCTTCCTCTTAGTGGCTGAATTTGTGCTATGTACATTATTTTAGCATAAATGTGCAAGTGTGCACTTAATTTACGTAATGTTAAGTTTAAATTGTCCTTATAATATTTTCCTTGATACTTCATATTAATTTTCTAACACTTGCACTGCCCTACAGGAAGAGGAATCTAAGAGACAAATAGTGAGGGTCCAGTTTATGCAGCAGGAGAATTTTAATTCCCTTCCACATAAGTTTTTTTTTTCTTTAACATAAGTTTTTTTTTAATTTATTTTTTTTATTCTCAGCTTTTTGGATGTATTTAAATTTTAAAATATGTATTGTAGATATTTAAAAGATTTTAGCATGTTTCATTCATATGACAGTAATAAATAGAATAATCACTAAAATTATTGACATAAATAGAGATTACCCATAATGCAGAGCTGCCAAGAGTCGGGTGAAAGTACTGATCAGGAAGAATGAGATTCAAGGAAAATGAGTGAGACTTTTTTTACTCTAAGCATGGGATACAACTTTCTTACTTCCCTTCTGATACAGAATAAGAGGCCTTATTGCAAGATTGCTTATTCAGTTGTCTCATCCTCGGCCTGTATTGTGAGTCACACAAAGGTTGAGTTTTTACAAATGGTGGCTGACTTGTAACTACCCTTCAGAGAATTTTTACAAAAAAAAAAGTTTCAAATTAAAGTTTTAGCTTTTAGTGTACGAACTTTAAACAAAATTGTTAGAATCATTTTTGAGAAAACCTCAAAAAATTAAATTTTTGTCATGTAAAGTGAAAATAAAAATAAGAGAGATCACATCCCCAAAAGGTATCTAATCCAATTTTTTTAAATATAATTTTTCTTTCTCAAGCTGTGCAGATCACACACACACACACATAGATATAATTCAAAAAATAACACCTCTGGATTCATGGGACCTCAAAATGTGTATTTACGTTGAAAAGAGGACATTGAATTTCAGGGTCAAACACAATAATGATAGTGGTAGAGGAAGTGCTGAAACTTGTAGGTGTTCCCTTACAGATCCTTATAATGGCTGTAAAACACAGATTATTTTTTATATAGTTCACAAAAAAGTCTCTCGTCACTAGAACAAACCTGCTTGTTTTAGTATGCTCCAGGTATTATTTATACGAGTATATTATTTATTATGCTGAGAATATAACAGGTTCATTACAATATTCTCTTACACTAATTACACCAGTTTTACAAAATGGCGTTACAATACAATGGTTTTTTGTGAAGAACCTCAGTGCAACTTATTTAAAGTTTCCAGTTTCTACTTGAGGTCTAGCATTAACGTGTTTCCTTTTAGAAGCCATGATACTGAACTGTAAAGGAAGCCATAATTTCAAATATGTAGCACAACATTGTTGCACGTGATAATTAACTTAACATAGCTGGTGCATCATTTCTGTTTGAGCAACTAGAGGCTAGATGTGTGCCGGATTACTGAGGGGCAGATTAGCAAAAGTTTAATGTATGTGGCTGAATGCTAAGATCTTTCAAGCAACTTATACATTCTTCTTGAAGTATATCCTCTGCTTCTACGATCGGAATCTTCAAGAACATACATTTTTTTGGGATGTAGGCCCTATCAACGAATATTTATTTCAAAACCTTGTTCCCAGCTGCAGGGAACAAAACTTTTGGATGTAAGTATTCAACGACATGGCCTACATCCCGAAAAAACATGTCTATTATACTTCTTGAAGGTTTCCAAAAGTCACATAGATGTTATTTTTAGGTAGATTTCGAAGAAAAATCTATCTATTGCAATGGATACCATGTCATGATTTTCGAAAAATTCTTTCATATCTTTACGTTTCATGCTCCCCTAAGTACGAAACCAATGCCCGTTCAAAAAAAAATTTTGTGATATTTATATATATAAGTTATATATATATCTTTACACGATAGCGGCCGTAATTTTGAAGATATTTGAACCAAATTTTAATATGTTATTTCTAGGCCCAATAGTTCGGACAAGTTCGTTAATGAGCAAAATTGGCCCAAGGGGATGGTCGGGGGAGGGGGTTGAAATTTTTAAAAATGTATATCTCGGCCCCTATGAAGTATAGAGGGAAACTTTGTTTGAATAAATTAGAGTACTCCCTATGGAGTTCACAGTGACACCAACGATTCGGGGGTTCGAGTGAGGTTGGGGGTGGGGGATGAAAATTCGAAACTTTTGAAACCACGTCTTGTGGGGTATGGTTGAAAAGCTCTTGATGAGTACTCTACAAATCAATAAATAGTTTCTTGATAGCTCTCATATGACGAGCGAGATTTTAATGTTTGAAAATAATAACACTTAAAAGAATTATTATAATATCATAATTTTGTCTTGTTTAGCGGCTTTGCTAATTTTATTCATTGCTGATCTTGCGCACGGCCTCCCAGAATATTATATCCTATTCTTGTTGTCAAAACAAATGATTGTAGGCTCTTCCTCTGTACTGCAGGTTTGCCATGCCAAGGCTAAAAAAGAAGAGTGCTGCGCAGCGATAATAAATTAAACCAAAAGCACTTTGAAATCTACCTCAGCCTGTAGGCCTGCCTAAAGGGATTTTTTATATTTATATTAATGTGTTGTGGGCATAGCACTATTTCTATAAGTCTGCTTTTCAAAATTCTATGATAGTCTGTTAAAAATTTCTTCGGGATTTTGTTTTTTTGGATTTGTCTGGAACAGATAAATAAATACAGGCGATACTGAACAATTGAGTATAATAAATCTTTGATCTGTCTATAGTAATGATCAGCTAATGAGTGTTTCTGTTTTTTTTCATAAGGCATTATGTATGCTTGTATCTCGTATGTAGTGTCTGCATGTATTTTTCTTTCTTTGATTGACAAGGCTGCTGATTAAGAAATATTTATTTCAAACCCAAATTCTTTACCTATTACGTTGGTGTTACTAGCAATTCATTACATCACAGAATAAAAGATTGCAGATAGTATTCACTTAGGTTATGAATCTAAAATATTTCAGTTTTTGTACTGACATCAAAATGAAGTTTTGAAAATTACAAATACACTGCCTGAGAGATTCAAGGAGGTAATGGGGACAGAATATTAACCAGCAATGTAGGATTATATCATGCAGCTCTAACAAAACTGGTTCATCATCCTGTTATATTCTTTTGTTATTTTGAATTGTAAATGTTGGTTAACAGAACTCTCTCCATCTACGTAAAGTTCCATTCTTACAGGCTGGGCGGTAAAAAAAGTGCAAGCCTGTTAAGGGTAAAGGAAAAGTTGCTAGCATGTTATATGATTATTGAGTGTATGTTACCAGATGTCACTGTCGTTCTCTTTCCTTTCATAGAAATAAATAATTAACCATTACCTTCATTTCAACCAAAGTTTATACTATTATTCCTACTATTACTATTGTTTGGGATCGGGATAAGATACGTCCCAAATAGGAATAAAATGTTGGTTTTAGGTTTGGAAGGGACTTCAGTTGGAAGTGCATAAGATAGGAAAGCGTAGCCACCTCTGAATAGCTAATGAGGACCAGATTCGAATGAATCAAAATTGAGAGCAAATAGACTGTTACCTCAGGACTCTGGGATCAGGAATCCACGGAATACTTAAGGAGAACAATTTAAATATGAAATAATCACAACTTACTAAATTCACACACAATAATTATTGAAACTAATTGAAATAAAAACACTGATACATAAGATGCAAGAGTACGTTTTCACACGTGTCTGTAAATATAAATTTCTTGAAAAACTTGATAAATAATAGCTTAAAATGCGTAGATTAAATTGCACTTGAAGTTAACACTAAACTTTTGTATGTAGTTTAGTCGTAAAAGCTGATATAAGCACTGAAACAGGTAGCGTGGGTTGCACCACTGTTACGAAATATCAAACTTTTGTAATTCGGAGAATTCACTCGCGAACTTTATGAATTATATGTAATTATGTATGAATAATTACTGAGAGCCACAATTGCGCACAATTGTGACTATTCGCCGCTTCCAGAGCAAGTTTAAGGAAACTTGGTAGAAAAAGCGGGAATGATTCGAGCCTACTAGATACACTTGTGATCTGAGTGAGGTCTCGTACAATACTGACTGGGGTGACGCTAAGCCACCGCATATAACAAAGAAAATTAGCAAGTCATGCATGATCCCACAATGCCTTGAGGCGGGAACAAAAAGACAATCAAAGCGGGCCATTGCAAGCGGACAGTTTGAAACATTCTAAAGTGGAAACATGTTGCTTGCTCGAACATACCGACCCCTTTGAACTATTTAGTTCAACAAAATAGATAAAGAGCAAGCTATGAAAAATACATTCAAATGGAGAAATAACATAAAGAAAAACACTTATTATATACATCACAATAACACAGTTTATCTCCATTATGAGAAAATAAAACCTTATTGTGTAAGGAGAAAAACCAAAAAACACTTATTACAATGAAAAGGTTTGTCTACACTATAATTGCTTGTAAAACGATAAAGAGATATGAAATATTGATTGCAGTGTATTACACTTATTATTGATCTGGCAATGGACATAATTTCACTAATGGGCGCTTATATTCACCACTAGGAGTGCGAACTGTCGCCACACGAATTAGACCGTCTTCTCCCGGATGCACCTTGGTAATGATGCCTATCTTCCATTGAAGTGGGGCTACGTTGTCTTCCTTCAGGATGACTAAGATGCCTTCTCGCAAATTCTCACTGGAAGATGACCATTTTTGTCGCTGCTGAAGTGTATGCAAATACTCGGAAGACCATCTTTTCCATATCTGATGCAGATGATTTTGTAGAATTTGCCATTTTTCAAGACACTTCATATAATCTACCAGCATAATCTACTGCTGTGCGTAGAAAGGGCCTAACAGGAGTTACTCTGTAGTTAGGAAGATTGCCCATCAGCTGTTGAGCAGATTGTGCCTTTAGTTTATAGCAAGTCAGACACTTGTGTAGAACAGATTTCACCAGTCTGCGCACGCAAGGGATCCAATATGCTTGTCTTAATGAAGCTATTGTCAGCTGATGTGAAGCATGTAGAAGTTTAAAATGTTCATGCTTTACAATTAGAGCAGTCAGATGGTGCTTGGTTGGCAATATGATCTGATGTTTAGCATCATATGCAAGATGAGATTTATCTATGCGACCACCAACTCGTAGAAGACCATTTTCGTCCAGAAATGGTGTTAAAGTATGAATAGAACTTTTAGCAGAAGTTTCTTTCATATTTTTAAGATCTGCAATTTCACTCTTAAAAGATGAATGTTGAGCACTTTTAACACAAGTTTGTAAAGCTTGTTGAAGCTGTAATAGGTCCATGAAATTTTGTTTCATGGCGACATGCAGCAATAAATCTATTCATGTAGCATGTTACTCTTTGCAGGCGTCGGAGATCTGAGAATCTTGTAAGAAAATGTTCTTTCTCCATTGTTGACACCAGACAGACATTTGTAAGTTGTTCTGATGAATCAGGAACACTTAGTTGTTGTGGTTGTTTTGGCCAGGATGTCTCTGGTGAAGATAACCAGTTAGGACCGTGCCACCACAAATCGATTTCAGATAACTGCTCACAAGAAATTCCTCTTGAGACAAGATCTGCTGGATTATCATGTGTGGCAATGTGACGCCATATAGCAGTCTCCGAAAGTTCTTGTATCTGTGACACACGATTTGAAACAAAGGTTTTCCACTTTCGCGCATCAGTTTTGAGCCAAGAAAGTACCACAGTAGAATCTGACCACAGAAAATTTTGTGAAGGTTGTACCTTGAGGTCACTTAGCACTTTGTTGTATAATTTAGCTAGCAGAAGTGCACCACAGAGTTCAAGGCGTGGAATGGTTTGCTTCTTTAGAGGAGAAACCTTAGATTTTGAACATAATAGTTGAATAGTAGTTTTACCTTCACTATTTACAGAACGAATATATATACAAGCTCCATACGCATTCTGGGAGGCGTCACAGAAACCATGTAATTGAATGTCCTGCACTGTACCAGATGTAAGCACATATCTGGGAATACGCAAGGTGTGAATAGTAGCTAATGTTTCACAGATTTCCATCCATTTCTCCTCCAGATGCACAGGTACGGTTTCATCCCAGTCTAATTTCTCAATACAGAGAGATTGCATAAAGATTTTAGCATTTATGACAATAGGGCTAGCCAATCCTAGCGGATCAAAGATAGATGAAATAAATGAAAGGATATTTCGTTTGGTTAGTTTACCTTGCAAATGGGTTTGGAGTGAAGGATGTGATTGGATCTGGAATTCATCATTAACTGGATGCCAAAGTAAGCCTAGGGCATGTATGTTTTCATTGTTATCAAGTGCCAGGGGCAATTGAGTTTCTCGATGTGAAGGAGGTACTGATTCCAATAAAGCTTCATGATTGGAACACCATTTTCGCAGAGGAAATCCACCACAATTGAGCATATCTGTAAGCTCCCTTTGCAGTTTCAGGGCTTCTTGGATGTCATTGTGGCCTGCTAAACAGTCATCAACATAAAATGATTCCCGTACTGCCTGAGCAGCAAGCGGATACTTCTCTTCTTCTTCTAGCGCAAGCTGATGTAAAGATCTTATGGCCAAAAATGATGCAGATTTGGTACCATAAGTGACAGTAGTTAGAGCGTAGTCTTGTATGGGTTCATTAGGACTTGAACGCCACACAATTCTTTGAAGATTCTGATCATCTTTATGCATTCTTACTTGCCTGTACATTTTAGAAATGTCTGCTGAAAATGCATACTTGTAGGTGCGGAACCGAAGTACAATAGATGAAAGATCGTCCTGTATAGTTGGCCCTAGTTTCAAGATGTCGTTCAATGACTTGCCTGAAGACGACTTTGCTGAGGCATCGAATACAACTCGGGTTTTCGTGCTAGTTGAACTAGGTTTTATAACAGCATGATGCGGCAAGTAGTAACACTTTTCTCCAGGCTGAGGAAGTGAAACCTTCTTCATGTGGCCTAGATTTTCATACTCTTCCAGAAATTTGGAATAGTCTTCTTTTAAGCTAGGGTTAGCTTGAAGTTTGCGTTCCAGGTGTCCTAAGCGTTTTATAGCTTGTTGTCTAGATTCGCCCAGAGAATCTACAGGTTGATTCTTGGGGAGTTGCACTACGAATGCACCATCAGTTGCACGAGTAGTGTTTTCTACGTAGTGTTCTTCACATTCACGTTCCTCTTTGGTGTGTACTGCGCTGGGGAAGTCTTCCAGCTCCCAAAATTGCCTTAGTTGCCTGTCCACGTTGTCGACAGTTACAAACAAGTTATGCTGTGAGAACGTCACCTTCTTGTTTTTAATGGCAGACTTAGGAACTGTACCACTGATTATCCAACCAAGTTCAGTGTTGGTCAGAACAGGCTGATTTGGTTTAACTATTCTTTCGTTTGTGATTAATTGGAAGAATAAGTTGGCACCAATTAGCAATTGTACATCACCAGGTACATGGAATTTAGGATCAGCTAATGAAAGTTCACTGGGAATATTGAATTTGTGTGGGTCAATTTGGACAGCAGGAAGCTTATTTACAATGTGAGGTAAAACTAGGCAGTTTAGGTTAGCTTGGAAAGCGTGGATCCTGGATCTCATATTAATAGTGATGCTGTGACCACAAGCAGAGGTGCCATTGATACCTCTTATGTGAGTATCCACTGCGGTAGTTGGTAATTGTAATTTCCTTGCCAAATCTTCCGTGATGAAATTAATCTGACTACCAGAATCAAGCAAAGCTCTGCATTTTACCAGTTTTCCATTTTTGTCTTCTATTTCGACCACTGCAGTTGCAAGAAGAATTTCACATTGGCTAGCCTTTTCTTTTATAGAACAGTAACTAGCTGGAATGTTTGTTGCGGTGCTGGATATAGAACTTTCTGAAAAAGTACTCTGGCGAGAAACCTTTTCACTTGAATGTGTGTCATTGTGTAACCATTTACTATGAAAGCCTTTCCCACATTTGCAAAACGATTTTAGCTTGCACTGATCTCTTCTGTGGTTAGGAGAGAAGCAGTTAGCACACAAGCGTTTAGATTTAATGACATCCCATCGTTGTGATACACTTAGTTTTTGGAAGTTCTTGCAATTTAATAAATTGTGATTATCATCGCAGCATGGGCACGTATCTCCTTTTGTAGCAACATAAGAATGACGAGTGTGTTTCTCTGACTTCTTCTTCGTACTTTGCTCACCTTTGTGCTTAGATGGGCTGGACGTGTTGTTTACATCTGCCAATACTTCAAGGGAATTTGCCTTAGCTTCTAAAAACTTGATGAGGTCTTGAAGTGGTGTGAAGTTCTGAGAATCAATTCTTCCCTCCCATTCTTTGCGTACGCTCTCACAAAGGCTGTCCAAGATTAACTGCATGAGCATAACATCGTGTAATGGTATCCCTACATGTAAAGCTTCCATAGCATTTATGTTGCTTTGGAATTTGTTAAGAATACTACGAAGATCATTCACATTTTCACTCTTCATCGTTGGTAAAGAGAGTAGATTACGTACATGAGCTGTGGCGATAATTCTTGTATTGTCGTACCTGGAACATATTAGATTCCATGCTACACTGAAATTTTCGCTAGTCACTGGTAGATTTTTTATCAGTGCGTGTGCCAGGCCCTTTAATGATGACAGAAGGTAATGCAATTTCTGTATCGGTTCTAAGGCTGCATTATTGGCTACAAGACTGCCGAACGTGTCTTGGAAATGTTTGAACGTTGTGATGTCACCAGAGAAGGTAGGAAGCTGTATAGCAGGAAGTTGTATTGGCCTATTGTTGCACTGACAAGTATGATGTGAATTGGCACTGTTATGAGATCGCTCACTGCCTGCTGGACTTATGCTACGAAGTGGCTGTTCATGCTGAACAATGAGCGCACTAAGTTTAGATTTCAACAGATCATAACTACTTCTTATCTCTTCGTCATACTGCATGTGAACTTCGATGTCTTCTTCTTCTACTATTAGCGATTCAATTTCAGCTTGTACAGTTTCATATTTATCAAAAAGATTATTGAGGCTGTCATATTTCACTTTAAGATGAAACACATCAATTTCTTCCTGGATGCTATCGTAGAATTTCTGAATAAAGGTGATTTTTCTCTTGATGAAACCCCTTTTCTTGATCAGATCCTTGATTTGACTCTCCATGATGATATAATGATATTATTTGTAACACTTTGAGAACTTTGTAGAGTTGTCACTGCACATGTGATGTTCTGGTGTGATGATCACTGCCTTCTTGAAGTCTTTTGAGCTGTTGTGTTTTCTGTAGTACTGAAGCACTGCCGAATAGATGATACAGAGTTTATGTACTAGAAATCGTAGCTCTTGATTACGCGGATGCCGTCGCGGTTGAGTCTGCATACAATGAACGAGATCGATAAGCCGAGACAAACCATATATATGTGTGTGAATAATGAAATTGTTTCCTTAGTAATCCGGTCCGATGAGGAACCAAATATTTGGGATCGGGATAAGATACGTCCCAAATAGGAATAAAATGTTGGTTTTAGGTTTGGAAGGGACTTCAGTTGGAAGTGCATAAGATAGGAAAGCGTAGCCACCTCTGAATAGCTAATGAGGACCAGATTCGAATGAATCAAAATTGAGAGCAAATAGACTGTTACCTCAGGACTCTGGGATCAGGAATCCACGGAATACTTAAGGAGAACAATTTAAATATGAAATAATCACAACTTACTAAATTCACACACAATAATTATTGAAACTAATTGAAATAAAAACACTGATACATAAGATGCAAGAGTACGTTTTCACACGTGTATGTAAATATTAATTTCTTGAAAAACTTGATAAATAATAGCTTAAAATGCGTAGATTAAATTGCACTTGAAGTCAACACTAAACTTTTGTATGTAGTTTAGTCGTAAAAGCTGATATAAGCACTGAAACAGGTAGCGTGGGTTGCACCACTGTTACGAAATATCAAACTTTTGTAATTCGGAGAATTCACTCGCGAACTTTATGAATTATATGTAATTATGTATGAATAATTACTGAGAGCCACAATTGCGACTATTCGCCGCTTCCAGAGCAAGTTTAAGGAAACTTGGTAGAAAAAGCGGGAATGATTCGAGCCTACTAGATACACTTGTGATCTGAGTGAGGTCTCGTACAATACTGACTGGGGTGACGCTAAGCCACCGCATATAACAAAGAAAATTAGCAAGTCATGCATGATCCCACAATGCCTTGAGGCGGGAACAAAAAGACAATCAAAGCGGGCCATTGCAAGCGGACAGTTTGAAACATTCTAAAGTGGAAACATGTTGCTTGCTCGAACAACTATTATCATGTATCTATTAATCACTTACATTAAAAATAGTATAAATATTTCAGCTTTGAGAATTTGGTCCATAAACTAGACAGTTTTTGACAAAGGACAAGCATAAGTCAACATAATAATTAGTTTTGGTGCAAACATTACATTCAAACTTCATTTCTTGCCATGCATTAAATGTCTGTAAGTCATCATAGTGAAGAATTTTTCAATATTAGTATATTTTCCTTTTATATAACTTCAAGAGAAATGTAAATTTCTTTACGAAAATACAGGATTTAGTTTATTGCAGGAAATGTTTCTGCTATGTTCAACTGTTTTCATATGTGATTTGCTTCAAACAAATTGTTGCCAACCAAAACAAATTCCACTACATACAAAATTACCAAAAAGTTTTTATTACTATTCCAAGCCCAAGCGAACTGAAATTATTTTCCTTTTAAAATTTGATTCAAAATAACATAAAACACCGTGCAATGTTTAACCGTTACAAGAATTTAACAGGCTCACACGAATAGTATGTTAACTTCATACTTTCTTGTAAATTCTATATAACAGTCTTACATCTTAAATAATTATTTTGCACGACATAACTAATTAGTGGTACTTACGAATATTGTTGCCGTGAATCGTAAGTTGACATTCCCACAAGCTTTGAAAACAAAAGAAATCTCAGTGCTGTAAATATGACAAAAAGCACACGTGCCGTAAGTAAATCCATCATAATACAAGCTTTTATCGAAGACCGGAACCAAGGCCCCCCAGTTTGTGGCGACTTTAACAGGACAAATATTCGGTCCCCATAACAACCAACACATGCGAATCACTTTCTGAAATATAACATCCATCTTCAATAGTGTATATACATAATATTTTTAGCTAATATCTCAATTAATATAAATAAATTGATATAAATAATCATTGTGCAAAAAATAGCATGCAATACTCGTTCCGTAAGCGCATAACGGATCTTGGAAATTAAAAAAAACTCTTTCCTCGGGAACTAGTATCGCAATATACTATTACTTGCTATAGTTTAAAGTTAGGTACAGTGAAGTGAAACTTATCATGTGTGGACATTGAAGGAATGTAACAATCTGTCCACATATGGGAGGTGTCCCACATTGGAAGGGAGGCTACTCCATCTATCACTAAATTTATAACATGCATTTTGTATCCCTTCACTCTTTAAATGTACTTACTTAATTCTAAACAGTAAATTCTTTGAACTTTGAATAGATAAGACATAAGGAAAATATTGCACTGCACCATCAATTTTTCGCATATTGAAATTTTGTCAAACCTTTACATTTAGGTGCTCTGTCTCCTGAGACAGAACTGAAAAAATAAACTTTTAACTTACTAAATTTATATATTATGTGTCGTGCTGTCGTGGAAACTTTGGACCCATCATCAGACAGGCCAAGTTTCAAAACTTTGTTTATCCACCCGTTTCCAGCTAATGGTACAGTATTTAGGAGGGCTATCCACTGAGCTGGCACGAGGATTTACTGTCTATTTTTCTGTAAATAAGTTTTTTCAATATATTTTTGTACAGTCCTCAAAACTAAATTTTCCATTTGAAATCCAAGTTCTTTCCAGGGTCAGGAGGTAAATCAAGCTTTAGGACTATCAGCTGTATATGTCCATATCTGAAAG
Organism: Ectobius pallidus; assembly: GCA_964059195.1. Classification (NCBI taxonomy): domain Eukaryota; kingdom Metazoa; phylum Arthropoda; class Insecta; order Blattodea; family Ectobiidae; genus Ectobius; species Ectobius pallidus. The sequence goes on along the minus strand of CAXKWD010000009.1, from coordinate 47,723,689 downwards.
TGTCCATAAATTAGAATTGAATTTATCATTATTTCTATCTTATTTCAGTTGGGACATAAAGATTTGCCTGTATACGAGGAGTGTTCTTATCTTGGGAGTGTCCGCAAGGAGAGGTTTCACTATATTACTAACAGAATGGAAACGAATTCACTCAGGTAATTTCTAATATAAATACCTTAACAAGATAATTTAGACAAACTTCTGATCAGTTGTATGTTTTCCTCATTATTAGTCAGTTTGGCATTGACTTTCTGTGCTCAAAGTCATGGGTTTGATGGCATTTTTATGTGCATAAATGTGATAGTCCCAGGTTTGTAGATCTGTGGGCATGTAAAAGAATTCCTAAGAGACAAAATTCCAGCACACCAGCATTAGTAACAGGCCTAAGTTGCAGTTCATCTAAGTTGTTAAATTACTATACAGCTGATCAACCTAGTTATTAATATGGTGAACTAACACACTTTGTTTGTTTGACCAGTGTTCAATTCTCTGTCACTAAACAGCAATAGTTTGAGGGGAGATGAAGAATGGTAGACATTTTCACAAGTGGTTTTGTGGAGTGTACCGTATATTCTTTTACTTGTTATAGATCAAAGGTATCTACAGTGACACCTCATTTATCAACATCAAAGGGACGTAACAGTCTGTCCGGATCTGGGAGGTGTCCCTTATTGAGAGGGAGGCTATCCAAGATAACACTACATTTAAAACATCATTTTGTATCTCCACTCTCTTTAAATAAAATGTATTTGTGTAATTATCAGTGGTGTAGCTTGACATTGGGTTCTGAGTAAACTGGATTTTAAAATGTAGTATTTCAAATATTAAAATAATGTTAATATCATGCACATGGATTCGATTTTGTATATACCTAAAAAAAAAAAACTAAACTCCGTGGCGCTACATCCCTGGAGGGACTTGGCCTACCACCCGACCGCTGCATCATCTCCCGTAGGCAGATGGCAGGTTTGGGGGGCATGTGGTCAGCATGCCGACACCCACGGCCGTTAATATATACCTATATAAGTATATTATTATTATTAGTACTACAATTACTACTACTAGTCGGCTAGTAGTAGTATTAGTCCCACAATCTTGATTAATTATTATCGAATTTTAGTGGATTTGGATTTTAAACTAAACTAAGTTACATAGAAGTGTTAAAATAATGAATTGAATTAATACAAACAGTAGAGCATGTTGTAAAACTTGTACAGAGTCAACATTTAAAAAACACTTCTTGCTCCAATTACTTTAAGTTGCAGGACTAGTTTCCAGGGATTAAAGCTACTCCCTCATCCTCAGCTGGTGGTTGACTGATAACCACTGCCTTCTAGACTGTATTACTCGTGTATACACTGCCTGTCCTATACGGCTAATTTTGTGTGCAGCGACATTACAGATGGCAGCACCTACCGCACCCAACTGCAATCCCCTTTACATTACTGTATTCTCTGTGTTGCCCTCTGAACTCGGAAACTGCAATATGCTGGAATTTCATGCTATCTGGGTGTGAGCTGTGTCGCCTCTACTGGAGAAATTAGGCAATTGAGCAATACTCTAAACTCCATGTTAAAATAAAGGATAGGACAGGCAGTGTAATTCTCGAGATGGCGGTGCTGATAACAATGTCTTGTTGATCTGATGCATCTGCTCTTACAGTGTTAACATTCCTATTACCTAAAAAACTAAATATCCCATCTGCTGCTGGGACATCAAAATTCAAGATTTTGTTTTGGTTCTTAATGATGAATATCTTCTCCCAAACTCCTAACTCAGATGTATTTTTGATATGTTTTTAAAAGTTTGACACTGTTATCAGTCAACCGCCAGCTGAGGATGAGGGAGTAGCTTCAATCCCTGGAAACTAGTCCTGCAACTTAAAGTAAGTGGAGCAAGAAGTGTTTTTTAAATGTTGACTCTGTACAAGTTTTAAGTTACATAGATTTAAAAAAAGAAAGTATAAGATTCAATTTTAGAAAAACGCCTAAATCAAGCTTAGGAGTTGGCTTTTACACTTTGGTTCATACGATAGAGTCAAAAACGGTGTTATCCATACCTATTATATTAAAACATGCAACACGGAAATAATCACAATTTTAAGATAAACTAACACTGCACTCAGTCCAATGACTGAGGAATGTAATGTTTATGTTACAGTGCCCTTCCCTTTATTCAATCTATTGTCCGGCTTCATACTCGAGCGCTCTTCAAGAAAGCAGGTATCTGAAGAAACTACTTATGGCATCAGTTCTTTTCTTCTTTCAATATTACATAACTTTACATAATATTATCTCTACACAGTCAATTATTTAACAAGGTTATAAAGTTATGTGAGAGTTGTCAGGCATGGAATAAGCTGCGAGAAAATAGTAATTTCTATGCTTAACTTAGAGAAAGTTGTGCGAGTGTTCTAAGAGGTGAAATAAGTCGCGAGAAAATAGTTACCGGTACTTTAATGCTTAAGGTACAGATCGTTGTGTAAGTTTCCCAAGAGGAAGAATAAGACAAAAGAAAATGACAAATAAATTATTAGGGTAAAGCAAGTCGTGTGAGAGCTCCCTGAGATGGAACGAGACATGAGAAAATAGTAATTTCAATGCTTCTGTTAGAGAAAGTGTGTGAGTCTTCAAAGAGCTGGAATAAGACGAGAGAAAATAGAAAAAATTAAGTCTTGTGAGAGCTCCCTGAGATGGAAGAAGACGCGAGAAAATAGTTATTTCAATTCTTATGGTACAAAACATTCTGTGAGTTTTTCAAGAGGTAGAATAAGGCTAGAGAAAATAGCAAAAAATTTATTACGGTAGAAAAAGTCGCGTGAGAATTCCCAGAGATGGAGCGAGAAAACTGTAATTTTAACGTTTAAGGTAAAGAACATTGTGTTGTGATTTTTAAGAGCTGGAATCGGACGAGAGAAAACAGTAACAATTTTATTATGGTAGAGAAAGTTGCATGAGTATTTCAAAAGCGGCAGAACACATGCTGGGGGTTGTGAAATCCGTTTTTGTTAATTTAACATTTAAATTTGTCGGCATGGTGCAGGATGTGACGTCACAGCCCAGTGCTGCCGAAGCAACTCTTCACAGCTTTTGAAGAGACTAGTGTTCTCAAAAATCTCTCCAGTTTCTTTGGTGGTGACTTTATGCCGTTCTTGCGAAACAAATTGGCCTGTCTTCGCAACGAGTAAGTTAACGTTTAGTGGGAGAAGTCATATAACTCGCACTTGATGAAACTAGACTGGCTGAATCATCGCTCAGTCTCGAGCTCGTCTTCACTGCCGCATTGTGAGATTTCAAGGCTGCCTAAGCACGCGGCACCACAAGTTGACGCTTTATGCATTGGGGTTAGGGAATGCAGCGGCGAAAATATTTTGATGACATGGCTAATGAGTTAATAATGATTAATGGCTTGGTTCTTGTAGCCTTCATTTATTTGTTTATGAATCCACTATTTCCTTATATTATTTAGGTAGACTCAGTCTAAAAGTCTACCCATACACTACGCCATTGGTAATTATAAACAGTAGGCCTAAATTCTTTGCAACTTTGATCTAGATGAGACCAAATAAGAAAAATATTGCACTCTACCATGAAATTTTTTCACAGATTTTAATTTTCTCAAACCACATTTAGGTCCCATGTCTCCCAAGACAGAACAATTGAGTGAAATATAAACTTTTAACCTGCTAAATTTAATTTATTTATTATGTGTCAGATACAATTTTAGGGTGGCAATACTTTGGACCCATCAGACAGGCAAAGTTTTATGACTTTGTTCATCCACCCACTTCCAGCTAACTGTAAAGCATCTACAGTGAGTCCCATGCAAGAGTTGGCCAACGACGCGGGTTCCTGTGGGGTGGCGGGCACAGCTCCAACTCCCGAGCGATCGGGTGAAATATCTACACTAATAATGCCGCGATCGGTGTAATGATTCAGTTTTTCACATTTACAGTTAAAATTACAATGAAAATGACCACGTACCTCATCACAAGAGATGTTCTCTTCTTGCATCCACACAATACTGGCACCTTTTTAGGAAATTTTCTTTCACACCCATAAGTTCAGCTTCCGAGATAAAGTTAATTTCTCTTGTGATATTGTTTTTAAGTTCTTCTAATGTATGGGAAATTAACCTATACACTTTATTTTTCAAGTTTCCCCATAAATAATATTCACATACTGTAAGAAGAACTTAAAGACAGTATCACATAGGCCTATTACAAGAAAAATGAACTCTGTCTTGGAGGCTGAACTTATGTGCGTGAAAGAGAATTTCCTAAAAACGTTCCAGTATTGTGTGGATGCAAGAGGAGAACATTTCCAACATCTCTTGTGATGAGGTACGTGTTTATTTTCATTGTAATTTTAACTGTAAATGTGAGAACCTGAATCATTACACCGATCATGGCTTTATTAGCGTAGATATTGCACCCGATCGCTCGGAAGTTGGAGCTGTGCCCGCCGTGCCGCAGGAACCCGCGTCATTGGCCAACTCTTGCGTGGGACTCACTGTAGAAGGGCTAGCCACTTGGGCTAGCACGTGGCTTGAGACCTTACTACCTTCTTTCTATTACAGTATTTTTATAATACATTCTTGTACAGACTGTAAAACTAAATTTTCCATTTGAAATCCAAATTCTGTCCATAATCAGTAGGTAAAGTAAGCTTTAGGACTTTCAAAGTCCATATCTGAGTGTGTCCATAAATTACAGTTGAATTTATCATTATTTCTATCTTATTTCAGTTGGTGCATAAAAATCTGCCTGTATATGAGGAGTGTCCATATCTTGGGAGAGGTTTCACCATATTACTAACAGAATGGAAACAGAATTCACTCAGGTAATTTCTAATGTTAATACCTTAACATAATTTAGCCCAACCTCTAGTGTTTTCCTACTTATTAGCCTGGCTGATGCAGTCAGTTTGGCACTGGCTTTCTGTGCTCAAGGTCGTGGGTTTGATGGCATTTGTATGTGCATAAATGTGATAGTCAGGGGCATGGTAAAAGAACTTCTTAAAACTAAACTCCATGGTGCTACATCCCTCGAGGGACTTGGCCTACCACCCGACAGCTGCATCATCTACCACAGGCAGACGGCAGGATTGGGGGGCATGTGGTTAGCATGCCGACACCCACGGCCGTTGATGGTGGTTTTCATGACCAGAGCCGCTACTTCTCTATCAAGTAGCTCCTCAATTTGAATCATGAGGCTGAGTGCACCCCTGCCAGACCCCGGGAATCAAACCCGGGCCAACGGATCTGTAGTCAGCGACGCTAACCACAAGACCACGCCGGCGGTCAAAAGAACTTCTATGAGACAAAATTCCTGCTCACCGGCAATGGTAAGTTGCAGTACATTTAAGTCGTTAAACCTTTCACTGCTAATATATTATTCTCTGTGCAAACTGGTGGTGCTGGATTAATTAGCAAGTTTCTTTTGTAATCATAAATGGACAAACAATTCCAAATAATTTGTCCGTTTCTTCCAAATAAAGAGCACAGCACGTATTTCTTGAAGTTTAGACTGATTTTTGCAACCTTGGAATAGCCTGCAAGTCATTACAAGACAGCAGTATTATAACACATTTCAATGCATGGTGCAATACATTGTCTGAAATATTTAGCCACAGATGGCAGCGCAAGGCAAAGAACAGGGAACTCATGGTGTCAGGAATTAGACAACAGATGGCACTACATGCTGAGACACTTTAAATTGCTCTCACGGTGAATTTCTTTCATGTATAGGCATGCAAAGTAGTGTGTCGTATATACTCGTCAATAGCAATGGACGGTAGTAATGCAAGCTGATGCATATATGCAGCTGTAATAGTGGAAGAGTTAAATTACTACACAGCCAATCAACCTAGCTACTAATTTGGTGAACATTGACTTTGTTTGCTCATTGTTGAACATTTTGTCACAAAACAGCAATGGTTTGAGAGGAGAGGAAGAAAGGTAGAAATTTCCACAAGCAGGTTTGGAACACTGATTACAAGAGTGTAAGTCACTTTCGCCAAGTCTGGATAACATTGCACAACAGTTCACAGGTTTATTTTTCTATTACAACTAATACATTGATTCTTTTGTCCATTTCAACACTGTGTAACACACAGACATGTTCGTTTTCTTACCATATGCTCCTTGTACAAAAGCAGTCAAATCTGTGAAGCCATACTAAAAGTAATGAGCATGTTAAATTATAAGTGAATAATCAGTAACATTGGTCACTACACTATTTAACCATAACACATGAAATGATTTGCATCATCCAAATCAACAATCTATCTTTAGCTTATGCCATAAGGATATTTAAACCCTACTCAGCCATATGAACTTTTGTAGCACTAAGGATGGTGAGAGGCGAAGTCAGTTATCATGTGAAATGCTTGGTAGCATTGGTAATACCTAGGTATTACTGGGATGAGAAATATAAATTCTATTCGGAAGTGTTTATAGGCTCAGAGTTCTAAATGGGCCTGAGAAATCTCCCTATAGGACCTATGCTGAGTACAATCTTGCAAGAAAAAATTGAGACACACCTCTTTGACAAAATGTATAATTTTTTGGTACGATAGAAAAATATACCAATCTTGATGACATCTGGGCTTTTTCCAAAACTAGTGATGTTTAAAATTCTTCTACAACTGCCAATTGTGATTAGTGCAGAAAATACTGTAGTACATAATGTGCTAGAACTCAGTGATACCAATCGACATATTTTTTTTCTGACAGATGGGGTTTTTGCAAGAAGTCCTCACAGTATGCACTGACTGTTTTGACCCCCCATAAATTCTCCTGGTACTCTTTTCTTATACAGATTTAGTTAACCAGGTCTATAGTGCCACACAATTGAAAATCTTTACGACCTTCCAGTTTGCTGAACTGTACCTCAACCAATTCCTATTACAGCATACACACTGATATTTTTTATTTTGCTTTTACAGTAAAATCCAATTTTAATGCCCCTGTTCTTTAGCATAAGTCCCTGCATAATTACCATAAGAAAAATCAATGTATATAGACTTTTAGTGGTTAAATATTATTCATTTTGATCAACTCTAAAATATAATCTCTAAAAGTTAACCTGTACGTACACTGCACCATACTGGCCAAAAAATAAACTTTTGTAATTTAGTGCTTTCTTTTCATTTGAGGCCAAACATTCTCTTAAGTGAAGGGGACCTATGAAAATCCTATTTTCTTATGTTTTTTGCCTAAGAATATCAAACATTCTGCAAAACTATCCAGAAAATGCTTAAAAAGAAATCCTAATAGGCTAATACTATTGGAAAGCCCGAAAGCAAACTATGCTAAATCAAAAGTTCCAGAACATTTAAATACTATTACTACTATGCCTAGAATATATTTCAATGCATATGATAATATTCGCATAGCTCACAAATTAGGGTCCACCGCTGTGGGTGAGTTTGTAGCATGACTGCCAGCCACCTGGGTGGCCTGGGGATTTTATAGAGTGTAAAGTTTCCTTCCTGGGTCAGGACTGGGTATTGTGTCCTCATTCCCATCCTGCGAAAGGACCTGGCCACCCTAGGTGGTATCATCTGGCCTAGTGTACTTCGGTTGGGCCATGGCCCTCCCCCCCACGGCAGGACTGACCTCTGGGCCGAACAATTTATCATCATCATAAATTAGAATTAATACTTCAGATTCAAGACCACCCATTCATTACCCACATTAAAAAAACTAAAGAAAAGTAGATGCGGATAAAAAACTTAAATACTACAATAACATATTCACATAGAGACTTGTACTTAGGCTTCAATGATCTAATATATAAAATCGAAAGTATGTATGTGGGTGTGTGGATATGTGGGTATGTATGTTCCCTATACAAATCTACATTTCTTGATCAATTTACATGAAATTTTGCACACATACTCAGTTTAACCTGGAAAGTAATGCGGTCAACATTAAAAATCAAACAAACCACTCCTTCCCTTGAAAATTTATATAATTTCTGAGAATATTTAATTGAATTAATGAAAATTCAATTCATTTCTCATGACAACAATATTGTTTGCAGTGTTCACATAAGGCTTTGGATGATGCAAGTACCTGGGATTTGACAAATTAGAGAAGCTATCGATAGAATTAATTGGTGTAAATAAATAATGAATAATGAAATCCAGGAAAATAATGCACAATGTAATGCAGTCACATAACTTTCTCTGCCCGGACATGAAGAATATCATTTTCTTACTTCCCATTCTGATGTAGAATACGAGGTTGTCTCAGCCTGCTTGGGTTCCAATGAAGTCAGTAAAAAAATCCTATCCACTGATACGTTATTCATAGCTGTAGGCTTTGTATAAGTTGAGGAATAGGGATATTTATCATAGGCCCTAAGCATCTTAAAGAAGACAAAACAGGTTGGAACAATTTTAGTCCTGTGCGCACAGAATATTTTGATATCCCGGGTTTTTGGAGAGGAAAGTATGAAAATGATATTGAATTTCTTTTTTATTTCAGCCCTGAAACATGGTAACATGAGTGAGAGATAAAATATTTCGTAAAGACAATACAATTTTATTTTACTGGAATTTTTGTTTCTTCTTTTTTCAACCCCTCCCCAGGCATGGTGTGTAGAAGCAATGTGGTACAAATTCTACATCCTCTATGAGCCATTAAAGCTATATCAATAATTTTTTCGGAGGGAATAGCCATGTCATAAGTTGTTCTTCCCCATTTCAAATTCTAAATACCTATATAAGGACCTAGAGCTTGAAAATCTAAAGTCCTTCATAAGTTAATTTCAAATGGCAAAACTAGGGCCTTTTAAGCTAGTAGCTTATAAACTCCACAACAGATATACCAGATGAAATTTTGATATTATAATACTGCTATTTTTAATTAAATACCTACGTACATAGATGCTGATTTCTTCAAGTAATGCAAAGTTCAAAAATATACTTGTTAGAATTGTTCATTAGAACATCACAAAGATGCTCTGTAAACTTCATATAATTATATTGAATAGCATGTGAGTTATTTCATCTTGAAGACTGATAAATGTAACAATTTTCCTTTACCAGAGAAAGAAATTAAACCATGTCTTAATTTTCCATAAGCACAATTGGCTACTATTAACTGTTCAGCATCATATTACAATGTTGTTTTTAACATTGAATCTATGTTGCTTAATATCATAGTAATGATATATGAAAATTCCATTTTGGTCTACATTTGTACATGTCACCTAGGGTCCCCTTTAAAAAGAGAATGGAATTAATTAATAAAATAAAATAAAAAATAATAATAATAAAAAACTTCTCAATAAAGCTGTCTGACTAGATCCATTCAAAGCAGCGAGTTCACTTATCTCATCCTGGCCAGAATGATATAGGGTAACATTTTCCATATAAAATCCCCATCTTTTTACTATCATTTGGCTTAATAACTACATGCTGATTACTTTTAGTACAAGCTTTCATAAGGTTGAACACTACTCTTCTTCATTACATGATTCCTCACAACTAAGTGTTTCACCCCACCATAACACTTTTCACATCAAATGCAGAGGTTACAAATATTGCTGTTTCATCAGTCCTACTATAGTGAAGTTCATGTAATTGGAAACTTCTTGCTTAAAGCACTTGACTGATGGATGCCATACATCTTTTGTTCCACAGTCATATGGGTACCAATCTCTGGGAACTTAAACATGTATATAGGGAACTTTGAGGCCATGCAGATATGAACATAGAATCATAGGCGTAGCCAGGCCGACCATATGGGGGGGGTTATAACATCCGCGGGGTCTGGCGAGTATGGAAGGAGAGGGGGGTCCGGGGGCCCTCCCCCGGAAAATTTTAAAAATTAAGATGCAAAATAACTAGTTTAAGCTTCCGGGGGTCCTTCCTCGGAAAATTTTAAAAATTAAGATGCAAAATAACAAGTTTTAAGCTTCCGGGGGTCCTTCCCCGGAAAATTTTAAAAATTAAGACGCAAAATAACGAGTTTTAAGCTTCCCACGCTTTATACTTGTATTAAGCAATTTATGGGCAGACTTAAAAAAATTATACAATTTTCCTTTTTTTAATCAATGGGGGGGGTTCAAACCCCCAAAACCCCCCCCTCGCTACGCCTATGCATAGAATGTGTAGTACAAAGAGATGCGAAGAATTTATAAATCTGTAAAATTCATTTACAGCAAAATCCTGATTATCCGTGTTGTGACCATGACATACATAAATAATTGAAAAGCATGGATAATCCGAATATTAGAATTATTACTAATCTAGCTTCAGGCAATGTATGGGCAACTCATAAAATCTAATGTGTTATTAGTAGGCTGTAAAGGCTACTAAATTTGTCATAATGCTCATTATACTTGGAGTTTTCATTAACAGTAATAGTAGCTATATACCCTTTGCAAGTGGAATATGGATATAAGCTGGTGCAAGATACTGAATTTCCCACACTTTATATCACCATATTATGCATAGAGAATGTTACTTGGCTTCTAGGAAGCCATGTAACATTTCCTGTGCACAATATGGTAACAAAGTGTGGAAAATTAAAAATCTCGCACCCTATAATGTCTGTGTTCCACTCGCAAGAGGTTAAAATGGAAGAGATCCTTCCACGGATAATCACCCACAGATAATCAAGAGCTTGCGATACTTCCAAATGACCATGTGAATATAAAGGCGGAAAAACTTAACAGTTTACTTTCACTAAATAAACATATGGTAAAATTCTGAAATAAGGGTCCAGATAATGCATTTTAATGTAACATCTTAAAAAATAAATAAATGTAATATCACAATAAGTTTTCGTTGCTATACACATTTTAACTTTCAAAACGGTCTTATATATGATGACCAGACATCCCATTTTTAGTTAAACTCTTTCTTTTTAAAGACTTTGATGCCACTGTCACAGTGAATCGACAGGCTGCTATTTGTCTGTCTTTTTTTTTCATTAGTTCTAGTCTCATATTTATTTTTAAAATTCCCATCGTGTCTCCATTAAAACTATCAAATTTTGAACATATCCACTATATAATTCCAGCATTCTTCACACAAACTGTTTTTCTATTGCAGGAAAAATCCAGCCACAAATTGAAAATCCTTTTCAAGACACCATTTTTTCTGTAAGTACAACAATGACAATGCTGAAGTAACTGTCAAGTTAAGCTTTCTTATACACAGTGCCATAAAAATCTCTACGCAGCTTTGGTTAAGTTTGATATCCTTGCAAAGATTGGTATTTCTCCCAACCTTCCTTCCAGAATCATAGTAGGTATACCAGACTAGGCAATGTTAACTATTGATGTGCATCTGTTTGCTATTGTTGATGAGTCAAGAACTGGAATACGTATTACTTGAAATCTTTAATCAAAGTTTCTGAAAATAAATTAAAGCAAGTGAATTTGTGTGTCAAGAAATTGGTAAATTTTTTCAACATCTTCTGTCAATAGGTGAGTTTGATGTTAATTTTGTTTCTCACTTCATAAATGATAGTAGCAGCACTGCCTACTTAATTGTTTCTTAGCATATTCTAGCATGCACAAGTGCATGGAGCAACTTCTTGATGGCACTGTATTATATTCAATGATTGTTGTAATACAATAACCATAAATGGTATATACCTTTATACAGAGCATAAAAATGTGATTTTTTTTTAAGTTAGAAAAAGAAACAAGATGTCATTTTTATTTTATCTGAAAGTGTGGTCCCCTGTTATGTAAACCCAACTGATAACATAAAAGAATATTGACAAAAAATAATTCATTGTGATAAGTTAGCAATATTCATGACAAAAGACACTGCATCCATCAACCAATTTTTTGGTAAACAAAATTCATAAACTTACTCGTTTTGATCTGGAATTTCATTTAGTGCATAGAACTAAAAAAAAAAAAAAAAGCTTAAAGTGTATCATTTTTGGCGTAAAAGAGTTCTTGCTAACTCTTAATATAAGAAAGCAAAGTAGAAGATTTCCCTCTAAACCTGTAATACAGCAGAAGGGCTACACACTGAGCACTAATAAGTGTCTATTACCCAGCTTTTGGAAAAGACTAACGTGTATTAAAAATCACTCACACATTACAAACTGGGTCCAAAATAAACTACAGGACTGAGACCTGCCTTTTGAAGCAAACCTGAAATAAGTTACATATTGCAATTACAACTTTTATTTTAACATATTTCCACTGAAAGTTGGTTAATGTACAAAGTATACTTAGCACATTAAAAAGAATAAATTACCACCCTTGTCAAAATCAATAATTTAGGTAATCTATCGCATAACTAGTCTGTACATATCCATAATTTACATAAAACTGGAAGTTAAAACATTTTGTACATCAGGAAAACTATTTTGATTAATAGTATTGGCTGTCCTTTCCTATCTATTATAACTTTTCGATTTATATTTCTGTCTGGGTCTGTTATTTCTAGCATTGCTATTACTCCAAAACAAAGCAATTCTACTGATTATTTAAATCAAATTCGATCCTAGTGAATTCACGTGTATGAAGTCTTAATAGTTTATGAAACACACAAGAATAAACATAATATAATGCACAATATTAGAAATCATCTCTTAATATGAAATGGGATTCTTTTTGTGTTATTATGATTCATCTTGCAACATCTGAAGCAGTACATTTACAACCATAATTAAGTATCCTTAGGAAACAAATAATTTTTTTCAGAAAATATCTTGCGAATCAATAAATGCTAGAATTTTTTTTAGATCCAAAGCAATATAAAATTATACACCTGATTTCCGAGAATATAGATGGACAGGACAGCCTGCATTAGATATATTTAAACTTAACTGTAATCATTGCACAATAGACAAAGCTTACACAGTAAAAGAAAACTTCCATTAAAAAAATACTCTCTTATTTTTAGGAAGTGTGTAAGTTTAAGTCACACTAAGAAAAAAAAACAAAGCTATTGTTTGTCAATGCTCAAGCATGTACAAATGTACTGAATGTAAAAAGTCATAACTAAGAGATTTACATTCTGCTTGAAAACTGGAAGCATGAGGTTATGTTCTCCTTTAACGTCTGTTCACAATTTTATACCATGTATTGTGAATAAAATGTTCAAACTTTACATTGTCACATTCGGGATTATGTTCATTAACTTTACGAGGTCTGGACAAAAAATAAATGTTGTGCACTCTGCTCGCAGTACACTATCGTGGCTAAAAGTCCTTAGTTCATCAGTCTGCCAAGTTACACCAATACCAATAAAACCCATTTTACGTCCTTTTTTTAAAAAAAAGGAATATATCCAAAAACTTTTATGTTCCAACAGTAATATAAAAAAAGCTAGACTCACCATAGCTGAGAATCCTTGTAACATTCCAAAGTGCTACAACGTGTAGTTTGGTCTGAATCTTCTTTAAGATGTCAAAATACTGGCCAATTGAGCTTGTCTTTTTTTGTAAAGAGGAAATAGCCACAAGGGGTTAAATCTGTAAACATGTTGGTTGTGGGATCAGGGATGTTTCATTTTGGCCAAGACTTTTTGTGCTTTATCGGTTCCATGCTCCAGGAACATTGTCATGGAGGAACAGTTGGTAGTGATGGCTTGCAAGTTCAGTTTGACTTGGATAGTATCTAACCAGTAACAAATGCAATTCCGATAGTTTCTGCACCTTCTTGAATCTTTTAACATTATGGACATATGGACCCAACTCAGGAATTTTATTTGTGCTAAATTGATCATACTTTTACTTCTAGTCATCCTCTAGCAATGGCCAGCTATTTTGATATTGAGAATCCCATTTGAAACACCAAATTTAACATAAGGCCCTTTTCCATTAACCTTCTGAAGCATTTCAAGGGTTTCTCTGGCAGATTTTTCAAGTTTAACCAAGAATTTGATGATCTCATATTGTTCAAAATTACAAGCAGCAAGCATAGACTTCACAATTTAATGCAATTTGGCAGACTAATACACTGAACCCTGCAGCCACAATTGAAGCCTTTACTTTTATAATGGGTCTAAGTGCCAAAACCATGATTTTTCAGCTGATAATTTTAAATGGATCTATGTACCCAGACCAATGCATTTCAGAAAGGTCCAGGGAAAGTCACATTAGTAGCAATAAATTCCAAGATTTAGTGCTAAGTCTATCTCCGGCACGTCTTTTTGTGGGTCTATCGTGTTTTCTACACAATCATGATTTTGGCACTTAGACCCTTATAAAAGTAAAAACTTCATTAATTTTAACATACACAAAAAGCACCTACAAAATATACTTGGAATACATTCTTTTAATAGACCTCATATGCAACGAAATATCTCAGTATATACCTAGGTATATTGTGATTGGAACACTCATGATTTGTATGATGTCATATGACTGAAAAAAGGCTTAGTTACAAAACAAGACACAATAAGCACCTGATCTCTTTACTACAGTATTTAACATAATTTTACTGCTGATTAATTAAGTCTAATAAGTAGTTCATCCAAAAAGGAATTCGTAAGAAAAGTATAAGTAAAATAAGACAGTTTAAAAACAAATTCATGAAGTACAAAAAGGAATAAATTAATAGAATAAAACATTTTAAACCTAAATTGTATACAAGAAGAAAATTAGCTAGAACCTAGCTAGAGAACAATTTATACAAATAAAGCAATTCCTAACAGCAATGTCTTAAATGCTTGCCAAAAATAAATGCCAACATTTACAAATTGATAACATTAAATGTTTAAAATGGCAAGTATTGCACAGATAGGGATCAAATAAATACTATTCATGCTTACACGTACTACAAAATTCATACAAGACTATAAAACATTATTTCCAATGCATATTGAAATTAAGGGCAGTTATACAAATTTTAAATTGTTTTTATCATATTAACGATGATATTTATTTCTTGTAAAGGCAAGGGATCAAAAATTTGTTTCTCAAGCACATGTATAAAAAAAGAAAATTAAGTATTTGAATAGAAAACATGACAAGATCAAAAATAGAAATAGGCCAATGTACTTTTTGGCTGAAGGGAATTTTTGAACAGAAGAGTCATGTTAGAATAACATATCAAGGAATGGTCTATATTGTGTTGAACTTCAGATGGCAGCATAAAAAACCATTCAGTAGCATTGAACACTGTAACTGATAAGCCATTATTAGTTTTCATAATTTCATTGCCAGTTTTAATTTTTCCTCGAATCTTAGGGTTCATTAATTGGAACGCTTTCGAGGGAATTTCCAATATCAAGAACGCAGTGTAATCAAATGGAGCTGCTCCGTTTCTGCCTTCAAGGACATAAGCTCATCTTGGATTTTGTCGGTGATTGTCTTCCTGGCTTCTTGTGGGGTCACGTTTTGCAGCCTCAGTTGATCCAGTAGGTTTCCAAAATCTATGGGTTTACCATAATTAAGGGTAACCTTGTTACGAATACGAAGATAATAAGGTGGTTCATTGGGAAGAATGTTGTCCATTCCAATATGCCACATGGGCACAATGATGGGCATTACTGGAGACTCGTATATCAAACGTCCAACACCCCATTTCAACCTCAAAAACTCTTTGGTCATATTGACTCGTCCCTCTGGAAAAACGTGGACCCAATGTCCTTTATGTAACTGCTCTATGCAAAAGTCGATTGCTTTCTGAAAATTCAATAAGCAATTAGTGATATTAGTCAATCTCATTAGAATGAATAGGGAATGGTTATTCATTTCTTTATAGTCATTTAAGGCTAAGATAGAATGTGTGATTATGGTTTTTCCTGAATAGTTACATAATGAATAGTTTTATGACCATAACAAGTAGATAAAAATTATTAATTATGGGATGTGTAAAATTGTTTTACAAATCCATAAATTTTTAGAAAGTTTATACAGGGAAGTTTTTACTATGAAACAATTAAATTGAGATGAGTTATATACACTACTTCCCTTATTTTCATTACTAACCTGAACCCAGGTTTCGATGAGCCTCCTCATCATTTTCAATAGTTTACTCCATCTGTCTGTCTGTCTGTCTGTCAGCATTCTCTGGACATCTAACGAACTTCGTGATGAGGTTATCTTCCGCGGGAATGTCAAAGTTCGTTAGGGTGTTCTTATTCTTGTGTATGTAGATTTTTTCCCATAATGTACGTAGGTTGTGTCCATGAATAATTTTTTTCATGAATAAAAAATATGTATTTTTTTTGTTAGAAAAAATTTATCTATTGAACCTACTTGAATCTATTGGTTTTGAATCTATATGATGTCCTGTATTCCACACATGGGCAGCTATTGCCAATCTATATTAATAAAAGGAAGTGTCTGTCCTCCGTCTGTCTTCCGTCTGTCTGTCCGCGATGCCCAGCGAAATCTACTCAACGCAGAGATCTGAAATTTTATAAGTAGGCGGACTAAAGGGTCGGAATGTGCACCTCGAAGCCGGAATTTTAATTTTCGCCTCCGTTCGTGAGTTATGAGTGAAAAACTGGCAGAAAACGTGCATTTTTTTGCGTTTTAGAAGCATCAGTTTCAGTAATAAATTTCAATATCAAATAACTTACAGATGGCTTTGGCTATTTTTGTCAACATACCTCATAGCCTACCTTGAAAATAAAAGCAACGCGATCGCTTGATTTTGTAAGTCCATCCTAGACGATTCATTTGTTTAGAGTGTCAAGGCCCACAGACATATGACATTTTCAACCTACACGGAAGAAGGATAATCAACCCTAAATATGGTCAAACATTGTTCGATTTGAACGAAACTCACTATACAGGGGTTTTCTGGGCCAAGGAACTCGAATCTGAGGTCGCTTTTACCAGGGGACGCTACCTAATCGTGGAATGCACTCCACGTGATTTAGGTGTTAATAATTATAATTTGAAATAATTATCGCGGGGGAAGCCGCGGGCACATGCGGGCACATGCTGTTTGTCTGTCTGTCCACGATGCCCATCGAAATCTACTGAATGCAAAGATCTGAAAATTTAAAGATAGATGGACTGAAAGGTGGGCGAATGCACCTCGAAGCCGAATTTTTAATTTTAGCTTTCGTTCGCGAGTTATGAGTAAAAAACTGGCAGAAAACGTGATTTTAGCGCTGTCGAAGCATCAGATTTCAGTAATACATTTCAATGTCAAATCAATTGCAGTTGGCTTTGGCTATTTTTGTCATACCGTGGAAATAAAAGCATCGCGATCGCTTGAATGTTGTAAGCCCACGCTGGTCGATTCATTTGTTTAGAATGTCAAGGCCCGTAGACATATGAAATTTTCAACCTACACGGAAGAGGGATAATCAACATAGACCTAAATATGGTTAAACATCGTTCGATTTGGACGAAACTCACTATACAGGGATTTTCTGGGCCAAGGAACTCGAATCTGAGATAGCTTTTACCAGGCAACGATATCTAATCGTGGTATGTAATTCACGTGATTTAGGTGTTAATAAAATAATGATTTAACTATTATGCTCTTAATTTTTAATTCTTGAAATAATTATCGCGGGCGATCGCTTGATTTTGTAAGTCCATCCTGGACGATTCATTTGTTTAGAATATCAAGGCCCGAAGACATATGAAATTTTCAACCTACACGGAAGAGGGATAATCAATATAGGCCTAAATATGGTCAAACATTGTTCGATTTGGACGAAACTCACTGTACAGGGGTTTTCTGGGCCAAGGAACTCGAATCTGAGGTCGCTTTTACCAGGCGACGCTATCTAATCGCGGTATGTAGTCCACGTGATTTAGGTGTTAATAAATATAATGATTTAACTATTATGCTCTTAATTTTTAATTTTTGAAATAATTATCGCGGGCGAAGCCGCGGGCACATGCTAGTTTTTCTATATGAGCATTTTCTCCTTGGTCGTAGTTTCCAAACTTCTTTTTGTCTTTCATATGTATTTTAAATTGCAGTTGTTACAATACGCGGGTTTGCGGGCAAAGAGAGTTAAGTCCACCATCCTCAAAAATTGAGATATGTCCATAGAGTTATAGATAAAAACTGTTCTCTACATTTGTGTTAAGTCCAGTAAATCATATTAAAAAACGGGTAGTTATGGATGTGTGCATCATGGGTATATCCATCTCTAAAGCGATGTTGGGTGGGTAAAGTGTGTTAAGTCACTCTAATTCTCAGAAAGTGGACTTAACTCTCTTTGCCCGCGCACCTGCAAATTGAACTGGCATATTCAGCATTTTTGTTCTTGTGGGATATTTTCTAAGTGAGTGGATTTATCATATTCTTAATATTGAATTTATTTGTTGATGCCAAAGTGATGTTGTGTTCTCCGAGTATTATCTTTAATTTTCTGTCTGCAGTAGGGTGATAGGTTATTTTCTTGTATCTCAAATGTTCTTTTTCTGTTCTAAGTGTAGTAGTTTCCTTGATTAATATTAATTCCTGAGTTTCCTTGATTAATTCCTGCATTTTATTTCTTTATTTTCTTAGGTTCCTAGGAACCTAATTCAGAAGAAAATACTCCTAGGAACCTGAGAAGAAAATAAAGAAATATCAAATGCATAAATTAATCAAGGAAACTACTACACTTAGAATAGAAAAAGAAAATTTGAGATACAAGAAAATAACCTATCACCCTACTGCAGACAGAAAATTAAAGAGAATACTCGGAGAATACAACATCACTTCGGCATCAACAAATAAATTCAATATTAAAAATATGACACAATCCACTCAGAAAACATCCCACAAGAACAAAAATGTGAAATATATCAGTTCAATTGTAACAACTACAATTTAAAATACATACGAAAGACAAAAAGAAGTTTGGAAACTACGACCAAGGAACAATTTAGACACATTAAATATGCTCATATAGAAAAATCGGCAATAGCAGCCCATGTTTGGAATACAGGACATCAAATAGATTCAAAACCAGCATTGAAAAAATTTATTCATGGACACAACCAACTTACAGTATGAGAAAAAATCTACATACACGAGAATAAGAACAATCTAATGAGCTTTGACATTCCCGCGGAAGATAACCTCATCACGAAGTTCATTAGATGTCCACCAGAGGATGCTGACAGACAGATGGAGTAAAATGTTGAAAATGATGAGGAGGCTCATCGAAACCAGGGTTCAGGTTAGTAATTTAAGGTTCAAATTTATTGTTTCATTGTTTTACAAAGTTTTAATAAGCGAGACAACATAACCAAAACTATCAATAATATTTTCTTCAAAACTTAAAATCTACTCAAGCCTGTCCTTGGATTTTGGTCAAAAGTTTCTTGTGATGTCAATACTACATGCTGGAATTGAGGAACTTGAAACTTGACTAGTATTTCAAAATTTGGAGTGTTATATAGTACTTCTCCTTAGCAAAGGAATAGGGTATAGGAATGTTAATAAAGAATATAATATACAATGCAATTTGTAGTTTCTTCAAGGTGATCAGAATTTTCGTTGAGTATTACAATAAGTTAGATGACTGGAACTGCTTTGTTAATCATTAAAATTTTACATTAATCAAATATGTATTTACTCAGTGGTTAAAAAATTGAAAACAAACTTTACTAACAGTAAAGTTAAAGAATATTCTTTAATGTATGTAATACAGTCAGAACTTAGTCATGCTTGGGATATAACAGCTTTTAAATCATTATGTCAAACACTAAAGAATGTTATATTTTGCAGTGATGGAACATATTTTGTTCTAATTTTTACCATCACTGAGCATGTGAACAATTTTCATGTATTTTATGACTTTAATTTCAGGCAAGGAAACTTCCATCTATAAGAGCCTCAAAGCTACTTCAGGCATAAAACCATAAGTAATGTACATTTGTTGATGCAATAAACTTGTTAAAAAAAACTTTAGAAAAAGTTTACAACTTCTGTTTAAGTGTACAATTTATTTTACTCAAACAAAACAGCAATGAACATGCACACTTATACATACTACAAGTCAAAGAAGCAAACAACTTATTCTATCAGAAAATTTAAATAAAACACCTGTTTTAAAACATTGTAATACAGGAAACTGAGATGGTTGTAAATAGAAATGCAGGTTTGTACAAGGCCAGATATCTGAATGAATATTAAGAATGAAAATGTTATGGATGTATTAACCAAATATCTAGGTTACATTAACTGACCTAAACGAAGAAAAGATTAGATTGGAGAGCAGATAGTACTGTTATTCCATAGTCCGCCACATTCTGAGGAAAACATACAGTAATCAGACTGACATATACATTTCATAAAACACTGATAATGAAACATGTATAAAGCAAAGAACTACAGCCAAGAAAAAAATTAAATCTAGAAGAAATGATGAAAGCTGGGCCCACTGATTTAAAATTGATTTTATTAAGGCATTCTCATTATAAGCCCACCTCATTTTAATTATGAAATTGTACTCAAAATTATAAATTCAAAGACGACACTGTCAAGGACTTATAACAGATCATAGCACACCACAGACTGTGAATGCAAGAGATTTTAGGCATTAGGCATACAAACACAGCATGAAGATATATTTTGTGGAACCGTGAATTTGCAGATCTGGGTTTTACTGGTAGCAATTTTTCTTTGATTATTTTAATGAGAAGTCATATAGTGTTCAATTATTATCACAGTTTTTCCTGCAGTAAAATCTTGTTCATCCGGCCCTCATTGATCTAGATCCCTGGCTCAACTAAATCGATTTTTAAATTGGATTTTTTTATGTTTTAAGTTTCGGTCTGTATTGAAGAACACCACACAGGTGAGAAGTAGGTCACTGGGCAGTCACCTGTTTTGACAGAGTTGCTAGGGGGTCTGTTCCTCTGTCACTTTGTAATACTGGTAAGATCTCTCATGAGTAAGAGACCACGTTTCCAGCAGGGTCCTAGAACTGAGTCCTATACACTAAGTCCCAACTCAAACTGTCACCATTTTAAGTCAAATAGTGTGATATAATATGCCAAATTTTGTGGATTTAACTTATAGTTTCTTTTTGCCAAATTTTACTTTGTTTTGTACAAAAATAATCCCACCATTAACCTTTCAAAACTGGTCTTCGCTTAAATCCACCCCTGAACAAAAGCAGCAAGCACCCTACTTTGTTTTCCTTCCTTAGCAATGCTACTTAAAAAAAAAAAAAAAAAAAAATTCCTACAAATTACAATATAAAATTAAAATTAAAATTAATACTAATTACAACTACAGATTATTACATTTGCTATATGTAATTTTGTAAATGTTACTTTTACAGTGTGCTGTTAATAGATTAAAAAAAACTTTCATTATATTATAATAATATAATTATTAGTATATAATTGATTTAATTTAGTATAATAATTATATTAACTGCAAGATGCTAATATGGTAATGAGGTTAATCTAAAAAATGAAAGAGCTGATCTTAACAAAAAGTGTTGATCGCAGCATCACCATCTCAAAGATATCGACTGTTTTGCCATCAGTTATCTCAATGCTTCCTACGTGGCGTTGGTTTATCTCGGTTATAATGACACAAATAACAGTGTGTTTTATTAATTTTTTTATTTCATTTATTCATTACATGCTTAATTACGTAAGTATTCGTTAAATAGTCACAATAAATGTAATTCTAGGTCTAGATACTCTCAAGATAAATTCCGGACCTCTCATGACATTACCTATGATAATTTTGGGCACTATAAAGACTTCACATACTACAATGAAAGACAAAAGTTTCTGTCAAGTTATGAATGTGGTTCGAACACGAGACACAAATTGGTGCCCTAAACCATATCAGTTTGAGCATAGTATTTCCTAAATTCTTTAACAGACTTTGTTTTGCTTTTCAGGATTCTATGCTTTTATTAGATATAACTGCCATTGTGATTATTTAATTAGCCTCATCTTTCTGGTGGTACTACGGCTCCGAAATCTACTCAGCCTTTAATAGAAATGAGTATAAGGAGCAATTGCTAGATTAAAGGCAATGGGTAGCATATGGCTGACAATCTTAGAACTCTTCATGTGACAGCTGTGTAAAAAAAAATGAGATCCTCAACCTCATGGTAGCTTAGGGGCTCCATGGCTTATTATAAGGTGCATTCTGATTAAAAATATTATTTCTTATTTAGTGAATTCAATTCTTGAATTAAAAAAATAAAACAAAAAAATTAACATGGAGAAGTGTCATGGAATAGAAAAATGAAAATATGGAAGTATAATACTCAGGAGAACTCCACGTTATCAGAGTTATGGAAAGTCATGACCAATGTGTATGGCATGTCAATTCTGCTCTCAAACGAGAACAGATGGATGCAGCATAAGCCTGATGACATTTATCTTATAAAAGAGGTATGTTTTTGTGTACATTTATTTCAATAAGAGATATGGCATTGCAGTTAATGTGGTTAGAGAATGGATGTACTGTACATAAAAAAACATGCACTCCTAGTACAAAGAAAAGTATAAATAGTAAAAATTGTGTCATACAGGTGAAGTTTGCAACTTCAAAACTGACCTGGTACACTCCGTTCCCTCTGATGACTGGAACACACTTTCCAAGCATGAAGAAGTATGAGTGAAACACATTAGTGAAGCAAATATCATGTGCTGCTAAAGACCATCTCATCTTCTTACGATTACAAACATGTTTAAGGCTTAGGGTGGCTGCAAAACACACACATTATTTAAGTATCATTTTATGCATGAAGCAATAGCTACTCAGGTACATCAGATTACCTAGTAGGCTACACAGAAATGACAGTTCATGCAATTAGTGGCAGAAGTCCGAAAATATAACATTCCAAGAACAGCTGTCTGATATGCTATTTCCAATACTGGAGGATATATTTACATGTGCTGCCCCATTGTACACCAGCCAGTATTTCTTTGAAAACTTATATGTGAGCCTGCTGGAGAAACTCAGCCATAAGTCAGAAAAATAAATTTTTATGATTTGAATGGAATCGACTTCAGCATAAAATTCTGAGCATTCTAAAAAATAAATTATACCTCTTGCTCAAAAACTGATGTTTTTATGACTTTTGAAACTTTATTGTTCAAAAAGTATAATTCATGGCTATTGACCTCCAAAGATAAGGAACTTTTGCACATTTTAAACATCAGTTTCGTAATACTGTAATACCATGCTCAAAATCTGTCACACACTAACAGAATGCCCAACTACACTATTAAAGCATATCCACACTTGTGTTTCTGTATTTAACGTTTTTTTCATGAAAAGTAACAAAGAAAACACTAGGGACCATGCTAAATTTACATTGCAACTTATGAATGGGTTTCTAAAAGTGGAAACCTCTTTTCAAACTGAAAATACTATGGTTAGCAATGTTGTCTTTATGTTTTTTGTGATGAGAGAAGGTAGTACAGGAAGGAAACCAATAGATGGCATTGGAATTTTTAAATCGACATTTTACAAGGGTTATCCAGAAAGTAAGGAACGTTTTGGAATTAAAAAAAAACCAAGTGCAAGAAAAACATTTTATTATATACATGTGAAAGAGGGACTAAAATACTACTTTTCAACATAATCACCATACAAATTCAGGCACTTATCAAGTGGTGGACAAGCTTTGAAATTCCTGTGTCATAGAATTCTGCCGCCTGTGATCTCAGCCACTCAGTGACGCGTACCTGGAGCTCCTCATCGTCGTGAAGCTTCTGTGAAACAATTTCAAAAAGTAAAGTCCGTGAAACTTGTGGGAAACATAGAGAAAGCTCAGTTATTGTGAAACGGCGGTTTTCACGAATCTTTTCGTCAACTTGGGCGACCAGATCGTCAGTCACAATGCTCGGACGTTCACTCTTCTCTTCATCATGAACGTTTGTTCGCCCATTTTTAAACTGAATACACCACTTCCTGACACACTCATTACATTGTTCCCGTACACTTCACACAGTTCCCGATGAATTTCTATTGGTTTTAAGTTTTTTGCCAACAAAAAACGAATCACATACCACACCTCACAACTGATTTTGGATTGCAGCACACATTTCAAATTTGAATAATAAAAAAAGGGGCAGCGCAGAGGTGTTCCCGTTGTCACAGCTGGGCGCTGACTGAGGTGCCGAGTACGAGCACACCATTGTATACGCTATTGGCGCGTGCCTGGCGGCATCAGGTGGAAACGTTCCTTACTTTCTGGATAACCCTCGTACATCCTGACAGCTGGTTTCTATACTGTTCTGCTGAAATGTGTTCACCCAATTATGATTGGGTTTCCCTCGCACAGTCACATGTAATAGCCAGTTCATAATAAATAGTGTGAGCCATCCTTGAGTAAACCTGTTGGCAGTCTTTTAAAGAAAACTGGGATTTTTTCTCTCTTATGTGGATGAAAAATAAACACTGTGCAATTTTGTTTTTTCAGGTGACATACACAGAGTGACTGTGACAGAAGATCTTTTAACAGATTAAAAGGCATAGTTGTATGGAATGGTACTGGTAAGTAAAATTTTCTCCCATACTGTATTTAGCTGGGAGGCAGCAAAGAGGGACTTTCTAGATATAACTTAGCTTTGTGTATCTAGGATCACAACATGCATGTCTTATTTTTAACGGGAGAATAAATGTGTGCACTATGATAGCCAGATTTATGAAGTTGGGATCCTAGGCCAGTCTTGATTTTAGTCCTCAAATTATTATTGTTATAACTACTGTTATTATTAATTAAGCTGTTGTGTTGTGTCTGCTGCAGTGATGTAGAGGTAGCATGCCCACCTCTAGAAATGATTAGAAGATTATTTGTTATTTACATATAGGTCAATTTTTGGCCAGCTCAGGGACTAATTTATTAACTTTTACACCATTTAAATGTATCGTACAGTATAGGTGTATGACCATTTATCAAGCCCCTTTATTCTGCCTTAAAGCCCCTGGCTAGCCCACCCTCAATTCACCACTGTCCTGAAGTAGGCCTACTCTTTCGTTCATTTGGGTAATCTTATTTGAGGATGACGATATACCGGTAGTTTTAATTTATATTTATGTAATTGTATCTAAGGGGTTCTTCTATTCTTCTTCTTAGCATTGATATTTCCAATCATAACCTCTAATTTCACTGTCAATGTTGCTCTGTATTCCAGAGCTTTCTTAAAATCAACGAATATTTTATATATTTTCCTCTGGAGTGTCTTAAAGACATCTCTTAATGTTCCAGCAAGCAGGCTCTTATCTGAAGTTTACTCTATTCTTTCCTGAATCAAATTTTGCATTATGATGGATTTGGTCTTTCATTTAAAATTTTCATTATGTTTTCTAGAGCTTCTGTATTTTTCTCATTCATCCAATTCTAAATGTATCTTTCCTTCTAAGTATTTGTTTATAGTAGGTGAACTAAATGCCACCTCATCGAGCGATTTCCTTCTCACAGTATACATTAGCAACCAATATTGCTAACAGCAAGACTAACACTTAAGTGCAATTACTGATCCCAACTAAAATTAACTATTGAAGGTCTGGATTGTATTTATATGCATGATATGTAGGGTTGCCACCTTTTAACCATGGACCACTTACCTACAAAAAGGGACATTTCACATTATTAAAGGATACTTCTGGGCATGTCCATGGTAACTCACGTTACAAATTGATTTATTTTTACTTGTTAAATAATTTATTAAATGTTTATTAAATAATTTCCAGAAAATACATAAGCAACCAAAAATGCATGAGTGAAATCTTTAATGAATGGAGTACATGTTGCATGCTTTGTGTAAATTCTGGATCACAAATGCAAAGATTATTGAGATTCATCATCATCAGGATCTAAAGGCAATGCCTTGTTGTAGTAGCCATGTCTTCCTCTTCATCGCTGTTCTCTTTAGATTTTCGTATGACAGCACGTCCATATCCTTTATCATGTTTTTAATAAATGAATTTCTTGGACGTCCTCTTGATTTCTTTCCCAGTATTTTCCCTTCAAAAATGTTAATGAGTAGACCATTGTGCCGAAATGTATGACCCACTAACTTTGCTCTTCTACTCTTAATTGAATTCAGAAGGGATCTCTCTTCCATCACTTCATTAAGCACTTCTTCATTTGTTTTCCTATCCACCCAACTCGTCTTTGTTAGCCTTCTCCATATCCACATTTCTGCTGCTTCTAGTTTCTTGGCTTCTGCTTTTCCTATTGTCCATGTTTCACATCCATAAGTTAATACACAACTTACAAATGTTTTGGCAAATTTTTTCCTTACTTCCATGTTTAAATGGTTATTTGTGAGAAGATTCCTTTTGTTCTGAAATGCTTGTTTAGCCAGGTTTATTCTTCTCTTAATTTCTGTGTCACACTTGTTAAACTTATTGATAATGCTACCCAAGTAACAAAAACTTTCGACCTGGTCTAGGGCTGTACCGTCAAGCTGTAATGTGGCGATAATGGGCAGCCTTGTCTCACTCCTCTTCTTATTCTGGCTTCTTGTCTGCTCCCATTAATATTTATTTCAGTTGTTTGTGTTTTGTATAAGTTTAGAATAAGTCTTCTATCCCTCCAGTCTACTCCAAATTTTTTCAATGTTTGGAATAGTAATTCCCAGTCTACGTTATCAAAAGCTTTTTCGAGGTCTATGAAGGTGGCAAAGGTTCTTCTGTTTACTTCAATTCTTCTATCTAGAATTAGTCTAAGGGCTAAAATTGCTTCTCTAGTTCCTCTCCCTGTTCTAAACCCAAATTGATCTTCATCTAAATTCTGTTCAATTTTTCCCTTTAGCCTCTCTTTTATTATGTTTAGTAAAATCTTTGACGCATGCGAAAGAATTGATATAGTTCTGTAATTACTGCAGTCTGATGCATTACCTTTCTTGGGAATGGTTATAGTTCTACTTTTAATAAAGTCTGGAGGTAGCATTCCATTTTCATAGTAGTCAGAAACAATTTTGAATAATTTTATTTTCGTTGACTCACCTGTTTTCTTCAGCAATTCAGCTGGTATTTGGTCTATACCTGTTGCCTTCTTATCTTTTAGGCTTCCTAGGGCCTTTTCAAATTCACCCATAGTTATGGAGGGACCGATCATTTCCTCATCCACACCATCCTCCGTTTCTATGTAATCATTGACGTTTTGTATATCTTTGCCATTGTACAAATCTTCCAAGTATTCCTTCCACCTTCTACTCACCTCAGTATTATCAAAAAGCAGTTTACCATTTGTGTCTTTTACAATGTTTGATTTTGTTCTTTGATTAGGTATCAATGATTTAATTGTATTATAAGCTTTATCTGATCTTCCCTTTAATAAATCTTCTTCAATTCCCTCGCTTACTTCATGCATCCATTTTTCTTTTTCTTCCCTACATTTTTGTGTGATTTTATTCTTAATTCTTTTGTATTCTCCAAAGTCTTTATTCCTTAGGGTATTCCTTTCTTCAATCAGATCTAATATTTCCTTGGTCATCCATGGTTTCCTTGGTACTAGTTTGTTCTTGCCAAGAATGTCATCTGCTACTTTTATTATCGTTTCTTTTACATCTTCCCACTTTTCTCTTCCTTCCAGCTTATTGTCCATTTCTTCTTTCAGTCTGTCCACTGTTTCAGTATCCTTAAGTTTTTCTAAACACCATTTACTATTCTTCTTCCTTGGAATTTTCTTAATAATAATATTGCATTTTGCCACCACCAGGACATGATCACTGTCCACTTTAAAACCTGGGTAAGAATGACTAGACTTGATTTGGTTCATGTATCTCTTCCTCACTAGTATGAAATCAATTTGGTGTCTCCTTAAGTCCCCCGGTGCCTTCCAAGTGTATCTTCTTCTGATGGGAACTTGAAAGTATGTGTTAGTTATTTTCATTTCATGTTGTTCACAAAATTCCAGTAGTCTTTCACCCCTTCCATTTATTTTACCCAGACCAAACTTCCCAACCCACTGATTTTCTTTATCACCAACTGATGCGTTAAAGTCTCCCAATATAATCAAATTATCTTGCATTTTTACTAATTTTATTAAGTCTTCTAATTGTTCATATATTTCTTCAACTTCTTCATTCTTGCTGTTTGTAGTTGGAAAGTATGCTGCTATTATACATAAGTCAACAGGAAAAGCTTTAATTTTGATCATTAAAAGTCGGTCATTGTAGTGGTATGTGTTTAAAATATTATTTTTCCATTTACCTCTAACAATAATTGCTACTCCATTTTTCCCAGACTTCAAACTTCCACTGTGGATTACTCTAAAATTATCTGATATGAAGTCACCATTTCCGCCCCATCTAGTTTCGCAGACACCCAGTATGTCAAGGTCTGCTTTCTCCATTTCCTTTTTCAGTTCATCAAGTCTTCCCAGTTTTAAAAGTGTTCTCACATTCCATGTTCCAATTTTGATGTTCCTTTTGCATTCGCTAACAGCTTTATCCAAGACCTTCCCCCCCGGAGATCCGATTGGGGGAATAGAAACTCCGGAATAATCATTGGTAACTCACGTTACAGAAATTGGACATGGTATTTGAAACTCAGATTTCAGTAAGCATTTTCTGCTCTTTTAATGGCTCAATAAATACATGTATTGCTGTACTGGTAGGTTATCATGTTTGAAATATGAATATTAAAACAATTTGTAATTTTAAAAAATTAAATACAGTTTATCTGACATAAAACACCTGCCTGTTGGTAACTCACGTTGCAATTTGTCATTTGTGCACTAAATCAAAACGGTTTGCTTGTAAAATAATCAAACATTTTTAAACATGTAACCTACATTTCTCTAGTAGTAAATAAATAAAAAATTAAAAAAATCATTTTTTCATAGAAACATGTTTAATTTAAACTAAGATATTTCCTGCAATTCTAAAAATGCCAATTCTCTTACTGAATTTGTAATTCCCTTCATTTTAACTTTAAGAACAAGCAAAATCTCAATTTTCTATTTAAAATTAATGAAAGGTATTCTTTTTCATGTTTTGAACAGAACATTGCTTTCTATACTTCTCAGACAGGTCACTTCTATGTCGCTATGTTCATCGGCATCACTTTGACATACTACTGCATACCGAAACTTAACTATACCTTTTTTTATGTTCTGATGGAACTCAGCAAGGACAAAACAACCATTTCTAATATTCCCTTTTGTTTGATATACAATAGAAAGTAACTTTCAGCTTCAGAGCTTGAGGTGTAGACCTGACAATTTGGAAATCTGTGTGATATTCCAGCACTACAAAAACTTGAAGACACAGCTTCATCAGGCCTATCTATCCTTTGTCGTCTTCTTTCTTCCTGTTTAGTTGCATTTCTTTTCCTTTCCCTCATTGTAGCTAGTTCTTGCTTTTGTTTTTCTCTTAGTTTTTCAAACATGGTTTTTGCTTTTTCTTATATTCTTCACTAGCAGGTGCCCCCCAGCTTTGGTCACAGTAATTAATTCGAAAATTAAAAATCTGATGTGAAAGTCACATAACTTCCTCTGCCCAAAAAAAAAGTTAGCAGTATTCACATATCCTTTTACAGAATCGCAAGACACAATTTTACGCTATTATTATCCTATAAATACCTAAATTTTTACAAACAGTGGGTGAACAGTGGGTGGCCTGTAACTACCCTCAGAGAATTTTTTCGAAAAAAAGTTTCAAATAAAAGTTTTAGCTCTCAGTAAAAGGAACACATGTGCAAATTTTAAAGAAAATCGTTAGAGCCGTTTTCGAGAAAATCGCGAAAAACGAAAATTTCTTCATGTAAAGTCCCCTTAAAAATAAGAGAAATTTGTCGCCAATCTTCGAATCACATCTTCAGAAGGTACCTGACCCAAATACGAAATTTTGTTCTCATACGATTCTCCGTTTCGGAGCTAGCCTGTTCACAAACTTCCACACAGACAGACAGACAGACACACACACACAGACATGTTTCCAAAAATAGTATTTTTGGATTCAGGGGGCCTTGAAACGTGTATATATGCCAAAAACTCAACTTCGAATTTTAGGGTCGAAAACAATACTTCCTCTACTATAGTACCTATGGTACGGGCAGAGGAAGTAAAAATGATGAGCTAAATAATTAAAATATCACGCACAGACAAACAAACGTTTCCTCTCATCATTATAGATAATTTTCCTCATCCTTTAACTTCTGTCTCCGCCTTTTAATTTTTTCTGCTACAGATAAAGACATGACTGAAAAATAATCCAAAAGTCCAAAATTTAAAATTTTATTGAAAAGTACTTATGGAGACAATGTTACCTATAAATTAGGTATCAACCTGCCTGCTGTATTTATGAAAAGCTGGTTGTATTTTCTACTTTTAAGTTAAAATTTGTATTTGACTGTGCTAGGAAGCACAGTTACACAAATTGAAAATAAAATTATGACTTCTAGGTTATGCATGGAAACTCAGATCAATGCTAGTGGTTTTTTAATCAACAAGTATGAAATGAAATTAATTTTTTGTTTCTATAAACTAAATATGAAAACCTTAGTAACAACTTTTCAATGTTTCTGGTAACTCACGTTACAAGGTGCTATGTTCTTTTGAAGTCTTAATAAAAGGCATTATACAATGAAATGGGATGATGGAATGAAGTAATTGTTTGTTGAAAAAAACTTTTTTTAATATCTTTTTACTAAATAATGGAATAGTACAAGAATAGCCATTTTGGGTACAATACAAAAAATAAACATTTTTTGAACACTACGTCTACCAAATGTCCTCCATTGCAGTCAAGGCATTCTTGGAGCATTACTTCACAAAATTCATTTCTTTGTTGATAGTCACCCGGATTGAGAGATTGCGCAATTTTAAGTTTGTAAGGGTGGAAAGTAAGGTCCTTATGGAGAATCCTTCTCACAGATGAGTCACTTATTCCAATGCGAAGGGCATGTTGTTTGGCTGATCGGCATGGGCTTCTGACAATAGCCTCTTGAACAGCTCCGATGTTTTCAGGCGTTCAAACAGGTTTTACACTCCCACCTCATTTTTTTAGACGTCAAACCCATTTGCTCGAGGTTCTTTATTCATGTTCGAATCGCATTATCTGACGGAACAGGTTGGTTACGCGGTATGTTAAAATGACGTTGAAAAGCACGTCGAGTTTGCACAAAACTTGGACCATTTTGATAATACGCTTTCACTACATAACCACGTTATTCACCTGTCCAACAGTCCATTGCAAGTAATGGTAGATTGTCCAGATTGTGATGCGCCAGTTGCCTTCCCCCTACTACCTCCCAATTTTGTCTCATGGCCACCTACAATCATCCCGTTTCATTGACGGACCCTGTATAAGAAATAATTACAATTTGAATAATATGTTTACTGTACCTAATGTGTTGATAATATTTTCCAATAAATTTGTATTTTCTATATATTAATACACAAGCACAAAAACCATTGGAAAACAGACCTAAAATGTAGACATTAGGTCTGCCATCAGAATAGTGGGATTCCCTCTCAAATTACAAATAAATGCAGGGTATAATCCAAGAAATTTAATGCTACCTACATTCTCTCAAACTTTTACCTTCTGAAAACAGTATTGTTGTTAAAAGAGTAATAATTTTAAAAATTAAGGATTTTGTCCTGATTCTCATGGACATGCCCTTCTGATCATTTCATGACACTTGTTTAATACGTACTACTGGTACATTTTCGTGTTATACTGATGTTAATATATCAAAATGAATAATAAGAATTTTACTTCTAAGAATAACATTAAATCGCTCGAAGAGTGCTGCATTGCCAACTCGATTTTTCCACATTTATTTAGAATTTCACTACACAGTAGGTATTCAAAAATGTTATGAGATGAAATAGGCCTATGTAGAGATAAGTCAAAATTTATCTCTGAGAATTTTGGACATTACCAGTAACCCTTAAAGCTGGTTTTTTGTGCTAAGCACCATGGGATTTCTTTTGCTGCTGTTGCAGCATTTTAACATTCCAGAAACACAATGAGCAATGCAGGTAGGCCTACATATCGAAGTCATTCCATATCAAATCAACACAGGTGCCAACCTGACCATCTCCTATTTTCATCAAAATTGGTGTGTTCATTGCACCTGATGAGAGAATGAAAACTGCCAAATTACAGAATTGTAGCACTATACAACAAAAGTAATGGTCACCTAAAGTTCGGAAAATGTGCTGAAAATTTGATAAACACTGCAGACAAAACTGGCTGTAACTTCTGTTCTAGTAGAGATAGAATTGTGAAACAGGTAACTTTAGAAAGGCCTTGGAACAAGCTTTCAAATGATATGCAACATGGACATATCCAAACAATGTAAACAATTAAGGTCAATGACCTCAACTTTTGACCTTGAATATCTCAAAACATGTCACCTTCAAAATTGATGAAAAAAATATATTTGCTTCGTCATGTTACACTATACAACAAAGTAAAAATCAAGTTTGGACGACATTGGGATTAGGAGATATAAATTAATATGTACAGATATGTGGGGCAATGAAGCAATACAAATTGTATGCAGCCTAGAGTGACGTAGAGTACTAAAAAACAAGTTAATTGTTAAAAAAGTGATATTATAGCAATGTACAGGTAGGGAAAAAAAAAGCGGACTGACTAAAATATCTAAGTTGCTGATATGAGCCACTGTGCATGCTTAGTGGCATTCACAGGATATCAGGGAATGTATTGAAATTTGTTCTAGTGTTGACTGTTGACTTAGCCCATTAGAAAAATAGTTAGTAAAATTCATTTTCTGGGAATAATCCGTTAATTAAGTAGTTAAATATTGTAGCAATCGAAAAGTAGTGGGAAAACAATGTGCATTAAGGAAACAAAAAATTTCCTTCCTTGGCAGGATTCGAACCGAGAATGTATTACTTATCAGTCGAACGCGCTGTCATTGTGCTATAGAATCGCTTAACAACCAACGTTCCGTGAGAGTCTGTTATGAAACAAGTGATTGACAAGGAGACTACAGCTGATAATTTGATTCAATAGAAATAATTTCATGTAATTTGCATTGCTTGTGAAAACAAACGTTTCTGTTACATCTCTTACATTTATTTATGTATCATGTACTACCCGCGTGTCATTTCTTGGGCGCTGGTTTTATGGGGAAGTGAGGGTTGGGGGGAACAAAACATAGCTAGTCCGCCAGTCTTTCTGCAGTGTTGTCAACCAAAGAAATCACGTTTCAGCAGAATCGTGCGTATGGTATTTTATGTAGTGACATTTAATATACAACGATTTTAATGTAGTCCAACAATATAGCGTGGTGACGGTATTGCGTAACAATTAATTAAATGTCATAAGGGTTTGGTTATCAAATAAGTCATCAAATAAGAATATTATACATAATATTCTTCTTCTTCTTCTATGGCGTTGCAGTTCAGGATTGAACCATAACCTCCATCTGGTTCTATCCTTGGCAATTGATGTCCACCGCCTGGTTTGGAGTACGGTTTTAGCATCACTTACCACTGCGTCAATCCAGCGATCCCTGGGTCTTCCTATAGGCCTCCTACCTTAGATTTGGCTAAATAGTACCTTCTTGAGTACTGCCTGTGGTATCTGATGATGGTGGTTAACTTATTATCTTTGAACAGATTGTATAATTCATTGTTATAACATATTCTCCACACACCATTATCTTGAACAGGGCCATATATCCTTCTTAAAATCCTTCTTTCGAAGGTGTCGATTAAGTTAGCGGCTTGTGTACTCATAGTCCAGCAGGCCTATTCTGTAAATTTTTGATTTGTTAGCCGCTCGACTCGAGATGTTTGCATATTGGGATCTCCAGATTCAGAGTCGATTGAAATATTGGCTTGTTTGGTATTCTGTAACATCAATCAAGATCATCCACTTCCGGTGGATATCTCTAGTCGAATTCGGTAAGCTGTCCTGAAGGTAGCCGAAGCATTAGTGACGTACAGGTGACGTTAACCAATGAGAGATAAGGGTTTTAAGTGACGTCATCTCAACTGTGAAGATATTTTGTTGTCTGAAACTGCACTCCCGCCATAATGAAAATGGTTTAACCAACCCTAAAATTCATGAGACTTGATAATATCTCACATCTAATATACAGAGTGTTAATGAAAAACACCGAAATATTTTACCTGTATAGAGGGGACATAGACAAGCAACTTTTATTAGGAGATTTTTGCTCTATGGATTCAATTCTTCCTGTTATAACATAAAATCTCCCAAGGATATGCACGCCACTGACTTCTAATACTTCAAACGATGGGAAACAAAGGAACAGTGAATATTGTGTAGTAGTCGGGAAAATTGTAAAAAGTGACGATCGATATCTTCTAACACTAGAAAAAGAACACAAATGGGATTTCATTGTTGTCAATGTTATGAATACGATACGATAGTATAATGCGATTTATTATTTACGCACATCACATGTTTTTACTTGAGAATTCTTAAATAAACCAGAGTATCCAAGTAGTTACGCTTTGAAGAGAAATTTAAGTTCGAATACATTGACATACTGCAAAAAATGATAACTCAATGATAATTCATGAAGCTTCTGTTTTAATTCACCGGTAATAATGGAATGGACAGAAAACTTCGAACTTTGTATTCACATCTGTTGAAATAACAGTTTATCTTAATGTATTTCACACGGTCTTTTCTTTAATGCAGGAATTGCTGGAACTGGCCCCCTCCAGCACGAATGCACAGACGACAGTGCTGCAGAAAAGATTCTCGCACCCTATGAAAGATTCCTGGCATATTACGAATAAATTCACACCCTGTGATTATGCGGGCGACTAATTCCATCTCAGAAATGACAGGTGTTTCATACACCAAAGCCTTCAGATGCCCCCATAAAAGAAATCTAGAGGATTGAGTTCTGGAGAATGTGCTGGCCATTCAGTGGTCTGACTTCCTCTTCCAATCCAACGGTGAGGGAAAACATGGTCCAAATGGTCTCGCACGTTCAGGCTGAAATGGGGTGGAGCTCCGTCATGTTGAAACCACATTTCTCGCCGAATATGAAGCGGAACTTCTTCCATGAGGCCAGGCAGCATGTCTTGTAAGAATACCTTATACACATGGCCACTCAATCGTTGCGGAAGGAGGTATGGACCAATTATGTGATTAGATATTATGCCAGCCCATACATTAACGGAAAACCTCTCTTGATGACTTGCCTCCACGGTGGCATGAGGATTTTCGTAATCCCAGACATGACTGTTCCTTGAATTTAAAACCAGTCCATCTCTACTAAAATTAGCCTCATCAGTGAACAACACAGTAGAAAAGAAATCTGCTTGTTGTTGCACTGCCCAGTTACAGAATTGTAGGCGAGGACCAAAATCATTAGGACCTAAACCATGTATCTTTTGAAGGTGAAAGGAATGGAGCTGACCTTCATGTAGGACTTCCCATACACTGATGTGGTTCACACCCATTGCACTTGCAGTAGCACGGGTGCTAGTAGAAGGTTCCTCTTCAATTTGATTGAGGACATGGTCTTCAAATTGTGGTGTACGGCGAGTTCGTCTTTTGCCACAGTCTGCCTTGTTTACTTTAAAGGTTCCAGAATCCCACAAATGCAAATCAACAGACAGAAAAGTTGAATGGTGTGGATGTCGTCTATTCGGAAATCTTTCTCTGTAGAGCTCAGCTGCTATTAAAGAATTACCTCTTGCTTCTCCATAAATAAGATGCATGTCAGCAAGTTCAGCGCAAGTGTAACCATTCTCCATTTTCTTTTCTTTAAATTAACTTTGAGATTTTGTACGGAGTACGAGTAAAACCTTACTATCTATTTATTCTGTACACAGAATGATCAACTATGAAAAAATGACGATCGATATCTTGCAACACTGAGGGGAAAAAAAGACAAACGGTCTGGAATTAGGAATAAATACATAATGCAGTGGCGGGCAATCATGTGATTAGTCAGTAAATTTTGCAGATTATGAACATTCTAAATTATGGTATAGCTGTTGATGAATTATTAAGAATCAGGTTTTTATCGATCACTAAGAAGGCATGAAGTCAATTTAATGAAAATTTTAACCTTATTTCGCTCAATTATTGACTTATGACCACCAAATTTTAAGGACTTTAATGCCCTGTAGCATACACATTTTACGTCATAGAGCAAAAATGTCATAATAAAAGTTGCTTGTCTATGTCCCCTCTATACACAGGTAAAATATTTTGGTGTTATTCATTAACACCCTGTATAAAATCGAATGTTGTGTTTGTGGATATGCGTGTATGTATGTTCCCTATACAAATCTACATTTCTTGACCAATTTGTACGAAATTTTGCACACATACCCAGTTAAGCCCGGGAAGTAACGCGGTCAACATTAAAATTCAAACAAACCACTCCCTTCCCTTGGAAATTTATGTAATTTCTGAGAATATTATACTGAAAGAATGAAATCTAATTCAGTTGTCATGACAACAGTGTATTATTTACAGTCTTCACTTAGGGCTTTGGGTACGCATGCATTTTCCTAACTATTTTTGCAAAGCTGACTACTATATTATGTCTAATTAAAAGCATTTACTAAATGACTTTTATCGGGTAATATTTGCTAAAGTAGTCTTTTATCGTACTGCATCCGTTCTATTTATTACAATATTTGTTTATAGTTCTGCATTTAATTTAACAAAAACAGTGATTACAGAAATGATTAAAAATATGATATAAGTTTGCTTTGAGGTAGGTCTAGATTTTTTAACGTAAATTACTGCTAGTATAGATATGACATGCCATAAACAATTCAAATAGTTACGTACCCTTTATATAAAACTTTGGGCATCCTTGGCCTACATTAATTTTTTCTTTATTTCGGAGTTTAACTTAGTTGGCATAGGTTAAGTACATGTACAGTACATTTTAGCAATGAATACAATATCATCTGCTGTTTGTTTTATTCATAATTTGTTTTCTGTACTTAATGTTCATAATTATGGCAAGAACATATTGTACTGGTAGTGAATTAGGGTTGACGGTGTTATTAATGAATAAATTATATTACAATTAAAGAAAATTAGTAGGATATATACATTTTTACTACAACTAATATTTCTGAGGTCATGATTTGTAAGGCAAACATAACCCTACATTTTTACATATATTGTTTTAAAATGTTTTCATTAGTCTATTAAGTTTTAAATATTTTAATTAACTTAGTTATACTTATGGATTTTACTTATAATTTAATAAAACAACGATATAAACTACTTTCTTTCGTTATTTATTTGACTTCGAAATTCCCAATCACATGCGAGAGACCTCTCGACAAGGATTCGATCAGCCGCCATTACTATCGGAATCATTTCTACCCCTCGAAATCGATATGGAGTTACAGAATAGCAAAACATGGAAAAATCGGTTTCTCCGCCGATTCCGAATCACAAACTCAAATCGAAGAGTTAGGCCTGCTGGTCTCGCTGCCAAATGTTAATATTGGTCTAATCATGACTTTATACAATGTTGCTTTGGCTTGGCGATGGATGTTCCTTGATTTAATAATTGAAGACAGTGATGCATAGACTCCATTAGCCGAATGTATCCTTCTCTTTATCTCAAGAATTTCGTTTTATCTTCTGTTATCCAGCATCCCAAATATTTAAACTGGTTGACTATTTCTAGATCAAGGGGCCCAATTTTAAACTGATTAGGTTTCCTAATTTTCCTTTGTGTATTAATCATGACTTTTGTTTTTTCTGTGTTTATTTGTAATCCTATCCCTTCTGCTGCATCTCTTAGTTCTTGGTAGGTCTGCTTTGCTCTTGCATTGGACCTTGCCATTATGTTGATGTCGTACCAACTGAACCATTTTATTCTCCAATGTGGTGTTCCCTTGGATTGATAATTTCCTTATAACATACTCAAGTGCTATATTAAACAGGGTTGGTGCCAGCCCATCCCATTAGTGTGACACTAAAAGGGTCCGTTACCCCTATCTGTGCTTTGACTTTAGCAGTTGTTTGGACCATTGTTAGTCGAATTAGTTTCACTAATTTGATGGGTATGTTGAAGTGTATCAAGATCTCAAATAGTTTGGTCCTGTCTATGCAGTCATATGCTTCTTTGAAATCAAAGATTTGTGTTAGGTCCAGATTTTCCCACATCTTTTCAATCAGTAATCTGACTGTAAATATTTGGTCTGTGGTGGATCGTCCGGTTCTGAAACCACCTTGGTATTCTCCTAATATTCTGTCTACATATGGTTCCAGTCTCTTTTGTAATATCCGCGTGAATATCTTATGACTTGTGCATAAGCATAACAATGATATGCCTCTATAGTTCCACAGTCAAGCTTGTTCCCTTTTTTATAAATGGATACTATGAGACTAGTCTTCCATTCATCGGGCATATATTCTTTGTCCCATACTTCTTGAATCAGTTTATGTATGTGCCTCAATTTTGCCATATTTTATTAGTTCATTTGGGATGGTATCAACTCCAGGGGCTTTGAAGTTTTTCATGTGTTTTATAATCTCTTCCACTTCTTTTAGGCTCTTCAACCTGATTGTTATTTATCTGTAGCTCTTCAAAATTTCCTTCATTTATCTCTATTTCCTTAGTTATCTCTGGATTCATCAGTTCCTCAAAGACTTCTTTCCATCTCTGCGTTATTTTAGATTCATCTCCTATTATGTTGCCATCTTCATCATAGCATAGATTTGTGTTGGCTATAAATCCTTCTTTGATGCTCTTTATTTTCTGATATGCAAATTTGGTGTTGCCATCCTTTAGATCCTGTTGAATTCCATTGATTTCTTCCTTTAGTGTGATCCTTTTCTTCCTCTGACAGGTTCTGTTCCTTCTTCTTCTTCTTAGTTCCTCATATTCCTCCCTTCTCTGTCTAGCTGGTCTGGCTAAGTACTGTTTGTAGGCTTCATTCCGTTTTTGAATGCCTTCCAGGCATTCATCATCAAACTAGAGATTCCGTTCCTTCTTTTGTCTCTCTCCTATCACTTCCTTAGCTGTTTCTAGCATTCCTGTCTTAATTTTCTGCCAGTACTCTTCGATTCTATTTGCATCTGTATCTCCTGTTTGTGGTTCTATGTTCTTTAAGTTTCCTTGCTACCTCTCTTTGGTATGTGTTCCGTTTCTCGACATCCTGAAGTCTATGAACATCAAGAGGCATTGTTTTAGCGTTTGATCTATTTCGAGTTTTCTTTATTCTGGCTCTGAAGGTTGTCTTGACTAGGAAGTGGTCTGTTCCACAGCATGCTCCTCGGAAGGATCTTACATCCATGATACTGGAGGCACACCTGGTCTCAATTAGTACATGATCTATTTGGTTTATGGTTTCTTTGTCTGGTGATATCCAAGTCCCTTTGTGGATATCCTTGTGTGGGAATTGTGTTGAGCT
Organism: Ectobius pallidus; assembly: GCA_964059195.1. Classification (NCBI taxonomy): domain Eukaryota; kingdom Metazoa; phylum Arthropoda; class Insecta; order Blattodea; family Ectobiidae; genus Ectobius; species Ectobius pallidus. The sequence continues at coordinate 47,684,486 of CAXKWD010000009.1, read as the reverse complement.
TATTCGCATACTCTTGCTAGCCGCAAGATTGATAAGCCTTGTTCCATTGTTATTAGTTTCTTCATGTAAACTGTGGCTCCCAATGGTTTCTTTATAGACTTCCCCCTTCCCAATTTTAGCATTAGCATCTCGAACTATGATTTTTATATCATTTGATGGGAGCTTATCGTATACTTGTTCCAGTTTTTGGTAGAATTGATCTTTTACTTCGTCCACCTTCTCTTCCATAGGTGAATAAATGTTGATGATAGCTATGTTAAAAAAACAGAGTTTTTATTCTTGAAATATATATCCAGTTATTAATAGGTTCGAAACCTAGAATGCTTGATTTTAGGGTTTTCTTAACTATAAATAGGGTCCACCTTCACTCTGTTTTTGTCTTCAACTACTCAATATTGTAGTCTTTTGTATCCTATATTTGCTGGCCAGACCATCTAGTTTCTTGAATTGCCATTATGTCAACACTATAATTCGTTATCTGCAGTAGTAAATCTTTTAGTGCTCCTGCTTTCATTAATGATCTAACATTCCATGTCCCCAACTCATAATCCATTTTCTTGTGCTTAGATCGTTGCTGATAGATCCATCCAAATTCCGAGGCTTGATGACTGGTTTCTGAACAGGGTTTGTTTTACTGGGAGGGGTTGTTGGCCCTTCGCCCAACCCCCAACCTGGAGGGCCAGGTAGTTTGTACTCGAGGTTTCCTTCCCCTAGCCTTTGGAGATCCAACTCCCTTCCTGCAAGGCAGCAGCTCCCTCACTAGAGGTCCTCTCCTCTGCCTTCTTTGCCGTTGAGAGATAAACTCTTCTTCCACCTAAGAAGCCATTGGACGTCCTCTTCTGGAGTGCTCCTTTGTCTGCCCTCTCGCCTTCGACCAGTCCGGCAAGGGAGGCCCTACCAGTAGCAATGCTACTGCCGGCACAGTTCAAAGGGTCATCAAGGTACGCAAACCCCACCACCAACTGTAAGGTCTTGCACTCCCTAGGTGGGGATTATACATAATACAGGCTCAATATTTTTACACTGGATGACTAATTTTAAGCATAAAGAAGAGTCTTAGCAGAACATGCTTCACCATTTCCTGTTGTTAAATGTAAGAGAGGTAAGGCATCTAAAAGGGGAGAAAACTATTTAAACGTATTTAATACGTTTTTGTGAAAAGTTTGCTCAACTTTCAGTCCATAAAATTGACATCAGAGTTCACGGGATCGTCAGAAATTAGCACATACGGAATTCTTAAAGAGGTGAGGAAAGTGTTGGATGTACAGGGTGGTCCATATGTCTTGTTACCCCCCCAAATAAATATCTTGTTATCCCTAATTCAGTGTTTCTGCAACAGAGATGGCTGACACAAGCTCTTACAGTGTGGGAGAGCGCCTCATTGTCAGTATTAGTCAGGTCTCTATTTCTTTGATGACCGATTCAATCAACATTCCTATATCGCCATGTTACAGACATTTTTGTTCCAGAGCTCCAGAGAATGAATCTCTTGGAACGTTCCTGGTTCCAACAGGATGGAGCACCGCCCCAGTATGCCATCATTGTCAGGGAATATTTAAATGAAGTGTTTCCCAATAAGTGGATTGGACGCAGATCGGTACATCTTGGATTGGCCTCCCAGAAGCCCTGATCTCTCATCTTGTGACAACGCCCTCTGGAGCATTATTAAGAAGAAAGTATCAAAACAACGATACCAAACAACAGAACAATTGAAGGACGCTTTTAGGACTACCTTTGATACAACAATCAACAGATACGTGCTTAGTAAAATATCACACAGGTCATGGCGGCACATCATTTTGTGCCACGAAAATAATGGTCATACTGACCTTCTGGATGCGTAAATATGAACCATCCTGGTTGATATTGAATCCATACTACCTTATACTATATTATATACTATATATTATATTGTATTGTTATAAAGTTATGTAAAAGTATGGGGTAACAAGACATATGGACCACCCTGTACAATGACGTATTTGTGAAATCAGCAATTTGAAAAATTGTATTTTTCCCCTAACTCCATGCGTCAGAAAAGATCATATCAATAAATAAATAAGGATCCTGAGATGGAATGAAAGCTTAGTATTGAAGCCACTAGATGTCAGGGTGTATAGCGTACTTCGTGTTTCAATGTCGTCAGCTCTATCTACGAAGTTGAACAAAACTTACCGAATGAGGACTAGGAAGCCGAGCGCCCAAGAAATCGCGCACGGGTAGTATGTCCAACTACACAGATCTAAGGAATACACATGGACATTGGTGTGACGAAGGCTTTGAAAGCAGTTACAAGAGTCGGTCCGCTTTTCTTCCCCTACCTGTACAGTAAGGTAGCAATGTGAACAGACCAATACCAAGCATTTGTAATATGCAAGGTAATCTCTCAAAGAGTTGACACGTGATGCCGACTGTCAACTTAACATGCACAAACACTGTCTTGCTCAGATCATTATTGTAATCCTGCACAGCCAAAATGTTATATGTCAAAATGTGAGGACTGTCCAGATTTGAAACAGATATGATTTTTATCCGAATTATGGGATGTCATTTAAAGTATAGGACAGGAAAATTTAAGGGAAGATGCATGAATAGATACTATGCTTAGTATTGCCATATGTACGCGAGATGGTGACGATGACAACCCAAGCAGCAGTGGAGATCCCTACATCCTCTGTATATATTTCTGGAATGTATGTTTGTTTTGACTTATGTATGCCTTAACCACACGAGACAAAAAAAATGTGGGACTTGTTCAGGTGTCTTAAACAATTAAGCCCATGATTGGCTTACATTCATACTTTAGTTCTACTATATTTCCTGTAAGTTTTGGGTCTCATTTAGACTTAAACTTACCCCATAGTCCTGGATCATCAAAACAGGAATGATGATTGGATACTGTAATAAGTGGAACATCCTTTGGTCTATGGTCTATTGCTTTGACTAAAACATCTTTGTTGTACACATTTGTTGTATTTAACCATTCTGAAAAGAAACAAATTCAAATCACAGAAAACAATTATGTGCCAAGACCAAGGAACAAAAGAGAAACAATTTAAAGTAAGCCTAAATTAACATAGGCATCGTACTGTATCTTATAAAATAATAGTCTTTTGTGCAGAGTCCAATAACAACTCCCCATCGTCGTGATATGGCTGCTTTGCATGGCCGACTTGATGCATTTCGTTTCAACCGAACCAGGTTGACCAACTATGCTTGTTGCAGCAGTAGGATCAATTTTAATAGATAGTCTAAATAATGCATAATACTTTGTAGATGTAGATGTAGATATCTCGTCCTGTAGATCCTGTGTTGAGCGGGGCTCAAGGATATAGAACACGTCAGATCAATAAATACATGCATGTTATAACAATAATATACAGAAACTGCAAGCTGCCAAATTTATCCAAGCTGGAAATATTCCTCCAAATTGTACAAGGTGTGAGTTATTAAAAATTCCTTGACAGATGTTTTGAAAGGTTTGCTCTTTCTTTGAATACATAATAATTTAATGTTGTTTGGAAGCTTGTTATATATCTGTATTGCAGAATAATAAGCACCCTTCTGAAAGAGTTTTAACGAGTTATTTGGTCTGTGTAGATCATTCATGTTTCTGGTAGTACGTCCATGTACACTAAAATTAGTTTGAAATTTATCAATATTATCCACTACATAACACATAAAAGAGTATATATACTCCCCTGTAAGAGTGAGGGCTTTTAATTTTTCAAATAGCGGTTTACAAGATTCCCTTTTTTTCTTTCCACATATTATTCTTATTGCCCGTTTTTGTAATCTAAATATTTTCTCCCTATGGGAAGAGTTGCCCCACAATATGATCCCGTACCTCATTACCGAGTAAAAATATGCAAAATATACCATAAGTAATGCATCCTGTTGTAATATATTATTCAAAATTCTTAAAGCAAAACACGCTGAACTCAGTTTTGGACTTATCATTTCTATGTATGTCTTCCAGTCAAGATTTTGGTCAATTTGCAGTCCTAAAAATTTTACATTGCTAATTTCTTGTATGATTTGTGTTTCATAATTAATTTCAAGATTTGAGATACATCTGTTTTTTGTCCTAAATTGTATAAAATGGGTCTTATCAATATTAAGTGTCATTTTATCAGCTAGAAACCATGTGTTTAACTCGTGAAAAGCCTTTGTAGCTATTCTTGATAAATGTTCTTGTGACATTCCTGTTACAAGTACACTAGTATCATCTGCGAAGAGCAATACCTTTGATTCGTCACTTAAGTTATGGGGCAAGTCATTAATGAAAATTAAAAAGAGCAAAGGTCCTAGTATTGATCCCTGAGGTACCCCATTCTTAACAACCCCTAAGTTAGATTCATTTCCATTTATTATTACCTTTTGAGTTCTATCAGAAAGATATGATTTGAACCACTTAAGTGTTAAATTATCGAACCCATAATGATCCAATTTTTGAAGTAATATTTCATGATTTATACAGTCAAACGCTTTAGCTAAGTCACAGAGAATTCCCAGAGGATATTTCTTTTTATCTAACGCTTCCAGTATTTCTGTAGTAAGTTGAAATGTAGCATTCTCAGTGGACATGCCACTTCTAAATCGAAACTGAGATGAAGTAAGAATGTCATTCAAATTAAGATAGTGTAATATGCGGTTGTACATGACTTTTTCAACAACTTTTGAAAATGAGGTTAAGAGCGATATGGGTTTGTAATTTGATGGTAGATTTTTGTCACCTTTTTTAAAGAGGGGCTTAACAATAGCATGCTTCAGTCTTTCTGCATATGTGACTAAGAGGTTTACTGAGTTCCGATGAGCAGCTATTTAATAACATAAGTTATTACTTATCTCATCCCATCCAGACGAGCTTTTACTTTTGAGAGACTTTATTATATTTTCAATTTCTATGTGGGAAGTCAGGTTCAATTGAAATCTATGGTTCCAAACTGTAGATTTTGTTAGTAGGTCTACTGCCTTAATGCTAATATTATTTATAGGAATACATTTCTCTGCAATATTTATAAAGTGACTATTAAAAGCATTTGTAATGTCTGTTAAATTATCTAGTTTTCTGTCTTGGTATATTAATGTACAATCATTGTTTCCCTTTGTTCTCCCCGTTTCGTTTTTTATTATATTCCATACAGTTTTAACTTTATTATTTGATTTATTAATTACTTGTGAAAAATGCCTACTTTTTGCTTCTTTGATTACTTTCTTCAGTATGTTGCAATACTTTTTATAGTAAGTTATTCCTTATGAGTTTGGTTGTTACTGGTTCTATATTTTAGGTAGATCTCTCTTTTGTTTGCACATGATATTTTAATACCAGTAGTTAACCATGTGTTATTCCTTGAATTAGGTAAATTAGCAGTTTTCTTTTTTGGAAAATTTGCCTCAAAATGTCGTGACACTATGTTTAGGAATTCACTTAATTTAGTATCTACTTTGTCATAGGATAACATAGATTCCCAGTTTTCATTCGCAAGATCTTGTTTGAAATTTAAAATTGAATCGTCATTCATTACTCTAGTCATATTACTATGAGCATGTTTACTTTATTATTGTTCAGCACTAACATTTGTGCATCATGATCTGATTAATCCATTTAATATTGGAAGTACTTTAAAATTAAAATGTTTTTCTTTATCTATGAATATATTATCTATTGTTTGGGAGTTGTTCTAAATTCTAGTTGGAAAGTTTACTATGAAATCTAGATTATAGCAACCCAATAAAGATATCAGTCTGATCTTCTTCTCACTATCAATTGAGAAATCTACATTAAAGTCCCCACACAGTATAATATTTACGTTAGTACTATACAGTGAATTAAGAACCCTTTCTAACCGATTTACAAAATTACCTGATGGTGCCCTGTAAATGGTTAGTATTACAAATGTATCATTGTCAGAATCCAATCTGGCTGAACAACATTCAAAATCCTGTTCTTTACAGAAGGAACTTGTGTCTATATCACTGAAATGTAAGTTTCTTTTGATAAATATACTCACACCTCCACATTTTATGGAACGTCTACAAAATTTTGAACATAGTGAAAAGTTATCAATTTTTAATTGTTCCAGATCTGTTTCCACAGTGGTGTTCCGTTAGACAAATAACTGTTTATTAGAATTAATTGTATCCTGAATGGCTAAGTTAAATTCTTCAATTTTATCTTCAAGCCCCCTTATGTTTTGATTAAATAATGCAAATGATTTATTAGTTCTAGCTTTAGGCCTAAGTGTATTACTATTATTGACTTGAGATATGCATATAGGCCTAAGCTGTTGGATTCTTTCACTTAGATTCCCACTAAAAAACGAGTCGAGCCACCATCTATGACAGGAATAGGCCTGTTACAATCTAGTACATTACATTTCAACTCCTCTGCAACAAGTTTTGCCAGTGTCTTCTTTCCTCGAAGGTTGAGATGGAGTCCCTGCCTTGTATACTCTTCCCTTCTTAAGCTGCTAACAGAAACAACATTGAAGTTAATATGATCACTAGAGAATTTCCACAACTTATCATTTACAGCTTTTACCTTTGATCAAAGCGAGGGCTTGTTGTACCTGTGGAATAATTCAACAAAATCTACATTAGTATGCATGCTACCTTCAGAAATACTATCAAGATCTGCTGCAACTGAATAGCTCAGATCTCTGTCTATGCTGTTTCCGGCTCCTCCAATAATCACCACCCGGTCCTCCTTGGTGAATCCTTCGGTCAGTCCCTTGATACCTGAAACAACATCACTAAGTCCAGCATTAGGTTTACATAAACATTGCACTTGAAAATCGTCTCCTACGGCATCTTGAAGAGCAGGTCCCATGTCTCTGGCGTGACTGCTACCTAAAACTAAAATCTTTCTCTTATTAGTGGGCCTACATGTAGTAGCTGGTCTGGGTGGCTGGGCTTCTTATTTGTCTACAGCATCACCTTCAGTATCTACAGTGTGTCCCACGCAAGAGTTGGCCAGTCATGCGGGTTTCTGCGTCGCGCCGACTACAGCTCTAACTCCCGAGCGAGCGGGTGAAATATCTACGCTAATAAAGCCGCTAATGGCGTTATGATTCAGGTTCTCACATTTACAGTTGGAATTACAATGAAAATAACCACGTACCTCATCATAAGAGATGTTGGAAATGTCCTTCTCTTGCATCCACAAAACACTGGAACCTTTTTAAGAAATTTTCTTTCACTCGTATAAGTTCAGCTTCCGAGACAGAGTTAATTTCTGTTGTGATAGGCCTATGTGATATTGTCTTTAAGTTCTTCTAACAGTATGTGAATATTATTTATGGGGAAACTTGAAAAATAAAGTGTATAGGTCAACTTCCCGTACATTACAAAGGAAACGGGTGAAATATCTACACTAAAAAGCCCGCTGATGGTAATGATTAAGGTTCTCACAAAGAAAACCTCATGTGATTTATCTGGCAAAGACAATAGTATGTGAATATTATTTATGGGGAAACTTGAAAAATAAAGTGTATAGGTCAACTTCCCGTACATTACAAAGGAAACGGGTGAAATATCTACGCTAAAAAGCCCGCTGATGGTAATGATTACGGTTCTCACAAAGAAAACCTCATGTGATTTATCTGGCAAAGACAATAGACAATATCACATAGGCCTATCACAAGAGAAATGAACTCTGTCTCGGAAGCTGAACTTATGCGCGTGAAAGAAAATTTCCTAAAAAGGTGCCAGTGTTGTCTGGATGCAAGAGGAGAACATTTCCAACATCTCTTGTGATGAGGTACGTGGTTATTTTCATTGTAATTTTAACTGTAAATGTGAGAACCTGAATCATTACAACGACCGCGGCATTATTAGCGTAGATATTTCACCCGATCGCTCGGGAGTTGGAACTGTGCCCGCCGCGCCGCAGGAACCCGCGTCATTGGCCAACTCTTGCATGGGACACACTGTAGAACAGAGAATCTATTGTTAGTACTGACAAGCTGAGGGTTCTGCACTGCTATCACATTCATTCTGGATGATCTCCTTCTGCGATTAGGCCTTCTCAGAATATCTGCAAAGAAAACGAAACTGGAATTAAAATTTGCATCATCACTAGTTCCTTCCTTGAGGTCAACCTGCAAGTTACAATTTACATCATAGCGTGCGAAGCTGAGGCGGCAGGCACATCGGAGTGCAAACACATTTATTACTTTAGTAGTAGCATATCAAATTGCACGCATCTCTTTATGTAGTATATTTAATGCTGTGCGTTTTATTATGTTGCTTACAGTTCCTCGCTAGGCAACTCCTCACTAGGCGACATTCAATCATGCGCTTCTTCTCCAATCTGTACAATTAATATGGCAGAAATATAGCTACTTTCTGCCATGTCATACTATAAAAGAAACTGAACTAAGTTATTTAGAATGGACAAGTTTGACTAAATCACTTGTCGGGGCAACATCTCCTCTTCCAAGAATAATATTGTAACAAGGGCTCGTCGGGGTTCAAAATCAGAACACCGAGTTTATAATTGAAGGATGGAGGTTTCTTTATTTCCTACAACAATTGTCAATACAGCCAGAAAACTCCAGACTATTCACCAGGTTACTGTCCTGTTCAGTGCTCACTCTCACTGTGCTCAGTCCTAAGTACAGCACTGTCGAGATGATTCCACGTCGCGCCGGTCAACTCCACAGTCCTCGCTGCTGCTGTACGATCCACCCGTCGCGCAGAGTTCCCCGGGACGGCACTGCCTCAGCCCAGATCAGCTCACCAGCTCTTCCATTCACCCTTCCCTCCGGTCACTAGTTCCCCGTTGACTAGCTCTTCCGCTCTCGGGTCCCTCCGGTCACTGGCTCCTCAGCTTCCCAAGACACACTCACTTGAGGCTGCGCTGATCAGTCCTCTCCGTCCAGCTCACCCTCTGACGCTGACGCTCGCCGCTACTCACGGACTGCCTCTCTGACTGTTCCCTCTGTCTCTCCTCTGATGTACTGACTCTCTCAACTCCGATTCACTGACTCTTCAATGTACTGAACTGAACTCTCCGCTCGCTCGCGGCCCTATATATAGGGCCGAGGAATATTCCAGAGCCCCGCCCGCGCATGGTCTAGAATGTCCGCGCGGGGCGCCGTCACAGCCCTTAGCGCGTGGCTCCACCTCTGGCCCCTCCCACGAGCGCGCACCGTCACTCACCGCGCCGTGCCAGGGAGTAGGCCGCACCCGTCGGCGCGCGGCTCCAATAGCCGTGCTGCTGTCACGCCCACTGGCGCTCGTCTGCCGCCCATCCACTAGGGGAGCGCGATCTCTCTAGACTCCGTCGTTCTAGTTCTTTCTGGCTTACTCCTCCTATCAGTTTCTAGGCTTTTCTGGCTTGTCACAATATGTATTGAAATCTGTGTGTTTTTAACTGTTTTATGAAGTTAATCTTGTGTTAAAATATGGGGGGAGTTGATACTGGATTTTATCATCTTTTGGTTACACTTATTTTACATAAGAAGGATACCTACTGGTGTTTCATGCTATGTACTAAGTTACTATACACTAATAATAACAATTTGAACTTTTTCTCTGTGAATAAACATAGTGCTTAATCATGGAAACTATCCCCTTAATTTCTTCTAATAAATCTTTAAAGCCAATTAAAAAAACTGCCATTTTATGTAGGGTCCATTTTTCAAATTAATGTTTCTTTAAATCATATACTTTTGATCCGGCTTGTGGAACATTTTAAAATCGCACTCGAAAAAGTAAATATTTTCGGTTCTCGCCAACAAGAGAGTGAGAGGGGGAAACAAAAACCTGAACTACAAGGGTGTTCCTTCCGGTCAGCGCTAGAAAAATGCTGCAACTAGCGCCACCAGATAGCGCGACGGTATCACCTTTGCATTTCCCCTCTGATATTTGTGGAATGTCTGATCGTGCGCCCAGTCACATGTCCTACTCCTAGGTCATCGCGTTACATTGCGTGGAGATAGTTTTTTAAGTTTTCTTAGTTCAGAAAGTGTATGAAAGGATGTCTGGTGTAAGAAAGAGAAAAGTGGACACGGAAAGTTGCCATTTCAAGAAAGATGGACTGATGACTACTTTTTTATCATGAGCAATGGTAAGCCTATCTACCTGCTGTGTAATGAATCCGTATCTGTTTTAAAAGAATACAATATGAAGCGGTATTATTCGAGTAAGCATATTACTCAGCATACACTCATGGGTCAGTTGTGAAAAGATAAAATTCAAAAGCTAATCACCAATTTGGGCAAACAGCAACAAATTTTTAATAAACAGAGGACACAACTGGGCAATGTTGTGAAAGCTAATAAATTTCATTTTTCTTCTTTGAAGGATGTAGTAATTAAGGAGTTGGTGGGTAATATTTCGCCTTATACCCTCAAAATGATAACGATAAACCAAGATCAGCTGTAAATAAATATCTGAGGAGCCATTCCATTGTTACGTATGTTACATTTGGATGCAATTTAGACCCCTATAGTGATTTAAATATAGTATGAACTGGAACTTCATATATACCTGAAGATAGGTTCAAAGATGTGCTTTCAGAATATATAAAAGTTCTTTTAATAAGTACCATAGATTAAATATTTTTTAATAAAATGGGTGTTACGTATGTTACACAAAATGGACACAGAATTTGAGTTTATCTATCTTACATGGAAATCTCTGTGAATTATCTAACACAAGAACTCCAGGACATTTTTTTCTGGGTAGCCAAGATTACACTCATTAACCTAGTATCTTTGTTTCAATAGTTCAGGCTGATTTTCAGAAATTAAAATTTTTTTCTTCTGTTACATTACTTTGTTACGTATGTTACACTGTGCAAAATAATGAACAAGAATAATGTTTTATTGTGCAATATTTCAACAATTTGAATGTTTTAAGAACTTTTACATGATAGTTCACACATATCTAAGTTTTTATAGTCTCTCATGTCATCATTCTGTTCGCGACTGCTTATTCAGCATATTCACAGCTACCCTCCATATCTGGCGGCCATATCCTCTATCCGCAACCTTAGGATGCACAATGCTGTGGTGACAGAGACCCACCCCTTATACAGTGAGTCCCACGCAAGAGTTGGCCAATGACGCGGGTTTCTGCGTCGTGGCTGGCACAGCTCCAACTCCCGAGCGATCGGGTGAAATATCTACGCAAATAATGCCGCGGTCCGTGTAATGATTCAGGTTCTCACATTTACAGTTAAAATTACAATGAAAATAACCACGTACCTCATCACAAAAGATGTTGGAAATGTTCTCCTCTTGCATCCACACAATACTGGCACCTTTTTAGGAAATTTTCTTTCACGCGCATAAGTTCAGCTTCCGAAACAGAGTTACTTTCTCTTGTGATAGGCCTATGTGATATTGTCATTAAGTTCTTTTAACAGAATGTAAATATTATTTATGGGGAAACTTGAAAAATAAAGTGTATAGGTCAATTTCCCATACGTAAGAATAACTTAAAGATAATATCACAAGAGAAATTAACCCTATCTCGGAAGCTGAACTTATGTGCATGAAAGAAAATTTCCTAAAAAGGTGCCAGTGTTGTGTGGATGCAAGAGGAGAACATTTCTAACATCTCTTGTGATGAGGTACATGGTTATTTTCATTGTAATTTTAACTGTAAATGTGAGAACCTGAATCATCACAACGGCCACGGCATTATTTGCGTAGATATTTCACCCGATCGCTCGGGAGTTGGAGCTGTGCCAGCCGCAACGCAGAAACCCGCGCCATTGGCCAACTCTTGCGTGGGACTCACTGTATATATTATATGTGTATAGGCCTATGTGTATTTACACATACATATATACAAAGCAGGGTGTCTTCTCACATGCTTTAGTATTAATTTCCTTGGATTGTTAGTCAGATATTGTTTTCCAATTTCTCTTTGTTTTCCTCTTTCTCTTTCTTTCTCTAAATTGGCATCAAATACCTCTTTATTTTGTTTTATCCTGTCTCTCTATTTCCTGACTCTTTCCTTTGAACTCATTTCGAACTATAAGTCAAATAGAATATCCTTTTTTTATGCATAATTTTATGCAATTTTGATTAAATAATAAATAATAAGGCCTATATTAATTATATATTTATATTCACGAGACAAACAATTATTTTATTAATTATTGAATTTTACCTTTAGGCCTATACAGTGGTGCAGCCAGGATTTTAATCTGGGGTTGCTAAAACTTAAATGCACGCTGATAAAATTTAAAAAAAGATAATTTATTATAAGCTGGGTGCAAAGGACTAATTTTTCAATTTTCTTTACAACCCATTCTTATTCAATGAAGTTATTATCCTGTTCCAAATATCATTAACATTATTAGTATCATTATCTTCATCATCAAATTGGATATCAACACATATTTCCATATCACCTGTTGTCGAAAATGTCGAGCTTTTGAAATTTATAGTTATCGTACCATTAGGTCTAATCAGAACTGAATCTGCTCTCCCATAGTATTTTAATGTGTGTCTTTAAAGTGATCGTATGAAGCACTGTAAAAAAATGAGTGTTTAAAAAACAGCATTAAGACAATCTAGTCATTGAATGATGGATTGACGGAGAATATAGCACTGGTTGTTGTTACTGCAGTAATATACAGAACTAAACATACTACCGGTAAATTGTTTCGACTTCTGTGATGACTTGAAATTATTGCTATTACGGTACAGAAGTTTTTAACATATTCTGCCAGTATGAATTCTGGTGCAGTGTAAAAAGACGATTTAATAATCCTACATTGTATTATCCACCAAAAAAAAACTTGTGTTCTAAGTCCATTCCATTGCAGAACGTCATGGATGTGGTAATAAAGACCATTAATATTATTCGATCCCGCGGGCTTAGCCATCACCAGTTCAAAGCAATTTTGGGTGACTCTCTTCAAAACATGGTGACGTGACATATTATTATGAAGTAAGAAGGTTAAGCAAAGGCAAAATGCTGAAAAGATTTTCCGATCTTAGACAGGAAATAGCTGATATTATGGAAATCAAAGAAAACCCTTTGCCTGAAGTCAGTGATCAGAAATGGTTTTGTGATTTAGCATTTCTAGTTGACATCATGGGTCACTTGAATGTTCTGAATTTGAAGCTTCAAAAACAAGTCAGTTGGTAAACGAATTATATAGCCATTTGAAAGCGTTCCGGAACAAAATTCACTTGTGGGAAACACAAATGCGACCTGGAAGCTGCTTTCATTTTTCAACACTATCCAGTCACGAAAATATTGATTACACTCAATATGCTGAAGACTAAAATCACTGTTGGAGCAATTTTTAAATAGATTTTCAGGCTTCAAAAACATGGATAGCTGCTATGACCTTTTTGCTACTCCGATGAAAAGTGATGTTGAGAAGGCTCTGACAAACCTGCAAATGGAGTTGATCGAGCTTCAGGAAGACACACATTTTAAGTCAAAATTTGAAGACGTGGAGGTAAGTGATTTCTACAGAACACCTTGCCGAAGAAAAGTACCCACAGCTCAGAGCATTTGTAAGAAAAATTATTTGTGCATTTGGAAGTACTTACAAATGTGAACAGTTCTTTTCCATGATGAAAACTAATAGGCCTAAATCAAAGTATCAAACCAGACTTACAGATGAAAATTTGGAAAACACTCTGCGCTTGTGTATTAGAGGGATTTACGCCAACATTGATTATCTTGTTTCGCAAATTCAAGCTTAAGCTTCTCATTAATTTTCTGCTGATTGTAAGTAAATACCTAATCAGTTTGATATTGTTCTCATTCATGTAACTTTAGCATTACCGGTATACTTTATAAATATAAAAAACCTCACCATGATTATTTTTTCACAACTATCTATTACCTCCGGCCCGCGACTTCATAAATATCGTAAAGTTTAGCCCGCATCTTTCCAAACATTGCCCATACCACTTTAAATGGTTTCAAACAAATTGAAGGAGAAATATACCGTGCATTGGGATCATAAAACAGATCTACAATTTTAAGTTAATTTTTCGGTAACCTTATAAATTTATATTTTTAATTTTTGATATTGTAAACATAATTAACTGATCTTTGTTTTATCCACTATTGTAAATAAGTATTATTGTTTGTATTATATTATTTTTTAATAAAATCATAGTGGAAAGAATAGGACCATAAATTATTTTCAATTGAATATAATTAACTGTTTACTTAATTTTTATGCTGTGCATTTTATATATATATTTAAAAAAAAAAAAAAAAACTTTCTCTAAAATAGGCTATCTAGGCATTAATTTCTAGCCCCTGAACACGAGCTTTGCTCATCTGGGGACAAAAAAAATTGTTTTGTTTCATCTTGCATCTTGCAAGAAGAGCACTATCTCCTCGACATTACAGTTTTCCTTTCTGGAATTGAACACTTGATTAAATATAGCCTACTTACTTTCGTTAAAGGAATTGATTAAGGGGTCGAATTAGTAGTTTCTAGAACTTGTTCTTGTATTTTTACCCCTTTCAATCAGTTCATTTTTATTACGCAGAAAACATGCCAGCCATATTATGGTTCTCAGCGAAGCAGGATGCCAACTGCGAAGCAGGATAACAAATGTCTTTCTTGCATTAAGGTAAGTAGTGGCAGGTAGATTCTATTTTAGTGACAGTTAGGTTAGGTTTGGTTATGAACAGTGGTATTAGTTTAGTAGGGCATGGCGAATACACACATTTTGAAAATGTGCCATATTATATCTCCTGTGAGGTTTGTCGTGTTGGTCAACCTGTTAACCAGAGTTCTAAGTCAAGTCGATAACATGGCCTTCAGTTATATTTTATTATTATGAATTACGTATTTTAAGGTATGAGAATTAGGCTACAGGATGTATTCTTATATATTTTCAAATTTCGCACCTAATTATAATCCTTGCACCTAGGGACACATTTTTAACGTTTTGTTTCGTAAAAATTAAAACTGTAATGTCGAGGAGATAGGGCTAGACCCACTTTTGTATATGTAGGCTACATCTGTATTTCTGTAATGATAAATAAAATAAAATAATAATAAAATATGCAAACTGTAGTCATTCAGATGTTAACATTATATGCTACATTGCAGTCAGAAATGCATGACAGTCATTGTATTCTCCAGTGTAGCATAAAACTCTATTAATTCTTCCCATTTTGTGATTTGTTAAATATCTCTGACAAATAGGCATAGCTTAACATATTTCTGCTTCAGTTCGTTATGGTAGGGGTATCATTAACTCTTTCATGTTATCCATTCTATTTCAATTGCAGGAAATACACCACTGTACATGGAATATTTGTCATCAAGGGAAATTATTATTAGTGATGTAACATTTGTTTTGTACAGCTTGGGATTGTTTGGATACCGGTTGCGATAAAGTTGACGGCAAAAGACAAATATAAGGTGCAGTTTAAGCTCCGCCCACTCGATATTCACATTTTGTTTCTCAGCGAAGCATGGCAACAAACTATCCTTGTATATTGTTGCTGACACTCCCGACCATACCAAATATTAAAAATGCGAGAGTGCCCCTTGTACCAAATATTAACACTGCGAGAGTGCCCCTTGTACCTAATATTAAAAATACGAGAGTGCCCCTTGTACCAAATATTAAAAATTCGAGAGTACCCACAGGTTTGCCTTGTACCCAAAAGTTTGTCAGCCTGTTTATCCTCGAAGAATTCGCTAGATCATGGTATAAAGGAAAGTGCTTCCCTGGGGGTGGGTCAGGGCGGGATATGTCTCATGCGACAATGCACCTTATAAAACTTGTACAGTCAACATTTATTTAATATTTACACTTTTTGCTCTACTTACATGTAAGTGGAGCAAGAAGTGTAAATATTAAATAAATGTTGACTCTGTACAAGTTTTACAACATGCTCTACTGTTTATAGTACTTCAATTAATTATTTTAACACTTGAATGCACCTTATATTTGGTTTTCCCCAAGTTGACATTTCCACTATTAGCTATTCTTAACTCCAGAAATAAGTGCTGGGCACTTAAAATATTATAATCTATCAGAAGGCCTACATTAACTTCATTAAAATAAAATGTTGCCACAAAGAAGAGGTAGAATTATTACGGTATCTTGTTTAATTAACTTATATTTTGTTATGGGCCTAACAATTTAAGCTTACCTCTGTAGGCTAATTGTAAAATTTTTTTTTTTTTTTAAATTTAATTTCAATCGTTCAGCATTACATTGCTATGTCAGATACAAAGATATTTCTTTCTGTGTGTTGTCACAATATTAACAGATTTTAGTGTTCAAAGACATTACAAAAATAAGTAAGACCAGTAACCTTATTTCTCCTCTTGTTGGCTATTGAGAAAAGTGATTTTATTTCATGTATGTAGTCTTTCTTATTAAAATGTCTTATGTTGAAAGCTAAAAATTTATTTAGCACAACGTTACAAAAACAGGAACTGCAACTCTTTATTCCATTTAGAACTTGTTCTGAAACCCAACTCACTACATGGAAAGTAGGACTGCAGTTATAAATAACAAATGTGTATTAACAACTCTAATTGTTCAAGAAACTATATTGTTAGTTTCACAACAATGTAAAGAATGTAATTTACTAATGGTAAACACACAGCCTTGAAATAATACATGAATTTTGCAATCTTTCCATGACTTTCACTTTTTATACTAACCTATGATAATTTTGCTGAAAATCCCAACTGCTGCAAATGTAATAGAACTTGCTATATTCCATAACCTTGATGATTTTTTCAGTGCTGGGAAGATCCAATCTATATCGTACATTATATTATTAGTAACTAAACTACGTGATGTTGAGAATTGCTAAAAGAAACTATGTTGGAGTTCCGTCTCCATGTATGTGGACGACATCTTGAAACAGCTGAAAACAAATGACTGCCGTACAGCAGAAGCCAGAAAATCAACTCGTGGTTCTGCAGGTAGTTCAAGTGGCATCTAAGAGAGTACGCTAGCGCTGCATGAACACCGCTGCGGGCACAGTGGCCTTGTGGTGAGAATGGGAGGCATGTTTGAGCACCTGTAGAACTTTGCAGGACGCGATCTTGTTCGGTCGTCTGTATCAGTGACGCTCATGTCAAGTGCGCGTGATCGAGAATCGTGGTGGTTTTGGTTTAAATTCTTGGCGCCATCTTACAGGAGCAAAAGTTTGATTAAATAAAAAATGAATTAGGTAAGAAGGTGAAAATGCCTCTTTACCGTATGCTTAAAACATTTGTGTATTTTTCGCGGTATTTTGTTATTTTGTGTGCTTTTATCGAAACTGCATGCACAGTTTATCATTTGCATAGTTAACAGGATTGAGTTTAACTAGTGCGCGATTTAACGCGAGTTGCATGTGGTTAATAGTTCGAATTCTGTAGTTGTGATTTGTGTGTGTGTTTTATTTTGTGTGTTTGTGAATAAACATTTTGTGTTTGTGTGTATCTGCGAAAGTATATATTAGTGTGGTGATTCTTGAAAAGGATATTTCCGACTTCAGGCAAGAGAAGAAAGGTAACTTCGCTTACTGGTTTTTGGTTATGGCTTTTAGGTTATTTTTCACGCATGCATATAAGTTATGATATAACCGTATTGCTTTTACAATTCATGCAGCTTTAATTTCACTTGAGTCTGAATTTCAATTGTGTAGGACATGCTTTTTGATAACAGTTGATACTGTTACATGATATGATTTATACCAGCACGGCTTATAGATTTGTCGAGTTGCAGGGCTGCTAACATTCTTCACGCTTGGATGCACAATTTGGAATGTACTCAGTATTTGTTGTTAGTTATTTTTGTTACTATACAAGTGGCCTGGTTCAGCTCCGATTTGTAGCATTAAGCACGGACATACTTCTATTGTGAATTAACGGAATTGGCTGCAAGAGCTTTAATTACGTCTGAAGCTTACTCATTTCTTCTTGTGTAGTTACCAAGATTCACAAAACTATTCTAACCTGCTTTCTTCGATAACATGAAACATAGTCCATCAATAGAAGTACGGAATCATTTTTTGGGGTAACTCGGCACATAGGGAAAAAATATTTAGATTACAGAAGCGAGCAATAAGAATAATATGTGGAAAGAAAAAACGAGAATCTTGTAAACCGCTGTTTGAAAAATTAAAAGTCCTCACTCTCACCGGAGAGTATATATACTCTGTTATGTGTTACATGGTAGATAATATTGATAAATTTCAAAGTAATCACAGTATACACGGGCGTACTACTAGAAACATGAATGATTTACATAGACCAGCTAACTCATTAAAACTTTTTCAGAAAGGTGCTTATTATTCCGCAATACAAATATACAATAACCTTCCAAAAGAGATTAAATCACTATGTATTAAAAGCAAATGCAAATCTTTCAAAAGAGCTCTGAAGCAATATTTAGTAACTCACACCTTCTACAATATGGATGATTTCTTTTCAGCTTGAGTAAGTGTGACATAACAATTCTTGTATCATGTTTTTTTTTATAACATGCATGTATGTTTTTATCTGACGTGTTCTATATCCTTGAGCCCTGCTCAACACAGGATCTACAGAACGAGACATCTACATCTACATCTACATCAACCCAAAACCATATTTTAATTGTTTCCAACTAACCCGCTTAGATTGTAGATCATATGCGTATTATTTAGTTCCCCCCCCCCCTAAAAAGGATTATGGAATTAAGTGTATTATGGGAGTTGCTCTTATGGAGGATATGGCTGTAAAAGATCAATAACGAGGTCAAGAAGCTAAGTCGAAATCCATGCTGTTATTTCTGTACATAATTTATTGGATATTAAGGATAATTATTGTGTATTTCTAAAGTATGGGTAAAAATTTGGTTTTACTATTAATTTTCCTCCCTTTTAAATCAGTTTTTTTCACTTGTCTACTGCATCTTCCTGTTTCTATTATTATAATTATTGCTTTATTTTATTAATTATTATTACTTTTATCACAAGGGGGACATACAGCTTTCGATGCTGAAAAATATGTGAAGTATAATTTTTTTTTCTCATCAATGAATTGTTCTGTAGTCTTGCAATCTGACATGCTCTATATTGACTAGTTCTACAATTGCATACTGTTTTCAGAATTAATTTAACTATTAAAGTTAATGGGTAGCTGACATTACAAAATGGCAGCCAAATTTTATGCACTGAAGTGCCGTTTTCCTGATAATTTTCATAAATACCAATATTTCTGAGTGATTTTTTTTTCTAACTATTTGTACATATCATGTGAACAACATAATCTAGAATATTTGGATTATCTGCAGTATAAATATTAAAAAAATAATTAATCACTTGTTAATTTTTTTAGAAATTTGTATATCAGAAATATATATATATAAAAAAAAAAACTAACTTCAGTTATTGGCAAAGTCGCAATGTAGGGGGGCCCACCTCGCGGTGTGCGCAGGTCTCCACGGACGGGTGATGTTTTTTGTTTTCCAGCGAGGCAGGTTAACCAACATGACGCATAGGGCATTCTGAATTCTTCCAACATTCTAGTTTAGTGGCAGTTAGGTTAGGAACGGTGTTACTAATTAGTGACAGGTTCTGTTAGGTCAGGAACAGTCGTATTAATTTAGTAGGAAATTCTGAATTCTCCCGAAATTACTAATTAGTGACAGGTTCTGTTAGGTTAGGAACAGTCATGTTAATTTAGTAGGGCGTTCTGATTTCTCCCGTTTCGTATGTGCCATATTGTACGTCCCGCGAGGTTCGTTGTATTGGTGCACCTGCTTCCAAGAATTCTACGTGGTCTGCTGGTGAGACGTCACACCTGTAACGTCCAATCACGAGTTTCTACATAAAAATATGGCAGCATTCTCTGCACTTTTCGCTAGATCGTATTATAAAAGAAAGTGTAACGTTTACGTTTAGCGTAAGCATATTTAAGTTATAGGATAGGAACCCGTTTTCATTTCCAGCAATGC
The DNA here is from genome assembly GCA_964059195.1 of Ectobius pallidus. Taxonomy (NCBI): domain Eukaryota; kingdom Metazoa; phylum Arthropoda; class Insecta; order Blattodea; family Ectobiidae; genus Ectobius; species Ectobius pallidus. Next base: position 47,664,582 of record CAXKWD010000009.1, on the reverse strand, counting down.
ATTTCGTATGCAGGTATGGACTCGGAGTCGAGATCATCGCATTGCGGGCTTTGCCCGAGTCTGATCTCAGTTAGCTTATTTGGTCGTGGTCGTGTAGGGTGGGCGGTTTGGACACAAACACTCATCGAGGCAACAGCTCCTCTCCAGAAAACAATGTATAACAAAATACGTGTGATATTAGGTGTTTTATGACAAGAAAATTGGTTTTGAAAGTGGGCCCCTCTTCAATGCGATTTTACCCAGTTATTTTAGATAGTGTTGTTCAGTAATATAAAATATACTTGCATGCAACATTTCACTGCATTATGTTAATAAATGTTTGAGTTATCAGGGAAACGGCACTTCAGTGCACAACATTTGGCTGCCATTTTGTAACGATAATTACCTATTAACTGTAATAGTTAAATTAAATATGAAAATTGTATGCAATTTTAGAATTAGTCAATAGGCTATAAAGCATGCCAGATTGCAAGGCTACAGAGCAATTCATTGCTGAGAAAAAAAAAATGAAACTTCACCTATTTTCCAGCATCGAAAGCTGTATGTCCCCCCTTAAGCCATGCCATTACTCCCAGCTTTTGCCTTATTCCCCTGGCACTTTTTCATTATATTAATTCGTCTTCTTCTTAGGATTATGATCAGGTTGACATAGCACTTCTAACGTAAAACATAATAATGTAACCCTGGCTCTTGCTAGGTTAGAAGGACAAACTTACGTATCATTTGGGCTATGTAAATATGAAATAAAAAAATAGTACAATCGGATAATTAAATAATATAATAAGCTTAAAATAAAATTGTTTTACAGACTAATAAATAATTATAATGACGTTTCAATTGATAGTTCTAGAAGAAGTATCTTACTTTTTACACGTTAAATAAAAAAATTAGGTTACGTTAGTTTTGGCTTATCTTGCACTTTTGAACATGAAAAATCGGATGCGTTACACCAACATAACTTTCTCTGCCGTAAGTATAACTTTCTGACTACACATTCTGATATAGACTGTTTTACAGGGAGTGCATATTCAGTTGTCTCATCCTCATTCAAAGGAGTATTGTTCATGATGCAAGGCTTGAAAATCTGAACTTATGAAAATGATCACTAGCTTATAACTGCTTTTAAGATAATTTTTGCGAAAAAAAGTTTCAAATGAGAGTTTTAACTTTTAGTAAAAGCACTTTGTGTAGTAAGATTTAAACAAGATCGTTAAACCATTTTCGATAAATATTGTCGTTTGAAAGAGCGATTGCTTATTCGAACGCAAATCTTCAAGTGAGGCACACCTCTAGTGTAGTGCGTTCTAAAGCCACGTTAGCCACTAATATCAAATGCTGTCCGGCTGACCGCTATAAATATATTGTACCGAAGGGTGCCTAGGGCAATAAGATTGTATATTTTGGATCTTCAACTTATTTCGTAGCCACTGAACTTGCTTTACAGCCAACAGAATTTCATTCGCAACGATTCAAGAAACATTCCTTAACTTTGACTCCACGTGGAGTGTAAGACAGTCTGTTTCCCTACTAGTGTCACTTTCCCATTCCACTTCATTAACGATCAGACGATGATTTAATCCTTAATGGATGCCGATGGTTAACGTGACTTCAGAAATGAGAGCTTTTGTCTCTATGAACTCACCTCTCACCTCTGAATCGCCTTCCCCTCTCTCTTGTTTCACCAAAGTCAGGTCGAAAATAAAATTACTGTACTGTATAAGTGTTACTTCCACACACCCGGTATTCTGTTGTGACGGAAACCAAGTTCAGCAGGTATAGTAGAGCTGATTGCACAGCTAGTGGTTCCAGGGGTGTACGAAGCAATCGAATGTCCACGTCGAAGAGATGTAATTCCCAAGAAGCTTGGGAACTGGAGTATTTAGTTTTATTTAGCAAAATGATAAAAGCTCATTGTCTTATCTGTTCAACTGATATTAGCTATGTTAATATAATTTCGACCTGTACATAAAGAAGATTGTGGCAAACACGTACTTAGAAATAGCTTATATGTTTAACATAAATGTAAAAATATTAGTTTGCATGGATAAGGTCGACCTTTCTCGGGGGGAATTTATTAAATGTTTTAATTTTACCGTATGATGATATTGCGTCAAAATTTGAACCGAATTGGAAAAAAGTATGGTTTCTGTAACAACAGACGTAGCTCCATTAATGATTGTGAAAAACAATGGATTTTTTGGACTTTTGAAAGAGTTACTAAATATTGACGTGACGAATAACAGAAGTTGTGTAGTTTATTCCAATAAAGATTTACAGTAGTTGAGTGTCCGACGTTCAAGTTTAATATGCCCCGCTCAATACAGAAATCACAAAGTATTTATACAAAGTGATACGTGATCGATAACATGGTATTTCCTACTATGGTAGAGAAATTGAGAAGATTGACCTTTGTCCCAGCAATAAAATTGCTTAAAAAATTGGTATTTATAAAATCTTTAAAAATGACATCGCATAAAAAGAATTGATGAATCCATGTCTACTGTAAATGGATACTGCTTGTCTTGAATCCGCTCGGCTATGATATGAGGTGCTCGGAAGTGATTTGTATATTTAACAAGTGGGTGCATGAATGGCGCTATTATGCTTAGGGGAGATTGCCTCGTTGCAGTGTTCCTGCATACCACTTCATAACTGTTTTCTGGTGCTATCTAGCGTCTTAATGTTGACCGATAACGAGGCCTGACCGGCAACGGGGCAATCTCCCCTATAGCCTACATTGTGTTTAAAATTTGCTATAATAAACCCGTCACAAAATTTACTTATAAGTTTCTGTAATAAATGAAAATCTCTCTATGCGATTCTTTTACACGACAATCAATCCTGACTATGTAAGTGGAGTGCGCTATTTCACTCATCGATAAGCTTTGTGTGCACAATCAGCTTCGTTAAATAATGTAATCAAAACTGTAGTAATGTTAAATCATGCTCGCCCCGACATATAGTTATTATTAGGGGGCGGATTTCTATGACAGGTCATGTTTTTCCCATTTGCATTGTTTCAGGTTTCGACTAATTTAAACCCGTTGGTGAAAATGGAACGGCTTTTATTATGCATATAACTGCATATTTAGGACATTTTCAACTATTGTAGCACATTTAGTATGAATATGCATATTTAGGTCATATTTTTGTCATATTTGTGTGCATATTAAAGATATCTTGAAGTTTCATATCATATTTTGTAAATTTTGCATTATAATGATACTTTTAGAGAATTTACAGATATTTTAAATACTTGGCATTAGAATTTAATAAAATGAATTGTAATAAAACTTTTTAAAAATACAGTGAAACCTCTCTATAACGTACACGTAAAGGGACCGTAAAAATCGTCCGCTATAGAGGGGTGTCCGCTCTAGAGGAGTTAAAAAATTCTGGAGTGAAATAATCTACAGTACTTACATGAGAGTGTTATGCAGTAGATGAAAATCTCTTTAGTTTACACTAATCCATTACACAGATATGTTATGCTGTAGGCCTACATATTGCGAAAATCCCGAACACTATACTGTAGTCCACTTTAGGCTTACCATCAAAATTAAAATCACACTTTTTACAATGGAATAGGCCTACACACCTGTAGTTCTGCGTGAAGTAGTCGAGCGCACTATTAACATGCAAAACATTTTTTTAATGTTTGTTTGTTTTGTACACTTAGGTTTTGCGTCAAAACTAAGTCAACAGAAGAAGAAAAGTTCAGTACAATACAGTATACTGTAGATACCGTATATGATTTTCTCGTCAAGTGTCCATTAAGAGAGGTTTGAAGATGCTTTTTAAGTGGATTTTTTGTGTCTGTGTCCGAAATATAGGGTGTCCGTCTTAGAGGGGTTAATTATTATGAAGTTTCATTGTAGTGACTTAGGGACCAGAAAAATCATCCGTAAAGAAGGGGGTCCGTTAAGAGAGGTTTCACTGTATACACAATGTGTAAGTGGTAAAGTCATATTTTAAATTTTATTGGTTATATTTTAATGTTTTTTAGGTCATAAATGCATGCATATATCCTATTTTTTAGGTCATAGAAATCCGCCCCCTAGTTATTATTAAAGACATGTTTAGTATATTGGCATGTCAACTTTGTTTTGTACACCCTTAGGGTGGCGTGCACCAAACTCATGCCATTTACTCTTTTAGTAAGCCTTACTTCTTTAGTTCTAACTACTTTAGTAAGCTACACTTTTAGTAACCGTACTCTTTTAGTAAGGACGGCGTGCACCAACCAGGAGTAAACTAAACTCGGCGGCTTTCAACATAGAGTAATGTACTAAAGAAGTAAAAATTTTATTTACTCCCAGAGTAAATGAACTTACTCCACAAGTGGTGGAGAGCACCAACACGGAGTACGTTACTAACGTAGTAAGTTGTGGAGTAAATAAGGCCAATATTTACTCCTACTCAGGGGGTGGAGTAAGTTGTGGAGTAAATGTGCTCTGTGGCATTTGCGTGAGTTATGAGTTACATATCACATTAAATGGATTACATAGTTCAAACTGAGGATAAGTTATTGAGATGAAGAAGGTTGTATACCAAAAATGAGAGTTGTGGCAGGTGATTTAATAAATATTAAGCAAACCATACCTAGTAGGGCATTTAATAACGTAAATAATTAAGCTCATAAATCCTTACATGAAATTTTGGCGTTTGGAAGAAACGATGTCAGATTCTCACTACATCCATGTGATTTCAGCCAGTCAAATGTGGAAATATCATTGCGGAGATCGGTCCAACTAGGAAGACGTCCACCAAAGGTGAGGGGGAGAGTGAGTAGAAGGGACGTTTGCATTGCACGGTACAAGCAGCGCATGTGCTCTCAAATATCTTCCTAGCTGGATCGGCCTTTAGATGTTGCAGTTCTCCCTAACTTTGGGTCAGAAAACGACGATGTATTTCAAGCTAATCACATGGATACAGATATCGGCGAGGTATAGTACATTCCAAAAAATGAAAGCCTCCGTTCTTGGAGCTACCCAGAAAACACTTCCCCCTGCTACATAACCATAGAATTACTGAACAATAGGTGATTCTCATTGTTAAACGATTTAATGTAATTATTGCAAATTAATTTTATTACATTACACTTCTATAGCTTAACTTAAAGCACAACATTGCGATTGCCAGATTATAATAATAATTATAAGAGCTAAAAGTTCAATAGTTGCACCCGAATGAATAACATGTCCTTTTTTCTAACCCAGGTGTAAAAATGTCCAAACAGGCCACATCGGAAGAAAATTTGACTGACTCTGGGATTAGCGTACATTGAGAAGGGGACACATTGTAAAACCATTCCTTAAAGACTCCCCAAGTCTCGAATGGTGGAGTGAGACGAGACTTGCATGTTTGGGAATAAACTATAACAGATGCTGCAGGTCTATAGTATGCTGCTAACTATTTAATTAACCCTGTGGACAGGAAAGTGAGAAGCATTATAAACTATATAGAAAAAAAATGCCAACATGAGTGCCGAAAGAAAATTTTAAGGAGGGGCCCGGAGGTTGAAGCTGCACAGGATCTAGAGAAGTAGTCACTGAAATTATTTTTAAACACACAACCATCAACATAATTATTATTGGAGTTCATAGCTTCCGAAATATTGTACCGCCATTTTTTGTTTAAATATTACATTTCTCAGTTGTAATATTATTATTTTTATAAGGTAATATTTTTTAAGTAAATGTTCTGTGCATTTGAAAAAGGACAGAAACATAATGCCCCTTATTAGTTTTGTTATCCTTTTTATCCCCCCTTTTTCATGATTTTGTGTAATACTTCTTATTAATATTGTTAAACAGTCAATAAGTATTAATAATTCATTATAGTGAGATTTATGATAAACAACTATAGAATAATTGATTTATCGTTTTTGGGGAAGAATATGTAACTTTAGGAAGTATAAATATTTTAATATATTTTAGAACTTTATTATTATTATTATGAGAGAAATAATTATAATATTGACAGTGAATCAATTATGAAAATCAACTGGAAATTCCAATTGTTTGCATTATAATACAGAAATAGTTTGCACAAAAATACGTACCCATACGTAGGCTACTAAACTGAAAATACTCAATTGAAGGAATTAAAATTAGTAATGAATAAAACATTACTATTAGACCTATTTTAAAACATGAAGATTGTCATTAGTAATATTTGGAACAACCCAAATTCATATTCATTGTTTCAGCGAACCTTTCCTTTTCATTATCTGGCACTTGAATAATACTGGCAATTGAAATGCACGTGTTCTGCTGCTCTGCACTAACGTTTCTGCTCTGTTCTGCGCAGAATTCGACTACTTCTTTAGTAAAAATCGCTTACTACTTTAGTAACAACTAAAGAAGTAACTATCAATTGAGCTCTCCAACACCAACTAAAAGAGTAAGTTACTAAAAGAGTAGCACTAAAGTAGTAAATTTAGGAAGGGAACCTTACGTAACAAAAACCGGTTTGTCTGTCTCACTCTAGCACATACATTAGTATGACTTAAGAGTGAGACAGATGTACTGGTTCTTGTATACTCCAGGTCTCCGTCTTAAATTTACTACTTTAGTAAGATTTACTCCTGGATGGTGCACGCCACCCTTAGATGTAGGACAAGACAGCGTGTGACATCGTCCTATTGATAACAACAGACTGTTACGTTCAAAGTAAGTGTAATGACAATGAGTAAGTCCCGTCACCATTTCCTCCTCTCACGTTCGCCCCTTTAGCTTAACAGAGCTATCTGATATTTTTGGCACCACTGCACTGGCATCAAGCTCCAGTAACGCTTCATATTTAAAAAAATCTTAGGGGGCAACAGCTGCTGGGAAAGAACATCCGATCTTATTACAATGCAAACTATTTAACATGTACGTTAAGGTGATACGAATTTAATTCAATTTAGATCATAATTTTGATTACAAATACATTGATTCATGACCCACTTTCACTTTCTTCTGATAGTCTACACCTCCAGAAACAATTCCGGCGCCGCCACTGTAAGCTGACGTGAAAAACTTGGTTATTTTTCACTGAGTTTTTTAAAACTAAATTCGTGCAAGATATATGTCGGCAAGATGACGGAAAAAAATGAAAATTTGGTGACCATTTACGCATACATTTGCTAGGTTTTAAAAGCATGGTCCTTATATATATATATTTTTTAAGTATAATTTTTTTTTTTACTTTATTTACAGTTTAGTACATAATACCGTTTTACAGGAAATATAATCTTAAAAAATATAAAGACTTTTAACATCACACTCCATAGTTAAAAAAAGCTTTTTCATTTAGTATAATATAATATGTATTCAGTTTGATCCAGTACGAATTACTGGTCTTTTATTCTGAACGTCAATGTACCCAAGTCCTTGTGGTTTGTTATTTCATTTACCAGATAGATTAATTTATTTTACTTGCATAATGACTCCCCCCCATTCAGGTAAGTACGGGATATTGGGTTCTTTTCTGAGAATGTAGTTTTTAGTTTTACATGTTAGTTACGTTAGTATCATCCCATCGGAATTACTCGTATATGCCTCATTTATTCCTTGAACTCAAATTTTCACATAATTTAGAAACCCACGCCGGATTGCAAAGAAAACAGGTTATAAGCTTGCATTGAATAGGCCTAGTTTATTTTTTATTCCTTATTCCGTATTTTACATAGTAACTTATTTAAATTTTTCTTCAAATTTCGTGTCTTATTCAAACTACTGTAACCTATAGGCTACATTATGAAGTGAAGGGTTAAGTTAAATTATTCTTGGGCAGTATAATACAGAAAGGCAAAGTCAGGTGCTCCTCTTTATAGTCGGCGCGCAAATATTTTACACAGTGGGATGGGCAGATATTATCCGCTCTAGAACCAGCCTTGAAGTAAATTTGTATCACTCTAGCGCATTACTCATACCTACTTAAGACTGAGACAGACATACTTGTTTACTTAGGGCCGGTTCTAGACCAGACAACACCTAGCCATCCCACTGTCTAAAACATTTGCGCGCCGACTATAAAGACTATTTTTCATTGAACGTAGTGCAGTACCTTTCCCATCGCATAGAATATGAAACTGAAGATACAATTTTATCCAGACCGAAGGGTTTATAGTGAACCCAAGTCCCCACACCACCAGCTGCGCAGACGGCGTGAAATGGCTCCAAATAGAAGTGGTCGCTCGCCGCCATCTTGACGGCAAGAATCATTTAGCAGACGACATACAGCTGTTAAACGTAAAAGGAAAAATAAACCTACCGGTATTTAATCTCATAAATAATGAAAAAAATTAATTAAACACGAGTTGAGAGTAATATCGCTATAAATAAATGTAAGAACTAAACATAATTACCTGCATTTATCGCATGTGGACGCAATAACACAACATCATAGGCCTGTGTTGACATTCCCAGTAAGTCATTTTTTCTCAGTCATTTTAGTGAATAATGTAAGTTGTAATCTTTGAACATAGCCCTTCGGGTCCTGAAATATGTGATTAAATGAATGAATACAATTAGGCCTACAATAAAATAAAATGTAAATAAATTAAACGAAATAGAAACCATATTTGTTTTCTGATGTTCTCTGACGTTGTCTATTGCTTGTATGACAGGTTTAATGACAATAAAATACTATTATTATTATTATTATTATTATTACAATCTAATGCTCACCTATTGGTTCATAAAAAGATGCAATAACACAAAATCATAGGCCTGTGTTGACATTCCCAGTATGTCATTTTTCTCAGTCATTTTAGTGAATAATGTAAGTTGTGTTCTTTGAACATAGCCCTTCGGGTCCTGAAATATGTGATTAAATGAATGAATATAATTAGGCCTACAATAAATTAAACGAAATAGAAACCATACAATCTAATGCTTACCTATTGGTTCATAAAAAGATGCAATAACACAAAATCATAGGCCTGTGTTGACATTCCCAGTATGTCATTTTAGTGAATAATGTAAGTTGTGTTCTTTGAACATAGCCCTTCGGGTCCTGAAATATGTGATTAAATGAATGAATACAATTAGGCCTACAATAAATTAAACGAAATAGAAACAATACAATCTAATGCTTACCTATTGGTTCATAAAAAGATGCAATAACACAAAATCATAGGCCTGTGTTGACATTCCCAGTATGTCATTTTTCTCAGTCATTTTAGTGAATAATGTAGGTTGTGTTCTTTGAACATAGCCCTTCGGGTCCTGAAATATGTGATTAAATGAATGAATACAATTAGGCCTACAATAAAATAAAATTTAAATAAATTAAACGAAATAGAAACCATACAATCTAATGCTCACCTATTGGTTCATAAAAAGATGCAATAACACAAAATCATAGGCCTGTGTTGACATTCCCAGTATGTCATTTTTCTCAGTCATTTTAGTGAATAATGTAAGTTGTAATCTTTGAACATAGCCCTTCGGGTCCTGAAATATGTGATTAAATGAATGAATACAATTAGGCCTACAATAAATTAAACGAAACAGAAACCATAGCCTACAATCTAATGCTTACCTATTGGTTCATAAAAAGATGCAATAACACAAAATCATAGGCCTGTGTTGTAAGATGAGCCGGAAAATTAAACACAGAAGGAACTGCATCTGGTTTAAGAAGCCTGTTGCCATTAGACTTTCAGAAACAAAATTCTGCGAAATGAGCTGAGCAGAGTTTGTGGTGGATTGTTGGATTAAATTTTTCACGCCTTACAGCCGATAACCATTTCTTTAACAGTTCACGATTTTGAAGAGGAAACCTAAAATTACATTTTTGTTATTCCTAAGGACATATGGAAAGCCAAAGATCCCCTAACCACAATGTAATAAGAAAAATTATAAACTGTTTCAATATAATACAATAGCCTGTCATTTTATGGAACGTCATTAGTCATTAAGATATGAAATTTAAAATTACTGTTCTCAACCTATACAATATAGGGGTCTAGCCCTATGTAGTCCTAAAATAGAAAATTACAGTTGTGCATTCCATTCCAAAATACAACACCGCTCCTAACCTATAATATAACTAGGCTATATTACTAACTTGTGGAAAGAAATCCCCGAATCCTTCTTCTGACGATTTGTGCAGTTGTATGCTGCACAAGACTGCACCATATTTTTAGTAATACCATGAACACTATAAAAAAACACGGGTCGAAAATATAAATTCTAACCAACACACGTGGCCTCAATATTGAAATGTATCCGCAATAATAATGACCATATTATAACTCACTACACTTCATGCAATTACTAAATAGCACACAATAATAAAATGAACACAAACACTGTAATTCTAAGCTTACATTTCGTTTTTAATATTTAAAAAACCTCACTGTTTACATTCTCATGCATAACACATGCCGTAAAGATGGCGGATGCGCGAGTTGTTCAATTTTAGCCACCGCCGCGCCGCATATCGTCAGTCTAGGTAAATAATATAAAACGTCTTTGAGTGAACCATTTAATTGTTTTTGGGGTCTCAATTTATGAGGTTATAGATAATAGCGAACATGGATGATCATGTAATGGTGTTCATTGTTGGCAATAAAACAATGATTTATAATGGTTGGGGTCTTGGAACACCTGCATCCCCTTGTTGGGTTAAAGCGGCCATGAGGCTGGGCCTCGTGAGGGTGCTAAATATCACCCCGGGCCACACTTGAACAGTTAAACCCCATTATCAACCACCACCAACTTAATTTCCAAGCCTTCATGTCAATGGAGGCGGTAACAAAAACAGCTTACACACATTATGAGCGAGGCTTGTGATTTCATTTCTGTAGGCGATAATGTAATTCTGTGGTAATTCGTAGCCTAAATCAGAGGTGTATTGATTGGTTGTGTATAATAATAATAATAATAATAATAATAATAATAATAATAATAATAATAACAATAATAATAATGATAATAATGAAGCTAAGAATAGTAATACTAATAGGCCTAACTTTGATGTAGATTTTTTTGTAAAAGTACATACATAACAATTAGAGCGAAGCAGCAATTTACTGTTAAAATTACAGTTTATTTAGAATACCCAAATGATATAATTATTTATTTGCTTTGTTTGGTTTGAATAGGTTATATTGATTTTCGTGAGGCCGGTTTGATCTTAGTCCTCACATTATTAGTCTCACCATTTGATATGACAAAACATTTAAATGTAACGTACGGTATAGGTGTATGGCCATTTATCAACACCCTTTATTCTGTCTTAAAGTCCCTGGCTAGCCCACCTTCATAAATTCTTGAGCTGGCGTCATCACTGTCCTGGAGTAGGCCAACTCTTTCCTTCATTTGGGCAATCTTACTTGAGGATGACGATGTACCGGTAGTTTAAATTTATATTTATGTAATTGTGTCTAAGGAGTTCTTCTTCATCTTCTTTCTTCTTCTTCTTCTTCTTCTTCTTCTTCTTCTTCTTCTTCTTCTTCTTCTTCTTCTTCCTTTTCTTCATATCATTGATATTTCCGAGCATAACCTCTAATTGCACTGTCAATATTGCTCTGTATACGAAAGCTTTCTTAAAATCAACGAAGACCTTATAGGCTATATTTTCATCTGAAGTGTCTTAAAGACATCTCTTAATGTTCCGGGGGTACGCCGTAGCGTAGTGGTTGAGACGCTGCGCTACAAACCGGAAGGTCGCGGGTCCGATCCCCGTTGGAGTTTTTCAATTGGCCTAATCATTCTGGTGGCACTATGGCCCTGGGGGCTGAGTTCGATTCAGCCTCCAACAGAAACGAGTACCAGGAGCAATCCTGGGGGTAAAGGCGGTCGGTGCGTAAGGCTGACAATCTTACCACCTTAACGTGCCGAATGTCTAAAAAATCTGGGAGCCTCAACCTCCTGGAACCCTCTGGGACTCCATGGCCCGTTTAGAGAACATTTTACTTTTTTACTTAATGTTCCAGCAAGCAGGCTCTTATCTGAAGTTTACTATATATTCTTTCCTGAATCAAAATTTGTATTATGATGGATTTGGTCTTTCATTAAAAATTGTCATTACATTTTCTATAGCTTCTATATTTTTTCATTCATCCAATTCTAAATGTACCTTTCCTTCTAAGTATTTGTTTTATAGTAGGTGAACTAAAGGCTATCTCATCGGGCACCCTTCTCACAGTATATAGCCTATTGGCAACCAATATTGCTAACAGCATGACAGAAATCACTTTCAAAGTGCAATTACTGATCCCAACTAAAATTAACTATCCAAGGTCTGGTTTGTATTTATGTGCATGAAATGTGGGGTTGCCACCTTTTGACGAATAAACATGGGCCACTTACATTTCTCATTATTAAAGGACACTTCTGAAACATTTCATGATACTTGTTTAATACCTACTACATTTTCATGCATATTGCATGCTACACTGGTGTTAATATATCAAAATTAATAAGAATTTCACTTGCAATAATAACATTAAATCACCTGAGGAGTGCTGCATTGCCACCTCGATTTTTCCATATTTACTTAGAACATAAAGATAGCAACATGGAGTTATCATAGCTCGCGCTATTGAACGGGAAGATGTCAACATGGTATAGTGAGTGTATATAAGTTAATATTTCATATGTATATAAGTGTAAGCAACTTGTAATCCACCGCACTCCATGCTTTTACAATATTGTTTGCTAATCCCAGAGTCACTTTATTTAGGGAGTACACATTCTTCTGATGTGTCGCCGATGAACATTTTTATACCTGGGCCGAAAAAAGAACATACTGACACAGCAGGTGCAACTGGGTAGAGCACTATCTTCTTAGCATTGCAATATTCCTTCCTGGAACTGGAGACTTCATTAGATGTACTTACTTTTGTTCAAGAAATTGATTAAGTGGTGAAATTAGTAGTTTTTAAACTCGATCTTGTATTTTTACCCATTTCAATCAGTTCATTTTTATTACGCATAAAACACGCCAGCCATATTATGGTTCTGAGCGAAGCAGGATGAGCAATGCGAAGCAGGATGACCAACTGTCCTCCTTGCAGTAAGGTAAGTAGTGGCAGGTAGATTCTATTTTAGTGGCAGTTAGGTTAGGTTAGGTTAGGTTAGGTTGGTTAGGTGACAAACAGTGAAGAGAATTACAGGAAGTATTCTTATATATGAAACATTTCTGGCCTAATTATAATCCTTGCACCTAGAGACACATTTTTAATGTTGTTTCGTTAAGTAAAAATTAAAACTAATGCTAAGGAGATAGGGCTGGACCCGGTGCAACTATTCAACACGATACACGACACTGGACTGAACAATCTCCAGAAAAGACCTATCATTATTGCTTCTAGACCTTTAATGAGGGTAGCCTATTGTTCAATAATCTATGCAGTTATGTAGCAGGGAGGGGATGCGTTATCTGGTTAGCTCCAAGAACTGAGGCTTTCATGTTATGGAACAGTCTATAGGCTATCTCACTAGAGTCTTCAGGAGCTTCAAAAACAGGTTGCATTACGCTTTGTATTAGTACCTTGCGGTTTTATCCATTCTCGCATGGTTCACGTGGTCCCAGCAACGAAAAATGTAATCCGTCCGCCCCCATGGCTGAGTGGTTGCTCGACCATTCGCTTTCCTCCGCTGGGACTCGGGATCGAATCTCGATGGATCCATGTGGCACTTGTGGTGGATAAAATGAGGTCGGAGCAGGCTTTCTCGAGTTGTCCTTGTTTCCCCTGCCATATATCATTCCGACGAAGCTCCAGTCATCATAGTATGACCATTTAGTTGCAATAAAGGAATTATTGACGATCTAATCCGCTGATAATCGATAACCTTTCAATAAAAGGCTGTAAGGTTGTAAGAAAATCATCTGTGATTACACCATCTAGCTTTAAAACCTTTTTTTGTAGGAAAAGACTTGCAATGCAGAATACTTCCATTCTGTATGTTGGGACATTTTAATGGAGGCATTACTTATTCCCCTTTTGAGATTGAAGAGATATAATTCCCTCACTATAAATTATGTTGTCTGGTATACAGGTGTTATCTAGATGTGTGACTGTTCCGTGCGTAACGCACTGTAGTTGTATCTGGCATTAGGGTTCACCGGTGTTTTTCACAGGGATTACAACAAACACCGATTGTAATGTCTTCTACTATTATACCGCTGTTGTTTATCTAAAAATGTCAACAAAACCGTGTTTTAAGGGGATAGCAGTGTGTAACTGACAAAGTTGAATTCTCGAGTTTCGAACAAAATTTCCGGATAATTTTCCGAATCCCGTAATCTTTGCCGAAACTAAAAAAATAAAAAAAATTGTTGCCAGTAGATTAGCGTATGGGATTACAAGAGCATTGATTTTAAGGTCTACTAACGTACAGAAAAATACGAAAATGCCAATAAAACAACAGTGATTTAAGGGGAATGACAGTATTGTAATTTACAATGTTAATTCTCAAGTTTCAACAAAGATTCCCGGACAATTTCTCATATCCATTCTCCCGAAATACTTTTTCCGAAGGTTTTTGGCGAAACCAATTTTTTCGAGAAAAAAAATCGCATAATACTTTGAAGCGATTGTTCCTGGCAGCATAATATAAATAACTCACATAAGAGTTGGCCAATCGTGCGGGTTTCTGCGTCGCGGCGGCCACAGCTCTAACTCCCAAGCGATGAGGTGAAATATCTACGCAAATAAAGCCGCTAACGACGTAATGATTCAGGTTCTCATGATTATAGTTAAAATGGCAATGAAAATAACCACGTACTTATCACAAGAAATGTTGGAAATGTCCTCCTCTTGCATCCACTCTACACTGACACCTTTTTAGGAAAATTTTCTTTCACGCACGTAAGTTCAGATTCCTTGATTGAGTTAATTTCTCTTGTGATATTGTCTTTCCGTTCTTCTAAGGCCCATGTTATACGGACCGAAAAAACGCGGCCGAATATTCGGGCCGAGACCGGATGATTTTGAGCATGGTATACGAGCCGAATTTCGGTCGCCGAACTTCAGCGTCCGAAACGCGTGATGCACGTTACACGGCAGAACGTTGACCGAAAAAACGCAAGCTGGAATTCTTTCGAGGGCAAATTGTACGAGGGTTGGAAGTTTAATAATGGTAACACATCTATAAAATCCTCCGCGCGCGTGCATTGGGTCGACATTCTGCCCGTATAAAAGGCCCATATTGCACGGAGACCGATAAAAACTCGGCCGATTGTCAGTGCCCGATAGCGTAGGCCTATCCATTGGATCAATAGGTGGGTAATGTTATAAATTATACGGACCGAATGAACCGCGCCTTCAGACGGTAAAAACTAGCGTAGAGGTTTTTACTTCTTGCGTCCAGCAAAATTGCAGAATGTCGACCGAATGCAGGCGCGCGGAGGATTTTATAGACGTGTTGCCATTATCAAACTTCCAAATCTCGTACATTTTTGTAGGCTAACTAGGAAAGTGCAAAGAACAATAATAGAGGTGCAGAGAGAGGTATTGTTTTAGTTAATGATTAAAACAGTAACAGTGGTAAATGATTAATGAGAGACTTACTTCAAGGTAATGACAAGTCTTTCAGCATCTTCTATGCTTCTTCTCATATTCATAAATATAGTTTGTTATTTTGCATGCAACTAAAGTCAAGAGTTCGTCAAAAGGAATAAACTGACATTCGGTAATACTGGAAAAAACCTGTCAGGGTAGGCCTATTTCCTGTCATCGCAGAACATGATGTGGAACTGTCCAGTTGTCAAACGATTTAATAACAATTGGTGGATCCCCAACGTTTTTTCTCCCTTTCAGGATATATCGCTTCAAGACAATTAAATAAATGCAATGCGACAGCACAACCTACTTCTATCTCATCCCTTTTGTAATGAGTTAATTACTATTGCCCTCGAAAGAATGACAGCCTGCGTTCTTTCGGTCAACATTCTGCCCGTGTAACATGCATCACGCGTTTCGGTCGCTGAAATTCGCCGACCGAAATTCGGATCGTACTCTAGTTTTTACGCGTCTGAAGGCGCGGTTCATTCGGTCTGTATAATTTATAACTTTACCTACCCATTGACCCAATGGATACGCTTTTCGGTCGCTGACAATCGGCCGCGTTTTTTTCGGTCCGTGTAACATGGGCATAACAGCATATGACTAATATTTATGGGGGAAATTAAAAAAATAAAGCGTCACGCTCAAATCCCCATACATTATAAGAACTTAAAGACAATATCACAAGAGAAATTAACTCTATCTCGGAAGCTGAACTTATGCGCGTGGTGAAAGAAAATTTCCTTAAAAGGTACCATTGTTGTGTGGATGCAAGAGGAGGACATTTCCAACTGTCTCTTGTAATGAGGTACGTGATTATTTTCATTGTAATTTTAACTGTAACTGTGAGAACCCGAATACACCGTTAGCGACTTTATTTGCGTAGATATTTCAGCCGATCACTCGGGGGTTGTGGTCGCCGCGAAGCAGAAACCCGCACGATTGGCCAACCCTTACGTGAAAATCATTCGTATATCAGAACGTTCTATTTTCCAGTTCATTGAGTTGTTGTTGCAGCCTTTCTGCCTGACTCGTCGGTATAAGGGCTGTGATGAATAAATAAAAAAAATGTATATTCTTGCGAAAACATTGTGTTCTCTTTTTCAAATCTCCCGCATTTCTTTTTAAATCACCTTCTGCCGAAATTCTGCCAGCGATATTGGATTAACTGGCATTTTTCTTCTTCATTACCTCATAGGTTTCTTCAAATATCCAGTTAGTTAATTTCTCAGAATTTCTCCAGGTTTAGTTTAGGATTTTCATCAGCATTCCTTTAAGATTTGCTTATACAATTTCTGATTGAGCATTCACTGTTGGCTGTTTTACATCCCCTCAGTCCCAGTAACCATATTCCCAGTTTAAAAAAATCTGTTTTATTTTTTCTACTTTATAATATCCATTGCCTTATGCTTCGTTTCCCGTACGTTAAATTTTTTGGTTCCCTTACAATATGAACATTTTGTATTCGCCAAATCTTGGAGAAAAAATGGGAATATAATAAGTCTGTTCATCAGCTATACATGGATTTTAAAAAAGCATATGATTCAGTTAGGCGAGACAAATTGTACAATATCCTCATTGAGTTTGGGAAACCAAAGAAGTTAGTTAGACTGGTCAAAATGTGTCTAAATGAAACCTATAGCAGAGTCAAGGTAGGGAAACTCATACAGGTTTGCCATTAAAAGCGGCTTGAAGCAAGGAAATGCACTGTCGTCTTTACTTTTAAATTTCGCTTTGGAACATGCCATTAGAAAGGTTCAGGAAAACAAGGCAGGCGTAGAATTAAATGACAGTCAGCCGATTTTAGCTTATGCAGATGACGTTTGCTTGAAGGGCGATGGCATAAAACACAATCGAGAGAAATGCAGAGTCTTTTCGATTCCTGCAGGGATGTTGGATTAGAAATTAACACAGAAAAAACTAAGTATATGGTCATGAAACGTGTAAATAATGCGCTACAAATTATTAGAATTGGAATCCTAGTACATCGTACTATTATATTTTCCTATCTACCGAAAACTCATTATTTATACACACATACAACACTGATTAAAGAATGCCTAAACAACTTCTTTTGCTTGGTTGACATCAATTTTAAACTCATATTCTTCTTCTAATGGTATATTGTTGGTTATGTGCCATGACAGGTTCCATAAACGGATGAGCATTTAATACCAGCTTTTCAACATCCATATCTTCCACCACACCGAGAAGCACACTGACAAAATATGATGTGCAAATATTCTAAGGTGCCACATAGACAAGTAAACATTTATTTAAATTAATAGGTAGGCCTACTATTCTTACAATTTCTAAATATATATAATTCCTTTCCATTTTTCAAAATACGGGTATTTTTTTTTAACGAAGCATATAACGGCTTTACAATAATAATAATAATAATAATAATAATAATAATAATAATAATAATAATAATAATAATAATAATAATAATAATAATGTTTTTTGTGTAACGTTAATCTTTAGTAAGTGTATTTTTCTAAGAACTAGTTTGCTTGACATCGTGCCATTTTAATTACCATCTGCTCCCTTTTGTGTTAAAAACATATGATATAATAGGTCTGTATACAAAGGAATTTCCAGAACTATGTCATATTCATCTCCTTCTATTTCCTGAACTATTAATCCTACAGAAATGATTCCGATCAATTTTGGGTAGTTTAAGTTTGTGCACAAACTTTTTTGTTGTTGTTGCTAGAACCCATAGGTTTTTGTGTATTTAGGGAAAACTGAGAGAAACGACATTCAAAAGTGCACCCCACCCCCGCTCACTCCCTATCCATGGGGACTTTTATTTTGTTGTATAGGATACTTTTCTCCACATTTCTGTCAAATTTCAGAACTACATGATTTTATTCTCCCTATTTTTCCTTTGTTGCCTGGACAATAATATATTTTCCATTACATGTAGGCCTACTGTGCTTGTATCGTGATCGGATTTTTAATAAATGCAGCTTTAATGATTGTGTAATATTTGTCCACTTGTTTCACGATGTAAATACACACTATATAGTTTATATACAAAGATATAACCCCTAAATATAGAGAAAGTGCGATGTACGGTTTTCTTTCGAAATCTCAAAATTTGACCGAAAATTAAAATTGTTATAACTTTTGAACATTTAAAGACAAAATAACAAATGACTACTCATTTTAAAGTGAATTTAATTCCCTACAACTTCTTTCAGGAGAGCATTGCTGTATACCTAAGGGCTGAGGCGCTAGAAAGCCAAATGTGTCGAAAAGCGCGAGGCGAAGGTGCTTTTTTTTTTTTTTTTTTTTTCGAAAATTTTCTATTTTGGCTGGTGGATATCTCGAAAACTATTAGGAATAGACAAATATGTGTATGATAATACTTGTAGGCAATATCATCAGTTGTATATGGCAGCGTTTCATCTACGATGCACCATTGTTTAGATATAAGCGAAAAACTTAAAAAAGGGACCTTCTGCGGGGCCCCCTGTCCCCCCGTCATCGCCCACCCTCAGGGACTTTTAGTATATTGTTCAGGACTCTCCCTCCGAAAACTCTGCCAAATTTCAAAACTACACGATTTATTTTTTCTATTTTTCCTTCGTTGCCTGGATTAAAGCGCGGTAGTGAACCTTCGGGTTCCTAATATTCCTTTAGCTTGCTTAGGAATTGTCTATTGCCATTGAATGAGTGAGTACAATATCAACTCTCTTAAATATGAAGAAAACATTAAACTCAAAGATATTTTTAGTCTATAGGCCTACCATAGCAACATAAATTAATTATTCATATCATAGCAACATCATTTAATTGTTTATTTGTTTATCTTTGGAGTATTTGTCTTTTGTGCCGTGTACATCAGCTGCTGGAGAGTAGGTCTTCTGAGCTGTTGTCACTCATAGTTACTGCCCTTAATATTGTACAAATTCGTCTGCAGGATTGAAGGTAGGACGGTACTGGGATTCTTTATGCAAAATGATCACTCGGTTCTCCCAATATCGCATTTTTATTTCCACTTTATACATGACTCTACTTCTATATCTCTTTATTACTATTAACACCCCCAGTTCCCCAGTTCATCCCCTGAGCATCCCCTCAGGGATCTTTACGTATATTACAGGAAAACGTCCATATCTATCACTATCCTTGCGGAGACTAACTATCAAACACGCGCATAGCGGCCACGGTATATTCAAAGGAATTTACGCATCAGCAGTACTAGCCTGCACACGGGGCTGAGTCGGCCCTGGACTTTGTTCGCAGGATATTACGCCACACTTTCCTTTAATTCATGTAAACTTACTTTAAGGAAAAACGGATTTAGGATAATCGATATGGGAAATTTTCCGTTCAGCATAATAGGAATTCGGGATTTTGGGTTCGAAAAAGTGATCGGGAACGTTCAATACATTCTGCATTTAGAAATTTACCACTCCTTTCTTTACAATAAGTTTTCATTGCGTTGCTGTTACCACAACTCAGTTTGTCGGCCTGAGTGGCGCAATCAGTATGGCACTGGTTTGCTTTGCCAAGGTCGTGGTTTGGATCCAGGTCCAGGTCCTGGTCGATGGCTTTAATGTGTGTATAAATATGACATTCCCGTGTATAGAGTTAGTCTCGGGCTTAAGTTGCAGTATGCCACGCCATCAAATAGTCATAACGATCTTCCTAACTTAGTCATGGGTCGGACAAATTTTTTCTCTGATATAGGCTAGCCTACCGGTATCGAAGACCAGCGTTATATTTGGAACTTAAGAAGATTCTTAATCTTATTAGTATTATTGTTTATTATTATTATTATTATTATCATTATTATTATCATCATCATTATGTAAATAATATGGTATTTACAGCAATGATTAAAAGTGCCAAAAATAAGTAGCATTCAAAGTTGCAAAATGATTGGACTAATTTTTTGGTTATATAATTAAATAATCAACAAATTATAATCTTACCTGTGAAAATTTACACGTTTTAAATATTACAATGTGCATTTATTCATTTTTAATTTTTTAATTCTCATACTTAGAACAATATAAATTAATTTAAAATAGAAATATTTAAAGTAGTGACGTGCTTGATAATATAAAATGATATAATTTTAGCCTTATTCAGCCTATGATGATTTATTCAACTTTATTAATAGTAGGTTTATCCAAAAAGTTCTGTTACGTTAAAAAATTACAACTTTCATGAGTATAGTCGAGGTCCGCAGATTGCCAAATAGATCACACTGCCGTAACTGAAATAGTTCCTTAACATGAGCTTTACCGGTATAGGTCTACATTGGGCCTATTTTTTTACCTATCGCAAGTAAGTCCTTCTCATAAACTGCTGTATTTTACAGTTACTCAACTTATAATATAAATAGAAGTAATACGAATAAGGTTCTTTTGCCATAACTGTCACATGACTGGCACACCTGTGCAAATTTATGTATAACTTGCCCTTGCAATTTTAACTTCCTAAAGTAACTTTAGAACATACGATATTATTATTATTATTATTATTATTACTATTATTACTAGAGACAAGATGTTACTCAAAATATTGCCTACACTTTATTGTTAAAGATATCTTAAAAATAATAGTAATAGGATTTTACAGTAGGCTAAATGCAATTTCGCCTACATTTCCCTATTTGCATTTAAACTTCTGTTATTGCCTACTAGCTTAAAAGGCCCGGCGTCGCCCGGGTTTTGTATTTTGTAATATGAAATTAACTTATGGAGGACTTTCAATGTTGAAACTCTAGGTCCTTATATAATACTAGCTGAAAAGGCCCGGCGTCGCCCGGGCTTTGTATTTTTTAATTTGAAATTAACTTATGAAGGACTTTATGTATGTAGAACTTGAAATGAAGAAAAAGATTTATCACACTCAAACTATTCCATCAGAAAACGCTGGATATAGATTTTTATGGCTCATAGAGGATGTGGAATGCTGCATTCCGTTGCTTCTACACATCATGCTTGGGAGGGGTTGAAATAAGAAGAAACACAAATTACTTAAGATTGTACTGACTTGACGGAAAATTTTATTTCTCATTCTCATGTTACCATACAATCGTTTCGGGGCTGAAATAAAAGAGAAATGCAGTATCACTTTCATACTTTCCTCCCCTAAAACCCGGGACATAATATACTGCGAGCATAGGACTCAAAATGTTCCATCCCATGCTTAGAGCCTATGATAAACATCCCTATTTCTCAACTAATCAAAGCCTACAACTATGGATAACGTATAAGCGGAAAGGATTATTTACAGACTTCTGATATAGCATACTCACACACTTAAGTTGTCCCTGCAATAGACCTCTTCTTCTACATCAAAATATGAATTGAGAAAATATTTCTTATGTCGAGGGTAGAGAAAGTTATGTGACTACATCACACTGTGCTTTATTTTCGTGGATTTCATTTTCAGTAATTATTTTCGCCAATATATTACATCGATGAAATCATAATTCGTTAAAGTTCAGCATTATATAGTCGCCAAAGTCCAATGTTATCAAAGTAAACAATACACTGTTGTCATGTGAACTGAACAACATTTCATTTTTTTCAGTAGAATATTCACAGAAATTATATAATTTTCAAGGGAAGGACTGATTTGTTTCAATTTTAATGTTGACAGCTATACTTCCCGGGCTTAACTGGGTATGTGTGCAAAATGTCGTGTAAATTGGTAAAGAAATGTAGATTTGTATAAGGAACAAACATACATACATACATACATACATACATACATACATACATACATACATACATACATACACACTTTCGATTTTATATATTAGATGTATGTAGAATTCGAAATGAGGAAGAACTACACATGACACTCAGACTATTCCCTCAGAAAACGCTAGATATAGCTTTTTATGGCTCATAGAGGATGTCGAATGTTGCATTCCATTGCTTCTACACACCATGCCTGGGAGGAGTGCAAATAAGAAGAAAAAGAAATTCCGGTTACATAAGATTGTATTGTCTTGACAGAAAATTGTATTTCTCACTCTCATATTACCATACAACCGTTTCGGGGCTGAAGTAAAAAAGAAATTCAATATCACTTTCATACTTTCCTTCCCAAAAACCTGGGACGTAATATACTGCGCGCGTAGGACTGAAAATGTTCCATCTCATTTTGTCTTCTTTTAGATGCTTAGGGCCTCTGATAAACATCCCTAGGCCTATTTCTCAACTAATACAAAACCTAAAGCTATGAGTGACGTATCAGTGGATAGGATTTATTACAGACTTCCGATATAGCATACTCACTGGCACACACTTCAGTTGTCCCTGCAATACGACCGCTTATTCTACATCAAAATGTGAAGTGTAGCGTTCTAGAGCGCTACATTTCTGTCCTCTGCATTGTGCGCATTCTTACTTTATTTCTCCCGTGTTATCGCGCTGGGGGGCTCGCTCCGAGCTGGCTCCCGTGTCAGTCAGTCGGGAGCTGGTCGCCGAACTAAGTAGTCAAGATTGTGGAAGTAGTTATGTGCCGTCGCTTCTGGTGCCGTGATGAAGTTTGCCGCTGCGATTCCGTCATGTAAGTTTTCTAAATTTGTCCCTAAAGCTTTCTGCCCAAGACCTTCTGTCTGGGGTTTTATTTGGTGATATTTTCTTAATCACTCATCAACATGTCCGTTACCATTCAGTATAATTCACGTTAGTGAATTTCAGTTATCGATGCTAGCAACCATTCAAGTTGTATGTGAAGCAGCCATGAAATCAGTCGTGCATACCTTGAGCTAATTATACGATATATGACCGCGACGTATGATGTAATTCTTGTTTCTTATGCAGAAGTTTTGTTCTTCAAATAACTCAGTTACATTCGTGAATAAAGAAAGATTCCCAGGCAGGTAGTAGCTATTTATAGGCCGTATTAAAATGAATGAAACTTTGTTCGTCCGTTTTTAATATAATGCAGCCGTACGTAAGCTGTTATATAGAGTGCATAGTCTGAAATAATATTTATGTAATTAGCAATATCTTTCATCTTGATATAAGTTCTGAGAGAATTTGTTAGGGATTTTACCCTGATTTATATGAGCCATAAAGTTATGGGTTTTATGAAATTGTAGGCTAATTTAGGTGCTAGGCCTTGTCATAGGTTTATTTAAATTGGTACATAAATTATTACATCTTGTGCTGCAGTTATTAACAGTTTATACCACGTAATATATACTCATTATGTTCATGGTAAATTAGATTTCTTAACTTGAAGTTTCGTAGATTTTACATTTATTTCTGAAATTTTGGGAAAGTCATTTTCAAGCCATATCATTCCGTTTTGTTTCCAGAAATTATTAATTCCTTGTAAGTTTGTTTTATCTGCCTTGGTAAAATCTTCAGTCTCCCTTTAAAGCTATTTTCGTTATCTATAGTGCTATTTATACTAGAACGCCTATGTCCCTTAGAGTACAGATCCGTACTTCCGGTTATTGCTTAGCTTTTCTATATTTATTTGATTTATTTATTTATTGAGTTTGGCAGTTAATATTGCTCTTGGAGAAATAATTCAAGACTGTTGCTATATAATATTTCTAGTATATTTCCAGTATATCTCAGTCAACTTCGACCTACTTCTATTTCTATATTGGTGTCGAAACTTCTAGGCCTATGACATAGTCTAGTTTATCATGCAGTTCAGAATTAGTGTTATTAATATTTCAATGTATATAGTTTTATAATATTTTATGTACATCTCCGATGCACCTGTTATATTATCACATTTGAATTATAAATTAAACTTGTTGAACTTTATGGTGGTTTTGCCAATATTTCTCCCCAACTTTGACTTTGTTTTTCAGGTTTAGAATATTTGCTAAAACTTAGGTCCCTTTTCTATATTCTGGATGCACATGATATTCATATTTATGTAGAGAAACGCAGTTTTGATATTAGGGCTTTAACTTATTTAATTAGTAGACATTTCAACTTCTACATTCGAACCTATTTCTTCGGACTTGGTGCTTGGGATTTGCTTAATTGTGATCTCTGGCCACCACTCCGCGCTTCACAGTGGTAGCAGAGCGTAGTTAGGTTCAGTTAGGCCCTTTCTTCAAAATTTTGCGGCTCTGCTTACCACATTTCATTTTTTTGATCTATCGTAACTTTGAACTTTAAAGATATTTGCAGGTTAGTTTATTAAAACCTCATTATTAATATTCTTCTATCCTAACCTGGAATTGAAAGTAAACTTACGCTTTGCTTATTACAGTATTATATTTGATCTTCTATCCTAACTTACAATTTAAAGTAAAAGTAAACATTGAAAAACTTTCTCTTGTACGTTTTTCCATTTTCACATTTGCCCTTTCTTCAGTGAAGTGGGGTTTCCTCTTAGTTTCGTGTGTGATTAGTAATTCTGCATTTTTACTGGAAAAGCTCATCCAGAATTATTCTATCATAACTTACAATTTAAAGTGAAAGTAAATATTGAAAGTTTTCGATTGTACGTTTTTCCATTTTCATATTTTCTCCCTTCTACAGTGAAGTGGACTTGCATTTAGTTTGGTATAGGATTAGTAGTTCTGCATTTTTTACTGAAAAGAATTATCCAGAGTTATTCAAAATTTTACTAAGTAGTTTACTGCTTGAATTAATTGAATTCAGTCACAATTACAAAATCATTGTTTTGTTGTGTTAATGCGATTTTTTAAGCACTAGATTTGCGAGTTTATTTCGAATTATTTTCTGGAGTCCTTACTACGGCTCTCTTTTTGTGCTGTATATATAAATTAAGGTGAAATGGCTGAGCGGATTTTCGTCCCTTTTGAATTCTTACTTAAAGCTGATTTATTGTATGAACTTCAAATCAGAGGAGTGATGGCTGATAGTAATGAGCCCGTTTCGAACTTAAGTAAGCTGTTAAAGGAAAAACTTTCAGTCCCTCTTGATCCTGCTAAGTTATCTTATTTGAAACCCGATGTGGAAGCCCCGGCTTTAGTGAACAAAACAGAGGAAATTTTTGATCAAGTTAGAGAGCTCAGAGCGGAAGGGAGTTTATCTCAAAAACAGTTAAGGAGGTTGCAAGCAAAGCTTGATAATCTGTTAAATAGAATCGGTGATTTATTGTCAATTGAAATGTCCTCAGAGTATAGCGACGCTTTGATAGCTTTGCAGAATACTATTGTTAAAGAGAAAGAAGCTATTAAAGGAGATGTAGGGAATTTAGCGAATTCTGTTCCACCATTTTCTGAAACTAATCCTGGTTTAGTTCAAGTTGACTCTCCGAATCCGTTCCGTATGCCGATGCACGTAGCCATGGGGGATAGGCCACTTTATTCGCCACACGGATCTCATGAACTTGTAGCTGGGTTAAGCCATGAATTTTCGAAATTGCCACACCCATTAGGAAAACTTTTTGAAGGCTTGGAGAGATTCAATGATTATTCATTGGATGCTATAGTTAATTTCATTCAGTATGTCAATGAGGTGCACTCCCAAGTAGAAATATTTGCTTTTCCCGAAAGTCAAGTACTAAGCATATTTTATGCAAGTTTACAGGGGCCCTTAAAAGACTTAGCCAAAAAAGCAGTGCAGGATGGAATTGGGTTAATTCAGTTTCATCAGGAGTTACTGGATTTTTATTTTCCTCCCAGAGCAAAGATTTCTCTGTTAAACAAACTGTATTATAGAGTTCAGGGAGAGCGGGAAACATTTTCAGAGTATGTCAAAAACATAAAAACGTATGCTGCTGTGTTTCGCTTGAATCAATCTGAATCTGAAATCGTGGGTAATATTCTTGATGGAATGTCACCTAGAACTAGAGGAATGACAGTTTTTGAATCCAGACCTACCAATTTTAAAGAACTAGACAGGTTATGTGCTCGTCTGAATTGTATTAATTTTTCTGACTCCTTGCGGACAACCAATAATGATTCTAGAATGGGTTCTCGGTCTCAAGCTAATATTAATACACCTAGAGCAGGCCAAATTCCCCAAGTTCGCATTCAGGAACCCAGGATTTGTTTCTATTGTAGGAGACCCGGTCACATATTAAGAAATTGCCCTTCCCGTCCAGCTACTAGGGACGTAGAGAGGCGTGGTCCGGAAACTCGCCGTGAATCTAGTTCATCTTCACCTGTGCAGGGATCAAATTCATCAAGACGGTCTTGACAATTAACCCGCCCCTCGGTTTGTTTCTTTACTCAGAATGTTGCTGATCGATTAAGAGTATCTGGATTTTCTGGACGTTCTCTCCCTTTTGTTAAGATACTATGTGGACCTTTAGAAGTGCCTGCTTTAGTTGACAGTGGCTCTTCGGTTAGTATTATTTCTAATCAAGCTTATCAGTATATGGCTAGTATTAGAAAAGTTCCCCCCATTTCTCCTGGAAATATGTCTTGTTCTGCTGCTAATACCCAGATCATAAAATTTCTAGGTTGGGTTAAGTTAAGGGTTAAACTTAATAGATTCTCGTGGTCCTTCAAATTTTGGGTTGCCGAACAGCTTTCTGTACCAGTTATTCTAGGTGTTCCGTTCTGTGAGGAAACTGGGTTAATACTAGATTTCCGGAAGGAAGAAATTTATTTCAAATTTGCACCAGAAGTTAAGTTCAAATTTTGTCCTTATAATCCTGCCCATGCGTTTGTAGAAGCAAAGAAGGAGGAGTTACTTTTAACTGTAGAAAATGAAACTCAAGTATCACGAAATTTGGGAATTAAAGATATTTCTCTTAACCATTTGTCTGATTCTCAGCAAGAGATTCTTTGGGGTATTGTAGACCAGTTTGGTGATGTATTAACTACTAGGCTTGGGCTCACAACTCTTTTGGAATATGAGATTGAACTGTTGGATAACACTCCAGTTAGGAAACCTCCATATAGGCTATCCCCACCCAAGGTAAAGATCTTAAGGGAACATGTTCAACGTATGCTGGATGAAGGAGTTATCACTCCCTCTTGCTCAAATTACAGCAGTCCTATTTTCCTTGTACAAAAAGGAGAGGACAAGTTTAGGCCAGTCATAGATTACAGACATCTGAACGCTAAAATTAAAATAGATTCCGTTCCGTTGCCAGATATCCACTCCTCATTTGCATGGTTTGCTAAGGCCAAATACTTTACATCACTGGACCTCAACCAAGCATATTATCAAATTCCATTAGCAGCCCAGTCACGTAAGCTTACAGCATTTTGTACAGATTGGAACCTATACGAATATACCAGAGTCCCATTTGGATTAGCCACTGGGGCACAAGTGCTCACTCGCTTGCTCGATCAGATATTTTCTGATGTGAAATTCGAGTTCGTATACCATTATCTGGATGATCTCGTCGTATATTCAGAATCCTTCGACGAGCACATGAAACATCTCTGTTTGGTGCTTACTCGTTTGAGAGAAGCTGGCCTAACTGTAAATCCTGAGAAGATAACCCTTGCTGCTAATCGTCTTTCTTTTTTGGGACATGTAGTTTCACCAGAAGGGGTTACTATAGATCCCGAACGTACTAGAGCCATAAGAGAGTTTCCTCCACCCAAGGATGCGAAAGGAATCGCAAGATTCTTGGGAATGGTTAATTTTTTTCACCGCTTCATTCCGAATTTGGCTAATATAGCTGCTCCTCTTAATGCTCTCAGAAGAAAAGGGGTTAAGTTTGTCTGGGGTCAAGAACAATTGGATGCATTCGAAAAGTTGAAGTTACTGGTCATGAATCCCCCACTTCTGGCAATGCCCGACTTCTCAAATAAATTTGTGTTACAAACTGATGCTTCTTCTGTTGCATTAGGCAGTGTCCTTTTGCAGGACTCTGGAACAGGTCGTAGGCCGGTGGCTTACGCCTCCAGAACCCTGACCACTCAGGAGCGTGCGTTCTCGGCTTATGAACTCGAAGCGTTGGCTGTCTTGTATGCAGTCGAAAAATTCCGGATGTATCTGGAGCATGTCGAGTTTGACCTCGAGACTGATTGCCAGGCGTTGAGCTGGGTTCTGGCCAAACCCAGAACAACTGGAAGACTAGCTAGATGGGCAATCAGGTTGTCAGCCTTCAAGTTCTCTGCCAGACATATTCGAGGTACTGAAAATTCTGTGGCAGATGCTTTATCTCGCATGTTCTTATCTGCCAATGCTTCCGCAGTTACTTCTTTTGAATCTTCTACATCTCTGGAAACCAAAGAGGTTGCCGAGAGTGTCTTTTCCCCTCAGGACCAATTTTCTGCCACTAATGAAATGGAATCTCAGAGGATAGTTGCTGGAATACTGTCTGAATTTCCTCTAGCCTTTCAGTCCATTCGAGATCATCAGTTACAGGATCCTCATCTTGGTCAGATTATTAGGGATATCGAAGCTGGAAAGATTCATGCCCGTTTGTCTTTGAAAAATGGTGTTCTCCATAGTGCAGCAAGCAGACACACTCCTGCTCGCATTATGTTGCCTTCCATATTAGTAGATATGGTTTTCAAATATTTTCACGAGACGCCTGTAGGTGGTCACCTTGGGGTTTACAAGACGAATGCTAGTATCCGTCAGTATTTTGTGTGGACTGGCATGACAGCTGACATCCGCGCCAGGGTGCGGGCCTGTCAGACCTGTATTGCGGCTAAGCCATCTTTGGCCAGTAATTTTGGATTTCTGACCTCCCAGGTACCTAAAGCGCCTCTTGACCGTCTTTTTATAGACTATGTGGGCAAGTTTCCCCGATCTAGAAGTGGAAATTTGTATATATTGGTAATCATTGATTCATTTTCAAAATTTGTATGGTTATTTCCGACTCGCGATGCCAATACCAGAAATACTATAGATTGTTTAAAAAGAGTTTTCTCCGTGGTTGGTTTCCCGAGAAGTATAGTGTCCGATAATGCTAGTTATTTCACTTCTGGTTCATTTCGACGTTTCTGTTTTGGCTTAGGTATCCGTCATTGTACCACATCTCCTTATTACCCCCAGCCCAGTCACGCCGAGAGATTTAATCGTAACCTCAGAAGTGCGCTTATTGCCTTTCATTCACAAGATCAAACGTCGTGGGACCAAAATCTATTTTGGCTGCAATTTGCTTTCAATTCGGCCAAACATGAAGCCCATCGCTGCACTCCTGTTTCTCTTTTGTTTTCATTCAGACCCAATAATCCTTTAGCCAATGTCTGGTCCATCTATGACCTTTTGCCTGAGCCCGAACAAGCTTTCCAAGTAAAGGACTTGTGGAAGCGCGCTTCTCGGAACTTGAAGCTGGCTCATGATAGAACTGAGCTTGCCTATAACAAGAATAGGAGGCCAGTGCCATTTAAGGTTGGTGACTCTGTTTGGGTGAAAAATTTCCCTAGGAGTAGTGCTGCGGCAAAGGTAGCGGCTAAATTGGCTCCTCGATTCATTGGTCCATATATTATTGAGAAGTTCCTTACTCCGGTTACTGTTTGGCTAAAGAGTACCATAAATGGTCGCGAGAGAAAGGCACACGTTTCCCACCTCAAGAGTACATGAAGCTTTCTTAGCGTCTAAAGTTTTGCGGCGTCCCGCTGTTATTTTTGCATGTTTGGGTTAGTTTTGTGGGTATAATTTCATGAGAGGTATATTGCTGTTATTTAAGATGTGGTCGAAAGAGCCTATGCTTGTGTGTAGCAGAAATCTTTTGCAAAATATGATATGGCCTAGACTATGTAGTTGTTTATTTTCAAATCATGTCCTTAAAAGGGATCAATATATTTATGTCAGCACCCTATTTTACTTAACTAGTAAATATACTTTCTAGGATGGCTCTATTGATTTTGTACCTTATGGAATATATTATGCTATGGGGTGAGTCGGTTTCCCTCTTGCTCCTAACTGGGAGGAGTGGTGAAATTACGAATACGTCCTGAAGCCACTCTGCTAATTCCAGTATTGGAGATTGCCTTTTAGACATATCATTGGGGACGGCTCCCAGGGGCATTCCGGATACCTGCGAGCTGGGCCCAATGGTATTGTTTCGTTGCGTATGAGGCATTCACTGCAAGTGCCCTGCGCGTGTTGTTTAGTTTCTTTATTATTTGGGTCCCGCCGCCTAATTGTGCATCCAGAATGATTATTTGTATTTGCCATAAAGATGTACTGTAGTCCGTAGTAAGCAATTGGTCAATATTGGGAGGAAGATAAGTTCCTTATTACATTCTACTTCGCAAAGGAAGCCAGGTTTGGCTTGAGTATTATTTGTGTAACATTTCAGTAACCTTTTTCGTCGCTGTCATACTTCGTATTTCATGCCATGTGAGGCAAAGAGATAGGCTGGTATTAGTAAGCCTTGAATTATATGGCTGCTTCATATTCAGTTGTTCGTTTTGATAATGCATGACTGATTTTATGCTGTGAGTATATAAAGCATATATGATTACTCAATTTGCTTTTGATCTATTAGCTATTCTGATTATTCTACTATATTGTATATTTGTTTTTCCAGTTTGATTTATACTCAAGAAGTAATGGACATGTTTTTCCCTAATATTTATAGTTTTTTGTATACTTACATGACGGACGTGGTGGAGATGGATTCGGGGTTACCGGGGTGGCGGCCTAGCTGCACTCCTCCCGACTAGTATGTGGTCTCATTAACTAACAACCAATGCTATGAGAGACCAAATTATAATTATTTGGATAAATCCTAAACAAGTCAGAAGTTACACTTGCTATTTTGACTCAAGAAACTTAATTCAAGATAATTGAGAAATGATGATGAAATCAATAATGACCATCAGATTTAAAAAAGAGATAAAACATGAAGATCTTCAGAAAAATTATCGGACACAGATGCTAGCTCTGTGTCCACTCCTCATGAAAATGAACATTTTCTGTGCTGCTGTCGTTTGTGTTGTAGCTGCATCTACTACCTTCGCTTGTGGCCGAGTGTGAGATTCCTGTGATGGTTTGGAGACCTGTTCTGGACTATGATATGGTCCTATTGTTGCTGCTGCTGCAGGAGCGCGTCAGCCGGCTAGCGCTCTTGTGGTTCCTGGTCGGGCCCATGGGGTGGCCACCCCTCCTTGTCTTGACACTAAACCATGGTGTCCGGGACCCTTCCTCTACGCAGCTATCTACGATGATCTTCTGGCAGTTCTTCAGTGCATGGACCTCGGCCCTCCTTCAAGAAGCGCTACGTGTTCTGTTGTCTATTAGCAGAAAGCAAATCCAGTCTAGCTGCTAAAAGTGATATTGCTTATGGGCTGGCGACTTGGCTCGTGTGTTATTATCTGTGTGCCAATTAAGGACACACTCTTGAGCCCTAGTATCGCCCTGCTCTCAGTCTAATTATTTTGGTGGGACTCAAAGAGACATCCTCAATTATCCAAAGGATATATAGTTGAGCCCTCCCTTGAGTGAGCAGCAGATTATACTAATCAATTTTCTTTCAGAAGAAATTTAGTGCAGAAAGTTTCTTGTAATTTTGTGTAATAGAAAAATCAAACATAAGAACATCGGACTTCTACAAATACAAGGATTTTGAATATATGGGAATTGATACATTGTACCTAGTAATGAAAGCAAAACAGACTTTTGGAACAATAATATTACAGTTTAAGTAGTCATGATTTGTGAGTGTATTGCTTCAGCATTGGCTGTGATGTAAAGAAAAATTTGTATAATGATTGCAAGACTGTTTAGGATATTATGAATTTAATATATAATTATTTGAAAAATGAATGTGGTGTTTATATTTCAGAGTACTCAGGTATTTAAAAGAACTCTGGTTTAAGAAATTAACTGTCTATGATAACCAATTTCATAAGTGATTTTTAGGATTATTTATTATTGCTTATTTCCAAGTAGGGCTGTTTTTAAGGAAGCTCTAGTTTGGCCTATTTAAATTTTTAATTCTTGTATAGTGTTTCTCGCACAACTTCTAGATTTAGGGTTACTATCTGTTTCTGGGAATCTCTTTTGTAATTTGAAAATATTTTTCTGCTGGCAGGGGGGAGATTGTAGCGTTCTAGAGCGCTACATTTCTGTCCTCTGCATTGTGCGCATTCTTACTTTATTTCTCCCGTGTTATCGCGCTGGGGGGCTCGCTCCGAGCTGGCTCCCGTGTCAGTCAGTCGGGAGCTGGTCGCCGAACTAAGCAGTCAAGATTGTGGAAGTAGTTATGTGCCGTCGCTTCTGGTGCCGTGATGAAGTTTGCCGCTGCGATTCCGTCATGTAAGTTTTCTAAATTTGTCCCTAAAGCTTTCTGCCCAAGACCTTCTGTCTGGGGTTTTATTTGGTGATATTTTCTTAATCACTCATCAACATGTCCGTTACCATTCAGTATAATTCACGTTAGTGAATTTCAGTTATCGATGCTAGCAACCATTCAAGTTGTATGTGAAGCAGCCATGAAATCAGTCGTGCATACCTTGAGCTAATTATACGATATATGACCGCGACGTATGATGTAATTCTTGTTTCTTATGCAGAAGTTTTGTTCTTCAAATAACTCAGTTACATTCGTGAATAAAGAAAGATTCCCAGGCAGGTAGTAGCTATTTATAGGCCGTATTAAAATGAATGAAACTTTGTTCGTCCGTTTTTAATATAATGCAGCCGTACGTAAGCTGTTATATAGAGTGCATAGTCTGAAATAATATTTATGTAATTAGCAATATCTTTCATCTTGATATAAGTTCTGAGAGAATTTGTTAGGGATTTTACCCTGATTTATATGAGCCATAAAGTTATGGGTTTTATGAAATTGTAGGCTAATTTAGGTGCTAGGCCTTGTCATAGGTTTATTTAAATTGGTACATAAATTATTACATCTTGTGCTGCAGTTATTAACAGTTTATACCACGTAATATATACTCATTATGTTCATGGTAAATTAGATTTCTTAACTTGAAGTTTCGTAGATTTTACATTTATTTCTGAAATTTTGGGAAAGTCATTTTCAAGCCATATCATTCCGTTTTGTTTCCAGAAATTATTAATTCCTTGTAAGTTTGTTTTATCTGTCTTGGTAAAATCTTCAGTCTCCCTTTAAAGCTATTTTCGTTATCTATAGTGCTATTTATACTAGAACGCCTATGTCCCTTAGAGTACAGATCCGTACTTCCGGTTATTGCTTAGCTTTTCTATATTTATTTGATTTATTTATTTATTGAGTTTGGCAGTTAATATTGCTCTTGGAGAAATAATTCAAGACTGTTGCTATATAATATTTCTAGTATATTTCCAGTATATCTCAGTCAACTTCGACCTACTTCTATTTCTATATTGGTGTCGAAACTTCTAGGCCTATGACATAGTCTAGTTTATCATGCAGTTCAGAATTAGTGTTATTAATATTTCAATGTATATAGTTTTATAATATTTTATGTACATCTCCGATGCACCTGTTATATTATCACATTTGAATTATAAATTAAACTTGTTGAACTTTATGGTGGTTTTGCCAATATTTCTCCCCAACTTTGACTTTGTTTTTCAGGTTTAGAATATTTGCTAAAACTTAGGTCCCTTTTCTATATTCTGGATGCACATGATATTCATATTTATGTAGAGAAACGCAGTTTTGATATTAGGGCTTTAACTTATTTAATTAGTAGACATTTCAACTTCTACATTCGAACCTATTTCTTCGGACTTGGTGCTTGGGATTTGCTTAATTGTGATCTCTGGCCACCACTCCGCGCTTCAGAAGTGAGAAAATGATATTTTCCATGTTGAGGGTAGAGAAAGTTATATTACTGCTTTATTTTCGTGGATTTTATTCTTCAAGAATTATTTTCACAAATGTATTACTTACATCGATAGTATCAGAATTTGTTAAAGCCCAGTATTATAATATAGTTTCCAAAGCCCTATGCGAACACCGTAAACAATACTTTCGTTATGTAAACAGAACTCTCTAACTGTGCCTCATTTCACATTTCCAACTTTTCCCGTAGATTTTCCAAAAAAAATTCTTTCATGCAAACCTTGTCCTGACAATTACGGACACAACAAAAGAAAAATCAGTCAAATCGGTCGAGTCGTTCTCAAGTGATGCTCCGTCATAGATTTTGGAAATTCATTTTTATTAATATAGACTAGCTTAAATGGCCCGCCGTCTCTCGGGTTTTTATTTTGTAATTTGAAATTAACTTATGACAGACTTTCGATTTTCAAACTCTAGGACCTTGTATAATATGTAGCTCTACACACCATGCCTGGGAGGGGTTGAACTAAGAAGAAACACAAATTCCGATTGCATAAGATTGTATTGTCTTTATGGAAATTTTTATTTATCACTCTCATGTTACGATACAACCGTTTCGGAGCTGAAATTAAAAAAAAATCAATATCACTTTCATACTAATATACTGAAAATGTTCCACCCTATTTTGTCTTCTTGTAGATGTTTAGGGCCTATGATAAACATCCCTATACAAAGCCTACAGCTATGAGTGACATATCAGTGGATATGATTTTTTTTACCGACTTCTGATATAGCATTCTCGTTGACATTGGTCCCTGCAATACGACCGCTTATTCTACATTAAAATGTGAAGTGAGCAAATGATATTTTCCATGTCGAGCGTAGAGAAAGTTATTTGATTGTATCTCATTGTGTTTATTTTCGTGGATATCATTCTTCAAGAATTATTTTAGGAAATGTATTACATCGATAGCATCAGAAATAAAGCCCAGTATTATATAGTTCCTTAAAGCTCTATGTGAACACTGTAAAAATATACTGTTGTCATGATAATTGAACTGCATTTCATTTTTTCAGTATAAAATTTTTTGAAATTATATAAATTTTCAAGGGAAGAAGTGGCTTGTTTGAATTTTAATGTTGATCGCGTTACTTCTCGGGCTTAACTGGGTATGTGTGCAAAATTTCGTGCAAATTGGTCGAGAAATGAAGATTTGTATAGGGAACAAACATACCCACATACATACATACATACATACATACATACATACATACATACATACATACATATTTCACCCCTGCAATCTCTTGCTCGGTGGTTATATCTGCTGCATCGGAAACATCTATTTATGACTAAGTAATCTTCCGTGTTGCAAATTTGCCAACCTATTTTAAGTTTGTTGCTTAATATTTTCTTCCTTGTTTCAGAGTTTACTTCAATAATTAGGTTTTTAGCATTCCTTTTGTTGTTAAATATAAATTTCGGTTTTACATCCCCCTCCTTTAGGTTCAGTTCAGGATTCTGAGTTGCTATTGTCACAGCTGCATTTTCAGTAGTGAGATCTTCCGGTATATTGTAGACTATCAGTTTAGGATCCCATAGTTTCTGAATGCTTACATACATACATACATACATACATACATACATACATACATACATACATACATACATACACTCTTTCGATTTGGCTTGGTTGCAAGACTCACACTTCCTTTAGTTTTGTTTTGTTATGAAAACATGTGACAGCGGAATTCTCAAATGTGAATATGTCACATTTCTTTTGTCACACTTCAATTTTTTAAATCTTTTTTTTTTATGTAAACAATTGACAGCAGACTTTGCCTCATTTCACATTTCCGATTTTTTCCTTGGATTTTCCAAAAATTTCCTTTCATACAAACCTTGTCCTGACAATTACGAACACAACAAAAAAGAGATCAGCCAAATCGGTCGATCCGTTCTCAAGTGATGCGGCAACATACATTTTGGAAATTCATTTTTATTAATATAGATAGATTATCTGATCTTTTAAACAAAACGTTGATACATACATTAACCAACAAATCGCGAATGCGTTGTGCTGCCAATCCGTATCGATAGGAATTATTTCATTTCATATTCCATGTGTTCTTTTGGCTACATAAACTTGTTTATGGTAGAGTGTGTTTTCCCAGGATATCATTGAACACGTTCTGTCACCTTCTTGAATTAAGTGGGTCCATTAACAATACCATGTGTTCTATAATTTGTCGATTGCTCTCTTTCGTTTAAAATTCAAGTGTAAACACATGTGAATTACCGGTGTCATGGACAGTTAGAAAGGATGGAGGGTCATCTTTATCTAAATTAAGTTCTATCACCAACGAAAAGTGTATTTTGTTATAGTGATGTCACAGTATAGGTTTTTTTCCGTTCTATCTATTAGATAAATGTTCTCAGTTATGTTATTCAACTCTAAAAAGATTCTCAACAAACGACGTTATACAAATAAAGAAAATAAGGTCAACGCCGATTATCAATTACGGAGTGAAAACCTGGTTGTTTTAATTATGCTGGAATTAGTATAGGCCTACTTAAAGATAATCCCACTAATTAAAACATGGTAAAAACATTTGTTAAACTAAAAAACTCATTGGCGCTACATCCCTGAAAGGACAAGGCCTACCATCCGACCGCTGCGTCATCTACCATAGGCAGATGACAGGATTGGGGGCATGTGGTCAGCACGCCGACACCCACGGCCGTTAATGGTGGTTTCCATGACCGTAAAAAATGTTTATTATCAAATTGTTTATAGAATACAATTTATCCATTGTCCGCACATATCGTTTGCCTACATTACCATAAACTGTCAGTATTGATTTTTAAACATACCATCATTAAACTTAATAACGCCTAATTGAATGCATATTTTCATATTTTATATCAATTTCTCCTGTCTATTTTGAAATGTTTGTGCCTAACATTCTCATTTACAATTTTTATCACAATGAAATATAAGTAAAAATCGATCCTCTGTTTAATCCGACTTTAATCCTTATTGCTGCTCTCTTTGAAGTTTAACAAGCTTACAACGGAAATTAGATTTACAAGAATCAAGAATGATATTATAGCATTTATGGGCACAATACGACTACATTGTTTGTAACTTCAAAATCGATTTACAATTATGGTATTATGGCGTTTATGGGCACAATATGACAATATTGTGTGTAACTTCAATGTTTTCGATTTAGAAGGATAGCTTTAGTAGTGAGAAGTTACGGGAAGGGTAGTCTATGGAGATAGGAAACAGAGTTACAAATAATGTTTATGAATTCCAGTCATCACCAGTTGAGCGAGAAACACCTTCACTCCAGGACTAGGTGTTGCCGTCTTTCATATTTGTATTCATTACAAACACAATCATGTTGGTATGTTCTGTAGTAGACATGTGTGGAGATATTCAATAGAACCATATTGGTTCTACTTTCAGCAGTAAGGCACTCCGGAAGAGAGATATTCAAACGTATGCAACCAGCGGAAGATTACTGCAGAATCAATTAATTTAACCTACCTTGAAGTGAAATACCAACATTTTTAAAGGTTAAAAAAAAAAAAAAAACATACATACATACATACACAATACACAATGCAGTGGATCTTAAATGCGTAACATCCCAAATTCACGTTTACCTAGGGGTTCCCAAATTATTTTAACATTTTCAGTGCTACTGAGGTATAAATGAGTCACCTTAAGAGTTGTGTAAACGCAGAGTTATAAGACCAATAGAATAGTGCTTTGTACAAAATGCTACGCTAGTTACGTTTGTCGTTTATGAAAACCAGCTATTCCACTGATATTTTCAACATTTATTTTAATCTTATAAATTATAACCCACTGAGTTCTTACTTGACGATTGCGTAATTAAACTATTAGTACATAAATTCAGATTTCAGCTCTGTAAGGAGAAAAGTGTGTTTTTTTTTCTGATGCGTAGAGAGCGGATTTTTATATTATCCTAAATATATGTAGCCTACATAAACATCTACAACAATAAACTCCAAATATGTAGCCCTACTAAATATGTATAATAAAAACTGCACCTAGCTTGAGGGAGGATTGATTCCATTTTTGAAAAAAAAAGTGTATTATACAGACATATTAATTTATATTATATACAATATTATATATACACTAGCGGTATATAATAGGCCAGCAGACCTTGTCCAGTTAGCTCACTGCTCCCAAAAGATGGCAAAGGATCAAGCTGCGAAAGCTGGGAATTGATCCACGTACTTACCTTCACGTTGGCGTGAGTGTTCTAGGATGCACAGCATAGCTTCTGTGTAATTTATTCACTTTACTTTATTTAATTCATACTGTGTTACAAATACGTTACCAAACTGCAAAATTAATTAATGACTTGTTCGAAGAGTGTGGTAATATGCAGCAGTTTGATACACCTCAGAAAATTGAGAAATAGAGAGAGGGAGGGCGAGAGAGACAGACAGACAGAGAGGCAGAGAAAAGTGCACTGATAGCCCGAATAACGATATTTAAGATTATTGTCATACATGCATATAGTTGAAAGGGAAATACTATTTAGATTATAGGACTAGCTAAGTGATTCCGCCCTTGCAGTTTTTACTATTATCAGATTAGCATTCAGTAAATATAATTTTTAACTGTATTTTTTTGTTATACTTTGTGATGAAACATTAACGTAAATATCTATATCAGGTATTAAACACCTGGCGTTGGAGTATACAATTATGTAGTCTATAATTATAAAAATATTTTATCATTGTGTGAATTGCTCGGACACCCGAGAAGCGGTATTCAGTGCAAGCTTAGGCGAGCACAAGGTTTCAACAAACCAGAAGGTTCAAATGTCAGTGAACGGACAACACAATAATAGTTCACTTAATCTGAAATAAACTGATCAGACGTCCCGATTTTTCCGGAACAGTTCAGATTTTCGGAGTCAAGTCCGTTTGTTCCCATCGGGTTCTGCTGGGACGCCTAAATGTATAGGTTTTTAGAAATCAAATCAAATTCCCGGTCATTTTAGGTTTCAACTGTTTTTATTTTGCAGCAAAGTTATTCATGAATTCAGTTCAGTTTCTTCAAAACCTCTACCATATTATTAATTAAATGCGCCACTTTGTGATTTGCCTTCTTACAACCTATCTGATAATGCGTGATGCGTTCAAAGTTAGAGATCTGTGATATGTTTGCGCTGAAATTGGTATTAGCGCCTACTAGGCTGGATTTACTTAGCTAGCGCTAAAGCTAACGTTTTCCGTTGGCGTGAGTGTTCTAGGATGCACAGCACAGTTATTAGGTGCTGTATAATTTATTCCCTTTACTTTATTTAATTCAGACTGTGTTACAAATACGTTACCAAAGTGCAAAATTATTGTTAATGACTTATTCAAAGAGTGTGGTAATATGCAGCAGTTTGATACACCTCAGAAAATTGAGAAAGAAAGAGAGAGAGAGAGAGAGAGAGAGAGAGAGAGAGAGAGAGAGAGACACGGACAGACAGAGACAGAGAAAAGTGTACTGATATACTTTGGGTAACAAATACGTTCCGGCACTCCACATCCAAAGATATATTTTATTTTTTATGTTTTTAAGACTGTTGAATTTGTGTTATGCCTTCAATTACAACAGTCGAGCATGTTTTCTTTTATGAATAACGTATGGACGGCTGAGAAAACTCAAATGAAATTAGACAGTTTGAAAACAATACTGATAGCGACAGTTAATTTGAAATACAGTTATTCAGAACTCTATGACTGCTCAAAGTGAAGCAAAATCTCCTGAATCAAATTCATTCGTCACAGAAGTAGGATGGGACCTTTAAGAACTGAGTGTAAAAAACTGTAAGGCCTAGTTACCGACATAGGTCTAAGCATTGTGCCTTGTGTAGTAACTGTTAAACGTATTATTATACCTATATGCAGTTCTTCGTGAGCAGTTATTCAATAATTGTTCCAACTTCGACTCCGACTTATCTGAAATGATATCCGAGGACTACTCTCAAGAGATTTACGTCTTCACCGCACAATTCACACTAAAATATTTTGCTTAATAAATTCCAGAATGCTGGGTTTTAGTTCGGACTTAATATTTTCATGATTACGAATAGCAAACTTTCTGCTGAATCAAATTGAGAAACTAATTTCCAACTGTATGAGGGGTTTACACCTTCAATCGAGTTAATTACGTTCAGTGTTGTACTATTTATTAGCTTCAGACCACAAATTATTGCGCATTCAAGTTATTATCTGTGAAACAAAATAGAATAAATATTGGAAGACGAGCAGAACATAGATGGAAGCAAATTGCTATGCTTCCATTTTGGTTAATTGCACCATCGATTCGAGACTCAATTTAGACTAAAAGAGAGAGTTGTTATAGGTAACTAGTTAGGATTTTGATTGTATTGATTTTATCGGTGTATACACACATGTACACACCTTCGCGCAAAAGGTCAGGCACTGTTCACGTAGATGTATTACAGCCATCATAAATCCAGTTGATTTCATGAACGAATTAAACCTTTGCGAGTGTGTGCAATTTACGTCAGCACAGGGTTTGTTATAAAGCTATATTTTTCTACGATAGTGTTTTTTTTCATCCATTTCCTGTTCATGCTATCATGGTGGAAAATCAACCTTCCTACAACCAGGGCCGGTAACCTAACTTGGTTTAATTTACCAACCGGTGCTTTTGGTTTAATTTACTGTCGCTGCGTAGCACTCTTCTTCTTTAGCCTTGGCATGACATACCCACAATAATAACTGCAAAAAAGAGGAAAGAGCACTTTTTAAAACATTCAAATCTCGCCTGATATGAGAACTATCAAGAAACTAGTTATTGATTTGTAGAGTACTCATCAAGAGCTTTTCAACGATACCCCACAAGACGTAGTTTAAAAAATTTCGAATTTCCATCCCCCCACCCAACCCCCTCGTACCCCCAAAACCCAGGAATAGTTGGTGTCACTGTGAACTCCATAGGGAGTACTCTAATTTATTCAAACAAAGTTTCCCTCTATACTTCATAGGGACCGAGATATAAATGTTTTAAAATTTAAACCACCTCCCCCGTCCACCCCCTTGGGCCAATTTTGCGCATTATCAAACTTGTCCGAAACTATTGGGCCTAGAAATAACATAATAAAATTTGGTTCAAATATCTTCAAAATTACGGCCGCTAGCGTATATATATATATATATATATATATATATATATATATATATATATATTTATCACAAATTTGTTTTTTTGAACAGGCGGTGGTTTCGTACTAAGGGAGGCATGAAACGTAAAGATATGAAAGAATTTTTCGAAAGTCATGACATGGTATCGATTGCAATAGGTATTACCTATAATTTTCTAGAAGTATTGATCTGATTTTACAGACCAATTTAATAGATGAAAGTGCATTATATTTAAATTTAAAATACGAAACTTTCTTAATTTATTACAAAGAAGTAAGTAAATGCTACTTGGACACCCTTTGTGAAATAAAAACTATTATTTAAGAATTGACGTGCCCTTCAAATTGCCCCTACAAATATGTACCAGTTCACGTTGTGGTGTAGGGGATTGAATTGAAATGAACGACAAAGGCTTGGCGGAGATTCTCAAATGAAAACAATTTTCTATAGTATGAAATTAATGATTTGTAGCCTAAACGGAATAGCTCTTCTCCATATCTCCTGTGAAACGATTGGTGAATACAAGCAATATGTCCTGGATTTACTTCACAGTAATATAAGACTTTATAGAAAGCTATCAAAAGAATGCCACAATTGATTAAAATGCCCAAAAAATTACATATTTCTTGGAAATGAAAATTGAAAAATGGTGCCTTAACAATTTGCCGTTATTTAATCTGTTAATTCATGAAAAATATTTATATATATTCGTGCTTTCTTTCAATCTTAATTAAAAGATGCAAAATTATCAAATGCTTTGCCCTAGTAATTAGCCTATATCTAAGGCTCTAAAATTTGATATAATTATTGACTATTTGCCTATTATTGCACGACATTTGTAATCATATTTGCTAGTTAAAGATTTGTTTATTTTTAATTTTTTTTAAAAATATTGACTTACGATAATTCGTCAAGGAGCAAAAGTTTCATGCAAGACCTAAATTCAATGCAATGTAGGTAGGTATTGGTATGGTGTGCATGAGCATGGCCTGCTTTAAAATAAACGATTTATCAATCAAGTTGGGCTCTTGTAATGATAAGCTGTTTTAAGTAATTAATTACTTTCACGTAAGTAACAATTTTCTATTAGTATACCGTTAGTATTAGTATAACGTTATCGTTATCGTATGAATGCGTTCGGCTTGTCATTTTAAAGTTTCACCCGGTTCTCCAATGATACACTTAAGACATAAATATCGCAGAATAGACCTACTATTTACAAAAGTATTGAAATTGAATTCAAACAGTGTGGGATGCATAGGAGAAAAAACGAAACTTATTATTATTATTATTATTATTATTATTATTATTATTATTATTATTATTATTTTTATTATTTTTATTTTTTTTTCACAATTGAACTATAAATTGCAAAAGGAGCTTACTTTTAAGTTAAAGGTGTGTTATTTCAAGTATATTATGTTCCAAGATTCTTATTTTCGTGGTCATATGATTTGACCGTCTGTGTTTTAAAGATAGAACTTATACTTTCTAACTGTTTGCACAAAAAATTAGTACTGCATTATTGTCAACATAAATTACCCTCTGGGATGACTTTAGGATTAGCAACAACAAGGCTATCATTTTAGAATTCGTAGGAGTTAGATCAGTCTTACACTAATATAAGTAATGTTCTAACATAGGCCTAGTACGTTTAATTAAAGGAGGAATACAGGTTTGGGTGAAATTTATAGGTGAGAAATAGATAAATTAATTATTTTTTCCATCAGCAATGATTTGCTCTAAAAACCTGGTAATCTGACTTACTGTTTGACTACTTTTACAATTGAATATTGTTTTCAAAATTAATCTAACTGTTAAAGTTACGGATAATTATCATAGGTAATCCTACGAGAGTTGACGAGTTTATATATTTACAAATAGATAGGAAATAATCACTAACATATATTGACATTTGTGGAAATGATCACGGAAACTGCTTTTCAGTTCACGAAATGTGACTGCCATTTTATAACTTTAATTACCCGTAACTGTACCAGTTAATTAATTTTTAAAATAGTGTGCAATTGTAGAAGCAGCGAATTAAAGAGCATGTCAGATTACGAGGTTGTTCATTGCTGTAGAAAAACAAAGAATTTCACCTATTTCTCACCTATGAATTTTACCCAAACCTGTTAAGCATTTTACATTTCGTCACCAGCTTTATCTTCCTTTTCGAAGGTATTGTACACCAATGACTGTAGGGGAGGAGCTTCCTATCAACATCAGATGGGACATGGAGTTTCTGCTCCCAGGCGATGGACCAACTCTATGCAGGACCTCCTCCTAGGACAACTTATCCATTTAGGACTACGGGCAGGAACATAAGGGAACGAATAAAAGTAAATTCCAAGCAGGCATGCGGCTCTGCGAGTGGGAAAAATCCCTAAAATACATTCACACACTCACAATGGCCGACCTGGAGATGTGAACGTGCGACCTTACCGACTCGGCCTTACTCGGTAAAGTAAGAGAATTTAACTAAACAAACTGTGTTAGGTCCTTTGCTCTTCTTAATATATATCAATGATCTTCTTAAATTAGATATAAATCTCATGAAAGGCAATGTTTATTCCTTCGCTGATGACACAGTAATCATATTTTCTGGAAACAGTTGGGAGCACGTTTTTAGTAATGCTAACATTGGAACAAACAAAATTAAAAAATGGCTCGATGAAAACCTTCTATCTTTAAACATTGATAAAACAACATATTTACCTTTTTCACTAAACCCTAAAGGACTTTCCTCGATAAATGCACAACACAATATAATCTTACATGAAATATCTTGTTCTATCCCTTTTAATTGTAAATGTCCAAAATTAAGTTCATCAACACAAGTAAAATACCTAGGTGTTATCATTGATCAAAATTTACGGTGGGAAAAACATGTTCAATATCTGTGTCTTAAACTACGGAAAACTATATATAAATTTGTTATATTAAGAAACATTATGCCACAGAGTACTTTAAGATTAATGTATCTAAGTTTAGTCCAATCAGTTATACAATATGGAATAATAGGATGGGGTGGGATATGTCTGACTGCACTTCGCCCATTGTCTTTGTTGCAGAAAAGAATAATCAAGATATGTTTTAAAAAAAATCGACTATCCATCTAAAAGTTTATATA
Source organism: Ectobius pallidus (assembly GCA_964059195.1). NCBI lineage: Eukaryota > Metazoa > Arthropoda > Insecta > Blattodea > Ectobiidae > Ectobius > Ectobius pallidus. The sequence goes on along the minus strand of CAXKWD010000009.1, from coordinate 47,620,137 downwards.
AAGATTTTGACGTATTGAATATTAAACAATTATACTCCTACACTTTATTAAATTATTTCCATAAACATCATGAAAAATTCATAACACGAAATCACTACTATAATACAAGGAGGTATAATATCTCTTGTCCTCTTTTCGAACCAAAATGTCCTACAGAAGCAGGTCTAAGGCATAGTATAAATTTCGGACCACGGCTATACAACAATTTTACTAGAAGAAACCCTAATCTGATACCACTAAACAATAAATTGTTTGAAAAACAAGTACTCGAATTGATTAAATCTAACTTGTAATTGTACTTTTACCCACTTTTTTCCGTTATTCATTCTTAACTGTAATTTTTTTTATTTTTAACATAGGGTATTTTGTTTGTAACTTTGTTATGTTATTGTAATTTATTTTTCGTATCTTTGTTCATGTATTTTATTTCATATAAGCAATCTTATTTATTTTTATTCTTATTTTTTGCCTAAAACTATAATATGTATGTTTTCTTTTTATATAATGTTCAAAATATAATTTTAGTATAACTGAACTGACCCCGAACACGAGCTATGCTCATGCGGGGTAAATAATGCTCTTTTGTAATTGTAATAATTTTGTTTATATTATTTATATTTGTATTTGTAATAATTTTGTATTAGTTTGTATTTTCTAATTTGTAATTTGTAATTTTCATGGTAAATAATAAATAGTTACGTTTGCAAATTGAAAAAAAAAAAAAAAAACTGCAGTTACTGTATATATAGAATAAGAGTGGCTGAACATAATCTGAAAGTGTTGGAAAACAGGGTGTTTAGTTAAAAAGTTTGACTTACGGGAGATGAAAACGGGAACTGGAGAAAACTGCATAATGTCGAGCTTCATAATCTGTACTCTTCACCGAATGTAGTAATCATATTTCATATTGCTCCCAGTGGTGAAGCGTAGGGCTTCCAAGTGGAGGTTACTGTTACCTATTTGAATTTGAATTTTGTAACGCCTATTTCCCGATAGAGGGTAGAATAACAGAGGGCCCATCGCCTCACAACCTCCACCCCCTCGGAAACTAAGGTATTATTTGGACGTGAAAGGACTGAGGAATTTTGTCCAGAGACTCTAATTTAGGCTTGGAGTTCTTTTACGTGCCGTAAGTCTACGACACGGGCCCCCAGCCTAAAGTCTGACCGAATATAGTAAGGGTAATTAAATAACAAAGGATGGCGTTTTCTGGACATGTTGCGCTCATGGGGAGGAAAGACGTATCTTAAAAATATTTACTGGGAACACGAAGAGAAGAGACCACTTGCAAGATCTAGACGTAGGTGGGAGGACAATATTAGAATAGATTTAAGGAAAGTAGGATTTGCAAGGGATGGTTGGATAGAGTTAGCACAGAGTGGGATTGAATACCGGGCTCATGTAAGGGCGGCAATGAACCTCCTGGTTCCATAATATAGATAATATTACTTTAGCTTGCATAGGAATTGTCTGTTGCCATGCCACTGCCAAACGACTAACGGGTTAAGCTGTGGTAGTTCTATTGATAATAAAAATATGAGTGTCCGCTGCCTTCACACCTGACAATCATAACTGCAGACAAACAGTTTTAATAGCTATACCAATTTATTCGCAATTATTTTAATTTAAGGTATTTTACCTTTTTAATGTTATGTACAAGAAAAATGTGTAATTTCATTCAAAGAATTTACGGGTAGGCCTATTAAATGTTGCAGGTTTGACGGGAAATGCCTTATCTGATTGTTTATGAACATTTAAGAGTGTACACATCCTTTCAACACCTCCCGAAAATTACTCTATCTCTTTAATATCTCACCTTTCATCAACACCCATCACAAAAAGAAGAAAAAAGAAAAACTTACTTGCAATCATTTGGGCGTTTCGGCTACAATTATGGAAGTATGTAATATTTCGTAACGAGACCTTTTTCTCAATTATACTACCTTTTGCAAAGTAATATCTGTTCATACTGCTATTATGGCAATGAATTTTAACAACATAAACTCAGAAATTTCATAATAACCAACTTAAGCGTCACACTTTTGATCAACGTACTCTTTAAACATGGGCCACTAATTTTTCAATCGCTGAATGGGAACCACAACCAGAAGGTATTCTCAAAATCAACCATCAAATTCATATGTACAAGTTCCGAAGATATTAACCGGTGTACGGATTATACGCACAAGATTATCTCCAGTCGCTTACTTTCGAAAGAAGATCCCTCGCTCTCAGATAGTCCAAATGACTTCCCATACTAAGTAGGCTATAAGAGATGGCCTTCTTTTGGCGACTAATGTTGCTATGAAAGGGGATAATGGCGGAATATTGTAACGAATGTACATTCGAGTGCACGGAAACTTTCCGATGCTTCTAGTTTCTTCTAGTTTTTTTTTTTATTTATTTAAAGTTGTCATTGAATCTCCTTACCATTTAAGTTCCATACTAGCCCTGGGTGAGTCAATCTCTTATTGGTCTGAGTTCAAAACTAACCACATGCGTTAGCCTATGGACGCTGAGGCCTACATGAGCGGTGAAAGAATGTAGAGTTTCATTTGAGTGGCTGTAATGTGTCCGTCACAAGGAATGCCTAGACCAATCCCTGTATGAGACCGACTCGTATTGGTTTGATGTCTAACATTAACCTATTAACACAGGTCGGTCTCAGGTTCAGGAGCGTAAAGATTGTACACTTAAGTACAAAGACTTTAATTTGCTATTTACATTTTGTGAGAAAAGGTACATTGAAATTGACAAATTTAACATGGCGCAGATAGAAGGTAGCCTACTTACTCCCCTTGTGTGGTGGATAATATATTTACTCATTTTGCACGACCGCAAATGCCGGTATCACAATTGAGACAGTAGAGTATGAAGCCTTGTCGTTGATTTTTTTTTATTATTGAGAAAGCGAAAATTACTCATCACCTGCTAACACAAGAACATTCTCCCTCATTTTGAAGAGAATAAAAACATCGTTAGACAGAAAATAACAAGGGATGCTGGATAAATATGGGTTTTAAAGTCACGAAATAATATCCACTGATATAACAAAATAAGTAAAAAGTCAAACACATCATTTCGAAATTCTTTAACACTAGAACAAGAATCGTGAAATACTTCGAAGCATTCTACAAATTACGTAAGTAATCTAAAATGAAGGAATGGTTCTCCCATTAGGAAGGAGCGTGAGACGATTTGAAGTTCGTGAGTTACATACTCTTGTGGAAAATAGATGGACTGAGGAATAAAGAGAATCTTCTCTTGTACAATAAAACATAGGACCACACAGATGGACCTCTGTACTATATCTTCAGTCTGCTTTTATTTTTTACGCAGCTCCGTTAAAATTGGTAATATGCAGGCTCTTTATAAAGCTGACAGCGTGTGACCAGCGTATGTGCGATCGGAATTAAAACAAGCCTGGGATTAACATAGATTATTTGAGATTCAAAAGACATTTCCAATCTATACACAACTCAGTGGTGTTCAGTTGGCTTTTCAAATTACGAGTAATTTACCGCACTTGTATATTTTAAAAATCTAGTTCTATTATCATGTGCTGGATCATTTTGGTCATCTACATTTGTCAATAAACATATTTATTACTCTATAGTAATAATAATAATAATAATAATAATAATAATAATAATAATAATAATAATAATAATACGGAGCGAGGGGCCTTCGGGACGTCCCAGGTTCAAATCCCATGGCCGGATAATTTGACATGGATTTTTTCATGGTTTTCCCAATCGTACAGGCAATTGAATATTTACATACCATGAATCATCCTCACCATTTCATCCTGTATCATATAAATTTTAATTAATATGAGTTGAAATTTACTCCATAAAATACACCCAATAATAGAAATAATTGACAATCAGTAGTTCCGTGGCCCACCCTACTGTATAGACACAGATCTCCTGATATGGCCTCGCAGCTAAAAGGGGCATAAACACAGCTGAATTAATATATATATATATATATAAAGGTGCGCAGAAATGTGCATTGTTCATTCGTTAGCATAATTCACCAGCTATTTTGTCCTTTTGGCACACACTTGTAGATGATACCTACAATAATATTCCCTTGTAATGTCCAACAGACAATTTAATCTGTGGTTCATGAATGCATATAGGCTATATCCATCTACAATAATAGCCTAATTGTAAAAAGTAAAGCGTTCCCTATTAGCCTAATTGTATAGATCTTAATATATTCGCTGCTACCCTAACTTGTGAAAAAAGTCTTTGGGAACCGCATCATATGAGTTTTAAATATTTTATAATCTGTTTTTGTAATAAACTTCTAATTAACATGATCATTTCATTAAAATGAATAATAAAATGCTTTCGAGGTAAATTCAATATAATTACGTAAATTACCTGACTTGAAAATAATTCTTACAATCTTTTCAACTTTAATATTGTCTGCATATATTTAAATATGGCAGTTCAAAATCTTCATCACTTTCTTTGCATAATTATAGGGGGCATAGGAAATTACACGTTGGCTATATTAACAATTAAATTGAGAATGTAATAATTTACCTCAGTCATTAGCTCATACATGGAATTAAAATGTTACAGCCACTAAAGACAGCTTTCAGACAGGACTGGTGCGATGAGTTGGAGAGTTTTAGGAGCTCTCTTATTACCAGGTTCATCTGATGTTATCAAGAAAGCTTTGAGATTTCCCGGTTGTAAAGAACTGGCGTTTATTGTTACATGAGTAACTATGCGAACGGTTCGCACATTTTGATGTACTGGGATCCATAACCATAAACTCCATCAGGGTTATCCATTGTTCGTTCTTAGATAAACACTTTGTGATCCTGTGAGATTGCGATTTTGTTGCAGTCTTCTTTCTGTCAGTTGGTTTACCTGAGCTTGTCTGCATTAAGAAACATACACATTGATACATTAATAGAAACACACAAACACAATAGTACAGATACATGTCTACATAACCTTTACTTATTATATAAGCTTTCATGAACCACAGATTATTGTCTCTGTTGGACATTACATGAGAATATTTTGGAGAAAAATTCCTCCGACACTGGGACTCGAACCCAGGACCTTTGGCTATTCGCGCCAATGCTCTACCAACTGAGCTAAGCCGGAGTTCAATTCACAGCGCCGGATGGAACCTCTCTCCTATGACTGACTGCCCTAATGGTCTACCTCACATACAGACAAGTTATGTCATACGCAGTACTGTGAGGCACACAAATTAGTGATTTTTGTGACCGGGCTCCCACTGTTATTGTACAGTTGACATTCAAGATAGATATATAAGCTTTCATGAACCACAGATTATTGTCTCTGTTGGACATTACATGAGAATATTATAGGAGAAAAATTCCTCCGACACTGGGACTCGAACCCAGGACCTTTGGCTATTCGCGCCAATGCTCTACCAACTGAGTTAAGCCGGAGTTCAATTCACAGCGCCGGATGGAACCTCTCTCCTATGACTGACTGCCCTAATGGTCTACCTCACATACAGACAAGTTATGTCATACGCAGTACTGTGAGGCACACAAATTAGTGATTTTTGTGACCGGGCTCCCACTGTTATTGTACAGTTGACATTCAAGATAGATATATAAGCTTTCATGACCATTAGGGCAGTCAGTCATAGGAGAGAGGTTCCATCCGGCGCTGTGAATTGAACTCCGGCTTAGCTCAGTTGGTAGAGCATTGGCGCGAATAGCCAAAGGTCCTGGGTTCGAGTCCCAGTGTCGGAGGAATTTTTCTCCTATAATATTCTCATGTAATGTCCAACAGAGACAATAATCTGTGGTTCATGAAAGCTTATATATCTATCTTGAATGTCAACTGTACAATAACAGTGGGAGCCCGGTCACAAAAATCACTAATTTGTGTGCCTCACAGTACTGCGTATGACATAACTTGTCTGTATGTGAGGTAGACCATTAGGGCAGTCAGTCATAGGAGAGAGGTTCCATCCGGCGCTGTGAATTGAACTCCGGCTTAGCTCAGTTGGTAGAGCATTGGCGCGAATAGCCAAAGGTCCTGGGTTCGAGTCCCAGTGTCGGAGGAATTTTTCTCCTATAATATTCTTTACTTATTATGTTTTGGTGGCATTATTATTATTGTGTTCTTAATAACAATATTAATAACAATTATTAACTTTGTGATAAGATTGCATAGTCAAATTCACTCAGTCTGTCAATCTTGTCAATAGTAGACCAGTATCATGTAACAATACATCAGATGTATGTAAAGACACTTTGGATGTTCCTAGAAAAAACATTTTGTTTTGTTATCCTTTAAGGATCATCATAATTTGGCCGTAAAGTGAACATTGAGCTACTTTTAACATAAGAAAAAAGTATCCGAAGTAACTTAGGCCTACATCCTAATTTTGAGTTTAAATTTATAAGTTGGTATTATTGTAATCTTAAGATACGTTCTTAAAATTGCCACACTGTAGGACCGATAGCCTCTCACTTGAAAGATATATTTTAAGATATATATTTAAAAATTTTTCCCCATGTAACATAACAAATATAGTTTTAAAAACGGAAACGTCCATGATTAATTATAAACTACTGTATATATATTTTTGTATTTTAATTGCAGTTTGAACCCTAGAGTGAGTGCTTCTTAATTCGGGAACTCTAAACTAGTAAAGAAAACAAAGAGCTGATGTCTTGGTAAACTCAGAAGCTATATTAACAACTTTTACGTGAACAGTTTCATTTATTGACTTAGTTTATTCTCACACAAGGTTGTGAATGTTAGAAGACTATTGTTTTCCAGCTTCATAGCGGAAAAATTATTATGGAGGGATTATATTTTCATCTGTTTCTTTTTGTTATAAATTATTTTCTTTTATTCACACCTTTGCCACAGTCCACGTCTTTTGTTATAGTTGCCTGTTTTCTTTTTCGAGATTCCAAAGTGGAATTTATGATTGATCAAACAGGCGTTATAAGAGGATTTTTTTCATTTAACTAGCTGTCATTCGGACGCTGTTTTCTTTTATTACATGATTGTGTTCTTCAAATCAATACCAGTAAATTTAATTAGTCACAGACCAGTTCTAACAGAAAACTAATTGACACACAGACTTTTCTCCATAAAAATAATTGACCTGATATGTTTTCCCAGACATTTAACTGTTTTTTTTCTTCTAACTTTTACCTCTTCTATCATCCCTGATACGTTATAAATACTTTTTAAACATGTAGTACTCTCTGACGTATTTCATTCATCTTGTTTTACTACAGCGGGATTCTATACAAACCGGGCACTATCCACATTGCCTTCCAAGAGGGATAAAAGGTTTCATGTTTTCCTGAATGGAGTCTTGCAGAGTAATAAGATGCAAATGAAACTCCTCTTTGGTTTCACACCTACAGAGAGGCTCTTATTAGAGTGGGCATAGTACAGAGTAAACCACCTTCTTTGTTGGAATAGGTTTACACAAGTCCACCTTTGCTTTCTGGGGAAAGAATTCTTCATATTTTTTTCTATATAAAATAACAACTGAGCTCCATAGCATGAATGAAAGTCATTTGTACACACCTGTATAATATCTTTCGAGAATTAGAACTTACTAATATGCATCGTTAGGAACTATTATCAATAATATAGTTAAGTGAGTCCGTTAAGATTTATTCTGTAGTTGAAGTGAATTACACTACATCTGTTCACGAATCAGAATAATTAGATATATTTCATATTTCAGGAAATAATACTTAACATCTTGTTTCATTCACAGACAACAACCACATTGATTGCATTGCATGAATACCTTTTAATTGTATTGTCTCAGTTTAAAAACAGTGTTTCAGTCACGGGGGGGGGGGGCTAAAGGTTCGAAACCCCTTGTGGTCGAATGTACACGTATTACAACTGTTTAAGCAGGAATCGAAATGTAACTGTCAAATAATTAGTTCGGCACAGTTTTCATTCCAAAATTTCAAGTTGCTTGGTACTTTTATGTTCCCTAGCGTCTCAACTGCATCTGTGCGGTACATATTAGCAGTGGCTTTCTTAAAGAAGAATTTGTTATGCAGTGGTTTCAAGATACGTTTGGAAACCCCTTAAGTAGTGTTTTTGCTTCATAGTGATAAGAAATGCTTACAAATGTGCTCTGGGAAGCCAAGCACTGATTTCAGATTCAAGAAGAAAATGTAAACGTCATACAAAAAAGACAGAAACTCCGCCCACTGGTGTAAGAAGCGTTCTGACGTACACTGTGTGTCTTGCAAATTATATGCCTTGTGACTCTTGTACATATTAATAACATGTTTTTGTCACTTTTATATAATTATTATTAATTACCGATTTAATAAATTGATTTTAAAGTAATTGCTTAATAAGAACACGTTGGGAACATGGTGTATAATTTGAAAATAGCTGCTTGAATAAGAATGCGGGAAGACCATGATGTATTGTGATACAGTTTAATTTCAATGTCATGCAGCGCAGGTTGAACGTTCCCACTACCTGCTAGCGTGCTCTTCACGGGGGTGCCACTTGGCCATGTATTCAAACTTTCTCCAACCGAGCGGTTTTGGCTTGTGACGTCATTAGGTTGACAGATCAACCCTCACCCGTAAGAGTGAATGGAAAACAGCTGATTTAAAAAAATTAATATTTAATTATAGGCAGCAAGTATCTCGTGTTGTAAGATGTCAACCTGAAGTATAATAACTGTTCTATTAGGCCATGTGGGAGAAATAGTAAAAGTCTTTATGGTTTGGTTTAAAAATTGTATCTTTTGAAGCTGTTTTTAGAGGTTTAGATTGAGTCTGCAGATGATGTCCAGCTAACTTAATGTATTATACTTTAAAGAGACAAGACTATTCTATCGTTGTTATTCGAAATAGGGAGGAAATGTTATTTTTTTTCTTAATCCTTCACTAACTACAGCTTTACCGTTATTAATATCATAATACTGTAAATAATTAATATCAATTGACTTTAATGTAGAGCGTGTTCATCATTTCTTAGTCATTCTATGCACGGTTTAAAAAACTGAGAGTTATAATTATTTATAAACTACTTGCAGTAAATATAAAATATGTTTTCAAACTTTCTCCAAACCCCGCGGTTTTGTCTTGTGACCTCACAAGGTTGACAGGGTCAGAGGGAGAGCCATACAGTTATTTTCTTTTGCTGAGACACGAGAATAATGTATAGCCTATAACTTTTAGTTCATATGAGGAATTATTGTAAATAAGATTGAATAGAAATAAGTTTACATTAACTCAATTAGTTGTATGTGTAAATATCTTAGTAACTTCTGTTAATTGATGTTATTGTTATTATTCATTGTTTTATAGACTAATTCTAATAGGTCTACTGCAGAAAGTAGAAATTTATATATTCTACTGACCTCCATTCACAATTCAACAAATAATATAGGCCTAATTAATATAGAAGGCTTCAATATAGATTCCATGATTTACAGGAAGTAATGTGTTGCTACTTAGTAATGTATTTGTTTTAGTGATTAAAAGCCTTTATTCTAGATAATGTCACAACTAATGTAATTAATAACTTACTGTATTTATTTATATAATATATTATTGGAAGTAGTGTGCATGTATCAGTAATATGTATTTAAATGTAATTAATATAATTTAATGCAAACTTTATAATGGTTGTCATGTAATATCTTGCTAAAAATTTCAGTTGTGTAGTTTGGATGGGTAAATATTTTTAGACATGACAAGTCTTAAGTAGTCTATGAATAAAGTCACGTTAAATCTTGTCATACATCAACAAATGTTTTATTATAACCTATATATCAATATAAATTACTGTGATACCTAGTGATATAACAATCATAATGATTGCTACATAGTAAGCCTAGGAGGAGAATTATGTGCCCATGGTCGTGGGTTCTATCCCGTTCCAGGTCGATGCATAAATGAAACAGACCTTTGTCTCTATAGATTTACAGGCTCCCTCTACTGAAGGAGAAAATTCCGGCTCACCGGCGAAGATTACATGGCTGTCATTAAATACCTTCAAATTAAACGAGTTGGTGTGTGGTATAAAAATACTTCCCTTGTTCAGTGAAAGAGTACATACTAGATACATTACCTTATGGCAATTTAGTAACTAAAAAGGCCTAATTGTAATTAGTACTGTATAGATTTTTTTCCTGCAAGTAGTTTATAAATAGTTATAACTTATGCCTACCGTATTTTAATCCCTCCCTCCCTCTCTTCCCTCTGTCGTAGTTTTACTTCTCCCTTTTAGGATTTAAGCGACCCAAGCCGCCCGGGCCTTACAGGGCCGCGACCTGTCGGGAGAGGGATTATCTTTGAATCACATACAAACTTTCTTGACCAGACAAGGACATGGATGGCCTCCCCCGATGAGTGATCAGCCCAACGCGGGGCCACCTCCGAGACAACACGAACACATAGGACGGTACACACCATTCACACACACACTCACGCAGAACAAGGCGAGGATGGGGATGAAGATGATAATGACGGCCAGACGATATCCGGGGACCACAAGGGCCTAAAGTTACCTGACATTTGTCTCAAAGGTGAAGGAAAACCCCGGAAAAAACCTTGCCTAGGTAACTTGTCCCGACCAGGAATCGAACCCGGGCCCGCTGCGTGAGAGGATTGAACGCATCTCCTGAGCCACAGCGGTGGACGTATTTTAATATGAAGTATTAAAATTAATTTATAAATGTGGTTCTTATTTCCTGTCTATTTCGAATCAGAACATTAGAAATAGTCCTGTGTTATAGTCTCATGAAACTCCAATACATTCATATTATCTTAACATCACATGCAGATGTGATCTTAGCCTGTAAAAACAGCTTCAATAACTACGATTTTTAAACCAAACCCGATCGATTTTTACAATTTCTACCACACAGCCTAATAGATCAGTTCTTATACTGTGGGTTGGCATGTTAGAACACTTGATAGTTGCTGCCTGTAATTAAATAATAAAGATTAAAAACCATCTGTTCTCCATTCATTTCTTATGAGAAAGGGGCTGCCTGACATCCTAGCCACGTCACATCCCGCAGCCAATGACCGCTCAGGGTGGCAAGTGGACTAACCTTTAGTATTTTAAGAACCTTGAGCGTGCTCAGTCACATTCCATTCATCTAAAATTCTGGAAGTGGACAATATGGGTTTTATTATTATTATTATTATTATTATTAGATTATAATAATAAAATTATTGTTACTGTTATTGATTATAATGGTTATTTCATATTATTAATTTTATTATTGATTATGGTGATTATGATTTTTTACACTTTTTTATTCTTACAATTCAAATAATCCAATACAAATTATAATATAATTATAATTATATACGGTATATATTATATACTAATAATATAATTATAATTATATATTATAAATAAAAATTATTTACACCCGAAAGAGCAAAATGCCTGGGCTCGGCTGCAGTTTAGTTCGTCCTCCCCCAAAAAATCAAATTTAAAAAAAAGCACAATGCAAAATATAAATAAGTTAAAAAACACACATACACACACTAAATCACAAAAACTAATTAAAAAGGACAAAATCAACAAAATCACAAGAAAAATATATACCGGTACGCATGACTGTTAGTATTTAATTATAAAAAAACCACAAAGAAAAGGAGAAATACTATTTTAGAATAACTGTTTTATAATACATCTTATTCTAACCTTAAATCTGTGTACATTCATTTTATTTATATTTGGATATTTTAAAATATATTATTGTATATCCAAGTCTTACTTCAAAACTAAGAACCATGTTTCAGCGCAGCTTAATTTCAATTAAGATTGAGGAGGCAATGAGGATGAAAATGTGTTTTAAAATTCGATTTACGTTTATCGAGAAAAATAAATACATTTATTTAATGTAGTTTCATAATATCTAATACCGGTAGCCTACATTAGGCCTAAATAAGTTTCGTTGGGTAATCCGAAGGTTTATTTAAGCAAATCTTTATTATACATTTCTGTAGTAATAATAAAGGAATAACAATAGATTTTGAAGTGCCTCTCCAACGAATTATTCCGTATTGCATCAAATTTTTTATTAAAGCTAAGTATACAGAACGTAAAACAGATATTATTAATATAAGAACGCAAAATGACAAATTCATGCATACTTTTTCACAGTCTGTTAGATACGTAAGGTGGGTATTTATCCCATTCTAAAATTTGGTAAATAATTATTCTTAATTGAAGTACAAACTACAACAAGGATCTACGAGCAATTTTTTCTGAACTAAGTTTCTCGAGAATGGAAATCTGTTTTCTTCCAAGTCAAAACAGTAACTCTAGTTTCAAGTTCATAGCCCTGAAGCCAGTATAGGAGAGAAGTTCTATCTGGCGCTGTGAAGTGAACTCTGGCTTAGCTCAGTTGATAGAGCATTGGCACGGATAGCCAAAGGTCGTGGATTCAAATCCCAGTGTCAGAGGAATTTTCCCCTATAATATTACCATGTAATGTCCAACAGAGACAATAATATGTGGTTAATGAATGCATATGCATATATCTAACTGTCAAATAAAGTTAAGCTTGTCAAGGAGGGTCTTATGTAATTCAACTTTTTCCTTATGTTTAGGAGTATGAAAATAAATATGCATTTTGCATAGAAATCTGGGCTCTTAATAGTTAGATCTAAATAATTTTTTTCAGATTGTTCTGAACGTTCTACGGATCCTTACTTGTGTTTTTTGCTTCTTCTTCTTCTTCTTCTTCTTCTTCATCTTCTTCTTCTTATTATTATTATTATTATTATACCCTTCACAGACATTACTATGGATACGCATACACATGCAACGTTTTTAACTCTGCCTTACGGATGAGAGAATGACGAAACGAAATTCTCTTTTTAGTTACCGCTAACGAAACAGTCGACAGTTTCGTGTTTCATCTTTCTCAACGCCTCTATTATGCTATTTTTATCAACATGATTTCTGCCACCTGGTGTGATGTGAATCCGTTTTCTTTCAAGCGAAGGCACCGTTATTCCAGTTTCAATTAGTTTAGCCACGGCCTCCTTTATTGTACCAGGCCAGGACAGTCTCTCTCACCAGCTGATCAGTTCCGGCCGGTTTGTGTTATGGCATTACGCTAATGCTTCAAGACATTTGTACATCGCGTGGGAAGCTGAAATCTTTAATGATATTTATTTTCAGTTACTGATAATTTTACGTGTAAAGTAAACCTCCAAGAATAAAGATAGATTTATTATGTCGATTTTTAACATAAAATGAAACCGCTCGTACTCGCGATATAACACACTCACCTTTCTGAATCCGTAAAACAATATTATGCAATACTTCATTCCATATTATATTACTATACAAATGTCACACTAGATACACAACATACTATGGCATTAAATCTCGTAATATACAGCTGGTAATTTCTATGAGAAAACGTAGTAAAACACAGAACACAACGTTCAATCATCCATATCCATATCCCAACACTGAAATTGCCGGCCGGAATCAAATGTTGCCAGATTGAACTGCTCCGGCCTGGTACAATAAAGGAGGCCATGGTTTAGCTCTATTTGTTGGAATCACAGCAGGGTATTCCGAATTCTTCGCATGATCTGAAAACATGTTTCTTTTCATGTTCTGCAGTATACATGCAGAGTCTATCTAACTGGCTGGTAAGTCCCAGCTGTTGAAACTAAATTAGATCTATTGTCCCATGATGTGATTAATAAGGTTGGAAATTTGTACACTTGAGGTGCGAAGTTTAACTTAAGGCTTTACTACACAAATCCTGCTGTTTACAATAACATAGTGGTGCCTAAATAGATTATCCGCCTGAATTTTAACATTTCTGTATATTAATTGGGTTAAGTCCTAATTAGGGGAGCCAACATTTTAAAACATTTCTTCATAAAGATGTGTTTGTTGTTAAAATGTCTCCAGCGTCGCCTAAAAATTTGAAGCCAACTCATGACTCCAGCCAATTAATGTCTTTTTTGTTCCACCATTATATAATACGCTTACTACATGTGATGTAACGGTATCCTAATTATATTCATTACGATACAGTTTTTCATTATAACTCAGGTGTGGTATCGATTATTAACGAACACGGAATGATCTTGAAACCTTGAGAGCAGCAAATAAAACTGCATATTAAACAAACTGTATTTAAAATAAAATCAATTCTATTCATGTTAATTTTAATATGATACTAAATTAAGTTTACTTAATGTGCGTTGTTTGACGTTAAAGCGTCAAGAGACGGCCTGGATGCCTTGTAGCCTGTCATCTTTCAGAAAAGATGAGAAATACGAGGAGCTGTTGTCCGAGAGCCGTTTGTTTCATCAAATTACGAGGTAGGCCTATTCTCGCTTTGCTCGTTTCATAAAAACATAGTATCTTAGTAAATGCCATTGTTCAGGCTCGTTGCATAGTGTACTATTCTGTGTGCCACTCTAGTGTTTACATTTAAACAGGCATATTGGGTAACATTTGATTGGGAGTCGATTGAGATGAATAATGAAGTACATATTTCTTCACTTAATATGACAACATGATTTTGGCTTCCTGTGTGATCGGTTCGTTTTATAGCTTATTCGTGCTTAGTTTGTGTTACGGTAAGTCACTGAACTTGATGTTTATGTTGATAGTTTATGATGTCACCTTAGCCCTTGAATTCTGAATTCTACAACACTCGAATTTGCGTTACATGTCTCAAATATATTATGATATACGGTTATGTTATATGACCCCAATTGGAATCAGATCAATTTTACCTCCAATTAGAATTAACCCATTTAATCTATTACGAATTCCTCTGCTTAGTACAGCACCGCGAAACTGTTCGAAACATCCGCAACATAAGTTAAGCAATGTTAATTATCGCAATTGGCCTTCAAGATGTCGGATATTATACCTTTGTAAAAGTGCGTTGTATCTTTACTTCCGGGCGTAAAAGGCAAATAGATATAATTGTTTTTAATGGAACCACAAGAACTGGTTTTATAATTGACCCTACTATGGCGTTTGAAGTAAACGAGGAACAAGGAAAACAGGACATCTATAATCCTACGTACCATCCCCTACTACTACTGTGAGAAAAAGAACTAAAAGTCACATTCAAGAGATTAGGAATAATTAGGCCTATATTTTAACAGAAGTTTGGAAAGTCTTAGAGAATCCGTAGGTATATTGAGAAATCATATTATGTATATATCTTAAATTTTAATCCTACTTCTTTCTTTGCTCAATTACTTTTTGGCTTGTATTGTACTCTTTGTCTCTATAGGCAACCCACAGATGTGACTTGTTAATAATACAATAGTGTATTTTTTAAATACATAAATTCAAATATTGGTGATTTAAAGTTTATTTCTTTGTTTCGTACTTAATACACGTACAAAAATAAGCGATGTTCAATAGAAAATGAACGATTTTTATTATAATAAGAATACACTTGATGTAGACGTCATATTCCATTCTTTTTATATTTCGATAACATTCTGTCTAATCTTGGGTTAATTAGTTGATTGGCAATGGGCTTGTAAAGATTTCTATTCAATTTAAACTTTACAGCCTTCTTTGTTGTATTTCTTTGAAAACCGTACGGTTATTGAGAATGTTGTGTAGGTAGATTACAGATGAGCTGTCTTCAGGATATGAAACCGACTTTTCGAGATCTTTTCTTACGAAGATGCTAGTTGTTTCCTAACTTTACAGTTAGCTGTGGCGTAAGAAAGCCCGCATCTCCGTTTTAGGTAGGCAGGGCCTGACAGAGGCGGTCACTCTTAATTAGTTGTAATTCTGTTGAAAACCAGCTGCTTTTCTTTACTCATTTCGATTACTTTCCTTAATTAGAAGACGAACTTCTGAGTAAGGTTCTTTATCTTCCTTCCTTTTCTTTGTGGAGGAATCAGTTACTAGTTCCAACAAAATTAACAATTAAAAGTAAACTCGTGGAGACGTTATGTATATATATAACATTTTATTTATTTATTTTCATCATCAAAACAAAATACATCAAAGATACCTGCCTGTTACATTTCTGTTTTCCAGAGATAACTAAATTCAAACAAAAACTTTAATATCTCTTTTAACTTTTTTTTTTAGCAAATAGTTATGGATTTTAAGTATTTTAATCTCTTACCACCGATTTCAATTTTTCTTAACTAAAAACAGGAATTTGCTTAGTTTTTTTTTAAAGGGAGGCATTCCTCGAACAGCAAATTCTCTTATATTCTATTAATTTGTTCGATTTAAATATTTTTTTGTCTACTGAAACTTCTCTTCAATAATAATTCCAATGCATTGTGCAATTCGTCCTGTTTATTATTACATAATGGGTACACTCCTTTTCCAACGATGTCTCTTCTGTTTTTTTATTTTTCAGATCCCACGGTGTCACCACGCTAACCCAATTATTTCTTCCCTGCTATTATTTAATAAGAATATCTCTGATCCACAATATTATTTCATTTCTCTATAGTTCTCTAGTTCAGTGGTCTTTAACCTTTTTTACTTGTGACCCATATGACTTGTAAGTAATTTTCCAAGAACCCACCCCCAAAATTAAATTAACAAAATTATAATACAGACATATAACTCGATCGGTAAGACCTGAGCCAAACAAACGGATGCGCAGTAGTCTATGATGACGAAATTTAGACCTACCTGACCCTCATAGCACCTGATGTTCGCTGCCAGTTCATACTGTACATACCGTGTAAAAACATCTTAGTTAGCCTCACAGCATTCAATAGTGAAGTGTGATACGTTATTAAGAGCAATGGAAGGCGAATGTAGTTATTCGAGCAGTGGTAGTAAAGTGATTCACAGTCAGAGTAGAGAAATAGTATGGGATGTTTGTAGGTATTTCAAACAGATGACCCTAAATATGCAATTCAGCAGCGTGTTTCGGATGCTACAGCAATTTCATTCAGCAGCATTAAGAGAAATGTAAAACAAATGTGTTCAAGATGGAACGAGATTTAATACTCCACACAAAAAACGACCAAGAAAAAAGTGAAAACAGACTTAGATGATTTTGATAAGTGTGTAATTAGAAGAACGGTGAATGAATTTCACAAGACAAATGAGTAAAGGGCAACTTTAAAAACACTATTACCTGTCCTAAAGAACAAAATTAATTTTCCTGGAGGCAAATGGACTTTAAGACAAGTGTTGAAAGATTTACGTTTCAGTGAATAACCGGAAGATATTAAATGAGAAAATGGACATCCGTAAGTTACGTCTGAAGTATTTACGATGTCTTACAACGTACAGGGAAGAAGAGCGACCAATCATCTACACGGACGAGACCTACATTCATTCATAGCACACCAAAAATACACGCATGGAGTGACAACAGTAACACGGTTTCGAAGGGACAACGGGCTATAGCCTAATTGTACATGCAGGTGGTGAAGACGGTTTTGTGCCCAATGCACTTCTAATGTTTAATGCCCGGTTTCTATAAACTCGCGAAATACCTATGGGTAAATTATCCAATGGACAACTTAGTTCCAGAATCACCCACCAGAGCACTAATGGTATAATGAGGAAATAAAAAATAATATATACTACCATGCCGGGGATCGAACAGTGGACCTCTTGAACCGTAATCCAGCACGCTGACAATGAGCTACGGTGAACACTGAGAACACATCTTGAATAACGGAGATGTAATTGTTTCAGCCTATGATACCACTACTGCAAGTCAAGACATGGTTTTGCAATATATATCATACTATAGGCTATTCCACATTGAGAAAAAAGCATTGCTCTTATGGGCTACACGGTTGCCGTGAATCACCTACCCGAAAGACAGAGATGACAATAGTACCGTTAGCACCTCTCTTTCTAACAAAGTACAGCGTGCTCATAACTTTCAGACACACGTCAGTTAACGTTGGGCCTGCCAACTGACTCTCTGTTCTGTGAGGCAATAACTAATAAAATTATTCTATTAACAGTATAATGAAACGATGATACATTCGCGCATCAATAAACGTAAAATAGTAGGACTACAGTGTTTCGTTTAATTTCGCTTCACAACTAGCCATGACAATTGATATTTCCATCACTGAATTATGCTGTACTGAAACTTAATAAAATTAAGAACTGATTATTAAATTTAAATGAAATTAACAACAGACAGTAATATTTTGAATACTCGTCACCGCTGGAAGTCGGGTACGGCACAGAGGGAACTCCTTGCTCATTAGCAGGAATGCATTCGTTCTTTTGTGGTTGCCTTATATACGTCAGTTCAAATATTAGCGTAAATACTACTATAATAATACAAATAATATTAATATTAATGATATGGCGCATGGGATGCATGGGACCTGTGTTCGATTCCCGGGCGTTACAAGTTGCCTAGGTGGGATTTTTCCTCACCTGTGAGGCGATTGTCGGGTAACTTTTAAGCCCTTGTAGTTCCAGGATATCATTTGACCGTCATTTCATTATGATCATCTCATCCATGCCTTGTTCGGCATGAGTGTGTGAGCAACTGGTGAAATTAGGGAGGTAGATCATGGTTCTCATTCACAGCATTCAGGATCAAAGATAATGACGGAGGTCGGTTTTCAAAAAAGAAACCGTGAACTTTCCGGCGGATTCCAGCCCTCACAAAATCTGAATATGTTTCTTTCCTGCTGTTCTTCCTTACTCGTTTCAATGTCTTCTTTCTTCTTTCTCGGAGTCACAATAGGCCCGCGCGAAGCTTCGTTTCTAATTTTAAATATTGACGACAGTGACGCGCCTGTTGCTTCGGCACATTCTTCTCTTTTCTCTTTCGTAGTTTTACCTCTCCCTTGTAGGGACCTTTATGTGGCCCGCGCCGCCCGGGCCTTACCGGGCCGCGACCTGTCAGGAGAGGAATGAACTATGGATCACAACACAGACAGACATACTTTTTTGACCAGACAAGGACATGGAGGGCCTCCCCGGATGAGTGATCAGCCCAATGCCGGGGCCACCTCCGAGACAACACGAACACAACACACACACTCACTCAGAACAAGGCGAGGATGGGGATGAAGATGATAATGACGTCCAGATGATATCCGGGGACCACAAGGGCCTAAAGTTACCCGACATTTGTTTCACAGGTGAGGGAAAACCCCGGAAAAAACCTCACGACCAGGAATCGAACTCGGGCCCGCTGCGTGAGAGGATTGGACGCATCCCCTGAGCCACAGCGGTGGACCTGCACATTCTTCTGTGTAGTAATTAACACTATGTCTAGGATCCCTACATTTAATATATTCCTATACTTGGAACACAATTTTTCACGAATCACTATTTAATACTTTGCCCTGTTTGCGTTTCACAAACGCCTTCACTGTACAACACAGCTGCCACTGATAAGTAACCTCGGCTACTCTAGCTGTATTTGCTTAACTGTAAAATTTTACCCTTAACTGTACCATCCCTCCTCTTGACGCCTCTGGCCTGCATTCTAAAGCGGATTACCCCTCGTTAAAATTGGCAATGCAGCTCAATGCCGCTCTGCGAAATAGTTTTCTTACGTTATTAAAATAATTGTATTTCCTTTTAATTTTAATAGTATAGAAACATTTAGCATATGAAAATGAAATTGTTCTTACTGAAGATGTGTTTAGTGAATTAAAATGTATTATTTGAAGTCTACAAACAAGGAAAAATACGTGTAAAGATCGACTGCAACTCTCCCATATAACCCAATGCTTTTTTCTCAATGTGGAATAGCCTATAATTAGTTCGGAAGAACATTATCTTCATATAAATACTACTACTGTCGAGATCTAATGCGTAAGAGGAAGGAAAAATGAGAAGTACGACTCTAGTTTGCAATGTTTGCACACTCACTGCTACCAAATACCGGCAAATACAGTCATTAGCGACAATGTACGGTACATGAAAATTTCAATAAGAAATATGTATATAAATTCTGATAAGTCCATCCTATTACGGAGAAACAAAGTCAACATTACAGATCATCTCAGCACTTCTAAAACTGTATTTTACAGGTACTACAATCCATGCACGTCCGCCATATTTATCCTACGAGAGGTTAAATTTTATCCAGCCATCCATGAAAGGATAAATTAACCCAAAGATTTACCCTTGGAAAGATCTAGCCCTAGTTTATAGAAACATTTTTTCTCTCATTTTCATATTTACCCAGTGGACTTTTATCTAGAAACTCGCCAAAACTGTGTGTGATCGTTATCTTTAAATTATTTCTGTTCGTAAGAGTTTTCCTTGTGTAAATTCTGTTCATGGGATAATTTACCCATAGGTAATTCGCGAGTTTATAGAAACCGGCCATAAGTCGGGTACAAAATCAGGAGATTACCACGATGACATGAATTTTCTCAATTATCAAAAATGGCTTATGACTAAATTAATACCCAACCTTCCCCAAAACTCTGTTCTAGTAATCGATAATGCACCATACCACAACGTAGAACTTAACCCCGCTCCAAATTCCTCATGCAGGATGCAGCATGATGAATTGGCTTACAATACATGGTATTCCATTTCACTCGAAAATGCTGAAACCAGAATTATATTCACTGGTTAAACCCAGAAAGCTCGTTTTCAAAACATTGGAAATTGACGTCCTTCTTTCTCAACATTCCGTTCTACGACTTCCACCTTACCGCTCCGACCTAAACCCCATAGACTTAATTTGGAAGTCACTCAAAGACCACGTGGAAAAGAAAAACGTACTTTTTACTTTGGACTCTGCAATGCAGAAGAGAAATGTCAGTCCATGACATCCGAAGACTGGATTTCAAGCTGCCGACATGTTCGAGACATTGAAGAAACGTACATTGCCCAAGAACCGGTCATTGATGCAGTAACAGAAAAGCTTGTAATTCAAGTGGGACATGACAGTGACGCAGATGACGACGATGGTGAAGATGATGATGATGACGATGGTGACGACGATGACGACGCCGTTACTATGTCTGGCGTTGAAGCTTTGTAGACCCAACAGCGATATTCTGTGAGTTACATAGGCCTACCGTTACTTACATAATATTTCAAAACTAAAAAAACAAATACTTTATTCACTTTATTTTTGTTTTCAATAGGTACGGACTATAATGAAACGCATAGTTTGGAATAAATAATACAGTATATGCATTCTCTTCTACCCCTACTGCATTGCTACCGGCAAACGATAAGCTATCTGCGCGTGTTTGGTTCGGGTCCTAGCGTCCAAGTTATACCTTCTTGAGTAGGGCTCGGACAAGTAACCGAAGTATTTGTCTATCCGGATAACCGGATACCTATAGCGTACAAATACCGTGCAAATAAAACCGAATAATCGGTTATCCGAATATGGGTTTTCGGATAATCGTGTGTTCGTTTCTTGTCCAATATTCTTGTAACCTATATTTAAATCCTCGGATAGTTTTAACCGAATATTGCTCACTGAGATGGTGGTAAAAAGATTTCGAAACACAACTTAATTACAACAAACATTGGACACAACACCCTACACAGTTTCCAACCCCTACAGAGAAGTTACCTTTACACATCTATATGTTTACACCAAAATTACCTAAATATGTTGTAGAACTACCCCAATCAACTAGGAGAGAATCTAGAGTACGGTAAATTCTTATAAACCATCCCCTTCGCGTTTTCATCCCTATTATTAACATGTGCTGTATACAAAATACATGAATTGACCTTTTTCCTTACCAAATTTTGAACAGCAAACCTCTTCAACCAGAAGAAGTAAAACTAGCTTACATGAGAATTCTGACTAATTACCCCTTCCTTAACACCCACCCCTGTAAGTAATGTTTTCGCTATTAAAATATAAATACTGGTATTTTTACAGGGTAATTATACCCAGCGCCAGAAGAACTAGGAGAAATTGTAGCCAACAATTCTATTCGAACAAACCATCCCTTATATATTTTAAACCCCCTTTTATGATATTTCTTTACAATTGTACATTCTTTGGCAATGTTATCAAATTTTACACACAAAGACTGTGGAACGTGGAGAAAATTATAGGCAACGGTAAGATTCGAATATCCAACCCCTTACACAATTTCAACCCCCTTCAGGATAATTGCACATTCTTTGGCGATATCTTATAACGTTTTACACATATAAACTCTGGAACATGGAGAAAATTATAAGCAAAAAAAAAAATGCGAACATACAACCCCCTACGCAATTTCAACCCCTATTAGGGTGATTTATATACAATTGCACATTCTTCAGCGATTATTATCAAATTTTACGTACAGAGACTGTGGAACGTGGAAAAAATTGTAGGCAACAATAAGATTGGAATATACAACCCCTTACACAATTTCAACCCCTATTAGGTGATTTCTATGCAATTGCTCATTCTTCGGCGATTTCTTATAAAATCTTACACTGTGGAACACGGAGAAAATTATAGGCAATAAACAAATTCGAATGTACAACTCCTTATGCACTTTCAACCCCTATTGTGTGATCTCAATGCAATTCTATGTTTCTGACCAGTTCTTAAAGAAATTTTACACATTGCGCCTGTAGAACTGGGAGAAATAGTAAGATGCTAATATTCAAACCCTTATGGAATTTCAACCCCCATTAGGATAATTTCTACATAATTGCACATTTTTTGGCTATTATGATCAAATTTTACACACAGGGACTGTGGAACGTGGAGAAAATTATAGGCAACATAATATGCGAATATACAACCCCTTACGCATTTTCTACCCCTATTATGTAATATCTATGCAATCTCTATGGAATTCTATGTTTTTGATCTGTTTTTTATATGAAACTGTAGAAAGGGTTGTTTGTAGAACTGGGAGAAAATTGTAGCCAACAATACCATTCGAAAAAACCACACCTTATTTATTTTCAACCCCTACTATTTTATTTCTTTACAATTGAACATTCTTTGGCGATTATTATCAAATTTTACATACAGAGACCGTGGAACGTGGATAAAATTATAGACGACATAATATTCGAATATACAATCCTTACGCAATTTCAACCCTTATTATGGTGATTTCTGCAAATGCACATTATTTGGTGATTATTATCAAATTTTACACACAGAGACTGTGGCAAGTAGAGAAAATTGTAGACAACAATAGATTCTAATATACAACCCCTTACGCATTTTCAAGCCCTATTATGGTGATTTCTGTACAAATGCACTTTCTTCGGTGAGTATTAGCAAATTTTACACACAGAGACTGTGGACAGTAGAGAAAATTGTAGGCAACAATAATATTCGAATAACCATCCTTGACGTATTTTCAACCCTTAATATAAAAATTATCTTTATACAATTCTACATTTTCTCACCGATTTTTATCAGATTTTACACATACTCCTTTAAACCAAGGAGGAGACTCTAAGCAACAACGATTTTCCAACAAATCAACCTTTAACTGTTTTTAGCCCCTGTTGTATGATCTGTTCACCAACTTATTCTCTGAGTAATTTTGACAAAGTTTTACACTCAGAGCCTACAGAACTACGAAGAATTTTTAAGGTGCATTAACACTTGAATAACCAACCCTTACTTGTTTTTACCTTATATTAACAGTGTGTGAGAATGTTCTGTCAAACAATGTTCATGATTCAAAATAACATAAACGATTTAATAGTTCCCGTGTTATTTATTTTTTTATCCTAGAAGTATTCAGTCACTTGATCACAACGAATGATACCTGAATAGTGTGTTAATGGAATATCGCTATCCCGAACAATCACTGTTGGGTATTCGCATATTCGGTGATGTGATCATCGGAAAAGTATCAGTTCTTCTAACCTTACGAGACTATTACGTGAATGGTCTTGAATCCTATGCCTCTGACGTCGCGACGTAGGCCTACATAACGTATATTCCTTCATGTTTCCAGATCCCATCGTCACAGCACCAGTGCTTTAACTCACATTTTTGCGCTGTGAAGTCTTCAGTGTACAAAAGTCTACCGAGAATGACAGCCGCATTTAAAGGTGGCTCCTACTTAAATTAGTTTTGTCCAACAATTTTATTTATCTTGGTTCTCGAGGGTCTCTGCTTGATATCTGATAAACATTACACAAATAATGTAAACCTAGGTAAATAGGCCTACAATAAAAACGGGTTGAAACATTTAAGGGGTGGTTTTTATTAAAATTAATTTAGCCTAAAATTTTCTCCTGGTACTGTATGTAAATTTTCACTTAAAAATGGTCAAAGGGGGTAGATTTAAATGAAGCACATACAATAGGGGTTGAAGCACATAAGGGGTAGTTTGTTCCAAAATTAGTTTTCCTTAAAATTTTTCCGTCGTTCTATAGGGTCAGTGTATAAAATCTGGTAAGAATTGGTAAAAAAAAGTGAAAATTTATTGTAATAGGGGTTGAAACATTTAAGGGGTGGTTTCTTCCCAAGTTAATTTTGCTCAAAAATCTCTCCTGAACCTATTGTGGTTCTGTGTATTACGTCTGATAAAAAATTAATAAAAGAACGAAGATTTAAATAAATACATAACTTAGCGGGGTATCAAACATGTAAGGGTGGTTTATACGAAAGTTAGTTTTGTATTAACAAATTATTTTGGTTCTGGAGGGTATTTGTGTAATATCTAATAAAAGTTACTCAAAGAATGAAGGTTTAAATATTGATATACCTAGGGGCTGAGTCACTTCAGGGATAGTTTCTACCAAAATTAGTTTTGTTTGAAAAATCTCTTGGTTGTAAAAGGTCTGTGAATAATAAGTTATACAAATTACTCAAAGAGTATAGATCTAAATATTGATAATAAAGTAGGGGTTGAAACATGTAAAGGGTGGTTTATAATAAATTTAAATTGGCCTATAATTTTCTCTTGGTTCTATAGGGTATTGTGTAAAGTTTGATAAAAATTCGTCAAAGATTGTAGCTCTAAATATAGATCATAAATAGGGGTTGAAACAATTTATGAGCGGTTTCTACTAAAATTAGTTTCGCCTAAAGCTTCCTCCTGGTTCTGTAGGTTCTGTGTGTGAATTTTGATAAAAATGGTCCAAGAGTGTAGATTTATTTAAATGACATATAATAGGGGTTAATCATAAGGGGTTGTTTATTCCAAAATAGTTTTGCCTAAAATGTTATCCTGGTTCTTTAGGGCCTATGTTTAAATTCTGGTAAAAGATGGTAAATAAATACAGGTTTAAATAAAGATCATATAATAAGGGTTGAGCCATTTAAGGGACGGTTTGTTCCAAAATGAATTTGGCTTGAAATATTCTCTTGATTCTATAGGGTCTGTCTGTAAAGTTTGGTAATAATCGTTCAAAGATTGTAGATTTATAAAGACATTAAATAATGGGGGTTGGAAATTTATTAAGGGGTGGTTTTGTAGAATATTGCAGAATAGTAACTAGTTCTGCAGGGTTTATGTGTAAATTGTATAGAGATTGTTTGGGGAATTTAGATTTGTATAACGAAAATATTACTCACGTGAGGTTGAAAATAAGGGAAGGGGTGGTTGACTTCAATTTTAATATTACCCATCGTTTTTACCTTCTTGAAGGGGGTACGTGTTCAAAATTTCATGCAAATCAGTGAAAGCATGTAAATTTGTATAGGCCTATAAACACATACTTTTTTTTATGTTAGATAATATAATAAATTAGAAGAAGAAGAAGAAGAAGAAGAAGAATGTAATTATTACAGTAATTGAACACAGATGCTTGGGGGGTAAAATTAAGGACTGCATATTGTATGTACGGCGCGACATCAAGAATGCAGTGAACAAGATATTGCACAAACAGCCTCTGTCATGACTCATGGTAGTAGGTATTTGTAGTTCTCTACAAGTATCCGGATATCCGAATACGCAAATACCTAACGGCGGTTATCCGAATAGCAATATTCGGTTAACCGGTTATCCGAATTTTATTCGCCATGACCAAGTAACCGGATACTATCCGGTTACACAAATACACAAATAGTCCGAGCACTATTCTTGAGTTAGTGGACACCTGTCCTTGGACCTCGGTACAGAAATGATCCCACTTGGGTAGATGTTGACACAAAGCCACACGTAGCCTAAGTCGTGGTTTACCTCATGCATGTTTCTTGTTTTTGTTTTTAAGTTCATCATTGTTGAAAACTCCTTTTCGCACAAGTAGGTAGTCGGAAATATTAATCAAGTTGAAATTTCCTCAGAAGATAGTTGTTTATAATCACTTTTTGAATTGACGTTTGACCAAAATATTTCCTGGAATATATCACGGAAAACTGACTTTAGTCCAGTCACATGAAAGTTCGATCATTGGTTCTCCACTCATCACATTCACCGAAAATGGATTTTCAATAAAGTTGCGCCCTATTCTTATGTCCTGAGGAAAATATGACTGGAATGCCTCCTATACCTGTTCCAAATGCTTCTCTCCTACGCATGCAATGTCTTTCAACTTCACCGAAGAATTTTCCTCTAAAAAGCTCCAGTGACTCAACTGAAAATGTTTAGCGACTCATCTACATCCTAGTGTAATACACACTAAACCGTAAGATTAATATAGTCCTAATGAAAAACCTGTACCCTATAAGTTATTAAAAATTTTAAACGGACTTCGTTATAATTTTCGGGATGACTTTAACACTTGGAGGATGAGTCTCCATCCCCCTTTCAGGCAAAATATTCCATTTTTATTATCCTATTTGTGAAAGACTATTTCCCTACATTCGTTCTTTGCTGTCTTTTATGGCATATTTCGGTTTTTATTATTTTTTTGATATAATAGGGTCGATTTAGTTTAATGATAACTTAATGTTCCCCCAGGCTGGTTTTCTTACGTACGTACATAATTTAGCACAGCATCGACGATGTCCAAGACTACCTCTTTTGACCCTGCCAACCCTGAATATTTAGCCCTTTTTTATTTCTTATCTAACTTCTGAATTTTCCCTACTCCATACGGATCCCAGCAAGCTGCTCCCCTGTAACAGTATAACAACGCACTAGACAGTTTTTATTTTTTTGTACTGTATACTAAATTAATTGTTCTCCATGCTTTCTCCACTGAGTCATTACTGAAAGTAACACCGAGTGCATACGATAATACAATGACGAACTCCTAGAATTTGTTCATTATGTATTTTGTGTGCTGTCTAAATCACATTTTATTTTCGCGAAAATAATTCCTTTATTTTTGAATTTATTTTCACATTGTTAGTCCACATCGTTGCAGTTGAGGGTCTTGGGTTTGCGGCTGGTCAGAATTTGTGTAGCTTCGAACCATTGTTCTGAGAAACGATCGGGTTTTAATGACAGGTTTTGGAGAAGAGAACTGGGTTAATCTCTCTTTAGGAAATTTTAAATTTTGGATTAAATTTATTAATCAACTACACTTCCAGCAAGTTTACCTCACACTTTCTTCAGGGTTGCGTAAAAATACTTTCCGTTTGCAAGAAGCGAGTCAACTGGGCAAGAGGTACGATTTAAACATAACCTTCTGCTTCCTTAGGCAGTGTGATATATTATCGATATTAATAATAGCCATGTTGTTTAACGTTGCTGAAGCGAAGACGTGATTCTGATTTAGTCAGTACGGTGCTGCAAAGCCACTGAAGTTGAAGAGAAACCCAGCTTGTGAGTTGGAGAACTTGCTTAAGCTGCTACAGTACAAGTTTCTTGTAAGCTGCTTAGTGAAGGACTATCTGCTAACTGTATGAAGTATGAAGTACTGTAACTAATTTCAAAACCCACAGGCCTCTTATTATATATTCAACGAACTACAGAGTGGCAATGCTTAATACATAAGTAACGGGTAGCTGCTTGTCCGAAACTAGGAACCCATTCATCTGGATTAATTTTCCGTAACTATAGGCCTATGTGATTTTGAATTTTATTACCTTGAACTAAGTGAACAAACAGTGATCATTCCTTTGCCACTAGTAATTTCAATGAATGTTTCATTAAATTGCGTGATTGACAGTAGGTTGTCCATATAATGTTTTTATAAAAACGGGACATTTAAAAAATGGGGAAAACCTGGGACAGTTAAAAGGAGGGGAACAGCAATTTAAAACACATAATTTAATGCACAATAAATTTACTTTGTCTCGTGCACAAATATTATCCCAAATTACTTTGAAATTTCTTCTGCCGTCAATTAGATAATTTATTCCGGAGAAGTTCATGTCTCCTTATCACTGTACTTTTAACTTTTATGAACCCTGTTTTATCAAGAAGTGTATTTTCTTCTGACACTTTGTCATAAAAATCAGCACATCATACCGCATTTAAGTATGTTTTGACAATGAGCAATGTTTACTAGTTTAACTGTTGCAACTCTCATTAATGTGGCGTAAACTACTCTGGCCATTCGGAATCACAAAGAAGGAGGGCATTTGAGCGTCCCTAATAACACTTTCGGTACAGCGGGACATTTTGCCCAAAAACGGGACTGTCCCGGGAAAAGCGGGACTAATGGATCCCCTAGATAGTCATGTCCAGCATCTAGGCTCGAGTGGTTAACACATTTGGTTTTTATGAATTTCTTGTTTTTGAAATGGACTTGACTACTTTAACATTTGATTTTTACATTCTATTTTATTATTTTTACATTTCCCTTTAAGAAACTCCTTTTGATTTGTATTGATAATGATGTTGGTGATATTTGATTGATTTCTGTATTGGTGATCCGCTATTAAATATTAACTATGTAAATTTTAAGTTTATGGACTTTTTCAATACTTGTAATACCAATTTCAAATTTTTTAAACTGTTGTAGAATGTAACGAATTTTGTTTACTTGATATTTTTCGTTTTTCTTTGAACCGTCTCTTTTCATATTGGAATTTTCATAAGTAATTATTCACTTGATAACTTTTCAGTATGATGTTATTGTTCTTCTTTTCAGTGCAGTTTCAACTGCCTAAGTCATATTATATTGCGGAAACTACATGTAGTTGCTTTCTCCATTGGATTGTCCAGTCTGCTTTATCTGTCCCCTCCCATTTTGTCTGATGCTAATTTTATGGTCCAGTGATTTGTTTCTTGTATGCGGTCTCATCAAGGCTTGAATGGATTTCACATGGTTTCCTAGTCTCTTCGTGTCGTCTGTCACGAATCTGCCCGGATAGAAACCTAATTGCCTCTGACACAACAATTGTAATACCTTAATATTGACTGACTGACATGAACTTATTACTGTACATTCCTTGGAGTTTTCAAGTCTTTAGATGGTAACATTTTCACTCTTCATCTTCGGCATATCCTTATCCTTTTGACAAGTTACTTCAATTTTGTCGTCATTTATTCAGTATGCCCAATAATGGACGCGAGACACATGCACACAAACAGGCAGTGGTACTAATAAAACAGCTTAATAATAGTAGCAGTAATCATAATAATCACAGGTTAACATTATAATAAAACTCATCAGTTTGGTCTTCCTTCAAATATACTGAAGGTGAGGAAAAACTTACATATACTTAAATCAATAGAGAGTTTGGTAATCGAGAAAGCTGAGTTTGATATTTTGATAAATTAAGTTCAATTTGCATATTTCAGAACCAGGGAAAAGCGTGTTCGGGAAATCCGTTCGTCTTTATACACGAGAGGCCTACAAATAAACCATTTAACTTATTTCATTTCAAAATTCATATTATAAGTTTTGGGTCGAAGTTAAATGGTAAAATTCTGTATTTTGTTATATTGTGTTAATTAAAACTGATTTAAATAAGTAGGCTATTTTTAAAATAAATTTCAAAATCACTAAAAATGGCTACTTATTTATATTTTGTAGAGTTTAGTATGAGAAGGAAGATTACTGAACTACAGTAGTAGGTCAACTATTATTTATCAAATTATCCTTTCATGAATATATAAGCATATGACTGATATGAAAATGGAAAGGATGATATGATGATACGTTGGACAAGGAAAGGCATGGATATTGTTTATAAAAAATAAGATTTCTGAACTTAAAAGGACTAAACAATGTGAGATATAGGAACTGTTAATGACTTGTCTTGGGAACACATGTTCAGGCAATTGAAGGATAATTCGAAACTTTATAATAAAATAAAATCAGGTAAACTGATATAACAAAGTGGCAGTATGTTTTAGTTGAATCAATTATAATTGCAATTATGATATGCAGGAAATAAGTTTTTCTAATCAGATTAAAATCGACCAGCGTCAGTAGAACTACAGATTTGTGATACCTTGACAATCGCGCACTCACATAAAAAAAATAAAAAATGAAAAACAAAACAAAAAATCCATGTGAAATCGGCCGGCTCCGGGATTTGATCCGGGGACCTCCAGAATACGAGTCCAATGCGTTACCATTTGACCAACTCAGTCAGTTTGACGGTGTCATTTGATAAGCATAAGTGAAGGAATAGTGTTAACTGTCAAATTATACCGGTAGACAAAAATTAAAAAACATGTGACCTTTAATTAGTCGTTACTCTGGTACCGGTAAACCGATTAGGTCCAAAATTAATAGGCTTCTTGCCATGGACGTTATAAATGCGTATACCAAGTTTCATGAAAATCCGATAAAGCATATTTGAGGTATGGGGCCTTTTGTTATATAATACCATAAAAAATGCACTAAATTGAGCATTATTCCGGCACCGGCCAACCGATTTGGTACAATATCAACAGACGTCTTCCCATAGACATTATAAATGTGTAAGTTATACCAAGTTTAATGAAAATCCGATAAAGCGTATTTGAGTTATGGCGCTTTTAAATAAAAACACTACATTGGATTTGACGACGGTACCGGTGAACCGGTTTGGTTCAATAACAATAGGGTTCTTCCCATGGACATTATAAATGCGTATACCAAGTTCCATGAAAATCCGATAAAGCGTATTTGAGTAATGGCACGGACAGACAGACGGACGGACGGACAGACATTTTTCGTCCCCCACACACAATCTCATAAAGTACCATACTGGCACTTAATAAAGTATATTGACCATGTAGCTCATGCATCAATGGCCATTCCAGAATAGAATGTGTGGAATTTCAATCACAAGTACCGTACCTATCGTCATAATAAGTTATTATCGTATTATTTGTATCGCTTTCATTTTATCGCACCTATGTGCACTTATTTTCTTATATAAATTCATAAGAACTGAACACTGAAACATCTTCATACTTCGTTAAAAACCAATCATTGAACACAGCGATTGGGTATATATAACCTGTATATGGGCAAGAGGAGATAAGAAGTACGATAAACCTCACATAATATAATTACAGTATTAATAAAATCAGGTAAACTGATGCTTCAAAGTGCCAGTATGTTTTTGTTTAATCAGTTATGTTATGATTGCAATTATGATATGCAGAATAAAAGAAAAAGTCAAATTGGCCAGTTTCGGGATTTGAACCATGGAACTCTAGAATGTGAGCCCAAGACGTTACCATCTCGGCCACCTGGGTCAGTTTAACGGTCTAGTTGAACAAGCGCATGTAAAACAATAATGTTTTTTGTCATAGCTAACTTATTTTAATTTCCAAAGCCTTATAAGATCACAGTAAAACAATAGGCTATGTTGTCAAGATAACTGATTTGCATTTTTTAAAATAAATTCTCTCGAATACGTATATTACCATAAAATAGACACTAAATTGAGCATTACTCCGAAAAAGGCCAACCGATTTTATCCAATATCAATAGACGTCTTCCCATGGACATTATAAATATGTATACCAAGTTTCATAAAAATCCGGTAAAGCGTATTTGAGTTACCGCGTCTTTAAGATAGACACTAAATTGGGTTTTACTCCGGTACCGGTCAACAGATTAGGTTCAAATTCAATAGGGTACTTCTCATGGACATCATAATTGCGTATACCAAGTTTCATGGCAATCCGATTAAGCCTGTTTCTAATATAATCTATTAAAATAGGCACTAAATTGGGCATTACTCCGGTACCGGTGAACCGATTTGGTTCAATATCAATAGGGTTCTTACCATGGACATTATAAATGTGTTTTCCAAGTTTCATGAAAAAAGTATTTGAGTTATGGTGCGTACAGACACATGGACAGACAGACGGACGGACAGAGAGACAGACAGTCATTTTTTCGTCCCCCACACAATCTCATCAAGTACCATACTGGCACTTAATAACGCTGGATATTAGTGGCACCAGAGAGTTTAATATAACACGGAAAGTGTTGGTAATAACGGTACGCAGCTTTCCCTTCGCAATGTGTAGATTATCTCGCTTACATTTCACAAATAGCATTTATTTTTTAGTTTTAATATTAATTTAATGCTTCATTATGTAAATATTTGCTAAATATCCACAATAAATATAACTCAAGATCCGGATTCTCCCTAGATAAACTTGGATCTCTCTTTATATTAGGCCTGCCTATTACGAGTAACATCCAGATTATTTGAATGGTAACGTTTCATACCGTTAATACTTCCCAGTGAAAGGGCATATTTTTATCGCTAGAATAAAATCAATTATGTAGGCCATTCTCCAGGAAGCAGCACAGGGCTCGGACATTAATAATTTTTTCCTTGTCAAAAAGAAAGAAAGAAAGAAAGAAAGAAAGAAAGAAAGAAAGAAAGAAAGAAAATTTATTCGCATGCCTTTCGTGGATATATAGGCCTAAGTGCTCTTGTAAAATATTAACAGTTGATTCTGATCGATGGAACTACTATACCTGGTACCTACACTAATTAAACTAGTAACATTGTGCATTGTGATTGACATTTGAATAGCCAGTCTACAACCTGCGGATAAATTATTGTAGTTACTGCCCATGCCAAGTCTGTCTATGCAGAACGATAGATTTCTACTGTCCACAAAATAATACTTCAGCTTCTGCTTTTATACTGGGTATAACAAACATGCTGGTTCAGAAAGAAATGCAGGGTAAGAAAATTCTGATTGGCTACATCTATATACATCTAAGATTGTAACAGAAATAAGACCCTCAGTTTCATCGCTAGCTCTTTGTTATTTTGTTTTAAAGAAACCTATATATTTTAGTCTCTCATGTAGACTATAATTGTGATAAAAGAAAATACTGAACAGCGAGAAGATTGAATTAGAGAAATACGAATAAACCCAAGTTAAACGCTGGTGTCAGACAACCGCTTGTTTGCACTTATTCACTCCCTCTCCTTCCCTGTATCTCTCCCCGTCGCTCCTTCCCTATATCTATCTATACTTCTATAATGTACTATATTAAATGCGCCCTAAAATGTATGTATGAAAACTTACTCCTCCGAGAACCTTTGACCTATAGGTCTGAAATGTTCACCATTTGCTCTCCATGACCTGGGGAGTGTCTATATCTAATTTCAGCTCGATATCATTGTTGGTTCGGTCAACATTTAATTTTCAATTTTGGTTAAGGTTGTTTTTGTGCTTTTCGTGTAGACGGTGTTTTGTCATTGTTTTTATATTTTTATTTCTGTGCGTGGGACACTTTACACAGCTTCCTTTCACCTGCAAGTCATCTGGACCATGTTTCATGGAGCTCACCCCTGATTCAACCAACCAGAAGGCATAGTTATAACTAGAGCCCGGATTTCCATGCAAATGCATGTTTTTATATACTTTGGTTAGATTTCTCAAACTTTGTATTTACTCATTACATGACTTATGGATTCCAAATAACCATATTTTTTCCGTGCATATTAGCATATTTCGGCCTTTTTATGGCAAAATTCATGCATAATGCATGTTTTGGATTTTTTTGGTGTAATATAGCATATTCAGACGTTTTTAATGCATATAAACCCCCATTTACTTGTTTTAGTGCATAATATCAAGTTACCATGCATAACTGTGCATATTATGAATGTGCCTCCCTAAAATCTTGACTTTTCAGTGAAACGTAAAAATGTTGTATTGTATTATCATTGTTATTTGATTGACTTGGCAACAGAGTCTGCCACCTGCATCAATTTGAGAGTGCAAACTACTGTTTACCCTAAATAAACAGTAATATAATACACCAGGCTACAAAAGAAAATGCCGACTCGCCGACCTTAAACTGAAAGAAAACTGCTAAACAGAATGTTCACTGCTTGAATTTGTCAGTCACTAGCCATTGTTGAAGACGTTGAATTATCTTTAGAGTTGTGTTGTGGAGAAATGGGTGTGACAGTTAGGGAAAAACTTAAGAAGGTACTTAGTTCAAATCCTGATCTTAAACTTCTGAAATCAGTAAAAGACGTATTATGTGGAAAACATGTAAAAGACATGGAATTCGATCTTACCCTCAGTCAAATTTCTTCCCTTAAGTATGCACCTTTTGAAGTAGAAAGATCCTTTTCTGCGTTCAAGAATGTCCTATCTGATAAACGCACGAGTTTAAGTGAGAAGAATTTTGAAAAACTCATTGTATGTTTTTTAAGAGAAATTGAAATATATTGCAGTACAGTGCGGATTTTTGATAGTGCATGTTTCGCCCTTCATTGTGCATATTTGGAGATACGATAGTGCATGAATGCATGCATGTTTTTAAGTTTGATAGTGCATGAAAATCCGGGCTTTAGTTATAACGTTACGCCGGATGTTCGGTGCAAACAGCCAATCAGAACCCTTCTATGGGGACAACCTAAGTCTTTGACCACGTTATCTATACTACCTATACTATACTTATGGGCCATTCAGATATAGTTCCCGCACGATATCTGTGCCGACTGCCTAAGTCATTGCATTACGTTTTCGTGGGGACTGTAGCGTCGATTGGACTGCTAACTATCTATCTCGCACAACAGTAGCGCCCTTTCTATTTGTAAAGGCCAAGCTACCTCTCTCTCGCACAATTGCATGTCTCTCTCTAGAGAGAAACTGTCTCATCGGCACAGATTTCGGGCGAGATCTTTAGAAACTTAACCGTAACGTAAGAACGTAAACTTAAACGCAAACTTTAGCACGGCATTGAGCATTCGCAATAAAACTTAAACGTATATAACAACCAATAACAAACGAGAACTTGAACAGCAGATAAAATGGCTGCAGCAGACGAAAATACTTTCATGTTTCTATTAAACATGTGTAGGCCATTAAAAATTTAAATCATACAAGCCTATGCAGACATATATAAATTAACAGAATATTATATGGGCTGTAGTTCATATCTTGGGGAACTAATGTTCTTATATTTTCCTTCAATGCCGCATCTTTATATAATGGATGCCATTTATCATAATAACGAGTTTCTCATTCATAGACGCCATCTCTTGGCTACTTCCACTTCCGTCTCCTGTTCTGTTCTCTGATTGGTTGTATCGTTATTTTTCGCATAAACATAATGCAGAAGCTTGGTGTTTGCAAGGTTCTATGTTACGTTTAATTTTACGTTTAAGTTTCACGTTTACGTGATGCATTGTGAAGGGTCACATTGAAAAACATGGCCCCAAACTTCTATGTTTACATTACGTTTACGGTTAATTTTCTATCTGAATGGCCCATTAATGTATGTTCGGTTACTCCTCCGAGACCCTTGGACTGCATACATCGCACTCTTGCGGTGATGGCATGGATTGCTCAACGTACTCCAGCAGCAGTGTTTCTAAGTTGTAGCGTTGTGTGCGCATCATTCATTCCTGTTTCGGAACCTCAGTGATGCATCCGTAAAATTAACATAACGGTAAAACTATTATTTTCCAAGCCCCTGTAACGGACTTAATCATCTAGCAATATAAAACCGTCAATAATAACGTATGAAACAATAGCTTTGTAGGTTATTTGTACTAGTAATTTTGTCTTGGAAGATAGAAGTTTTCGGGTCTGACTAATAAGCTGCTTCTGTTGCCGAACATTTTATTCAAAGATAACAGTTTTTTCTTTCTTTCTTTCTTTCTTTAATGCTCTTTTGTAGAAAGTGAAACTGAAATACCGTTCATACCCGCTGGGGTTTTAAGTTATTAATTGAACAACAAAATATTTAAAACATTAAATTTATTAACACCACATAGGTTTTTTTTTTTTTTTTTTTTTTTTTTTTTTTTTTTTTTTTTTTTTTTTTTTTTTTTTTTTTTTTTTTTTTGCGGTGGTGTAGAGATAGCGTACCCGGCTCTAGATCCGGAGGTCGCGGGATCAAACCAACCACGGTCGATGGATTTTTCAGGACGTAATAATCTTGGGCACGGAGTCCTCTGGGAGTGACTTGAAGCTGGGGGGGGGGGAGGCCGTTTCACAGATTTACGGCACGTTAAAGAATTCCAAGCGTAAAATAGAGCCTTTGAACAATGTTCCTCGGCCCTTGCACGTCCTAGTAGTAGCTTACTTAGTTTCCTACGAGGGTTGTGAGGTGATGGGCTTTTCCCTGTCTCGGAATATGAGCGTAACAATATTAACCCAGTTACACTACTAGTTAACCCTCCACTTGGAGGCCCTATGCCCCCACCATGGGGGTACAGGATATATAGATACCTTACATACAGACATCGCTTTTACATAAATGGTTTGAATTACTTCACTTTATTTTCAATTATATTATATTTAATTTAATGTTTAGCATATAGGTGCCGTATTATTCTGTAGGATTGTAGGACTAAATCGGAGCCTATACTAGTATCTGGTACCCTATGATCCCCAGGTGGGGCGAAGGGGCCTCCAATGGAAGTTTCATTACCTATACTAATTTTGATATGCTTATTTTCCGAGAGAGGGTAGAGGGACAGGTGGTAATCCCATCGCCTCGCAACCCCCCTCTGGAAACTAAGTATTTCTTGGACGTGAAAGGGCCGAGAAATTTTGTCCAGAGGCTCTAATTTAGGCTTGGAGTTCTTTTACGTGCCGTAAATCTACGACACGGGACCCCCAGCTTAAAGTCCCTCCCGGAGGACTCCGTGCCCAGGATTTTTAGCCTATACTAGTGCATGTTACTAAAGTCTGACCGTTCTAAGAAAGAAACCTGAAGTAAACAAAAACCAGTATGCCTGTCTCACTCTAGCACATTACTCCTCTGACCTAAGAGAGAGACACAGACATACTGATTTTTGTTTACTTCAGGTTTCCTTCTTAGCTCGTCTCGGGTGTAGAGTGAACAGATGTGTGACATTAGCTGATTCCTTGCTATTCGCAGCGTAATTCACAAACAAAACGTATTAGTATATCCCAGCAGATGGTCATCGTTACCTAGAGATGTCTACTTCTCGTGAGTAATTGCTCCTCATATTTTATCAGCACTATTTTTCTGTCTTGCTTATAGGAATGGTCTTTGCATTTATAAGCGTTCGAAAAACTTAATAATACGTATTATTATATTATACTAGCTGAAAAGGCCCGGCGTCGCCCGGGCTTTGTATTTTTTAATTTGAAATTAACTTATGAAGGACTTTATGTAGAACTTGAAATGAAGAAAAAGATTTATCACACTCAAACTATTCCATCAGAAAACGCTGGATATAGCTTTTTATGGCTCATAGAGGATGTGGAATGCTGCATTCCGTTGCTTCTACACATCATGCTTGGGAGCGGTTGATATAAGAAGAAACACAAATTACATAAGATTGTACTGACTTGACGGAAAATTTTATTTCTCATTCTCATGTTACTATACAATCGTTTCGGAGCTGAAATAAAAGAGAAATGCAGTATCACTTTCATACTTTCCTCCCCTAGAACCCGGGACATAATATACTGCGAGCATAGGACTCAAAATGTTCCGTCCCATGCTGAGGGTCTATGATAAACATCCCTATTTCTCAACTAATACAAAGCCTACAGGTATGGATAGCTTATCAGCGGAAAGGATTATTTACAGACTTTTGATATAGCATACTCACACACTTAAGTTGTCCCTCTTATTCTACATCAAAATGTGAAGTGAGTAAATATTTCTTATGTCGAGGGTAGAGAAAGTTATGTGACTACATCACACTGTGCTTTATTTTCGTGGATTTCATTTTCAGTCATTATTTTCGCCAATATATTACATCGATGGAATCATAATTCGTTAAAGCATTAGGCTATATACTTGCCAAGGCCCTATGTAATCATAGTAAACAATTTACTGTTGCCATGTGAACTAAACAGCAATTCATTTTTTCAGTATAAAATTCTCAGAAATTATATAATTTTCAAGGGAAGGAGTATTTTGTTTGAATTTTAATGTCGACAGCTATACTTCCCGGGCTTAACTGGGTATGTGTGCAAAATGTCGTGTAAATTGGTAAAGAAATGTAGATTTGTATAAGGAACAAACATACATACATACATACATACATACACACTTTCGATTTTATATATTAGATATTATTAAAACTATCAATAAGAATTAATAATATAAATTAGGTCTATGTTTACTGAATAATCAAAGTAAAAGTAACTGTGCAGATTTTCGTGGTGCATCAGTCAGGTCCACGTATAGCCTATAATAAAAATAAGATGTATATAATTGTGTGACTAAATTTTCGCAGAATATTTTCAGTTAACACTATAGTTTGAGTTTTTACCGTAGGTAATCCCACGAGAGATTTATTAAAACTATTGCATGCATCAAGTGGAGTGGATTATATAAATAATGATTAGGCCTACTATTTTTATTTTTTATTGTATGGTGGACGGGAAATGTCCGTCTGTCCGCGCGATAACAAGAATACGCTTTATCGGATTTTAACGAAACTTGGTGTACGCATTTATAACATCTATGGGACGAAGCCTACTAGTTTAGGACCGAATCGGTTGACTGGTACCGGAGTAATGTCAAATTTAGTGCCTATTTTATGGTAGTATATTAGAATTTATCATTGCAAATCAGTTTTCATGACAAAAAATTGTTTTACAGTGTTCATATACGGCTTTGGAAATTGCAATACACTTAGCTTCGACAAATAACACTACCCACATATTTCTTCATACATGTTTATTAAGCTTTTGGCCTTTGTTCTTCCGTAAGCCCTGTTTAATGAATCGATCTGGAGCTTAACTAACTAACTCCGTGGCGCTAACATCCCAGAAGGGACAAAGCCTACCACCCGACTGCTTAGAGCTTAACTCCGGATTCAATTACAAAAATTACTTGTTTCCTGCGTATTATAATAAATTGCAAATATCACTGATTAAACGAAAGCATTTTGGCACTTTCTTATATCAGTTTACCTGATTTTATTTAAAGTCAAATCTGTCATCTGTTAGGTTAATTTTGTTCCTACTTCTTCACGATTTTACTTATATTTAGGACCTTCGAACAAATATATGGTGCTTATAAATGGAATCTATAGGTTTTAAAGAACAATATAACAACAAATCTGGTCGTTTTCCGTGCTTTTAAAATGAAAATATCACTAATAGTAGAGAGCTGGACCATCCCCCAGATTACTTGCCTATAGGCACTTTTTCATGGCGTGTATGGGAGTGGCATGGAAATAGTTGGCTGAGAAAAATTACGGTTTTTACTGGAGTGGAAATTGCTCTAGTGCGCCTAATACCCTACTGGTTATATTGGTTTGCTTGTTCTATGATTTACGTATAAAACTAAACTAAACTCCGTGGCGCTACATCCCTGTAGGGACTTGGCCTACCACCCGAACGCTGCGTCATCTCCCGTAGGCAGATGGCAGGATTGGGGGCCATGTGGTCAGCATTCCGACACCCACGGCCGTTAATGGTGGTTTTCTTGACCGGAGCCGCTACTTCTCTATCA
This sequence comes from Ectobius pallidus, assembly GCA_964059195.1. Lineage (NCBI taxonomy): Eukaryota > Metazoa > Arthropoda > Insecta > Blattodea > Ectobiidae > Ectobius > Ectobius pallidus. The sequence continues at coordinate 47,580,538 of CAXKWD010000009.1, read as the reverse complement.
AGTAGCTCCTCAGTTTGAATCACGAGGCTGAGTGCACCCCTACCAGACCTCCCTACCTCAGAAAAATCAGGAGGTACCGGGAATCGAACCCGGGCCGATGGATCTGTAGTCAGCGAGGCTAACCACAAGACCACGCCGGCGGACTATGATTTACGTATATCATTGCTAATTTGCATACAGCACTTTTCATAATGATTAGACAACGATCTTGTAGGATAGTTATTTCACACAGTACGATACTCAGTATTTAATAATCAATCATGTCCACATATTCTTGCTTGTCGATAGGAATTTGTTGTATGCTTGACAGGTGGCACACTGTGTCATGTTGTGTGTTTGAATATAGTACCAGAGAGAGTGCTGGTACCAATCAATATTTGAAGAATCTGGCGTTTCAGTGTATCTGACAAGCACTTTGTTCCTTAATTATATTGCCAATCAGGCTGCTCTCTGATGATGTTCCAGCGAAATATTAAACCACATAGCGGCTATTCTTTTCGAAAATTTATTATAGACATTCATTAGTGTACTCTACAGTATACAACAAACTCATTTTAGACTAAGAAATAAAACCACCCTGTAATATTATAAATGAAAAAAAAAGGCGAGTGCGTCGCTTTCGGTGCATTGATGGCAATAATATTAATAATAATAATAATAAAAATAATATTAACGATAATATTAATAGTAATTTTAATACACACGTATTTTGAATTGGAGCTTACAGATTGCGCCACTGATTTTAGTGAGAGAACTTCAACCAGAGTGATTTTTCACTCCCTTCAGTCATTTAACTCTTGATCATAAGGAATGAGACTTCAGCCTATAGAAGGCGAAGAGCGGAAGGGACAGGGGTGGTACGTGCTGTAATTTTCCCATGGACACTCCCTCAGCCTGTAGGATTATTTTAACGTATCTTTAATGTAAAATTAATTAGGGGACCAACGATTTCATTTCCTTTCCGAAGGATGGCAAACTGCGGGTTTAGACATCCGAATATCCAACGCTGTCTGATCCTGAGATTTTTTATCTACCGGGACTAACGTTAAACATTCTCTCTCAAGATCCATTTATGTGACGTCCCTTTCAAAAAGTAAAACGGGGAAAATAAATAAGAAAGAAAACAATAAAGAAAGAGTTCTCAAACGTTTCAGAATCAGACGCTGCCTTTATCTTGAAGGATTATCTTTCACTTGATCCACTTGGCGATCCTTTCGAAGAAATAAAATGGAGAAAAGAAATAAGGAAAGAAAACAATAAAGAAACACACAAACAGTTAGCTACTATGGTCCATAACGCTAGATCAGTTATTAAGGATTTTATTAGCGAGTTCATTAATTTACAAGAATTCATGCTTGTAACCAATTAATTTAGCCCTGAAACACCTGCTTTCTGAGGAATTTAATGAAATATTTCCCACTATTAAAATATTATGACAATCCGTTCATTAAATTTGAATTATATTCATTGTGACTAATAGTTTTTTTTATGCATCTTTTGACAGGAAAAATATTCTGTGGAGTTATTATACATCTAGAGGCCATGTACGATTGCGTAAGCGGGGGGTATTATAGTGTACTTTTATTTTCGAGCTGTTTTAAGGAAATGCCTATTTCGCAATATAGGCTATGTTTTAAAATTATGCACCAAATAAAAATAATTTGTTATGAACTAGTTAGATACCTCTCATTGCTAATACTCATATAATATTTTATCAATTTAGTTTCAAATACATACGAGCTATGTATATAAGTTTATAACTAAGTTGAATTAAAATACAGTTCTAGCAGGAAGAGGAAATAAAACGTTTAGCGTTATTAGGCTAAGCGAATGAGTTCCATCGAAAAGAACGTCAGACAAGTATCTCACCAACTAATTATGTATACGTTGACACACACACGCACACATTCATACACATACTTCACATAGGCCTACGGTACACAAATTCACACACATACCGATAAGTTGTTTAAACATTGAATGAGATATGTTCCAAAAAAAAAAAAAAATCTTTTTCATTAGACTTTTAAAAGCTTATTCTACATAAAGTTAAATTTGTTTATATTTTGCAATACAAATATAATATTGTAAATTTTCAAAGCTTTCTACACAAAACAGACATTTCGTGGACTACTGTGATAAGAGTATTAGACGAAGAGTAATTTTATTAATATAATATTAGAGAAAAAGGTTGTAAGGGGTCAAGTAGTAGCACCTAGATATGAAATAGAGAGTGAAATGACTCGTATACAGCTTTGGCTGCATAACATCACTAGCATTATTTTAATTAGCCTACAGTACGGATGCTTTATAACAAAAATCATATTTCTACTATATGCATTCACCGTTCTAGAGCTCTGACCATTTAAACGTTCTCGTATGCATAGTCGCAGGGCCGTCCTAAAATTATTTCCTTCTCAGGGCAACTTCTGATCTTCACGCCCCTAAAGTAACACGGATATTTCATACTACCAAAGTCCCTTATATACCGGTAAAGAGTAAATATCAGGGTGACTAGCGTCCGGGAAAAGTCATGGATTTTTGTTTTTCTGGAGAAATCTTGGAAAAGTCAGAGAATTTTCAATAAAAACCTGGATTTTTTTTAAAAATTCGTATTTGCCCGCCTAATAGACGCACTTTCCCCACAGTTTTTATAACAAAAACTAGGGTGCGTTCTTAATGCGAGGATTTTTTTTCAAACATGGTTTAAAAGATGCGCCAGCTGAGGATCGATAGCTTGAATATCGATGTATCGGCAGCGATCAAGGTCTTACTGTGACTAATTTATATATCGATTGTATCGTACATATAACAATCGGTAGTTGCATCAACCACGTTGGTCTTGTACGCATGCGTACAATGTCAGTTTAAATTCACGTGTGTGTCGTGTTATTTGATCTAGCCGTTATGAAATGTGAAGACACTGCTGGCGCGAATTATTGCTTTTTTGCAAATGCTCTGAGTTTAAGAACGATTTGCGTTGGACCTTTTTAAACAGCCATCGGTTCCATCGCCTCCCAAGACCGATGGATGCGACAGAACATGCGGTGGAAAGGAGACGTGTTTAAGAACGCTTGCGATGTAATGCGTATTTTCTCCGACGAGTTTAAAACCTCTCTCTTACTATTTATGGTCAGGGAACATTCTTCAACACCAGGGAAAAGTCAGGGAAAGGTCAGGGAATTCTCTAAAGACACTTTGCTAGTCACCCTGAATATTCAATGGATTTGTATCGGCATTTTTGGATAATCGAATAAAGAATTTCCTTCATTGGAAAATGACGATAATAGCCTAATTTGATCTGAGGTTTAGGGAAGCAATTTTGTTAATTTGTGGAGTTGTACAAATTCTTCGCTTACGTTTGTGGACCAGACGGTTTATATATTATATTTTAGTGAACAAAATAATAAATACAATGAAAGAAAGAAAGAGCAGAAAACCTCGACTTCTCTAGGCTATTGTTTGGAATAAGTGGTAAAATCATTCTACCAAACAGAATTCATATTTTAAATATTTTATCATGAAATATGAAGGGGAAATAATTTAACCAATTTTTTTAGATTGCTGTATTAACAACAAGTCACAATTTTAAAGAAGTCTAACAATTATTATTACAATCTTATTAATTGTATTATGTGTGATGTCCTTTTTTTAGTTCCGTTTAAAATTACATAACTGTTTTTTGAATTAAATAATGGGTGGCGTGAATAAAAGTCAGTAAATGCTTTTACTGCAAAATTTTAAGTAAGTACTAGCATTTTAGTGAATAAAATATTTCAGTAAATACTGTTGCTTATTAGTAATCAGTACATACTAGAACAAGTAGTACCTACTGCAAAATATGTGAATAATAACGAGTATTTACTTACCAATACCAGTAAATACTGTGAAATATTCAAGTGTGCTTAAGACTGCAATGCCTTATCTGAAATGCTTGATGGGATAACAACCATGGGATTCACCATGATTATAATCAGAACCCATATTAAATATTATTGAGCATTAATATCATCATAACAAAATAAAAATAAGTCATAAGAAATAAATATCAAATAATAGTAATTAAATAACAAAATAAATAAGTAATATTTTAGTAATATATTTTCAAGCTAGCAAAACTTCAATATTGTAACTTCAGCTACCCAGACGGAATTCACGGAAACTCAGTATGATAAGTACACTCTGCTATTCTTTCACCATGGAATACTGGAGACAGCCATTGTTGAAAACTGCTCTCTCATTGTGGCAAAAACTTAAAGAATAGGGATCAGAACTAGTGAAAAGAGGGTTCCGGAATTTTACTTGGGAAAGAAAGTTTGTATAACTATTCCGAGAAGCCACTGGCATTAACTAGAACTGGGTAAGCTTGGAAACGGAGTTCTCCATGTGGGTATAGCGTCTGAACGCTGAAATTGAAATAACCAATAAGAATACATCTCTTATTGGAAATTAAGGTAAAATGCTCTAACAGTAGTTGTAATTGGTAGTATAAGTAAGAGGGGAGATGAACAAGGAACGATGGACTGCAGAACGGACGCAGGACAGATAAAGCACTTCTTCAAGAACTCTCACCCGAGTTAGTCGGGCTGTGAGGGTATTGCTTGCTTCGTGGCAATATTTCCCATTGAAGTAGTCAGTATTTTATTAATCACACAATCGTGATTGGGGAAGATCCCGCTCACGATATACAGTATTATTTTATTCAAATCTGTTATTATTAGGGTTTGAGGTATAACTTAATTACAGTTAATACCACCTTAAAATCAGTGATTCACGTAAGTACTGGTGATCTACGAGAAATATATAAACATTATCCACGATAGTAATTCGCCTCTCAGAATCACAGGGAATTACCGTTATTAGTACGAGAATTAGATATCGTTCTACCATCCTGACGTTCCTAGAGCATCGCTCACAATTCAAGTTCACGTATTATTTTTGAAGGACAGTAATCAGAATAATAAACAGTAATCATACCAGTAATATTGTGATATTACTGCTATTAATGATAAGAACCACCCAATTCCCCCCAGATATGATAGAGATACTCTTCTGCTCCGACTGAAGCTGCCGAGGCCGGCTCTGAACTCCTGTGTACAAATAGTAAGTACGTCAAACAGACTAAATAAAATATTAGTCTTCCCACACCTTTAAGTCGTCACATACTGGCTTATTTAACTTTGGGGCTATTTTAACACAAGTGAGCCGTTTCATACTGGTGCCGCAACTTTGGGGCTCGAAAAGAAAGACGGGTATCAGACATTAAACAAGTGTTGCATACCAATAAATAACATTATTCATGTGAATCAGCTTAACGTACTTTGTGAGCGATCAAAACAGTGAAGAATCAAGCCGGAAGAAAGGATTTAGGAGCGGGCAGAGTAACACAGAAGACCGCGAGAAATCAGAAAATTCTTGTAATTTTAGTTGATAAGAGGGTCATTGTTTTATGTTATTAGAGATAAGAGAGTTTTTATGTACTTGTATACTGTGTTATATTTGTGATATTTATGTTTCAAGGTAAGAGTGCATGATTTTTTTTTTACTAAGTGATTCCAGTGCAGTGAAAGAGGTTAGGTCAGAGTTATGTTAACACTACGTAACGGGAAAATCGTAAATACTGAAATGGAAAACTTAGAATGTCAGGACGGGCAGGATTTGCTCACGAGCAGTGAAATCGAATTAATGCAAAACAATGAAATTAATCAGGAGAGGGAAATTAATTCTGAGGGGCCATCATCTCAAGTAGTGAATGTAAATGTAGGTGAAGAAACGCCTGATTGGAAGATTGTGGTCATGAATGAATATCGTAAGTGGAGGGAAGCTAATAGGGAGTTAGCTGAAGCAGATGATCGATATTTTGAGGAAAATTGGGAGGAATTTCAAGCAATGCTTAATATTAATAAGAAAATAGAGACCAGTCATTGTTCATTGCAAAAGGAGATTAGGGACCAAAATAAAAATGTGGAAGGTAATTTAACACAATCTTTCTCAGTTGACATGGGAGAACGAAATACTAGATTTCAGGGACAGGTTGTGGAAATTGAAGAAATAAATAATTTTTCTGAGAAGATTGATGAATTTGACATGGGAACTAAGAACGGGTTAGATGAGTTAACAGACAAAATTCAAGTTAACGTTGCCGAGTTAAATCAGAAAATTACAAATGTAGAGAGTGAATGTAAAATCACTAGGAAAGAAACTAGTAATAAAAGATAGGGAAATAGAACAAGTAATTGAAAATAAAATCAAAGTAGTAAGCGCAATGAATACAGATAATTATAGTTTGTTGCAAAAAGAAATACAGGCTAAAAACAAAAATCTAGAAGATCAATTAATCAAAGAAGGGTCAAAGGATTTTGATGAAATAAGTAAAGTATTTCAGGGTAAGCTAGATGAAGAACGGAAATTTTCCAGCGAATTTGATAAAGTTGGGACAGGACAAAATAGTATTGCTAATGAAGTGAGTAAATTAGCTGATAGAATGAATGAGGTTGTTGACAAAACTGACCGAGTTGATAATGACATTTCAGGGTAACGAAACTATACGGATATAAGGGGGAAGCAATCTCCGCATGTAAATGTTGCAAACAAGGCATCTTTGCCGGTAAATGAAAGAAATAACGGAGATCGGCAAAACCTGAATATCGGTAACGTGTCGGAACAAAAGCGAAGTGATGTAAGCCGTAGCCACTATACTGTTGCGCCATTAACACATCACAACCCAATGAAATTGCAAATTAATTTTGGAATAGAATGGACCATTCCGGAATTTGATAGTGAGCAATTAAATGATCCATATACGTTTCTTAATGACATGGAAGTTTATTTAGAAAGAAAGGGAATTCCTAACGAGTATAAAATGTTAGTAGTTCAAACGGGATTAGTCGGAAAAGGTAAAGATTGGTGGGAGTTTATCATGTCTGAGGGAATAAACTATTCAGAATTCAAGAAGTTATTTCTGGAACGCTATTTGAGTGGAAATAGACAGAATGATAGTAATTATTACGTCGGCAGAAATAATAGAGGCAATGATAATAACTATTATAAAGTTAGTCGGCAGGATTACAACTGGCGTAACAGAACAAAAATAAATGTAACTGGGTCAAGACCACTGAAGGCATCTGTCAATCACATTTCTTTCCAAGAAACAGAGGTAGGGAATGCCGATCGGACTGAAAGATATGGCGAGTTGAGAGACGGGAGATATGTACGATTTTCAGATAACGGAAGGGATAATCGTGGACGCGTGCCAGAAACACGGCAGTCTCTGAACCCTGATGCTAATGAATTTTACCGTACGCAGAATGACGTAACGAATGACAGGGATGACAGCCCCCAAAATGAGAATTTAAACGAGTAAAAGATGTAATAGAGAGTCATACTACATCTGTTAATTGTTCCAGGCCTTCCGAGGACAGACTCTCAAATAATGTAAATAGTCTAGAAATATCTTACAATATAAATACAAAATTTTACCAGCAGATAATAAATCCACCACAAATTGAGGCTTATATAGGCAAGTTAAAAGTGCAGATAATGTTAGACACTGGCTGTTCAATGTCCGTTTGCAGTGAGAAATGTTATCTTGAACTGAAGGAAAATAAAGTTAAGTTGCAGGAATTAAACGTCCCAGGACTTTATTGCACGATGGCCATTAATAAAACTAAATACAAGATAGAAAAGCAAATAATGGTACCATTAAGCATAGGCTCATGGAACACGGAAATATACACGCTTGTTGTCAGGAACTTAACTCATTTTTTTTATTGTTGGGTGCGATGCTTTGCAAGAATATCAAGGGACTTTAAGCTTTGAGGAAAATTGCCTGAAAATAAAGGACCAAAATGACATTATTGAAATTCCATTTCTACTAGTAATGTTTATGACCGCTCTAATTGTTCCGAGAATGAAATCGCGATTCAGGACGAATGCTTCATTATTGAAAGCCTAGCCGAGGTGCAGGATCAAGATGAAGAAGGGGAATTAATAAGTGAAAATGTAATTGACGCTGTAGATGAAAAGAAAAACCCAGAAAATAGTCAAACTGAAGATCGATACAACACAGTAAATATTACCGAGGCACCGAATATAGGGTCACTAACTCGATGTAATCTGAATGTTGAAATCGACGAATTTAATAACACTTATTTAGAGGAGATTTATGAAGTAGGAGTAAATTGCGAGATAAATATGTGCGGAACGAGCAGGAATGAGCAGGAACATTACAATGACGAAAATGGAAAGGAATATAATGATAGGTTGAAAGAATCAGAAATCCTTGAAATCTTGAAAGAAAAAGTGGCTAGTATCACATCGATAACAGACCAACAAAAAGAGAAATTATTTAATGTGCTAACCAGGAATATGGGCGTGTACAGCGATTCCCCAGCGTGTTGTTTAATTTACAAACATTCAATTAATATGGATAATCCGCCTATGTGCAATAACAAAAGCAGAATGTTGCCGCTATCTATGAGAGAGGAGGCCAATAAAGTCAGTGCGAAAATGTTTAATGATGGGATGATAAAGAGATCTAATTTATCAGATATTAGCCATGTTGATAGGATTTTCAAGTATAACACAACCTCAAAAATAGCAATGGAGTTAGAAAACAAAGCAGATCATATTTACTTTAGAGGATAAAGGACATAAATGAACAATTTTACATTATTAAGTCGAACGAGGAAGGAAAAGAAGGTACTGGGAATATATAAATTTAACAGATGTATTATGTATGACTCGGGTAATAATTTTAGTATTGGGCTACATATTTTAAACTTAAGCAACTATATCAAGGGAAATGAAATGAAGTAAGAAAAGGTACAGCAGTATGGTGTCAGACTTACGTCATTTCGCAAGAAATAGGTATAGGGTTAAGTGTGATTTTACCTTGTAAGAATACATGATCGCGAATACCACGTGTGATGTAAGCTTACAGTGGAATCTAAGTGTGTAATTATACAAGGACGAGCAGTAAATAAATCCACTGGCGAATATATATCAATGTTAATTATGTGTATAAGTACGGACATACAGCAAATATATCCGCTGTTGCTCTATATCTCGTTATTTAATTTTTAATAAGGACGTCCACATAAATAAATCCAGTGGCGATTTATCTAGTTAATATCTTAAGTAATAATGTTCATTCAGTGTTTATTCTTTTATTATTATATGTGTTGTTTCAATTTTGTTGTGTTTTGCATTAAAATCATAAAAGTTAATCTCTCCAGTAATATGACATAAGCATATGGTGTCATAGCGAAACAAAGCTTACGAATTTCCGAAGGGTGGTGAGTGAATGCGAGATAATATTTTAGTGTGGCATGCAGGTTAAGAAACCCTTACCAGGTACAAGAAATGTCAATAACTCACAACTGGTCAGTGAACTAAAGGAAGGTCACAATGAATGGAATAACCCTGAAACTCTGCTAGGCAATAAATAGGTCACTGTACTGGAGATGTAAACATGAGCACTTTTACGTAAGATAGGAAAAAGCAATTCAGGAGCAAAAAAGTATTCCTGTTAAAAATGAATTTTGCTACAAAATACACTTTTCACAACAATTCTTTTGGGCATTATGATGGGATTACAACCATGGGATTCACCATGATTATAATCAGAACCCATATTAAATATTATTGAGCATTAATATCATCACAACAAAATAAAAATAAGTCATAAGAAATAAATATCAAATAATAGTAATTAAATAACAAAATAAATAAGTAATATTTTAGTAATATATTTTCAAGCTAGCAAAACTTCAATATTGTAACTTCAGCTACCCAGACGGAATTCACGGAAACTCAGTATGATAAGTACACTCTGCTATTCTTTCACCATGGAATACTGGAGACAGCCATTGTTGAAAACTGCTCTCTCATTGTGGCAAAAACTTAAAGAATAGGGATCAGAACTAGTGAAAAGAGGGTTCCGGGAATTTTACTTGGGAAAGAAAGTTTGTATAACTATTCCGAGAAGCCACTGGCATTAACTAGAACTGGGTAAGCTTGGAAACGGAGTTCTCCATGTGGGTATAGCGTCTGAACGCTGAAATTGAAATAACCAATAAGAATACATCTCTTATTGGAAATTAAGGTAAAATGCTCTAACAGTAGTTGTAATTGGTAGTATAAGTAAGAGGGGAGATGAACAAGGAACGATGGACTGCAGAACGGACGCAGGACAGATAAAGCACTTCTTCAAGAACTCTCACCCGAGTTAGTCGGGCTGTGAGGGTATTGCTTGCTTCGTGGCAATATTTCCCATTGAAGTAGTCAGTATTTTATTAATCACACAATCGTGATTGGGGAAGATCCGCTCACGATATACAGTATTATTTTACTCAAATCAGTTATTATTAGGGTTTGAGGTATAACTTAATTACAGTTAATACCACCTTAAAATCAGTGATTCACGTAAGTACTGGTGATCTACGAGAAATATATAAACATTATCCACGATAGTAATTCGCCTCTCAGAATCACAGGGAATTACCGTTATTAGTACGAGAATTATATATCGTTCTACCATCCTGACGTTCCTAGAGCATCGCTCACAATTCAAGTTCACGTATTATTTTTGAAGGACAGTAATCAGAATAATAAACAGTAATCATACCAGTAATATTGTGATATTTTTGCTATTAATGATAAGAACCACCCAATTCCCCCCAGATATGATAGAGATACTCTTCTGCTCCGACTGAAGCTGCCGAGGCCGGCTCTGAACTCCTGTGTACAAATAGTAAGTACGTCAAACAGACTAAATAAAATATTAGCCATCCCACACCTTTAAGTCGTCACATACTGGCTTATTTAAATTTGGGGCTATTTTAACACAAGTGAGCCGTTTCATGCTTGTTTTTACAAGAATTATGAACCAAAAAGTGTACAGAGAGCAAATGGAGGCTCAAGAAGATGATTATCAAATTTATTTAGATTCAGAAAGGAAAATATGAAGTGGCATACTTCACATTTCATGGATGAAAATATTGTAACACATAGCAAACAGGCAGAAGTTATAAATTTTTTATTTTTGAGTGATCCAGGCTCTCAGAGTCAGAATTCATTATACGATTCAAAAAAATTTTCTGTGTATTATTACCTAAACAATATCACAATTTTCTTTTGTTGTTTTTATTTAAGCAGCATGGTCAATCTTATGTAGTATTGAGGTTATGTAGTATTGAGGTTAGCCTATATATTTTATTTTGTTTTATTTTAAACCAGCAGGTGTCTGTGACTTCGCCCATATTTATTAATATAATCGCTAGATTTTTTAATAACAGGCCTATACTTAATAGGAAAAAAATTAAAACTTCATTTATTAAAACTTACACCATTTTTAAATAACTTGCATTAATTATCTAATTTTATTGTAATTGTATTGTCAGACGTAGTAAATAAATAATTAAAACTACTAAATGAATTATGTGTTGCCATGTGGGCGTACAGATTGAGAGTGAAATGATTAAAATGAACCATAGAATTATGAACCTTCTGCTTAAATGTAATTATCATTCATAAACAATTAAAAGATTAATAATTTTAATAACATACAACTTTGGGGTACATTCTAGTATTCTACGAATCGAGTACACCGTAGGGACAGAAATGATATCAGATTCGAGTTCCAGGTTCAATCGCCTCCCCTGCACAATGAGTTTTGTCCAAATCGAGCAATGTTTCCAATTCAGACCTACCGTTCACCCATGTTAAAAATTTCAGATCTCTTCATTCTGTAATGTTATAAACAAATATCAAGTAGAGTGGGCTAACAAAATCAAAGCAATCGACATCTCCATGCGTTTTGTTGAAAAAAAATTATTTCCGCTCTTCTTCCCCAGTTGCTATGGCAAAAGAGGAAGAGTACTTATTAATTTTACAATTGAAAAGTAGCCTATTACTAAAATCTGATGCTGCAATAGTGAAAAAAGTATGTTTTCTGACAGTTTTTTTTGGGAAGGGGGGAAGCTCATAATTCACGAACAAAATCAAAAAGTTGAAAATCCGGCTTTAAGGTGAATTCAGACATCATTTAGTCCATCTATGTTAAAAATTTAAGATTTTTTATTTAATATTTTAAAATGCCCTAGTTTTGGCTGGGTATCGCACTCAGACAAAACAGACTGACAGAAAGACAAATACTTCCTGTTATTACGTAGATATCATGGCCTACTTTAAGTAATCACAGTCCACTATATGTAGTTTGCATAGCTTAGCAGGTAGTAACTACTAATGTTCATCTACTAATGTTCATACTAGTATAAGGTTATTCACTCAAAATTAAGTAAAAGCTGGTACTTGTAAGTAACTACTGAAAGTAATTACTACTACTAGTACTTATTACTAGTAGTAACTACTCAATTTTTATTCACTCCACCCAATATTCTGATAAAGTACTCCAAGAAGAAATGAAAAAAAAAAATTCATATCGTTTATGGCCCGACGGGAGAAACTCGAAATGTAAGACCAACGACTGAAAATACCAGTTTTTAATTACTTTTAAGGAAAATACGAAACGAAGTACTTGCCTTTAGAATATGTGTATTTTTTACAAACGTACCTAGGAAGGATGTTAATTTTCCTAATTTTGTCGCCCTTGAACCACTGCCCCGGCCCATGTTCTGGATGGCTCTTCCCTTGGGCCTGCCGAGCATAGTAAACTGGAGGAGCATCGTTTTAAATCATATTATTCCAAAACACATAGCTTTACAGAAAAAGAAAAAACGGATTACTCCTAAACTGGACATGTTTTCACAGAGCAAAAAGCGTAAGTTATTATGCTTGAGGCGTACCTCTAGGAAGTTTCAAAAATGAAAGAACTTCTCAATTGTGTTCTACAAATTGAAGGAAAATATTTTGGACCTAGTACGTTTTGATCCGGTAATCATAAACTTTTAATGACGTAAATACAGTCAACCCTCGATATAGTGCCACCCTCGCACTTTGCCCGTAAATGTAAGTGAACCGATCTTATCCCATATAAAATGCATAATAAACCTCGTTACTGTGCCAATTCATTTAGTACCAGTAAATATAAGACAAGATTTTTACAAAACATAGCTTGCAGTGATTTTTTCAGTTGCAGAATTCTTTTATAACTGGCATGAATGTTAGGAAGATTATTTAAGAAACATACTGTACTGAATTTCCAAGAAGTGAGTGTTCCCTGCCACTAACTGTAGATGTAGGCCCTAATACAGTGTAATATGTTAACAAGTCGGACAGCCTTTCATACAATGGGACATTCCAAAATTTCACTTCATTACACTACACTACAATTACTCAATTACAGTTAATCACCTACATGGACCCACATGATTTTCAACCCCTTTGTGTACTGTAGCAATCTCTATATATATAAAAGGCTTTGTCCTGACTGACTGAATGAATGACTGACTGACTGAATGACAGGAATCAACGTACAGCCTAAACTATAACAGGTGGAGACTTGGAATTTTGACAGTAACTTCGTTTCATAATGTAGGGGCTCACTAAGAAAGGATTTTGCAAAATGTTGATTTTAAATGCAAAAAATTAAACGTTTTTGAGAATACTTAATCCCTTTTTACACAGAAATATCAATTCCAAATCACAGAATATATTGTTGCCAATTGTATCAGATGGGTTTGGAAAAAAAAAATTACATGCAAGTTTGACAAATAAGAGAAGTTATCAAAATAATTCATGTTATAAATAAATATTACAGAATTAAATCCACGAAAATAATGCAGTTACATAACTTTCTCTGCCCTGGACATAGAGAAAAGAAAACGAGGTATGGTAATGTGTATATTATTATATTATATCGCAGGTTTTTGGAGAGAGAAGTATGAAAGTGATAATGCTTTCTGTTTAATTTCATCCCCAAAACAGTTTTATGGTAACATGAGAGTGGGAAATAAAATTTTCCTCCTCGATATTACAATTTTATGTTACAGGAATTTCTGTTTCTTCTTATTTGAACCCCTGCCAGGCTTGCTGTGCAAGCGATGGGATGCAAAATTCTACATCCTCTAAGAGTAGGGCGTGTCAATTTGGAGGGCAAAAATAAAAATTCGTGATTTTTGTAAATGAGGGGGTCCAAAAATCTGCCTTTTGATGTGTATTATCATAATTTAAAAGGTTTTTCCTTATTCATAAACATTTAGCTTGGTAAATTTGCGCTTGATTATAATTTATATTGAAATTTTCGGGAAAAAAGGGGGATAATTTAATATAAACACCAACAAAATTTGCTTAAAAATGGTTTAATGAACTCAAACAATCTTATGTATATTTTGTCTCTATTATCAAACACTGAAAACACGTTGTAAAAAAATGTAAAAGGCTTCAGTCAACAATATTCATCAAATCTTGCTTCGATTCATTCCTAGATATCATTCTTCTGCTTGCTTCATGGCCTCTAATGAATCCTCATTTCTCATGAGTATACACTTTGCCAGAAGCCTCTGTTTTTTGTTTAACACACCTCTCTATGCACTGCCCATGACATGGCCACTTTGGAACTTGCATTGGCTCCTCAACAAACCTTCTTGTTTCGGATATTTTGAGTTTACAAGTAAGTGGAGGTTCATATACTTTATCTGACCAGTCTATGAGTTCTAAAAGGGAAGTTGCATTTGGATTTAGTGCAGGTGTTATCCTAGGCCGAACAGATAGGTCTCCTGGTGTATCATCTTCATTCCTTAATTCAATTATTTTCTGGACCCCTGCCCTCCTTTCTTCTTGGTCTTCCGAGCATAAAAGTGTCTGGAGCACCATTTCACTAAATGCAAACCACAATGAACGTTGGATTGCTGGCAAAACAATATCTGCTACTGCCTTCTTCTGAGATTTTAGGAGCTTCAGTTGATAAAGAATGTGGCGAGGTCCTTCCACCCAAGAAAATTTTGATTTGATTGTAAACCAGCAGGGATAGTAAACGCCAACAATATATTCCACAAGCAGTTGTAATATCTAAAAGTTGTTGCCTTTAAGACCATGTTTTGAAACCCCTATGCGACAATTCCTATTTGCAGTTGTTAACCACTGAGAGTGACATGCAGGATCAATTTCTATTAATGCCAGATCAGTTATTATACATGTCCTTATGGCCTGAATTATCCTGTAACCATAAGCCTGATCTGTAGATAGATCTTTGACAACAGTGTCACTCAATGGAACCAAAGGCTCTGGAAAGAATATTCTGATTAATTTCAAGTTCTGTTGCAGTATCAAGCATGTTGCCAATCGCACCACTCCACTCGTTATTAGACAAAGTTTTTTTCTATACAAATCTGTGATCAAGTGCTGCAAGGGTAGCTCATTAGTATGAAGAGCACAAACCAACTAGATGAGTTGACGATTTAGCTTTGCCTCAACCCAATGCATGACTCCTCCTTACCAATCAGTGTTAACATTTGTTGAGTCACTACCAATAGCCATAACCTGTAAATTTTTATCAATGCTGTTTTTCTTTAAGAAATCCACAAGATGGTTAGCAATAACTTCAGCAGGTTTCCTTTTCTTTAAGGGTGGCGTGCACCAAACTCATGCCATTTACTCTTTTAGTAAGCCTTACTTCTTTAGTTCTAACTACTTTAGTAAGCTACTCTTTTAGTAACCGTACTCTTTTAGTAAGGACGGCGTGCACCAACCAGGAGTAAACTAAACTCGGCGGCTTTCAACATTGTGGAATGTACTAAAGAAGTAAAAATTTTATTTACTCCCAGAGTAAATGAACTTACTCCACAAGTGGTGGAGAGCACCAACACGGAGTACGTTACTAACGTAGTAAGTTGTGGAGTAAATAAGGCCAATATTTACTCCTACTCAGGGGGTGGAGTAAGTTGTGGAGTAAGTGTGTTCTGTGGCATTTGCGTGAGTTATGAGTTACATATCACATTAAATGAATGAATGAATGAATGATTTATTCTTGTATCTGGCGTTGTACAAAAGATCACCCCTGGTGTTACAGAAAGTTTTTTCACCAAAGGGCGTCTGCATACATAAAAACACATATATCTAAAATCAATACATCTACAATCAATA
Source organism: Ectobius pallidus (assembly GCA_964059195.1). Classification (NCBI taxonomy): domain Eukaryota; kingdom Metazoa; phylum Arthropoda; class Insecta; order Blattodea; family Ectobiidae; genus Ectobius; species Ectobius pallidus. The sequence goes on along the minus strand of CAXKWD010000009.1, from coordinate 47,564,494 downwards.
CTACTACTAATAAATGTTTACCTTTTGAAAGTATATCCCCTTACCATTTCTAACCAATTTCTCTTAAGCAACTAATTTGATTTTCCCATTTTATTTTAACTATGTACAAAAAATTTCCCAGTTCCTTTAGTGTTTTGGTGTTTTTTGTTACAAATAATTTCTTATATGCCACTTCTTTATTTAATTTTAACATTTTTTTATTTAAAAACTTATGTCTTAGCGTTTCCGTTTCGGGACAACTTAAAATTATATGTTCTGCATCTTCATTACTAAGACATAATGGGCAGCGGCCTTTCTCAAAATTTCTTCTTGCCCCTCTAAGCTTCCATATCCCTAATCTCCACCATGCTAGCCCAGCTTTTTGTTTCTTCGAGCAATCATTCACATAATTTTCCATACCCCACATTTCCTTCATTTTGATGTAAAATACTAAAGATTTCTTTTCCCTCATTACGGCAAAATGGTTCTGCCTTTGTATATCATTACATCTTTTATTAACTATTTTTGAAATCACATTGATGTTTTTCTCCTTGTTCAATACTGAATTCCATATCCACTTTAATCCTATCTCGTCTAATGTTTTCCTAATGTACTGTATTCTGTTTCGATTGCCATTTTCATTCACTTGGGCTTGGAAGCAGATTTTCACTATATCTTCATTGTCTTTTTCCCAAATGTATCTGTAATACCTTAAAATTTTGCTTAAAATGACCCCCATACTACTGTCATATCCTAATTCATATCGAGCTGCTTCATTTGATGAGTATCTTGGTACCTGCAATATTTGTTTGCAGAACCTGGCTCTCATCATATCCATATATTTCCAAGAATTAATTTCCCCCCACACTTCACTTCCATATAACATTTTTGATTCAACTATTGCTTTATATAACCTGTTTAACATTTTGAATCTGATTTCGGGTAGTTTGGTTGAGCAATTGTATATAGCATTCATAGCTACTTTGCCATTGTTCCATGCAGCCTTGTTTTGAAGTTCCCAAGATCCCTTATTATTAAAAATTATTCCTAAATATTTTATACAATTTACACACTTTATAGCTTTATTATCTATGCTCCATTTTTCCCACTTACTTAATTTATTGCCATTTTTGCAGACTAAAATATTGGTTTTGTCAATGTTAATTTTTAGACTCCAGTCGTTACAAAATTTATTGACTGCATCAATACTTCTTTGTAAACCTATGGGTGTAATTGCCGTTAATACTAAGTCATCTGCAAATTTTATTCCTGGAATACATACGTTCATAACTGTTGGTAGGTGATTGCTAGTTGTTTCTACCTCGTCAAAGATGTCGTTTATGAATATATTAAACAACTGGGGGCTAAGGTTGCACCCTTGCCTGACACCCGTTCTTTGGTTAATCATCCTCGTATTGCTACCGTATTGGTTAATTCTTACACAAAATTCTATATTATCATACAATGCAGTTATATTGTTTGTAAACATGTCACTTAAACCTATTTTTCTAAGTTTATACCACAATTGATCCCTATTAACTGTGTCAAATGCTTTTTGTAAGTCAATAAAGCACCAATAAATTTTCCCCCTTTTTTTACTAAGGTATTTATCTGTCACAGCTTGCAAGATAAATAAATTGTCAACAGTTCTCTTGTTTTTCCTAAACCCGCTTTGCCATTGGGATATTAAGTTATGTGCTTCTAGCCATTCGGTTAACCTATTTGCTAAAATTCCCGTGCATAATTTAGATACTGCTGTCAACAGGCTTATGCCTCTGTAATTGCTGGGGTTTTGAGTGTCACCTTTATTCTTGTATATAGGCACTACAATAGCTTTTTTCCATGATTCTGGTATTTGATTCGTCATTTTAATTTTGTTAAAAAATTTAGTTAATATCTCTAGCCATCTCTGATTTTCACACATTTTTTTCCATACCTGTGTTTGAATTCCATCAATGCCCGGTGATTTCCTGGCCCTAGCTTTTTTGATTATCCTACTAACTTCGTATTTGTTAATCTCGTTGTCTAATCCTTCAATATAATTCATACATGGATATACATGTATATTATGATATGTGGGCCTACTTGCTTCTCTAAGCTGAAATAATTCGGAAAAATGATTGACCCATGACTCTTCGTTTATAGTTAAATTCCTAGTAGTAGTATATTTCAACCTCTTGAGATAATTCCAAATTTCTGATGTGTTATTGCGAGTTAACCAGTTGTTTATTTTTGCACTCTCTTTGTTATGAAAAAGTTTCTTTTTCGCTATTAGTAATTTTTTATACTGATTTTTCATATCCATGTAATAAATTCTTTCAAGGCTCTCACTCGTTCTACCTTTTGTCTTGTACCACCTCTTATAAGCTAATCTTAATTGTGATCTCATATTTTTGCATTCTAAATCAAACCATGACATATTCCATGAGGGTCCTAAATGCGTACTTACCTTTACCACACTACACCGTTCTATGGCTCTATAAAACAACTGTGCAGCACCATCAATATTGCCTTGGTCTAAGAAATATTGTATTCCTATTTCTAACAACTTTGAACTATTATCATTCAGGGTTGCCTTAAAGCTATCACTGTTCCCTTCTGTCCACACATAAGTTCTTCTCGTATTTCCTATGCCACATTTGTCCTCACTCACTGAGGAGGGTCTGAGAGGGTCCTCCTCGTTGCCTATGTCCAGATCTAGCTCGGCCGATAATATCATATGAGAACTGTAAACCACCTCAGATATTCCAAAATCTTTTATCTTCTCTCCTAAAAAATGATATCACATTAAATGGATTACATAGTTCAAACTGAGGATAAGTTATTGAGATGAAGAAGGTTGTATACCAAAAATGAGAGTTGTGGCAGGTGATTTAATAAATATTAAGCGAACCATACCTAGTAGGGCATTTAATAACGTAAATAATTAAGCTCATAAATCCTTACATAAAATTTTGGCGTTTGGAAGAAACGATGTCAGATTCTCACTACATCCATGTGATTTCAGCCAGTCAAATGTGGAAATATCATTGCGGAGAGCGGTCCAACTAGGAAGACGTCCACCAAAGGTGAGGGAGAGAGTGAGTGAGTGGAAGGGACGTTTGCATTGCACGGTACAAGGAGCGCATGTGCTCTCAAATATCTTCCTAGCTGGATCGGCCTTTAGATGTTGCAGTTCTCCCTAACTTTGGGTCAGAAAACGACGATGTATTTCAAGCTAATCACATGGATACAGATATCGGCGAGGTATAGTACATTCCAATAAATGAAAGCCTCCGTTCTTGGAGCTACCCAGAAAACACTTCCCCCTGCTACTTAACCATAGAATTACTGAACAATAGGTGATTCTCATTGTTAAACGATTTAATGTAATTATTGTAAATTAATTTTATTACATTACACTTCTATAGCTTAAATTAAAGCACAACATTGCGAATGCCAGATTATAATAATAATTATAAGAGCTAACAGTTCAATAGTTGCACCCGCAGTGTTAATGAATAATATGTCCTTTTTTCTAACCCAGGTGTAAAAATGTCCTAACAGGCCACATCGGAAGAAAATTTGACTGACTCTGGGATTAGCGTACATTGAGAAGGGGACACATTGTAAAACCATTCCTTAAAGACTCCCCAAGTCTCGAATGGTGGAGTGAGACGAGACTTTAATGTTCGGGAATAAACTATAACAGATGCTGCAGGTCTATAGTATGCTGCTAACTATTTAATTAACCCTGTGGACAGGAAAGTGAGAAGCATTATAAACTATATAGAAAAAAAATGCCAACATGAGTGCCGAAAGAAAATTTTAATTAGGGGCCCGGAGGTTGAAGCTGCACAGGATCTAGAGAAGTAGTCACTGAAATTATTTTTAAACACACAACCATCTACATAATTATTATTGGAGTTCATAGCTTCCGAAATATTGTACCGCCATTTTTTGTTTAAATATTACATTTCTCAGTTGTAATATTATTATTTTTATAAGGTAATATTTTTTAAGTAAATGTTCTGTGCATTTGAAAAAGGACAGAAACATAATGCCCCTTATTAGTTTTGTTATCCTTTTTATCCCCCTTTTTCATGATTTTGTGTAATACTTCTTATTAATATTGTTAAACAGTCAATAAGTATTAATAATTCATTATAGTGAGATTTATGATAAACAACTATAGAATAATTGATTTATCGTTTTTGGGGAAGAATATGTAACTTTAGGAAGTATAAATATTTTAATATATTTTAGAACTTTATTATTATTATTATAAGAGAAATAATTATAATATTGACAGTGAATCAATTATGAAAATCAACTGGAAATTCCAATTGTTTGCATTATAATACAGAAATAGATTGCACAAAAATTGTAATCACAGTACCCATACGTAGGCTACTAAACTGAAAATATTCAATTGAAGGAATTAAAATTAGTAATGAATAAAACATTACTATTAGACCTATTTTAAAACATGAAGATTGTCATTAGTAATATTTGGAACAACCCAAATTCATATTCATTGTTTCAGCGAACCTTTCCTTTTCATTGTCTGGCACTTGAATAATACTGGCAATTAAAATGCACGTTTTCTGCTGCGCTGCACTAACGTTTCTGCTCTGTTCTGCGCAAAATTCGACTACTTCTTTAGTAAAAATCGCTTACTACTTTAGTAACAACTAAAGAAGTAACTATCAATTGAGCTCTCCAACACCAACTAAAAGAGTAAGTTACTAAAAGAGTAGCACTAAAGTAGTAAATTTAGGAAGGGAACCTTACGTAACAAAAACCGGTTTGTCTGTCTCACTCTAGCACATACATTAGTATGACTTAAGAGTGAGACAGATGTACTGGTTCTTGTATACTCCAGGTCTCCGTCTTAAATTTACTACTTTAGTAAGATTTACTCCTGGATGGTGCACGCCACCCTAAGTCTTTCTCTGGAGTAAAATGGCAAAGAAACCTTCCACCTGGCGCACTGCAAACAGTGTAATGCTCTTCTTTCCCAACACTTGAAACCTGTTGTCTTGAGTTATCTGCTTGTAACAGTACTTTAGTGGAATCTTTGCGTCCATCAAAGAAGATACACTGAATATTGCCTATCCGGCATCGAGTATTAAATTCTTCATCAAGTGATTTCATAACTTTTTTGTGTGCCCTTTTTACTTTATTGTGATCAACCACAAGTCTTCTGTCTCCTTCAGTAATTAATCCAGCATCCAAAAACGTAGCTGTTGTAATGGCAGCTGTAGCACATAGACCGACACCATACCTAATACTTTGCATTGCAACATTGCGCAATTGTAATGTATTATAGTGACTTGTACTTGAAGTAGAAGGTACATCACTATCATCATATGGAATCTGCAAAGGATATTCAGATTCAACACAAACATCAGTTGACTCTTCATCTTCATTGAAGAAAAGAACTTCATTTGGTTGTAATGTTAAATGTTCCTTCAGAAATTCTTCCTAAATCATCTTCTTGCCTCTTCTGCTTTTTAATTTGTCTTCTGTGCTCAGGTAGATCTGGTAATCCAATCTGATGCTGTCCAACAGATCAAACCTTCTTTCTTTGACTATTAATAAAGACTAATTCTTTGACAGGGATGTTCATATCCTTAGAACAAGAGCAGGAGATGTGCACTTCATAATTACTGTTTGCAAGGTCCCTCTTTTCAAGCACTTTTGGATGAATATCCTTTGCAACAGTGGCTGCTGGGTAATTTCTGATATTGTCTCCACTCTGCTCTCTTAGTAGAATCCCATATCTTAGAACATCACGCAGAGTTGGGAGTTCCGAAGTCAGCATATCTCGACCAGTTCCAATGAAATTACTCATGTGAGTGGAAGTTGCCAGTCTTTTTCTTTCTTTCTTTCTTTTTTTTTTTTCTAGCCATAATTCCGAATTTTCAAATTTTTCAATTGGAAGGAACTATTCGTGCATAGAAAAAGAACAAGAAAATCTCACTATGTGTATGATATTTAAAAAAATTAAATACAGAAATTTAAAATATTAATAAAAGGCACTCAGCTGTAAATGAGTATTGCTAGTTTTAAAACTTTTACGAGTGGCATATATTTTTTTTTACAAATGTTATAGTATAATACAAGTATATTCTTAACCTTAGAGCAGAAGTACAGACAGAAATAATGATAAGTGGGAACTTTTTGTGAGAAGACAGTTTGCTTTGAATTTTACGTGAAATGTGAAAATATCACGAATTTGAAGTAGCTATTTACCAAGCAAACCAATGTAATTGCCAGTTCTTGTAAATATAATTGTGAATATCTTACCAAAACACAACTTTTTGACCCCCCTCATTTTTGGAAAAAGAAAGTAAAAAAAATCGACACGCCCTACTCTAAGAGCCATAAAAAACATAAGCGTTTTCTGAGGGAATAGTTTGAGAGTAATAAGTCTTTCTTCCTATTTAAAATTATAAATACCTATATAAGGACTTAGAATTTAAAAATCGAAAGTCCTTCATAAGTTAATTTCCAACTACAAAATACAAAACCCGGGCGACGCCGGGTCTTTTAAGTTAGTGGACATATACTGTAATAAACTGAGTTATTATACAGTATTTTATTTAGTGCTCAAGTTCTCTATTTGCCTTTTATTTAATTTTTGTTTCATAATACAGTACATTAAATTAATACAGCACTGTATTATGACATTTTTATTTTAGAAATTAAATTTCTTTCTAGTGCCACCCTCGCTTTGTACCACTAAATGTTAGAGAACGGATGGTGGCATTATATCGAGGGTTGATTGTACATAAAAACCAATCATTATTGCTATATTATTAAAGAAAAATATTATTTGTTTGTACAAGATCAGCATTTATACTCGTAACTTACTTTGTTTAATGTAAACTAATAATAATAATGTTAATTAATAATAATATCATTACACCAACACCATAGCATGAATATTGGACATATTATGATTTGAAACAGACACTATAAAGGACTGAATACGATTTGAAACAACAGCTGTTTTGCTGCAGTCATCTACTATGTCAGCAAATACAATTTGAAACAAACAGACTTCATAGCGTGAAAGAGCGCTTCTTAAACTATAAGAAAATGTATCAAACTCAGTTTTCTCCACTGTGATTTATTAGAAAGCGAGACTATCTCATTATTTATTCTATATCAGTTTCATTTTCCATTATTGTTAAACACATTAGACTTGGGTTTGGATTAAAGCCCAGTCTTCAGCTGGATTATTATCGAACGCTGTGAGTGATGAAAGGAATAAGAAAGTACGTTTGATACCTTTGTGCAATATCAGCTGACATTGTCAAAAGTCAAGGACACCTGCTGCGTCGGTAGACACATACGCAATTCACCAGTGAGACGTCAGTGAAAGAGATTTTATCTGGGATTAGAGTTATGTGTATCATGGCGGGATGTTGCTTTTATTTATTTGAAAGAAATAAAGCAAATAAACCCACTGGCAGGACGCAGTAAACATTTCCACTGGAATTTATATTGGATTTCACATTTCGTACGTTTTAAGCCGATGTTGCCTATAAACTATTACGTGACCATTTAATCTCTCCGCAGTTCTTTGAAGTTCCAGAGCTTCAGCTGTAGTAATATTCTCTGTGCATGTCACACTCTGTTTATTCTGAATACCATAACCGTTTACGGCCTCTAAGTCAAAAGTACGGTATATGAACAAAAAATCTTAAGAGAAAAACACTGAAAGTATGTAAGAAATCTATAGCCTATCTTGCTTATTTGATATCAGGACAAAGATAACATGAAATTGCCATACAATTTGTACGTCTACATGTAAAATTGATATATACAGTATTGATATCTGTATTATCTTGTTCAGTATTTAATGAGCACTAGGCGTATTCACGATGGTCGAAGTTGTGATTTTTTGGATGGAGAATTCTCAGACATTTGACGGTTGAAACGTCACCATGTCTGGGTAAAGGTAAAGTGATCCCTATACAGGCCATGGAGGCCCAGAGGGTTCCAAGAGGTTGAGGCGGCTCCCAGATTTTGGACATTCGGCACATGAAGGTGGTAAGGTTGTCAGCCTTACGCACCGGCCGCCTTTACCCCCAGGATTGCTCCTGGTACTCATTTCTGTTAGAGGCTGAGTCGACCCCAGGGCCATAGTGCCACCAGAAGGATTAGGCCAATTGTAAAATCTCAACGACCTCACCCGCGACCTTCCAGTTTGCAGCGCAGCGCCTCAACCACTACGCTACGGCGTACCCCCACCATGTCTGGGACCTAAGCTATATGCCGAATAAATGGCCGGTCCGCTTGGAAAATGTCATCAGCATGGACCAGTAGGAGAAGTGGATTTGTGGATGGTCTTATTGTCAGCACGATATTGCAGGGGTCATAATCTCATCCCTTAGATGCTCAACACAGTAAATACAGTGTTGTATAGTTTTTTTTTAAAAACAATCCCACCTTTTCCTTCGAATTTGGTTTTTTAAAATCAGCTTAACAGCTTTGTCATTCCTAAAAGTTGTAGTTGTCAATATTATAACACTTTACTAAAATATATAGTTCTCAACTATATATTTTATATAGTTATATAGCTATATAGTTTTATATAGTTATATATATATTATATAGATTGACAACTATATATTTTAGTAATGTGTGATAATATTGACAACTACAACTTTTAGGAATGACAAAGCTGTTAAGCCGATTTTAAAAAAACAAATTCGAGGGAATAGGTGGAATTGTTTTTAAAACACTATACAACAGATTTCTATCCCTCGTAGGAAAAAAGAAAGATGAAATTTATCAACACACAGCAAATAAAGGTTACGAAGCTACTAAGATCTTTAATAGTTTATCCTTAATCATATAACTACGAGTAACTGCACCTAGTTTACTTTCACATAAAGCATTTTTTAACAACTTACAGAAAAGGAAGAAATTAAACATAGTTTACAAAAGTTGAAACAAGTTTTCTCGGAATACTATGTTCAATATAGTGATCTTTCAATATAATATCTTTCAATATAGTATCTAGTTTCACTGTCTACGGCAGTGGGTATAATATTAATAATAATATTAATAAGAATATTAGTAATAATAATAAAATATAAAAACGAAACCTCTGATAAAGTACGTGAAGCTATCTACTAATGTTCCATGATCTTGAAGAAATATAAGCAATATGGAATCAAGGTATAATAGTACAATAATAACCATAATTGCTTTCATCGTCGTCATAGTGGCTCGCCACTGGATCCGAAGGTTATCGGTTCACATCCGGCCTATGTCGATGGATTTTTCAGGATGTAAAAATCCTTAATCCCGCAGGAGGGATTATAAACAGGTGGGACCTGTGGCGTGGATTCAAGGCCCTTAAAGAACTTCAAGCCCCTGGACCAAATTCTTCGGCTCTTTCTCTTCCAAGTAATATCATAGTTGCTTCTAGATCAGTGTCCGGCAGATGCTGCAGTTGTGACGTAAGAGCCAGTCATCTCGCAAGAGCTTCGGAGAGAGAGCAGTTGAGTTGTATTGCTGTCAATACGCATCAGCGCAGTGGCGTTCACTGCAGCAGTAGAATTGTATGGTAAATTTAGTGCATTCAAAGTAAAACTAGACTTATGAAAACGTCACCTCACTCTCGGAGACACGTCACATTTTCCAAAGTTGTCTACAGTATGTCATCGAATTACAGACCTAAATAATTATTTGCAAATATTAGAAGAACTGGATCAGGAATTTGATTGCCGATTTCAAGATTTTGCAAACCTCCAATCCGATATTTGCATATTTGCGACACCATTTTCTGTGGATATTGACAGTGTTTCAACGTCATTGCAACTAGAAGTCATTGATTTGCAAAGTGATATTAAAATGCAAGACCGATTTCAAAACAAAAAGGATTTATCTATATTTTATAGAAGATTTCCCCAGGCAAGATTCCATTTAAGAACGATCCTGTTCAAAACAAAGAGGCGTGGCTGTCATAGCCCGCACGTGAGAACGCACGTGTTCACCATGTTTAATGCTAGTTTGTTTATTCTCAGTACAACTCATCCGCAGGGTCGTCGTGAACAATGAATCCTTTATGTTTTGTTTGCTAATTGATATACTATAATGATGACGATGCCAGTGAGAGTTTGTTATTTCACGTGTAAATATTGATATTATTATTGCATGAACTTACGAACACTCGTTAGCCACGCTCTGGTAATGGCGCATGCTAATGACATTAACCAATCACGTTTTTTCACATGATGCGAATTTTCCGCGAACTCTCTGTGAGTTCACCTCCCCTTTGTTTTGACTAGGATCAAACTAGAATGGGATCAATGATAGAATGTTGAGTATATTTGGATCGACGTAGGCCTATGTATGTGAACAGTTCTTTTCGTGTATGAAGGTCTACAAACCACAACATAGGAATCACCTATCTGATCAGAACTTAAAAAATGTTCTTCGTTTGTGTGTTAGCCAGACTATGACGCCAAATATTGCAAAATCAGTGGACGAGAAAAGAGGGGGAAAAATCTCGACAATGCCTTCAGCTTGGGCACGATAGTGACACAAAGTAAGGGTGTGTATCACAAGTCTGAATAGGCCTATAGGCTACTTTTCTCACAAAGGTGTATAGTTTAATTTGTATATTTTGTGTAGTTTGTATATTTGGTGTATTCTGTATATTTTGTATACTTTAACATTTTTCAGTTTCCGAGTAGACAAAGTTTTGCAGTACTGCTTAAAGTATTCTCATGTTTTATGTATTTGTAGTTTATAGCAGTTTCGGAGCCTCATTTAAGTATGCGGAGGCTTCCGCACCTGGATGTATTATGCATTTCAGATTATTGTAAGTAGGGCCGATATTAAATTTCATTACAAACAAAACTGTTCTGTTACATTGATTTATCACAGTTGTACTCTTTTGTTTTCGTACAAATGTATTGTAATTGTGCTATTACCATACTATCAACGAAAACGGAGCGCACTCTGTCAGTGCATAGACGTCGTACCGCCACTGGCCAGGAGAACCATTTCTCCACGCTGCGCTTTGCTCAGTACGGAGATATTGCCGAGCAAAGAGCGTTGCTGCTCTGTAGTATGACGTCACGGAGCACGGATCATGCCGGTCACTGTTCTAGATGGTCGTCGAGGCGATGGACTTACTGCCTGTCTCTCTGTCCACTATACCGGGTGTTCGGAAATTCATATTAGAAACTTCTAGGGCTAGTACAGGGGACTTAGTAGACAATATTTCGAATAGGAACCCATGTCCGGAAACGTACCGTTTCTGTGCTACAGCCATTACAATGTGTCGGATTTGCCGGTGTTGTTTTGCAACCGGATGACGTCAGAGGATCACCTGATGGCACGTGACGTTTACCCTACTGTGCTGCTATTGCATGTCCCCCACGATCGCCGGACTTAACGCCATTGGACTATTTCTTCTGGGGTCGTATGAAGAGTGAGGTGTACGAGACTCCTGTAGAGACCGAGGAAAAACTGCTTACACGAATGATGGTCGCTGCACAAGAGATTAACGGGACACCAGTTATGATGGAACGAGTGTACGGGAATATGATTCGTCGGTACAATGTGTGTAACGACGTTGGTGGTTGTCACATCGAGCCTCCGTTGTAGTGATCAGTTTCGTATGGGACTCATCCAGTGCAGAGTACAGAAACAAATTTGTTTTTTCCACTGTTGACACAAATGTTATTGTGATCAATGAAAGTTTATTTTTGTTACTTTGGTATTGTTACCAAAAATTTGACTTTCGTCTGTAATGAGTCAAACGTAATTTACTTCTGTACCTTACATCATACCTCATTTCACATGGTGCTTTTCTGACGTCATGTACTGCTTCTCCGGTTGCAAAACATCACCGGCAAATCCGACACATTGTAATGGCTGTAGCACGGAAACGTTCGGACATGGGTTCCTATTCGAAATATTGTCTACTAAGTCCCCTCTACTATCCCTAGAAGCTTGTAATATGAATTTCCGAACACGCGGTAGAGAAAGAAGCGTATCTAAATTTGTCTTCTGTAGGCCCTGAATGAAACTCCCACCAGGCATTATGCGCCATGGGTGGAGTGGACAGGATTCGATTAAATTCCTGTTTTTGAAGTTGAAGTTGAATTCCTCAGTTGATTTATCTGAGTTGAATGTCGCTCAGATGAATAATATTCCAAAAGTATTCTTCACACCCTTTTCAATTCTTCAATAAAAAAAAGAGATGGTTTAATGAATCGTATAGCCGCCCCCATGGCTGAGTGATAGCCTTCCACCGCTGGGACCCGGGATAGAATCTCGGTGGAATTTGTGCTGGACAAATGGGGTCAGGGTAGATTTTCTCGGGCTGCTCCTGTTTTCCCTGCCATTTGTCACTCCACCGTTGTTCAATTTCTCATAATACAGGGTGCGGCAAAACATCCTCCCTATTTTAAAGTTCAAATAAAAAACACATGGATCAAAATAAAGAAGCTGTATTAACATGAATGATTCTACACAATGGGAAGTTTCATGCTATAAACAATGAGTCACTCAAGTGGTGTCCTTCACTGTCAATGCATTGTTGAATGCGACTTCGGAAATTCTCCATCGTTCTAACCAACATTTCTTGAGGAATAAGACCAATCTCTTCCAGTATTGCATTTCTTAGGGCTGGCAGAGTCCTCGGCCGATGTTTAAACACCTCACGCTTAAGATATCCTCACAGAAAATAATCGCAGGGTGTAAGGTCTGGTGATCGTGCTGGCCAGGAAATGTCGCCATGTAAAGAAATTAAGCGCCCGGGAAACATCTGTATCAGCACTTGGAGAGAAATCCGAGCTGTGTGAGCGGTGGCTCCGTCCTGCTGAAACCATACCTGTTCAGTTGGCAATGCATTGAGACTTGGCGAAAAAAATGTGTTGATCATGTGAGTGTATCTTTCAGAGATTACTGTCACAGTAGCACCATTCTCTTCAAAAAAAGTAAGGACCAATTATCTCGACCCTTCCAACTGCGCACCATACAGTAACACGGTTGCTATGCAGAGGTTTTTCATGAAGTTCACGAGGGTTCTGTCCACTCCAATAACGGAAATTTTGCTCATTAACACATCTAGATAAGTGAAAATGTGCTTCATTACTAAAAAGGACCACAGCATCTTCTGGTACAGCTTCAAGGATGTTTGCACTTGACCTCACATGATTTTCATAATCACGTTGACACAATTGATATGGTGAATCTTGCTATAAGAGCACGGAGACAGGATTAAGGTCTATTGACACTTCGCAGTGAGGCGATCTAATGTATTATACTGAAAACCCTAAACTCCCACTGTGTAGATATCATTAATATTAATACAGTTTCTTTATTTTGATTCATCTGTTTTTTATTTGAATTTTAAAATAGGGAGGATGTTTTGCCGCACCCTTTATTACCACTGGTTGCAGTAAAGGAATTGCTATTTAATGATTACATGAAGTTTGATTTGAAATGTCCACACTGCTACTCTTAAAATAAGTTAGTGTTAGCAGATAAATATAAAATATAAAAGCATAGGTATTCCAAGCCTTTTTTCATTGCAATCTGCTGGTACACAGAAACATGTGACATCCATCTGTGTTTTAATTAATCAGATCACTGCATTTTGATGTAGCTGTCATGCTGTATCCGTCAGTCATGCAGTGTATGATCCAGGAATCGGATTATAAATCTATATTTTCGGATTCTTTTTAAATGGCTGCTGCGAGACTGGACATCATTCTTTAGACTCGTCTATAGGAAACAGCATGAGAAAACAAAACCACACGACATGTTCTGCATACGCCAGGCGTGGAATTTTTCTGTTACTCACAAATCAACTTCTAAGCATTTACCTCTTTGGAGAAGCCAGTTATTGGATATATAGCTGCTATTCAAGATTAACATTCCCTAATGAGACCTGATTAGTCTCTATCCTTGAAATTTAATTTTAACATTTATTTAGACTGAGAGAAATGTAACATTAAAAACCTGATAATTGAAGAAATTCTGAATAATTTTTTGTTTATTTTTATACAGACATTTTATTACATAAATGGCCACAGGGGTCCTCCAACTAAATTCAAAGGAATAAAATAATTAGAACGCATGAAATTAACTTTTTCATGAGATGATTTTTCATATTATAAGGCCATCTCCATGACTGAGTGGTTAGACCGCTCGTCTTTCACCGCTGGGACCCGGGATCGAATCTAGGTGGATCCTTGTAGGATTTGTGGGGGATAAAATGGGACCGTGGCAGGTTTTCTCGGGGTGCTTCTGTTTTCCCTGCCATATATCATTCCTCCAGAGCTCCATTCATCATGCTATGACCATTGGTTGCAATAAAGAAATTGTTTCACAATGTACATAATTCTTGGTCAAGAGAAATTACCAATGTACCGAAAGTTTAACTCAATTAAGAAAAATCCAGTCTCGTAGCTGGTTTCCATGAATGAGAATCTGAACACGAGAAAAGATGAAAAAGTGCTATTTATCCATTTAAGTACATAACAAATAAAATGTTTTAATTTTTTTGGTGTGTAGCTTATCGAAGGAAATCAATCAAATTGAACTTTGAATTTTTAATATTTACACTAACATAATGAGTTTATTTGTCAAAGAAAAATTATTTTACTACTGAAAAGAAACTCTGGGAATAGTGAATGGTCATAGAAAGTTTCATACTAGTAACATAAGAATTGTTGAAACATAACTTTCGAAACCAAAGAAACGCCTTGAACATACTCCAACCATAAAATATATAGAAACTTTAGAATTATGGAACGAAAATACTTTAAAATGGTAATAGGGAAATGTTAAAAATTTCCAAATAAATCAAAGTTATTATTAAAACTTAAGCCTGGGGTCATTATTGACTCAGGTATATATTGTTTGATTTAAAATAGCAGAATATTTGTTTTTGTACTTCCTTAAGGACATACCTAGAAAATGATTATGAAGTAATAATATTAAGTCTGATAAGTATTAACAGTAGCCGAATCTAGTGTTTTAAATTTTAATGGGGCCCATTTAGTTGGAATGGTGTGCAGTGCTTCTTATGATCAAAATAGCTACTGTAGATAAGTTATCCCAAGTAACACTAATAGTGATAATAGAGTAACAATGCAGTGGTAATTATCATATTGTAATTATGCTTATTAAGATATAGCATTCATAGTTCATACAAAAAATTCTCTTTTTAATTTTGACCATGTTTACTACTACCCAAATGCAACCCCTAAGCTATAAGAATTGAAAACAGGTGGGATTTCAATGATACTTTTCAGCATTTGTTAAGAATTTAGCATAAAGATAAACAGTGAAGTTTTACTTGCACGTGACGTTTTGCGCGCGGGGTGTCAACACGAAATGATTTCAAGGCTATAGGAAAAGATTTTTAGGAACCTCTTTTGTTCCTAGAAAAATGAACTGCTTTACAGCCTTACTTTCTCAATCTTTTCTCAAAGCTTCACATAGGGATATACCCATGCAAAAACATTAATATTTGCAAGTACTTTACTATCTCAAAAACTCCACTATAGAAGAAATTTAAAAAAAGTAATAAAATAAAAATAAAATGAACAAATAAAACGAACTTCATTGACCTGATTCTATTCGTGTAGTTCGAATGTACGTTTTCCTACTGAAAAAACGAAGGAAGCTATTTGACCAAATGCCAGTAAATATTCGTTGAAAATAAGTTTTACCTTGGCACTCACTATCTCCAAAACCAAGAATAAAATGACGTCTAGATGAGGATTGTTTCCTCATAATGATCGCAGTATAATGATTTGTAAAATTTTTCAATGACTATTTGTCAATGGTATAGCTGATTTTTTAAATGGTGATTTATAAATCCTTTCTTCAGAGTCCTGCTTAATCGTTGAAATATTTTATAGAGGTTGTTAGTCAGAAACGTTGTGGTGTTTTACGGGCATGATTGAATCGTTGCTTAAAGAAGAAGGCATATGATAGTATGCTTTGACGAAGATAATTGTGCTGTTTGAAGGGACACCAATGTAGATTCCTTTGTTAATATCTTGATGATTTAAATGCAGGAGTAACACACGAACTTGATCTTCCACTCTCTTAGCTGTTTGTAACTTTACTTTTTGAACCGTTGGATGTAATCATGAAATTTTGAAGTTATATTTTCAAACTATAAAAGCTGCCTCCATTTAATCGAAATGTGAATAGGTCTAAGGATGTATTCAGTGAAGAATAATTTCTAACGACACTTCGAAGATACATTGTGCTGTAAGACCATTTGGTAACAAAATTATCGCAGATACATACTAATATTTTATTTAACTTTTCACTACTACTGACGTTTATAGGCTATTAGTCGCTTCAAACATTGTATAAAAGCAGAGATGAATGATAAATAGAGTAATGATCTGTGTAGAATGTGAGGATTTTTATTCAGGTGTTACATTTGTTAATCTTGGGAACTAACTATTTAAGTGAAATTTTCCTAACTGATTGGAAACTTAGACCCCACTGGTGTTTTCACTTGATGACTGCCTTATTAACAATAAATTCAGCTATGAAAGGGTTAACGAAAATGTATTGTCCAGTCTTCGCTTGCCACAAGTGCACCCACGACATTTATAGTGGCATAGTAAATGCACGATAGATTCATCTGAGAGCACGCTTTTGAATTGTTTTTAAGTTTGAAAAAAGGACTTTTGCATTAAAAGTATCAAAATAATTGCTAAACAACACAGTACAATCACAGTGTAGTATAACAGTAGCGAAGCTCTAATGAAAGGAAAATGCATCCTTTTGACAGATCGGTGCGACACTAGCACCCCAAGCGGCCAGCAAGAGGCAACTAGCAAACAGCCATTTCCAGCATTGGAAAGTTACGAATATATGGCTGTATTTCTTCTTATTTTTAAAATTATTAGAACAAGATTGTTACCGGAAAGGCATACTGGTGAACTCGTCAAGTCATAGACTTTATGGGAATATAAAGAAGTAGTTTCAAGATCGATGACATTGTATATCTTATAAAGAATCAGACCGGTTTCCGTCCACCATATAAGCTACATCCCTACGACAAATCTTCAAGAATTTAATTTACCTACTACTAACACATACTTACACTGAAAATTCTGACAAATAGGAAAACTTAATAATTTCAATAAGCATGTAGTAGTAGTTGTTGTTCAGAAATTAGGGGGGAAAGTAAAGTTCTAGGCTTATAGCCCGATAAGGTCAATATCAGATGCAATAACAAAACGCTTTTGTCTTTTTCTTCATTTTATTAAACACGATAAATTATTAAAAAGTAAGGGATTATACACGTTATCTTTATTCTGGACAGTTTAATTTTGTTAAATTCAATTATATAGGCCTAACATAACCTCGTGTTAAAATATTTTCAAAATTAGTAGGGTCAGGTGGGGTATTTGTAAATAGGCCTATATTTTTATAAACTTTTGCTTCGTTAGGATTATTATTTATGATTGTACATATAAAAATAATTAATTGTATATAGAATTTACAAGCCATTTTCTGCTCCTAAAAGTAAAAGAAATAGGAGTAAATACACTAGTATGGATGCAAGCATGATAATCACAAATTTGCAAATTTGCAATTTAATTTCACAAATAACTGTTTTTACTTACCTCTCAGGATCTTTAGGGAACCTGAAGAAAGATAAATCGGGAGAATTCCTTTGGCTGTTGGTGCAGTTTATAGCACCACAAGCATTTCCATAAAATATTGTTGACATTTTTCATAAGAAACAATGTAACAGATTGTGTTGCCTCTTGCTCACCGCTGCGAGCGCTGCAGTCGCGCCGGTTGAAAAAACTGTATGGAGCTTCGCTACTGATATACTATACTGTGGTACAATACGACAAATAAATACATAGGTCTATGTTATTGAAATTAGTCTTATCATAAGACTTGACCCGAGAAACCATCTAAATAGGCCTAGTCTTACCATGTTTAAAGAACCTTATATTCTTAAAATTATACACTAATTTGAAAGCTGGACTACAATCTATGAAGAGCCGCATGTGGCAGAGACTTGGACAGACTTGGTATAAATTATAAAATAATTATAAGCTAACCGTTTTCCAGCTGGAACTTCCAAGACCATATGTCCCTTAATACATATCTCGCATTGAGTCCATCCAACCCTTGCCTCTGCTGTAGGATGCCAAAATCTAACAGTTAAGCTAAAGTCAGATACATCTTTCCATGACCGATGGATGTAGATAAATGTTCCAGGAAACTCGTTGAAATCAGATGGTTTCAGTTCTAAGATTTAGAATTGTCAGTATTCACATTAACTAACAGACCAGAAACTAAAAAAAAAGTGTACATTGATTCTGAGAATATTTGTACAGACGAAGTAGAGAGAGTATTATGAAAACAAACTTAAAATTCAGAGTCCAATTCTTCTTTATCTTCACATTGGCCTAATATGGTATTGACTTCGAAAGAAAATCACAATCGAAAAACCTCATCAATCAATAGTGACAGAGAACATGGCTTATATTGTCAGTGTATGTTATATGAATTGAACGAGATTTTTTCTTGTAATTATTTCCACGAACTGGAAACTGGTACCGGTGGTACATTTAGTTGGAGGTATTTGATTTTTTCGTACTGTGAGGTCTAGCAGGAACAAATAGATCACTTTGATGACAATGAACTCACCATTTTTTTTTTTTACATTATGAAAAGTTATTACCACTTTAGGCTATATTACTTTTCTACTGCGCAGATATTTGCATTGCATTCGTAAGCTGAGATATAAAATTAAAATATACTAATGGAAAATTCTTTGTACTGTATAATATGAGGGATGGGGAATATCCTAAATTATGACAACAATTTTCTTAAAGTAAGGCGATGGTACCATGAGATGATGTATGTCACGGGAGTGTGGCATCTCAAGTAAGTATATGGACACTTCATTTAGTAGCATTGTAATGTACGGTTATACGAAGAGAGGCGATGGCAATTTAGTTGTGAGAGTTTCCGCCATGTAGATGGATATTACAAGATGTGAACAGCATTATTACGTCAAAATAGTCATTATCTGAGGGATAAATGTTAGAGAATACCACAAGGAACTGATGGTGGTTCAGGTTTAAGTTGAATTAATTTTTCTAGTCCTGTTTTTATTTGTCTACGAACCTCCTTTTAAAATTGCAGGTTCCTTTTATGGCCCAACCTTCTTTATAGCCACACTTGGAGAATAATGCCCATCCGTACCGAACTTTAAGGGATCATGGCGTGGGTATGTGTGCTTTCATGCTATCTACTACCTCATACATTACAGTGGCACGATGCAGTCGCGTATGGATGTTTATGAGCATTTGTTTCCTTCACTATTCAACATCTAATACCCATAATCTGCATTATTCATATATTCCATAGGCTACCATTTAATTTTTATATTTCAAAATTGAAAAATGATAAAATAAAAAATAGTTTTCATGACTTATGCCCCATCCCTCGTATAATATTGATGTCGTTATCGTCAATAGGCTTATGTCTGTATAGCCTAAACGTAAAGTTAAATAAAAGCAGCAAACGCATAAGATTGCGATAAACAGTTTCAAATTATGTGTGACTTGAGGCTTTCCCGGTGTTGAGAGCGTATTACTTATTTTTTTCTCGATCTTCCAACCCGGTGAGTTGGAGGTTTGGTTCCAAGCTTTCTCCGCAGCTATCTAGGCTGCCATCTTCTGGGAGAAGTGAGCTGGATTGGGAAAAACTTATTCAAATCTAGGAAAAGACTGGATATACACACTAGAACGTGTGGGGCCAAACGTTTTAGTATATCCAGTCTT
Organism: Ectobius pallidus; assembly: GCA_964059195.1. Taxonomy (NCBI): domain Eukaryota; kingdom Metazoa; phylum Arthropoda; class Insecta; order Blattodea; family Ectobiidae; genus Ectobius; species Ectobius pallidus. Next base: position 47,544,704 of record CAXKWD010000009.1, on the reverse strand, counting down.
TTTAAACTGTAATATTGTTTCTCGAGCTTCCCAACGGGATGAGTTGGAGGTTTGGTTCCAAGCTTTCGGCAGCTATCTACGCTGCCATGTTCTGGGAGGAGTGAGCTGGATTGGGAAGAATTATTCATATACAAGAAAGGGCTTTTACTACTATAGTCGAATTCCAACTTATCTGATTAATTGGTCCGACGCCGGTCCGAATTATCAAATATCCGGATAATTGGATAAATAATGAAAAAGGTAATTTCTTTAAAAAAAAACTAAATTGTACAGTACGGTACTGTACTTGCACATCTCGAACATATCGATAAGTCAGTTGTTTTGCTACAAACTGTCGATTCTGTCGCATAAAATTTTATCCTTCTCGCGAATAATCGGCCCTCAAAGAAGGTTTTGATGCTCGAAAGCATCCGGTAATTGGTGGTCCGGATAATTTGAGTTCGGAAAAACTGGAGTTCTACTGTAAATAAATAAATAAATGTATATATAGGGTACATATGATATATATCAAATGAATATGTTCCATAACCATGTAACGGAGTCCATAATATCTGTAATGAAAGTGGGATATATTAACACAGAGTGTCCCAAATAGATATAGCAATGATTGAACGGAATAACTGAGGTAAGTTATAACTGAAACAGTTCAAACATGATAGCGTTTTGAATAATTTGCATTTTCGGGAAAAATGAAGCTTGGCTTCGATTAAAACAAATGAAACACTGAATTAAATGGAGATACCACCACTTTATTTCGATTTTCCTAACATATACCCTTTAGCCAATATCATTTACACATTTTTATATTTAGAGAATTATGTGAAAGTAGCTTTCCCCAAAATTAGGAGTCAGTTTTAATAATTTTGCATGAATTCAATATATATCCAGACGTCATAACCTAAATATACAAGCTCCCTGTGTGTAAATTGTGGTGGAACTTCACAATCCTGTTGTTAATATTTCGTGTGCCATTTGTTCTATGTTGGATTATCAATATATATCGTGTTCGGTTATGTTTTCAATAACTGCGTGCTTTTCTTTACAATTAACCAATACTGTTGGTAGAGCAGGGTTGACTGGTGACCTGTATTCGCGGTTGGTCTCTATGGAGGCAATGCAGAGAAATTGGAACCCTGATTCAGTGGTGACTCAGTGCCGCGGTAAAGATCATTTGCCAACAGTTGATCTGATCAACATTTGAGAAAATCGACAAGTTCTTCATTTGTGTTAAAATGTTTGTAATTATGTGCCTAAAGGGCAATTGAAAAATTTGAAGAAAAAACGATGAAACAAATGGTCAATATTACGTTTCAAATTTTGGGAAAAAGCTACTTTTATCACACACTGAATATTGACCATTTCCTTTGCTGCCAAAAGGAGATGAATTTCCATTTGCAGTATGCATTAGTTGCAATTCAGATGCCTATTAGACTTTATGTTATAGAAATCCATAATGTTCTTTTTTAGGTATATTTTGACTTGATTTCAATGTTATGATTTTTAATTCAAATTTCAGTATTTATATTTAAACTTTAGTAACTTTTTGAAGATTAATTATTTGTACATTTCATTATTATAGTATACTTTGTCGACAGACAGGCTTTTCATGAAGGGTAGCTTAAGAGAATTATGTCATAGTGACTCAATAACTAATAACTGAGGTTGCCGAATGAAAGCTGACGATATTAGTTCACTACTTATGGCTACATCAGTGGTCTTCAACCTTTTGTTAAGGAAAGGGCCATTTTCTTTTTGGTAAAGACTAGCGGGCCGCATTGATTTATTGATTTACTAGTAACTTGATACTTACGTTTATAACAAAAATATAGGACTGTCATAATTAAACTACAATAACTGTAGGGATTACTTAACATTATAATGCATGTGCTTTATATTTTTTCTTCCAATTTGCAACACGGTAGTGTTCTTGAATTTAACGTACCGTGGAGTGGTTTCAGAATAGTCATGAACATAATATGTTATATATTATATAACATAATATGATATATTATATCATTTTTACTTTTAGTTAAAACTAGTGTTTGTTTGCAGGCCATCAAAACTTAGCAACGGGCTCAGTTGCAGTTAAAATTAGTATTTGTTTGCGGACAGCCAAAAATTAAACCATGAGAGGCCGCGGGTTGACTAGCTTATAAATGAACATCATGTTCTAACAGACGAATCTAGACTGAACGACAAGCCCATTAGAAAATCACGAGCTCGAGAATATCCAGGAGCATCCGGTTGTTGATGGATATGATCAAAATAAAGTCAATGATCTCTGTTTTTGAAACTTCTTGTAACAGTGCTGTGATGGCGCTCATATGTTTTCCTGGCTTCCATTC